>OX578150.1:36280435-37480435 GCA_951213105.1 Amaurobius ferox | reverse complement strand
AAATTGGGTTCTAAAAAACACTATGTGCTTTACGTGTTCTCAATTAGTTACACATTTTTATGAAAAAAGTGAGCACGGATGTGGGTGGGAGGGGTAAACAAACAAGAAACAGCTGTTGAAGCTATCTGTGTTAAAAACTGGGATGCTGTGAATCCCAAAGTCCCTTTCAAGTTCTGTCAGTTGTAGTTCACATTTAAAAAATGACAAAACTTCTCACAGTTGATAAATTAATTGACACATGAAATACAAAAAGCTGTAGTGAAGATAAAACCAAGAAGTTTCTTAATCAACATTATACCAAGCAATGACCTGTATTAAAGCTCTTATAAATGTTTTTGGTTTTCTCAACATAATCATCATCAATGACTTGATAGCCCACTGTAGGCCTTGACACTTTCCTTGGAAGATCTGACCTTCCAAGTGGTTTCCTTGGAGCAATGCTTCTCCCATTTTTGTTTTTTCTCAAACAGATGTAAAAATATTTCATCAGTTAAATCACATATAAAACATTTTAATTTTAATTCACGCAAAAGTGGTACAACAAACAAACAGTCAATAACTGTTTGGAGTGAAAGTGAAAGCAATTTCATTTTTTTTTTTTTTTATGTATGGATATTTTAATGAATTGTTATGTTAAGTAAATGACACATTTTAAAATCGTAATATTTAAATTTATTGGAAAATTAATAAAAGCCTTTTAAAACTTTAATTTATATCCATGCTTAAGAGTAAAGTAATTAATAAATTTTAAGAATTTATTTAAAATATTTTAAAAATAAATAAATATTTAAAAATAAACATTCTAAAATATGGGTATTTATAAACGTAAATGAATATTTTAAAGTTTGTTTCTCTTATCACATGACTATACCTTCATTTTGCTTTGTGGCAACTTTGCAGTTTTGAAAAAGAGAGTAAACTTGGTGACTATTTAGTAAAAGTACCTAACTAGTATGTGCTAATATGCAATTTCACTAAAAAGTTTAAATAAATGCTTATAAATGAGAATTTTATCCGATTAAGGTGGATTTGCAATCAGAAGAGAAATTAGTTGCTAATTAACATATTTGTTTTTGAAACTAAAAAAAAGAGAGAGTCCTTGTTTTATACAAATAAGCTTATTTGAAAACAAAATATAACTTGAAGTGTGTTTGAGATGATGTGATACAATGTTAATAGTGATCCAATGATGATGTGATACAATGTGAATTTTTCATGAAAATTCCATGGACAATAATTTGCAAGAATAAGAGAAATAGAGAAAACCAGGTGATGATTGCCCAGGGGGGGGGGGGGGGACTGTTCCTGGCTGGACTGTAACTAGTGATCTTGTTAGTGGCCTAATATGTCTGATCATTGGCCCACAAGGACACATATGTATCACCTTTAAATATTGAACTAACTCAAATCATGAGTGTGGAATGACAGTATTTTGGTTCCCATAGGTGATTTTGATCAATAACTTATGAATATTAACTATGAAATTTTCATTAAAATTTTACAGACAATAATTTGTAAGAAGCAAAGTGCAAAAAGATAATTCTAAGGTATCCCTGTGATCCAGTGGTCAGAGGTGTTGCCAACTCATAGGTTACTGGTTCAAGTATAGCTAGGGATTTTTTTGGGGGGGCGAGGGGGAATATTTTCCTGACTTTCTCTATTTCTCTTAATGCGGTGCATTCATATTTTTAGCAGCATGAAAATGTGCATTTTATTCAAATTATTTTATATTAAACCTTCTGTTACAATATAAATCCTACATATTAAAAAAGATGATTTCCTTTCTGGGTGTAGCAAAAATCTAAACTTTGCCGTAAAATTCAATACTGGCTAGCTAAACTCTCTGTATGACAGACCATGGTAAGATTTTATTTAATTTGAATTAGTTTTTTGTTATTTTATGATGGAGCATGAGTTTGAATGATATTCACACGAATCTTTGAACTGAATCTGTTGCACAATTCCTTGATATATATTTATTTATTTTTGTACACATTGATACATGCATGTTTTTTATCATCAATTTAATTTTCCGCATCCGGAAAAGGAAGATTAGCACATTTTTATAGTTTGGCAAAAAATATGTATCTTTGCATTTTAACAAAAACAATTTTTTTTTTGTTAATTATTAACCAAAGACATATAAATCAAAATTTTCAATTTTTTCCCCCTCCTATATACTGGGTGTTGCTATGAGAAGAATTTGATATTTGTGCATGTATGGGGCAAATAGTCATTCAGAACAGCACATGTGTTGAAATTAAAGAATTTGCATTGAAACAAAAGGTGGAAATGATTTTGTTTCAAAACAGATGATATCTGTATGCAGATACTTATTTAGGACCCAGGTAACATCGGATCATTTGTTCTGGTGATTTTATATTCTTATGGTAAACCCAATTTTCCTTTGATAACGTACTATTATAAACATTTAAGAAATTCTCTTTGTACTTTTTAAATGTTTACTATCTAACTTGAAACGTTCTAGGTGCTCGATTTGATGATGGGGCAGGAGGTGACAATGAAGTTCAAAGGACTATGCTTGAACTTATCAATCAATTAGATGGATTTGATCCAAGAGGTAATATTAAAGTCCTCATGGCTACAAACAGACCTGATATTCTGGATCCTGCACTTATGCGTCCTGGACGTCTTGACCGAAAAATTGAGTTTGGTCTTCCTGACCTTGAGGTGATTTTATTTCAAGTTTTTATTGTATTTGTTTTGTGACTTTTTTAAATGAGTTTTTATTTTTTATAGCATTTGCATTGATCTGTAATTAATTGTTTTTAGTAATGTATGGATCTCTTAATATAGTTTTGAATCAATGAGCTTTAAAAGATATTACATATAAATATTGGCAACAGAGCCTGTGGGAAAATTTCCACCTTTTTACTTTCCTTGCAATACATGGTAATGTATAGGAAAAGTATTGGAATTGTGTCGATGATCACAAGTCGACTTTTTGACGGAACTACACGTTTTGAGACCTCTAGAACAAAAAAGTATTGTTTTTAGTATGAGGTGTGTGTGTACACGTCGATTTTGTATCCACTCTAACTCAAAAACTAATTGACAGAATTTCATAAAATTGTATGCAAGTCACCCTGGCACTGATTAGATTTTGGTACGATTCTGAAAAAAGGAACCTGCCTTTTTACGAAATAGCCCTCAAAAATTGTCAAAATCTAAAATAAAAGATTACATATGCTCAAATATATTGGTTAAATGCTTGTTTTGTATGTAATTTTTGATGATGAAAAAGAATAAGACATAAAACCAACCCCATTACTCTAGGACTAACCATTCTTGAGATATTTTAGTTTTTCGCTTTTTGCTACATCACTTTTGAAAATAAGTGCAGTTGCCAGATGAAAATGAAAATGAAATAATTAAATTAAAAGTGCAAATTTAAAATAATTTTGGGTACTATTTTGTGCAATTAAACTCAATTTAATGAATTATTGAAGAAGAACAAAAAAGAGAACATGAATATGAGTCTGCAGGAAAAGTCATATGCTGCCCGCATCAGATTTTATATTTACCTACACTGCATAGTTTATTTAAAGGGAAACTATTGTGATGAGGTCAAATATCTTACTATTTTATTTGGATAGATTTGCATATTCCGAGCATTCCCAAATTATACTCTTTTAGTGTGAGAAAGTGGATAACTTTGAGACACCAGGTTTGAGAACAAAATGTATATACTAATAGATGCCCCCTCCCCCCTATGCATGTGCTGCTCTTTTGAAAACTCCACTACAATTAAGTAAAAATTTATCATGTTTTTTTTTGGCTTTTTCATCAGTTAAAAACTTATTTAAATTTCGTAGACAGTAACAATGGGATAAGAATTTAATTTATTTACATTAAATTACATATTAACCTATTTACGACCGGAAAGTAAAGGAAGCAACATTTCCAAGGACCCGCACGCAGAAGAATCATCTGCTACTCCAGGCCTGGGCACTTTTGGCAGCTAAGCCTAACACAACAAAATTATTATATTAAATCAACTTTGCTTTGAAGTATGTCTACAATTGGATTGTCTTATAGACATCAACTTACTGATTGAATGAGTAATTTTCTAGCAATATAAAATGTAAATGTAATATAAATACAGCAAAAATATGGTTATAAAGCAGTTAAATGAAAACGTTATTCTAAACTTGAAAAATCTAAATATTGCTTTAATTCTAAAAAATAGCACTTATTCTAAATACAAAATATAACATTATTATAAACATATTATCCTGCAATTTTTTATGTAATCAGACATATCTATTGAATGTTTTGTAACATGAAATTGTTCAATACATGGTTCAATACAGAGTCATAATATGATTGCTTTTTGCGCTTTTCTTTCAGGGAACTTTTAAAACAAACTATACACCCTTGATACTTTTTTTCCATTTGTATTAACATATAAGCTAGTCGAAGAGTTAACCTTAAAGAATTAGGCACTGGAGATGCTGACCCCCTGCTGCTTAAATAATACAGATACTGGTAACACCACTCAATTTCCAAATCACTTATTTTGAACTAAAATCATTTTCATGCTCTGTTTATGTGCAACCATGGCAATTATACAACATGGGCATAATGAGGTCCTGATAAACAAATATACAATTGCTTATTGAAGGCAAAGTAGCCATTGCAGATTCTGTGGTTTTTTTTTGGGGGGGGGGGGGGAGTCATTAAACAGAACCTTATTAAACCATTTGTCTTTCCTTATATGTGGCTTTTCACTCACTGTAATCTCTCTTGCATGTGTCGATAAGTTAGTGGTGATTTCCAAATCAGTTTCGTGCAATTTACTTCAGCTGATGCTTTTAGAATCCTATGAATGATGTTCTTTGAGGCAGGCTTTTTAAATTGTTGCGTAACTCAGCAAGTTGAAAAATTGCCACAAATTTTCAATTTCATTTTTTTTTTTTTTTTTGTATATCATTCTGTATAACACTGTATTTATTATGAAAAATAGAAAAGGAAAAGAATATGCAGAATCTTTTTAATTTAAACTTTTACTAGTAGATATTCATAACATATTTGACACATTTCAAAAAATATTTTTCATCAAAGTATCAAGTATTTTTTTTTTCTTTTTTAATTAATGACGGGAAAACATATGTATAGTTTTTAAAATAATCTGAAAATATTGAATAGTGGAAGGTTAAGAACCTTTTTCACTTGTATTTAAAATTTTAAATAATATTACTTGTGTGTTCCCACTTTTTATTATATTGATATACTAGAAAATCTACCTAGTTTTGCAGGGGAATTAAAACAGTGTAATTGTATAAAATAACAAAATAAATAAATTTGATTCGTATAAGGATCTTTCCATGTCAATTCAACTAAAAAAATGTGGAAATGTCACCCACCCCCTTAGATCTTTCTCAAATTATTTTCAAAGCAACATATAACAGAGTTATAATACCATACAAAATTTTAGTTGATTTCATGCGTTAGTTTTATAGCAATACATTTTTTAGCAAGAAATGGAGAATTCACTAGATGTTGCTTTGCGGATGCATGAAAAGAAAACCTTGTGTTTCATAAAATATTTTTTTTGCTCTGCACCTAATTGTCAGAAACACATAATTTTTTTTCTGTATATATTCTAGAATATATGCTTATTGTCAAACAGTATGCATTTTGACAACATTTGAATTAAAACCTTGTTATTTTTTTCTTCAAGGTTGAAAAATGTAAAAAAACATTTTTTTTAAATTTCAGCAAAAACATTTTTTTTTTTAAATGAGCTCAATATTTAAACTTCCTGATAATTTTTTTGCATGTTCTTTATACAGTAACCTTCTTGCCATAAAAACAATTAAAGATGTGTTTTTTTGGAAAATGTGAGTTTTTTTTTTAAAGATGTAAAATGGCTGTATTTTCATAAAGTCAATATTAAACATAATTGACCTAGCAAATAATGTATTAATAACTGATCACATTAGTTTATATGTTAAAAATATAACATTTCAAAAATTGATTCATAGCCATTTTATAGGAGGAATAAAGTTATAAATACAAGGAAATATTTCTCTTTAATTTACCGTATTGATAATTAAACTACCCTATTTTGATCATATATATATAAATTTTATAGCTATTTGAACTAATCAGAGTAAACCATTTTCTATTATTGGTTTAAATAGCTATAAAATTCATATATATGATCAAAATAAAAATAATAAGGCAATTATCATATACAGCAAATTAAAAGATAAATATTTCTGTATATTCATTCCTCCTATAAAATCGATTACTAAATACCATATGTTTAAGACAGAATAATTATTAAATATTAAAAGTATAAGAAAGAACACTTTATTTTTCTGTAAATGTCAAAGAATGAAAGAATGATATTCATCATTTGAAGACATGTTTTATTGCATTTCGGAGAGGGGGATGTTCATTTCAATATTTCCAACTGATAATTTTCGAATTGACTTCAGTTATTCTTTAATTAGCATTACATTAATAGGCTTTTATGGTCACTGTTTCACAAGTGGTGGTTTAAGTTCTGCTTTTTGATATAGGTAAACATAGCAATTCAAAATCATATTCAGTCGCATCATCCCATTAACTGAGCTACTAAAATTTGTTTTGGGTTAGCCAGAATTACTATATAATTTTCTGCAAGGCCATGAAATTTGTTCATATTCATAAAAAATATATATAAAAACTGAATTCTATTAAATTTAATTTTTAAAAAAAATGCAAAAATGTCAGTGAATAAATATAGCAATGTAAGAAAAATTGTTTAATAAAAATAAAATAAAAAAGTAGCCTAAAAATAGAAAACAAGCATTTAAACTTTATACAAAATAATTTCTACAATTACTGGCTAAGATTTCAAAATTGTTAGAGATTATTCTATAAATAAATAGAAATTGTGTATGACTAACATTGGTTGACCAGAAAAAAGAATAATATATATTTTTGGCTAAGGATTATGAACATCATTAATGATCATAAATAAAAGAAACACAAAAATGATCAACAAAAATGATCAGTGATTCCAAAGTGATTTTAAAAATCATAAACTTTACTTATCACTAACATTTTTGGATATTGTTGCTTTTTGCAATAACACTGATTTTTTAACACTGACTTTATCCTTCTGCCCTTACGTTATTCTTAAAATTGCATTAGCGTTGTATAATCACCTGTAGAATTTGTTTTCCTTTTCTAGACTTTGATAAGGATAAAATTCCCTTTATAATAATTTACAAAGAAGCCTTAGTTGCGCATCCTAGAGGAAAATCCTTTCCTAATTGGACTGGACTACAGTCATGACCTTGAAAGTTGACATTTATTGCTGCAGGGGAATATCTCAGTTTCTGGGAGGGTATCAAATTTATTTTCCTGGACTTTTCCTATACTTTGTGGGAATAATCTCACATTTTGGAAAGAAAGGAAAAAGGGACTTGTTTCATTTAAAAATAATGATGGTAACTACAACATAGTTAATTATTAAGCTTTTATATGGTTTTAAATTATGCAGTTTAGTTATCAATATAGTCACAAGAGAAATATTTAAAATATTTCTTTGTAGTTTAATTCTTTCTATGAAACTGATAATATATAAAAGTTGTTAATTTTTAATAAATAAATTAATAAATTCAGTTAATTATACATAATTTTATTAAGTTGGTAACTTATTTTTACTCTTGACTTGAAAACAGAATTTTCAAATTGCCTGTTTTGACCTAAAATCGATTTCCCTATGTGTAGATGTGGTTTCAGTAGGTAGAAAAGCTCAGGAAAATGGGTCCTCTCAGTAATGTAGGAACATTCGATTTATTAAAAAATTCTAAGACATGGTTTGGTTGAAATTTTTTAATTAATCAACTTAATCAACAGATGGGTTTATGAAATTTTTTTCTGGAGTTCATGATATATTTAGGAACTACTGTTAAATTATAAACGCCAGGTGGCACATCAATTTTTGTATATCGTAATATAAAAATCGGAGAGGTATAAAATGCACGAAAAGTATGTTTTTTAAATATTCACTAAAATGTGTCGATAAATCATATGGATTCCATTCAAAGTTTGTTTGAAAGATAATTTTTTGATCTGTCCAATGGTGTAAGGATGGAAATTCTGTCATCATATTTTCAGTCCCTAAAGAACCGATAAATATGAATATTGTCCAAAATCATACATCAGGCTGTTGGGTTATACTTTTGGATATTTAACAATTTTAGGAGTTTTGCTTTTTGTTTAAATGTGTTCAGGGGTCTTATTTACATAGTATTTCTCTTTTAGTTATCCATTTTCCGATTGTTTAGGTTTTTGATATTCTTTGTTCAAATATATTCTATTCCATAGGTTTTGTGTTAAAAACGGCAAAAGTTCGTTCTTTTTAGGTTTTAGCAATTTAAATTGGCTAATTTGGAATTCTATTTATTGCTCTTTTTATTCCCTTTAATTTGATTCCAAATTTATTACCCTCGGTTAAAAATTGGTTAATTCATCGCAATTTTACAGTTTTATTCTATTTTCAGCTTTTTAAATATTTCAGAATCGTCCATATTTAAATTATTGCCGAATTCGTATTTTCCAAATCGTTTCACTTCATTTCTTTTTAATTTTCGTCTGCTCTAAAATTCCATTTCTCTTCTTTAAAGTTTCGAGTTTTTAATTGGTTGATCGTAATATTAAAATCGTCTGTCATTAATTATTTTATCGTTCATCGATAATTTTGTTTACAATCTGTGGCAGCGATGTTTGGCAGTATATAAGCAAAATCGCGCGTTTTTTCACTCTCTTCTGTTTATTGATTGGAACCCAAGATGTGATCTGTTAAAGTTGTTGTTTTCAGCGCTTCGGCGCGAGCCGTAGTTCGAATCCGGCGAGCGCTCTGAGGAACGAAAGTTCTTTTTTTTATTCCCGGCCCAGTAATTGTGCTCTGTTTATTTATTATTCGAGTTTTAATCTAAACATTCAAGAGCTGTTGAAAATGTTGCGTCTGATGGCTGAGAATTGTTATGTCTATAAAGACAGGATGTTTTGGTTTCTTGTCTCTTCAGTCATTTAATTAGTAATCCACCGTGTTCCCAGCTGTTTGCGATGTCGGCCGAGGAGTCTTTACCGGCCAATTAAGAATTTTGTTTATCTTGTCAAGCAGAGTAGCTCTATCTATGATGGATGGAATGCACATTTCCGAAAATTTAAGACGGACATATGGTCTGTATTCTGTTCTGATGCCAAAAGTCAGCTACAACTGTTTGGAAGAAATTGTTTAATTCCATCGTTACTAAACATCCTGTTTGGGAATATCCCCTTGGAAAAAGGATCCGGTTAAGGATTTTCCTCTCTAGAGATGGACATAATTCTCCTTTGCTGTGTTCTGCGTTTCAAGAGGTGTTCCTTGGGATCTTTGGTGACCTTTCCCTGTGAAGTTCCTTCCTGCTGATCCTTGCAGTTCCTTGGAGCATTTGGTGAAACCTTTGCTAATTATATCTCTCAATAGTTAAAATATGTTTATATTCCAATTGTTTTCAGTTTAATTGTGTTAGTAGAATAAGACCCCTTTAGACTTATATATTTTAGGTCACCTGAACCTGAGGTTAAGTTTAACTTTTGTTCTAAATTTCCCTTTTGGCTAACTTATGTTCTTTTTATTCCAAATTTTAGTTTTGATAAATAGTTGTATAAGTTTAATATTGTTAACTTTAAAATTTAATATTCTAACGTTTTTTTTTTTACCACTATACGACCGGCCATTCCATTCTATTTATTTAAGATGTTTGTTTAGTTAATGAGATGTTGTAAAATATTTTGAAAATTCTTTTAAAAATGAAGTTTAAATTTTAATAAACGTTAGTTTTTGAAAACCTAAAATCTGTGTTCTCTCTTTCTTTTACTTTAAATGTTTTTATATTTTTAGGAAAGTTCCATTTAATTACATGTAGAGTACATATTTGTACACGTAGGGAAACTGGTCAATAGGTCCACTTTCTGTTTATTTAAGACTTTCAGTTTATTGCTAAAATGTTTTCAGGTTTGAGGAACTTTAGAACATTTTTCAGAGTGTATTTCAGTGTTTTCAGATTTATGTTAGATGAACTTTGCAAATTTCAGATATTTTTGAGTGTTTTCAGAAGAATGATTAAGAACTTTTAAGAACTTAGAATATTTAGAATCATTTTGAATGATTTAATGTTTTTAATATATCATAATTACAGTTTATCCCCCCAACAATTGGCGCCGTTTGACCAGTCTAGGGGCTTATTCATGCTAACTGTAATAGATGTTCTTAATAATTTTGTTCTTAAAAATGAAATTTCAGTAAAATATATTCCATACCTGTTTATTCTAAAAGTGATTACAGTTGAGATTTTAATATGTTCTTAAACTAAGGCATGATGTTTTAGAATGTTCTTAAACTAAATTAGAGGAATTTATTTTAATATTTTGATTAAAATTTTAGGATTAATTTAAATATTTTTATTTAGAATTTTTTGAGGAAACTTAGGAATTTTTGAATTTGACTTTTTCATTTAGAATTTTTATTTAAACATTCCTTAATTTAAGTTAATTTGATTTGAGTTTTATTATTTGAAGTAGTTTGAAATTAAATTTAATTCATAAGTTTGGGAAGTTTTAAGTATTTGAAGAACGCACTTTATAGTATTTACATTTTTTGTTCTAATCCCATCTCATTAACAAATTTTTTTTATTTTGATGTTCGTGTAACCCACGCTCCCAGCAACTTAGAATTTGTTTTGATAAAATAGAGTAAAATTAATTGAGTAAATTTAATGAGAATATTTTTTTTTTTTAAGTTAAATTGTATAGAATTAAAGCAGTAGTTTTTCGACTTAGAATTTTTTATGTTCTGATTTGGAATTGAGATTTAAATCCTCACTGATATGTGAATGTAGATGATGAAGTGCTGGTGATTAATTGAAAAATTGGGTAATGCAGGTGTTTTTTACACTCCAAAATGAGTGTGACATAAATGTCATCTTGAGTTATCTTGTTCTTCACATTGATCATGTGTTTGGTTTTCACACTCAAATAGAGTGGTGATAAAATCAGTTTGTTTGTTCTTAATTCTGAATCTGATATTTTTTAATACTGTCTTTAAAATTTTTGGTCGTTAAAGTGGAAAAATTCATTTTATTATAGGAGAATTAAATTTTTTTAAGTGGAATATTTAAAATTGTGCAATGCAATTTGAGTACTTTTGGTTTTGAAATTTAAATGGGGATTTGTAATTTGATTTTTCTTTGATATTTTGGTTAAAGTAATGTGATACACTTGGCTGTTAGTGAATTTAAATGTACTACTTATACTTGACGGATATTTTTGTGCTATTTTTTTGGGGTTCAAAAAAGATTCACAACCTTTGAGAGGACTCACGACCCTCGGCCCCTTGTCTTAATTTTTTTTGATTTTTATGAGAATTTTTTGAGATTACCAGAGAGATACAGTTATGATATTTGAGTTTATTGTTGTTGAGAGTGCAAGATGTTGCACCATATTTAGTGGAATCGCGTTTATTGCTATTAGTGTAAAATGATGCATAAGGTCATTTTAGTGTATATTTGTCGTTTAAACGACCTAATTTGCCAAGTAATCAGTTTATAGTATAATTTGTAAGCAAGTCGGTTAAATTTGGGTTCAGTTCCAAATTGTTAGGGAATTGAGTTTATTATTTTGGGGTAAATATTCCACAATTTTTTTTTGTTTGTAACTTGAGCCAAAATTGATATTATTTAAATAGAGTAATATGCTTCGAATATTTGTTTTCTTTGTAGAGGAGGAGATGGTGATGAATTTGATGATTTGTATTTATTGGTTGTTATGTTGAAGGTACCTTTTCAAAATTTATTGTTTAGATTATTGGAATTCTTTGGCTGGTCCAAAGTTTTCGTTAAAATTTATGTTTATTCATGACAGCTAATGATATGGAGATCTGTTTATTATTTTTCTGTTTCTTCTCTTTGATGGCGTATTTGTTGCAGCATTTTAAAATGAATTAATGAATTTTCATAGTATAGAGTTATAGTGAAGTTAAAGAATTTAATGTTGAATCTATATGTATGTTTAAGAGTTTAGACGAAATGTTGAGAAATATGATAATTGTTATTATGAAAGTGTTTAGTGAAGTGATTATTTGATTATTGATTTATTTATAAGGAATTTGATTTTTATATGATTTTTATGGCTCATGTTACAGATGTAGTTGAGATTTTGATTTTTTTTTTTTCTCCTTCGCTTCGCGAAATTTTGTCATGTATTAGCTAAAATTTTTCATTTTTCAAATGAAAAATTTTTTTGGGACGTTCGAAGGAGTTGTTGGGTTATACTTTTGGATATTTAACAATTTTAGGAGTTTTGCTTTTTGTTTAAATGTGTTCAGGGGTCTTATTTACATAGTATTTCTCTTTTAGTTATCCATTTTCCGATTGTTTAGGTTTTTGATATTCTTTGTTCAAATATATTCTATTCCATAGGTTTTGTGTTAAAAACGGCAAAAGTTCGTTCTTTTTAGGTTTTAGTAATTTAAATTGGCTAATTTGGAATTCCATTTATTGCTCTTTTTATTCCCTTTAATTTGATTCCAAATTTATTACCCTCGGTTAAAAATTGGTTAATTCATCGCAATTTTACAGTTTTATTCTATTTTCAGCTTTTTAAATATTTCAGAATCGTCCATATTTAAATTATTGCCGAATTCGTATTTTCCAAATCGTTTCACTTCATTTCTTTTTAATTTTCGTCTGCTCTAAAATTCCATTTCTCTTCTTTAAAGTTTCGAGTTTTTAATTGGTTGATCGTAATATTAAAATCGTCTGTCATTAATTATTTTATCGTTCATCGATAATTTTGTTTACAATCTGTGGCAGCGATGTTTGGCAGTATATAAGCAAAATCGCGCGTTTTTTCACTCTCTTCTGTTTATTGATTGGAACCCAAGATGTGATCTGTTAAAGTTGTTGTTTTCAGCGCTTCGGCGCGAGCCGTAGTTCGAATCCGGCGAGCGCTCTGAGGAACGAAAGTTCTTTTTTTTATTCCCGGCCCAGTAATTGTGCTCTGTTTATTTATTATTCGAGTTTTAATCTAAACATTCAAGAGCTGTTGAAAATGTTGCGTCTGATGGCTGAGAATTGTTATGTCTATAAAGACAGGATGTTTTGGTTTCTTGTCTCTTCAGTCATTTAATTAGTAATCCACCGTGTTCCCAGCTGTTTGCGATGTCGGCCGAGGAGTCTTTACCGGCCAATTAAGAATTTTGTTTATCTTGTCAAGCAGAGTAGCTCTATCTATGATGGATGGAATGCACATTTCCGAAAATTTAAGACGGACATATGGTCTGTATTCTGTTCTGATGCCAAAAGTCAGCTACAACTGTTTGGAAGAAATTGTTTAATTCCATCGTTACTAAACATCCTGTTTGGGAATATCCCCTTGGAAAAAGGATCCGGTTAAGGATTTTCCTCTCTAGAGATGGACATAATTCTCCTTTGCTGTGTTCTGCGTTTCAAGAGGTGTTCCTTGGGATCTTTGGTGACCTTTCCCTGTGAAGTTCCTTCCTGCTGATCCTTGCAGTTCCTTGGAGCATTTGGTGAAACCTTTGCTAATTATATCTCTCAATAGTTAAAATATGTTTATATTCCAATTGTTTTCAGTTTAATTGTGTTAGTAGAATAAGACCCCTTTAGACTTATATATTTTAGGTCACCTGAACCTGAGGTTAAGTTTAACTTTTGTTCTAAATTTCCCTTTTGGCTAACTTATGTTCTTTTTATTCCAAATTTTAGTTTTGATAAATAGTTGTATAAGTTTAATATTGTTAACTTTAAAATTTAATATTCTAACGTTTTTTTTTTTACCACTATACGACCGGCCATTCCATTCTATTTATTTAAGATGTTTGTTTAGTTAATGAGATGTTGTAAAATATTTTGAAAATTCTTTTAAAAATGAAGTTTAAATTTTAATAAACGTTAGTTTTTGAAAACCTAAAATCTGTGTTCTCTCTTTCTTTTACTTTAAATGTTTTTATATTTTTAGGAAAGTTCCATTTAATTACATGTAGAGTACATATTTGTACACGTAGGGAAACTGGTCAATAGGTCCACATTCAGTTTATTTAAGACTTTCAATTTATTTCAGACATATTTTCAGATGAATTTCAGATGACATTTAGGTTTTAAGAACCTTGAGTAAGAAATTTGAGAACTTGGAATGATTTAGAATGTTTGTTTTTAGTATATATCATAATGCAACTTTCCCCCCGAACAAGGCTAAAACATAAATAACTAAAAAACTAATTCAAAATTTAAAAAAAAAATGCCTAGATTCACCTATTCAGGTTGAAGTACCTTTGTACCAGATTTTGTGGCTGTACGATGCTTAGATTTCATTCTACTGACTGCACATATACACACAGAGACATCTTCCTTTATTATGTTAGATTATTATTTCATTATACTTTGACTATATTTTTCCTATTATGTATCTGACTATGTAACATGCGAAATCTTCTAATTTTAGGGAAGGACACACATATTTAGGATACATGCCAGATCGATGAGTGTGGAGCGTGATATTAGATTTGAATTGCTGGCTCGATTGTGTCCAAACAGCACTGGTGTGTATCTTTTAATATTTAATTCTAAAATTAGATTGTATGTATATTATACGATTATTAGGGTACATGAAAAATAATTTCTTTTTTATATGCTGTTGTTCCCTAATTTGGGTCCTTTCTTAAAGATCATTGATGTTTTCACCTAAAGCTGTTGGATATCATGTTTTTATGAATTGTGTGTTTTTACTTTTCTTTTCTGTGTGGCAAAGATGTTCTTTGCTATTGTTAAAAAACTCAGTTTTCATGTTCTTTCCTAAACCTTAACAAATTCTGTGTGCATAATTTCATTGAAATTTTTACTGCATACTCTATTTGTGGTTTTAGTAAAGGCTTTTATAAAACAAAAGTCATCTAGAGAAATTTGATTTTACAGAAAGTAAATTTTTATCGTTAGCAATAGTCATATGGAGATTTTTCCGTTGGGTTATCAGATTGACTAGTTTAACACTGATTTCCAATGGCTTTCAAAAATCCAATAAAGCAAAACCAGTTCTATTGTTGTGGGGAATGAGAGAAGTGGTTTCAATTTTGACCATTTTTTCCCAAACTGTCGAGCCCACATATTGACATATACGACTTATTAACCAAAAATTATCATTATTTTACTAACAAAATTCTGTCATTAACAGACTAATTTAATATTATTATAAGTATTCTAAATTGATACAATAAGTTATTATATATCAATTACCAGATCTTTTTAAATAAGATGATTTTGTAAATGCCAATTTTGTATATTATACAATAACAGAAATATTTTATCGGGGTGCTATGATTTTTTTTTCTTTTTGCAAAGGGTGTATTTATGACTGTTGTATAATCTTCTTGTAACTGTATATATTAATCACGAATTTGGAACGTTCTCATTTAATAGAATATCCTTGCTTAATAGAGTATTTCTTCATAGTAAAATGGCTATTCTTTTAAACAGTTTTTTTTCTATACATCTATTATACTATTCTGATGTTTCTAATAGGTGCTGAAATTCGAAGTGTCTGTACAGAAGCTGGTATGTTTGCTATCCGAGCACGACGTAAGATTGCCACTGAAAAAGACTTTCTTGAAGCCATTAATAAAGTCATCAAATCATATGCAAAATTTAGTGCTACACCTCGCTATATGACTTACAATTAATGTATTTTTGTGTGATAAATAATTTTGTTAATATGGTACTTCAAAATAAACTGAATTTTTTAGCAAATGGTTTTTATTGATTTTTCAAATTACAGCTACCATATAAGCAACTGAAAAATGTATCCGGCTTTTACCGAGGATTGTGGCTTAGCCTGCCCACGCAGCAATTTATTTAGTTTTTGTTATAAGCAGGGGTATTGATAAAGCATTCGTTAATTCTCGAAAATTTGCTGTAAGTTTCAGTGAACGAAATTTAAAGAATGCTTTAATAATATGCCTGCTTACAGCAACCACAATGACAAAAAGAATATCTCTCCGAGGCACAACATCTATGATCCTGAAGTACCTGTGTACTGAATTTCATGGCCGTAAGATGCTTAGATTTCTCACTGCAGACTGCATGTATACACAGACAGACATCTTTTATTATGTATAGCTGTACCCTTGCAGCATACGCATAGGAATGAAGCACTCTGAAATACCTCATTTTGTGGTGTTACACATTAATAATATTATATTAACAGAATTTAACTTTATGTTTTGGTTTATTATTCATGTTAATTTTTTTTAATTATTTTGACATATTCAGGGAAATTCGCACGTAGTCCTGTGAGTCTACAAGCGTCCTTTTCTATCCATCTCAATCCTCTAAATATTAATAATTAGATTGAAAACACTAGCTTATTTTCACATTTTGGTTAATTATTAATTTTTTAATTATGTTTACATAAATAGTGCTATTGCACAATTCAATTTGCCCAGAGGAATTTAACAGTTAATCTTGAAGAATCTATTATTATCTGGTGATAAAAGCAATTATTATTTGTTCTCCATAATAATGCTGTGCCAAAATGCATATTCTGTATTGTTAGAAAATATTTGGTGACTGATTTTTCTCTGAATTTGAGTGCAGACACATTACATTTTTTATTACTTAAAATAAAGAACATGTCAAATGTTATATATTTTTAATGTTTTAGGAAGAAATTATCAGTCTGAGCTAGAGCAGGCTAAAAAGCAACTATAGTTTAAACTAAGCATGTTCTGTTTTCTTAATGATTTTGAAATTTCTTTTTTGTTTAGTAATGGAAACTAATTTATTCATATTATGTTTGTTTAGTTATAATGTTAATTAAAAATTTGAATATTTCATATAAAAAAATATATAAAAAATTTGAAGTGTTTGATCAAGTATTTTTCTGATTATCATTCCAAATAATTTTTTTATCTCAAATTGAACCAGTTGCTTCATTACTGAAAGATTACTGAAAATTGCCTGTCTAGATTACTGAAACTATAACTGAGAGGTTGGCATCTGGTAGTAAATGTCTCTGAAAATGTTTTAAAATTTAATTTAAAAAAATATAATTAAAATTTTGGAAAAAAGCCTTCGAGGTGCATTAGTTCAGGCATAGATTCTACTGTGTGAAAAACCTCAGACATATAAGTGCAGTAGATATTGCCAGACATTGAAGTCAGACAGACAGATTCTTCCTTGTATTATTATAAATTATGCTGAATTCTTCAAATACGACTATCATAGCTGCCAGTCTTTCTGCTTTACCCAGATAGTTTCTCAATTTCAAACATCTTTCCGATCGGAAATAGATTTCCGATTTTTTGTCCTGAAAACAAAAGTTTCTACTTTTCCCTATTTTGTTATAAAAAAATCCTTAATTTATAGAAATATATTTTTTCAAATTATTACAAATATATTTATGTTAATATTTTAAATGTTTTGTATAATTTAACAAATAGTATAAACGTTAACACTTTTAACAATAAGATTCTTCTTATATTTAACAATTTACATACCTTTGCTATGCTGTAAATCTAAAAACATTCTGTTTTAAAAAAGAATTTGGTTTTGAAATTATAAATTCGTTTTTTGTTATATTAAAATTTATTCTAAAATATATTTTTTTTATAATACCTGAAACAATATATAAAATAGTAATATTAAATTAATAAACACTTTTCATGTCTTAAACCTTATTCATTCTTGCACAGAAGAGTAAATTATGCTTTGATTAATCACTGTTATGGGAAAAATTCTGTATTTATTTGAACTTCAGCATAGGAATTTTTCTGAAAATAATAGGAAAAACCTGAAAAACACTGGCAATTTCATTCTGAAAAGTGGGTACGAACCTTGGAAATGTTTTGAAACTGTTTTTGATAAAAGAAAATCTTGTAAATGCAAAATTTTATTCAACAGCATGTGTAAAAAAGAGTGAAGAATGATGATAAATCATATAGTGTAATTGGAAATTACATTAAATATAAAGTTCCTTTTTCTTGATTTTAGCTTATTTTTCACTTTTACCCCTACTTTAGCTTATCTTTTTCCCTTTATATAGTATGGTGGGAATTTACTTTAATTATTCAGAGCATCGCTAATTTTTCTGCGAGTAAAAATCTACAGATTTTCAACCATTCAGAGTTGGCAGCTATGTTACTATGCTCAACTGCCACTGTGCTATGCTATGATTCTACTATGCTGAATTCTACTGCTATTTCAACAAAGTTTCTAATAGTACTGTTGACAAGTTGTCTCTGAAATCAGGGTTTACAGTTCGCATGTCATTAAAAATGCCTTGAATTCACATTTTGTGTTTAAGGATCCTAAAAACTTATTTTATTTTTGCCAAAATTTCCTTAAAATTTCTTTTGCCCTAAAATCAAAACTTCATTAGCAGAATCAAAAGTAGGAGAAAAGAAGTAAAATACTCCTTTCACCTCTCCTGCGAAAGTAAAAATAAAGTTAATAGAAACTGGAAAAATGCTTATTAGTGTAGTGCACTTCATTTTCTATCTGATATATTACTATAAGTTTCTCTTTCTTTACAAAGGCAAAATTTTACTCAATTATTCTTTGTTTGGTGTCAGGTTGGGGTGAAAAGTTCTGAAAATTTGAACTCTTAAGAATTAAGCTCTAAAACCAATATTTTCAAATTTAATTATTTAGACTAGGATTCCCTTACATTCCTCATTAGTGAGAATGATTGTTTATGCTGAGTCAGTCAAGTCAAAACAAGGAAGGGGAGCCCCTGTTTGACAAATTTCTCGTTTCTCGAGATTTTTTGCTTTGAACTATTGTATATAAAAATATGAAATTTGGTACACTTGTAGAAAAAGCTTTGAGGAATATGCTGAAATAAACTGTTTTCAGCACTTTACAACATAGTTGAAAAGTGTTTATGACTTTGTTTATTCTGTCTGTCTGTTTGTCTATCCGTTAGCATGATAATTGTCGTAAAAATGACTTTATCAAAATGAAATTTTATTATGTTTTTCAGACGGTCTGTGAGACCTATGGGAATATAAATGAATGATATCACCCAATTAGTTTTGGATTGAATCCAGGTTGAAAAAATAAAATACATTGAACCCTATGGGACATAATTTTTCAAACATTTTTTAAGCGAATTTAAAATTCACAAATTGCTTAGAAAGTTTAAGGAAATATTCAAATTATCCCATAAAATATATGAATGAATGAAATAAAGGTGGGTGGCTCAAAAAGAGCCCAGCACATCGACCAGAGGTCTATTGTACTACCCCAAAAAGAAAACGAAGATCCCTAAGGAAAGAGACCAGTAGCCGATGCGAAAATAAGCAGGCACTTGACAGGAATGTCGTTCAGCTCCCAGCGTTCAATCACATGACGACCAATGTGTTCGAATCTGTGAGCAGAGTAGGCCTCACATTCACATAGAATGTGAGCTGCAGTTTCTTCGCTGTAATTGCAGCCTCTGCAAAGCGAATCCTTGGAGACACCCATGATATTAAGATGTCTCTTGAGGGTGCAGTGCCCAGTAAGGAGCCCAACAGCTCTCCTGATGCCAGTTCTACTGAGCCTGAAAAGTTCCTTTTGACGTGTACTAGGGCAATTGCAGTTGAGGATTTTCGCTTGCCTTTGTCCCTTAGTGTCACGCCAGTTCTTACATTGAAGCTTCCTGAAGATGTCATAGACAATTCTTCTGATAAGATCATTGGGAATACCCAAGGCCGGCTCAGGGCCCACAAAAGGAGTACTAGAGCCTTTCCTAGCAAGTTCATCTGCCAATTCGTTGCCAGGAATGCCCGAATGACCAGGCACCCAGTACAGAATGACACTATTATTACTAGCAATTTTACAGAGAGCATTATAACATTCCCAGACAAGGGAAGTTAACTTCCCTTGTCTGGGAACAATCACACAAAACACAGTGAACTTCCCCAGAGACAAACACACGGGACTTGTCTGGGAACAATCACACGGGTCACAGTGAACTTCCCCAGAGCCATAAGAGCAGCCTGGCTGTCAGAACAAATGAAAATCTGGCTATTCTCATACTTTCTGTCATAGCAAATTCTACAACACATAAGAATGGCAAATACTTCAGCCTGAAAGACAGTAGCAAAATTGCCAAGCGGATAAGATAGCTCAGTGCCATCATCAGGGCAACAGACACCAGCACCAGTACTTGTGCCAATCTTCGAGCTATCAGTGTACCATACAAAACATTTCAGTTTATTGTAGGTAGGAGTCCTCTTCCAATCATCCCGCGAGGGGACAAGAATTTCATAAGGCTTATCAAACGTAAATTTGACATGTATGCCATCAGGTGGCATACAGAAATAAGGATGCCTCCCATAAAATATATAAATTCAGTAAAATATATTCAGTAGTTCTTAAATAAAAATTACATCCTTTATATGAAAAGATCGGGTGATCATTATATGAAGAGATCACATGACCCACTTCAATATAAAATATAGCATCCATTTTGTGCCAAAATCGTAATTTTTAAAGTTCTTTTTCATTCATATTTAGTGATGCATCCGTCCTAAAACTGCTTTATTTTTGATTAAATTCTGTGCATCTACAACCTAAAACAATGCAATTACAATATAGTAGAGTTTAAATGATCATCCAACTTTGATTATTTCTACAACGAAGCCCACTTTTCACTTAAAGAGGATGTAAATACCAAAAGATGTAGAATGAGTTGTATAAGAATTGCTGAATTTCTTTAATGCAAAATTATTTAGCCCATGGAGTCTGCAATATAGCTGATATGAATGAAACAATCATTGATTTTACAGAGAAGCAAATGATTTTTTGATGAAGTTTTGAGCATAGAGTTAAATTACTTGTACCTCCATGATTTTAAGTTTTAAATAAAATTAATTATAGTATTGTGATGAATAAAATGAAGGGAAAAATGTTTATGAATGAAATGCTGCTTTTATTTAAAGAGCCAGCCGATTTATATTTCAATGACTTCATTTGAAAAAGTTCATTTGTTTTCGATGAAGTTTTCAAATATAATAAATTATTGGAGTATTATGATAATTTTAAAAATATTACCGAGGAATGTAACTCAGTTTAGATGTGTTTAAACCAGGCAATTTATATTTCAATGTTGTCATTTGAAGTTCATTTTCTTTGATGAAGTTTTCAAATATAATAAATTAATGTAGTATTGTGATAATTTTAAAAATATTACCCAGGAATGTATCGCATTTTAGAGATGTTTAAATAAAATTGCATTGAAGTTGAAAAGTGTTCCATAATCAATGCTTTATGCATGATTGATCTTTCTTGTTTGATATATCTTGTAGTTTAAAAAATATTTAATGTGAAAGTCAAAGACAAAATATTTGAGCTGTCAGTTCGCGTTCTGGATAGACTAACAATAGCAAGACCACGAATTTTTGCAGGCAGGTACCTACATGGGTGAATTTTTGCAGGATGGAGCCCTTTTTTAACACTTTACAACAAAGTTGAAAAGTGTTTATGACTTTGTTCATTCTGTCTGTCTGTCTGTCTGTCTGTCTGTCTGTCTGTCCGTTAGCACGATAACTGCCGTAAAAATGAGTTTATCAAAATGAAATTTTAGTATGTTGTTCAGACGGTCTGTAGGACCTATGGGAATATAAATAAATAATATCACCCAATTAGTTTTTTATTGAACCCGGGTTGAAAAAATGAAATACATTGAACCCTATGGGACCTAATTTTTCAAACATTTTTTAAGTAAATTTAAAATTCACGAATTGCTTCGAAATTTTTAGGAAATATTCACATTATCCCATAGAATATATAAAAAAAAATTCAGTAAAATATGTTAAGTAGTTTTTTAATTAAAAAAATTATTTAATATAGGGAAAAAAACAAATTCAATTAAATTCTGACTTTGGGATATCTTCCAGAAAGAAAAGAGAGAGATATTATATAATAAATATCTCTCCATTTGTTTAAACGTTTTGCATATGGGAGTGGCTTCATATTTTAAGATAAATTTGGTAGATAACAATTTTTCATTTTTTTAAAATTTTATATAACTCTTCATGATAAATTTAATTGATGGCATTTTAAATGCACTTTCCTACGTCCTAGAAAGTTAAAATTTGGTACACAGCTTAAATTTGTTGAACATTTTATTCGACAAAAATTTGATGGATCTTTAAATATAGATTATACATTTTTTTCGAAATGGCCTGAAAATAATCCCCGTTCACTTCTATAAATCATTGGTGTAATATTGTTAAAAATTCTGATGTGGACAGCACATGTCTTTCTCTGCAGACTCATATTCGTTCTCTTTATTTATTCAATGATAATTTGAGTTTATCTGCACAACATAAGTATTTTAAATGACATTGAATTTACACGTTAAACTTAAATTTGGTTCTCATTTGATAGCTGGACTTATTGTCAAAGGTGGCGTAGCGAAAACGCGAAAAAACTAGAATATCTCAAGAACGGCTAGTCCTAGAGTAATGGGGTTAGTCTTATTCTTTTTGTTGTCAAAAATCACATATAAAATAGGAATTTAATTGATATAATTGAGCACACGTAGTCTTTTATTTTTATATATAACAATTTTTGCTGGCCATTTCGCAAAAATAGCCCGTTCCTTTTTCCCGAATCGTAGTAGAATAACCTACAAATGATTTATATACAAAATTTTGTTAAATTTGGTATATAAATCACTTGTAGGTTATTGAAATATTATACTCCAAATTTTGTTAAATTTGGTTCATTAGTTTTTAGCTAGAGTGGATAAAGGCAATTTCTGCGGCCATTTCGCAAAGAAGGCAGATTCTTTTATTACGAATCGTACTATAATCTAATGAACATCAGGATTTCCCACAAAAAACATACCTACCAAATTGTATGAAATTCGGTCCATTAGTTTTTCAATTAGAGTGGATGTAATATCCACACAGACACACAGAAACATACACAGATACACCCTTACACACACAGACGTCTTCCTAAAAGTAGTTTTTTCGTGTTCTAGAAGTCCCAAAACGTGTAGATACTTTGAAAATTCGAGTTCCGATCTTCGGCACGATTCCAATACTTTGAGTACATACACATACACATATATATTTTCTGTGTATTATCTGTGTATCTAAATTCCGTGCCTATGCAATTACAATAGTTGTGATTTTAAATGATCCCTAAACTTTTATTATTTCTTCAAGGATGCCTAATTTTAACATATGCAGAATGCAAATATCTCAAGCGATTGTAAGATGAATTACATAAGAATTGCTGAATTTTTTTCACACAAAATTATTTAGCTCTGGAGTCTGGAATACAAGTTATATGAATGAAATATTCATTGATTTTGCATAAAGAATCAGATGATTTATATTTCGATACAGTTTTAAATATTTAAGTATAATAAATTACTGTAGTACTGTGATAATGTAAAAGATATTACCACTGAATGAATCACATTTTAGAAATTTTTAAATGAAATTACATTTCAGTTGGAAAGTGTTTCATAATCAATGCTTATGCATGATTGATCTTTCTTGTTTTTTCTATGACGTCATTTGAATGAATTTCAGTTGTTTTCAATGAAGTTTTCAAATATAATAAATTATCGCAGTATTATGATAACTCTAAAATTATTACCGAGGAATGTATCACATTTTAGAGATGTTTAAACCAGGCAATTTATATTTCAATGCCGTCATTTGAATGAAGTTCATTTTTTTCGATGAAGGTAAAAATGTTCAAATATAATAAATTAACGTAATATTGTGATAAGTTTTAAAATATTACCGAGGAATGTATTGCATTTTAGACATGTTTAAATAAAATTGCATTGAAGTTGGAAAGTGTTTCATAATCAATGCTTTAAGCATGATTGATCTTTCTTGTTTTAATTTTGATGTAGTTTTTGAGATATTTTACTTTTTATGTACTTCTGAAGTGAACTTTTTTTTTTGTATCGGCACGTCTAGCCATTTCTCTGTAAAAGCTATAGCATACAAAAATATGAAATTTGGTACATTTATAGAGAACATTTTGAAACATTTATAGAATTACAGACATTTATAGACATTACATTTATAGAATTTGGTACATTATTATATACAATACATTACATTTACCTTGGTACATTAGTATATACAATAGGGTAATATGATGAAATAAACCGTTTATCGATTTAAACTTTAGTTTGGCATGAAATAGCTCGCGGAGTGAGCTTATGATCAAGGAATTCAGTTTTTAGATTCCTTGGGCTAAGAAAAATCCCTGCTTTTCCCTTCTGCGAAAAATAGGCAGGAATAGAAAAGAGATTTCTGAAAGTAGAATTTTTAGGAAAGATAGATATGCAGCGAGTAGGAGGCGAAGCCTCCCGAAGGGGGTTGCTCAAGCAGGGGACAGAGTTAGCCTCCTCGTATTTTAAAAATGACTCATTTAAAATATTAGGTTATTTTTCTAAACTAAATAATTTTTCTCATAAATGGTGGGATTGCACAATTCATTTTATATCATGGTGTATTACTGAAAGTCCACAAGCATATTTTTCCATCATCTCCATCTTTTAATTACTACACAGTATTTCAGGCTAAACGTGCTTATTTTCATATTTTAGCAAATTTCAGCCAAATATTACGAGACTTAATAATGATGGATGTAAGATGGTTCTTATAGTTGATATTCTTGTGTAGTACTTTGAATCTAAAGCCTTTTTTTTTTAAATATTTCAGGTTTTCAAATTGTTATTATGCAGAGTTTATTTTAAAATTAACCATTTCAGCTGTGCTACGAGTATTCTAAATGGCTAGTGGCCACTAAATGTGACATCGACACACTTAATAAATGTTTAGAATATCGAAAACTGTTTCAATTTTTAAAAAATGGATTGGCTCATATTTTGATAGCTAAAATGATGCAAGTTTTTTTTTTTTTTTTAAATCCTTTTGTATCATCGTATCTAATTGGAATTTTTTATTTTTTTATTGATCTGGAATCTGAGATGGATCAAGTGAGACCAAACCCCAGCAGGCTCTAGCTCGTGTGAAAGTATTTGATCATTTTGAAAAGCTGTTTTGAATTGTTTAATTATTTCTTTGCAGTATCGCCCCCAATTCAAAATTTTTGAAATATTAGATTTTTCCGTTGGTGTAAGATGATATCAAAACCAAGATTCTAACTAGAGTGGAGGTGCTTGCTAATTAGCCAAAGAAGTTTAAGTTTTTTATTATTTTTTTGCACTTTAACACGCTTCAAAATTTCGGAATTCTTGTTTTTCCCATAGTCTTAGAAGATGAGATGGATTGGATGACATCAAAACCAAGATTCTAGCTATAGTGGAAATGATTGATAATTTTGATACATCATCCACTCACTCAGTCAGTCTGTCTGTCCACTGCATGTTATACAGTTATATATATTTTTAAATTGGTAACATTTTACATGTTACCAATTTAAAAACAATAAATAAAGAAATAATAAAATTTGTTAATACTTTACAACATAGTTGAAAAGTGTTTATGACTTTGTTCATACATTCTGTCTGTCTGTTCATTAGCACGATAACTGCCGTAAAAATGACTTTATCAAAAGAAATTTTTGTTGTTCAGACTTTGGATTGAACCCGGGTTAAAAAATGAAATACATTGAACCCTATGAGACCTAATGTTTCAAACATTTTTTAAGCTGATTTAAAATTTACAAATTGCGTCGAAAGTTTTAGGAAATATTCAAATTATCCCATAAGATATATAAAAATTTTTTTTAACAAAGTATATTCCGTAGTGTTTTAAATAAAAATTAAAATAATATTTACACCCATTATATGAAGAGATCAAGTGAACATTATATGAGGAGATCACGTGACCCACTTCAAAATAAAATATGTCATCCATCTTATGTCAAAATCGTGATTTTAAAGTTCCTTTTAATTTATATTTAGTGTTGCATCCGTCCTAAAACCGCTTCATTTTTGTTTCAATTCTGTGCATCTACATTCTGAAACAAAGCAATTACAATATATTTGAGTTTAAATGATCATCAAACTTTGATTATTTCTGTAATGAAGCCTAATTTTCGCTTATGGAGAATGTAAACACCAAAAGATATAGAATGAGTTGTATAAGAATTGTTACATTTCTTTAACGCAAAATTATTTAGCTCATGGAGTCTGCAATATAGCTGATATGAATGAAACATTCATTGATTTTATATGGAGATGCAGACGATTTTTTTCGATGAAGTTCTAAGCATAGAGTTAAATTACTTGTACCTCCATGGTTTTAAGTTTTTAAATAAAATAAATTATTGTAGTATTGTGATGAATAAAAGGACTGGAAAAAGTTATGAATGAAATGCTGCTTTTATACAGAGAGCCAGGCGATTTACATTTCGATGACGTCATTTGAATGAAGTTCATTTGTTTTCGATGAAGTTTTCAAATATAATAAATTATTGTAGTATTATGATAATTTTAAAAATATTATCCCTGAATGTATCGGATTTTAGAGATGTTTAAACCAGGAAATTTATATTTCAATACCATTTGAATAAAGTTCATTGTTTTCGATGAAGTTCTAAGTTTTCAAATATAATAAATTAATGTAGTATTGTGATAATTTTAAAAATATTACCGAGGAATGTATTTTAGAGATGTTTAAATAAAATTGCATTTCAGTTGGGAAGTGTTTCATAATCAATGCTTTATCCACGATTGATCTTTCTTGTTAAATTTCCTCTTTATAACTCGCTTAAAAAATGTTCTACATTTTTGGCATTAAATTAGTTTCTTATCCAGCTAGGCAATGTTAGATCATGTCCTAAATACTATTCATCCTGAGAATACTATATCCTGGATTATTATAGAGGGTATTTCTGGAGCAGCCAATGCAGGATACGACTGAGTGAGGTTTGGACGGTGTTGTATTTGTGGTATGGTGGGTCCCTGTTCAAGCTTCATTGGCATCAAGTGACCACACCCTAACCGCGAATTCAGACTTAACAATTCAGGGATGATTATTAATTCAAGAAGTTTCAATTGGAATGAATTCCAGAGATTACGCCTTCAACACACAAAAAGTATATTCTTTTTAAAAATTCGCAAAAATTCGTCTATTATTAATATGGATTCCGTTCAAAATTTGTTTGAAAGAGAATTTTTCGATTTTTTTTATGGTTTCAAGATTGAATAATATTTTCAGTCGGTAAGGAACTAATTTGTGTGAAAATTGCTAAAAACATAAAATAACTAAAATACTAATTCAAAAAAAAAAAAAAAATGGCTTTCCGAGGCGCATTATTACGGGCTATGAAGTACTTGTGTACCAAATTTCATGGTCGTACGATGCTTAGACTTTCTGCTACAGACGAGGCAAACATCTTCCATTATTATTATAGATGGAAGATAGATTGTCTTCGACACATGAAAAGTATATATTCACAAAAATTCATTTATTAATCGTATGGACTACGATTAAAATTTGTTTGAATGAAAAATTTTCGATATTTCCTATGGTGTCAAGATAGGAACTCTATAATAATATTTTCGATCACTATGGAACTGATTTGTGTGAAAATTGCCAAAATTCATGCCAAAACATAAAATAACTAAAACTAATTCAAATTTAAAATAAATCTCGTCGAGGCGCATCGTTACAGGTCTTAAAGTATCTGTGTATCAAATTTCATGTTTAAATGATACTTAGATTTCCCGTTATAAATGACACAGACACCTTCCTTTTTTATAAATAGTTATAATCTGGTGATATACGAGTAATAAAGTTGGGATGTACAAAAGCATGTAACATTTTAATTTTTATGAGACACAGAAATAAAATTATTTTTGAAACTGAAATAAGGACAAGGTTTGTTTTCTAAAGTAGAAAAATTGAATCTAGATGGATTTTTATATTAACATGTGGTTAGGTTTCCTCACCTCTAATACAGCAGGAGAGGCTAGGTTCAACATATAGCTCATTTTTCATCAATAGGTTTCTTTTAAAGGAATTAATGTTAATTACTGCAGTGAAAGTAATGAAATATTAAACAAGAAAGATCAATCATGCATAAAGCATTGATTATGAAACACTTTCCAACTGAAATGCAATCCGCTGAATGTATCGCATCTCTAAAATGCGATACATACAGCGGTGATATTTTTTTAGTTATCACAGAACTACAATAATTTATTTTACTTGAAAACTTAAAACTGCGTTGAAAAAAAACCGAACTTTATTCAAATGACGTCATCGAAATATAAATCGTCTAGCTCCCTATGTAAAAGTTGTGAATATTTCATTCATACACTTTTATTTCGGACTCTAAAGTTAAATAATTTTGCATGAAAAAAATTCAGCAATTCTTATACAACTCATCTTACAATCACTTGTTTACATTCTGCATCCATTAAAATTAGGCTTCGTTGTAGAAATAATCAAAGTTTGGTGATCATTTAAACTCAAAAATATTCTAATTGCGTTGACGCAGAATATAGATGCACAGAAAATACGCAAAAATAAAGCGGTTTTAGGACGGATGCAACACTAAATATAAATTTAAAAGAACTTTAAAAATCATGATTTTTACTCTGGGAAAAAATTGGATTCCATAATTCATTTCGAAGTGTGTCACGTGATCTCTTCATATTATATTGGTGTAATTATTATTTTAATTTTTATTTAAAAAACTGCCAAATATATTTTGCTTAATTTTTTTTTATATATTTTATGGGATAATTTAAATATTTTCTAAAATTTTCGAAGCAATTTGTGAATTTTAACTCCGCTTAAAAAATGTTTGAAAAATTAGGTCCCATTTGGTTTAATGTATTTCATTTTTTCAACCCGAGTTCAATCCAAAACTAATTGGATAATATTATTCATTTGCATTCCTATATGTCCCACAGACAGTCTCAGCAACATACTAAAACTTCATTTTGATAACGTCATTTTTATGGCACTTATCGTGCTAACGGACAGACAGACAGACAGAATGACAAAAGTCATAAACACTTTTCAATTATGTTGTAAAGTGTTAAAAAACCAATTTTATGCCTAATGAAACACAAATTTTGAGTTTTTGAAATGAACCCAGCCTTTTTTAATGTATTTAGGCTAACCAGGAACTAATTTGTAGTTGACGTTTCAGTGGCCACAGCATTCCAGATTTCCTATTTATATTGAGTGTTTGCTCCCGATTTTCCATAATCCCTAACCCTCCTAATGGCTGGACTTCTTTGATTCTTGCAACATCAATGTTCATCGAAATCACTTTGTCGTTTTTCTCACTTGACATTTTATGCACTCTGTTGCAAAAAATATATGTACCCGTAAAAAAAAATCTGATGTGTGCAGCACATGACTTTCCCTGCAGACTCAATTTCATTTTTTCTTTATTTTCTGAATAATTCATTAAATTGAGTTTAATTGCACAAAATAACACTAAATTTGCATTTTAATTCAATTTTCGTTTTTATTTGGTAATTATGGACATTTCCCCGAAAGCGGGGTAACAAAAGTGCAAGAAATCTCATATATTTTGAGAACGGTTAGACCTAAAGTAATGGAATTGGTCTTATTCTTTTCCTCGTCAAAAATTCCGTATAAAACAAGCATTTAATTGATACATTTGAGCATATATAGTCTTCTTTATTAGATTTTGGCGATTTTTGCGGATCATTTTCGTGGAAAAGGTAGGTTGTTCTTTTCCGAATCGTACCAAAATCTAATCAGCACCGGAGTATCTTACAAGTAACTTATCAACCAAATTTGTGAAATTGGGTCAATTAGTATTTTAGATAGAGTGGATACAAGAAAATTTTGCAGACCATTTTTCAAAAAGAAGGCGGGTTCTGTTTTTCCGAATCGTACTAGAAATTTATCAGCACCAGGGTCACACCCAAGTGACTTACCAAATTTTATGAAATTCCATCCATTAGCATTTAAGCTAGAGTGGATACATACATTGCACAGACAGACAGATAGACAAGACAGACAGACACACACACAGATGTCACGTTAAAAATAGTTTTTTTGTATTCTAGAGGTCCCAAAACGTGTAGTTCCGTCGATAACTACAGTTGTGATTCTCGGCATGATTCCAATACTTTCCCTATACATTACCATCCATTGCAGGGAAAGTAAATATCTGATGTGGGCAGCACATGACTTTCTCTGCAGACTTATATCCACGTTCTCTTAATTAAATTTAATTCACCTTTAATTCAATTTTCGTTCTCATTTGGTAACTGGACTTATTTTCAAAGGTGGTGTAGAGAAAATACGATAAAACTAAAATATCTCAGGAACGGCTAGTCCTAGTGTAATGGGGTTGGTCTTATTCTTTTCTTCGTTAAAAATTACGTATTAAACATGATTTTAATGGATATATTTGAGAATACATAGTTTTTTATTTTAGATTTTGACGATTTTTGCGGCCTATTTCGCAAAGAAAGGCAGGTTATTTTTTCCGAATCGTACCAAAATCTAATCAGCACTAGAGTGACCCACATTAAAAATTACGTATGAAACAGGCATTTAGTGGATATATTTGAGCATACGTAGTTTTTTAATTTAGATTTTGACTATTTTTGCGGGCCATTTTGCGAAAAAAGACAGGTTATATTTTTCCAAATCGTACCCAAAACTTTAATTCAGCATCAGATTCGCCTACAAGTGATTTACCTACCAAATTTTATAAAATTCGGTCGATTAATTTTTTAGTTAGAGTGGGTACAAAATCTGCACAGACAGACACACAAACAGATAGACAGACACACATACAGACGTCACGCTAAAAATAGTTTTTTCATATTCTAGAGGTCCCGAAACGTATACATCCGTCGAAAACTCGAGTTGCGATTTGCAGGGAAAGTAAAAAGTCTGATATGGGCAGCACATGACTTTCCCTGCAGACTTATATTCACGTTCTCTTTATTTTAATTCAATTTAATTAACTTTTAATTCAATTTTTATTCTCATTTGGTAACTGGACTTATTTTCAAAGGTGGCGTAGGGAAAATACGAAAAACTAAAATATCTCGAGAACGGCTAGTCCGAGTGTAATGGGGTTGGTCTTATTCTTTTCTTCGTTAAAAATTACGAATAAAATAAGCATTTAATGGATATATTTAAGCATACGTAGTTTTTATTTTAGATTTCGACAATTTTTGCTGGCTATTTCACAAAAAAGGTAGGCTATTTTTTTCGAATCGTATCAAAATCTAATCAGCACCAGGTTGACCCACAAGCGGCTTATCTGTCGAATTTTGTGAAATTCGGTCCATTAGTTTTTCAGCTAGAGTGGATACAAGCAATTTTTGCTGGCCATTTCGCAAAAAAAGGCGGGTTCTTTTATCCGGACTCATACCCAAAACAAATCAGTACCAGATTCGCCCACAAGTAACTTAGCTACCAAATTTTATGAAATTCAGTCAACTAGTTTTTTAGTTAGATTGGAAAAACTATCTGCACAGACATGTAGACACACATACAGACAGACACACACACAGACGTCACGCTAAAAACGGTTTTATCGTATTCCAGATGTTCTGAAACGTGTAGATCCGTCGGAAACTCGAGTTGTGATTTTCTATATGATTCCAATACTTTCCCTATACATTATCATGTGTTGCAGGGAAAGTAAAATGAGCTACAGCTGCGAAACTCGGCATTCAAATGTCGTTTAAGAAGCTATGCAAATGATCAAACTGTCAGCGCCAAAGGTGCAAATGATCAAACCGTCAGCGTCAGGGCTCATGTGATGCCCATGAGAACGACGCATCGTGCAATATCTGAAAGGACCAGTGTTCTCACTCATGGTCAATTGCAACTGGATTTTCTGCTTTGATAAAGTCGTGTACAAAGATTGTTTTGAGACGTACTCGAACAATTGTCAGATTTAGAGAGGGGTTGCATCATAAGCCTAAGGAAAGCTTGTTGAACCAACAGTCGTATCAGTCTCCATTTTGGTTGGAGCGAGATGGTATTTGCTTAGTGTGGGAAACAATGGACCAGAGAAGGCACATATAACCATCGCAGAGACCCAGGACGCCTCAGTCAAACAATTGTTCGAGAGGATCATACAGTCAGGAGAGGAGCCACGTTCACACCAATGGCATCGCTACCAGCCATTTGAAGGCATTTGCCATCATCCATACATCCTGTGCCATGGGATGTTATTCGGAAACGACTGGCAGGAAGTGGAATTAAGTGTCGACGTTCATTAAGGTGCCACTGACCATGGATATCCATAAAACTTTTCCCTGAAGGGGGAAAATCATTGACGTCAGTGGAGCAAACTCAAAGTTTGATTCCTCACTTTATGGCTTTGAATGTCCAGGGCAGAGAAAGTGCCCCCTCTTGCCCTCCCCTATAGACGCCCATTCCACTGACCTTTCAACATAGTCAGAACCACCTGGATTGGTAGCTCGGTCAGTCTGAACAGTGTTTGACTGGAGGCATGTTGTCTCTGGCGACGAATTCTGCTTCTTTCTCAGTGCTGATGACCGCTGCATATGTGTGGAGGACGACTGGCTGGCGTTTCTATCCTAAATTTGTTGTCTAGCGCCACACGGCTATCACATGTGGTGCAACAGTCTGGGGAGCGATCTCGTAGGACAGCCGATCGTCTCTAGTTGTGCTGCAAGCCGATCTGGCGGATTTCTTGTACGCCAACGATATCCTCAGCCGATTGTTCTGCCTATGCTGTCAAGCCGACCAATACAACACTTGATATCATAAAGGAACTCATGAATGTCGACATTAAATGGTTCTTGGATATATTCAATATCTGGACCCAATTGCATAAGTTCCAATACAGTATAAAATTTAGTATACCCAACTCCTGAACCATGGAATAAAGCTGTTATCAAGTGGGATTACTATTCGAGAGACTACGAGGAACTCTCATTTTATATCGACGGCCCAAAAATCAACAAGAGAATCGGTTGTGCCTTGGTACTCTACGTGGGGAATGTTGAAACAGACTACTAAACATGTCGACTAAACGATGATTCTACAGTTTATTGCGCTGAATTACTGGCAATCCAGAAGGCGGTTGAATATTCAATTATTAACGATTTAAAAAAGTAACGCATTTTTACTGATTCTCGATTTTCTCTACAAACGTTTAGCACTCAAGATATTAAAAATCACATAGTGTGAAACACACTGTGGTCAACACGACCGTATCCAATTTCATTGGATAAAAGTCCATGCTGGGTATTTAAGGAAGAGCGATCAGATCAGCTGGCCAAGAAAGCAACCTGTTTAGTCAATGTTGACTACCGTCTACCACTCAACATACTCAGGAGTACAGTTGAACACTTTTGATCACCAAGAGATGATCAAGGACTGGCAGCACATTTGGGATAACACGACAAAAGGTAGATCTCTTTACAAATTAATGCCTTAAGTGAATATGGAGCTATGTTTTGGAGATTTTTATCTTAAACAAGCATAAACGGAACATGGAAATTTCGAAGCCTATCAAGGCAAATTCTTCAACAAAAGCAAAGTGCCAATGCAACCTAGCCATTGGCACAGCTGCACATGTCCTTTATGACCCCAGTCTTTGGGACGATCAGAGAAAGATATACTTCCTTTAAGAGTTTGGTACTATTGGAGCTCACTGGTAACCCTATAACCAAAAATCTGATGTGGGCAGCACATGACTTTCCCTGCAGACTCAAACTCATATTTCCTTTATTTCTTTAATAATTCATTAGATTGAGTTTAATTGAACCAAATATAACACTAAATTTGCAATTTTAATTCAATTTTTGTTTTTATTTGGTAATTGGACATTTTTCCGAAATCGGAGAAACAAAAATGCATGAAACCTCAAATATCTTGAGAACGGTTAGTCCTAAAGTATAATGGAGTGTGTTATATTATTTTCCTCTTCAAAAATTGCGTATAAAACAAGAATTTAATTGATACATTTGAGCATACACTACTTAGTCTTTTTTTTTTTAGATTTTGGCGATTCTGGCGGGTCATTTCGTAAAAAAGGGTAGGTTGTTCTTTTCCGAATCGTACCAAAATCTAATCAGCACCAGAGTGTCCCTCAAGTAACTTATCTACCAAATTTTGTGAAATATGTTGAATTAGTATTTTAGCTAGAGTGGATACATGAAATTTTTGTGGGCCATTTCGTAGAAAAAGGCAGGTTTTTCTTTTCCGAATGGAACCAAATTCTAATCAGCACCAGAGTATCCAACAAGTAACTTATCTACCAAATTTTGCGAAATTTGGTCAATTAGTATTTTAGCTAGAGTGGATAAATGAAATTTTTAAGGGCCATTTTGCAAAAAAGGCGGGTTCTGTTTTCACGAATCGTACCAAAATCTAATCAGCACCAGGGTCACATCCAAGTGACTTACCTACCAAATTTTATGAAATTCGGTCCATTAGTTTTGGAGTTAGAGTGGATACATACATTGCACAGACACAGACAGACACACAGACGTCACGCTAAAATTAGTTTTTTCGTATTCTAGAGGTCTCGAAACGTGTAGATCCGTCGAAAACTCGAGTTGCGATTTTCGACATGATTCCAATACTTTCTCTATACATTACCATGTATTGCAGGGAAAGTAAAAAGGGAATCTAGAAAATGATTGGTAAGTAGCTTGAAATGGAGATTCACTAAACATTTAGACAAGAGGCCATTATTTTTTATTTGGCACCATTGCCACCCGAGAGGTAACAAGAGACTCATTTTCCACTACTTTCGTTCTCTGGTACTTCCAGAGATGATGTCCGAATTGTGTCTGGACTGTTGAAGCATGCTACTTAAAACTACTTGTATTGCTCCTGCTGGACATAATTTATATCGTGCTTGTTCCAGAAATGCAACATTTGCTGGACCACTGATGATGTACTTTGTATTTTGCTCTGTTATATGTAGGCTTGAGCTGGGCCTGACAAGCGCCTTTTGTCATGCCTCAACTACTCTTTCGTGTTTTGCCTCAAGTTTATTGCGCATATTTCTGTTGCTATGTCAGCTTATGTCTGTTGACTTCTAATCATGGATGGGTCTGGACAGAGACCTCTATGGTGGTTGCTGGGACAGTGTTTGTTTGGCCCTTTAGGCTCGGTGTTCGGAGTCCCCGTCGATTTGTGTGCACAGATGGTCTCGTTGTGCTGGCCAGCGGTGGGGTCGGCCTGGAGGTGAGGTCGACCATGGTCGTGTGGGTGCTGCCTCTGCTGGGGCGGGCGCATGTGCTGAGTGTTGCAGGATTGCCGTCGTAACGACGAATCGTCTTTTTCTCTCTGGCTTGCTGGTGGAGGTTATATTCGTCCCCGTCAGCGTTTCCTCTCTGGGACTGGTGGCGGTTGTCCTCGCTCGGTGGATTGGTGGGCTGCTACCCCTTTGGTGTCCTGGATGGTGCGCGCGCTGTGTGGCGGAGTCGGTGGTTTCCGTCCGGTGGGTTTGAGTGGCTCTGTCTTTCTGTTTCGTGTTGTGGATGAATCTTTCTTTTCGGTTGGAGATTACAGAAGCTATATGTCATCTAGACGAGCCCCCGGTTTAGACCGTGGAGTCGTCTTTTCCGCGTGCTTTCGGGCAGGCCGGCTTGCCTTTTGCTTACCAATAAGACAACGCTTGAACACATATTGCTCGACTTTCTTAACAATGCCTTCGAACATTTAATCCCCCCATAGTCATCCAGGTCCCTATCAAGGCTCTCTATTCCATTTTGACTTCCCTTGAACCCTTGAGGCATTTGCAAGGGCCCATGTAATAAGACGTATTCTACTTTGACGTACCTCCGGTACAGACCCTCCAGTTTTTTTTTTTAGTTTTTTGTCATTGAATAACCGAGACATCAAATGCACCAAAAACTTCATAGAAATAATATATTGTGGAATTTCTGAGAAATGCTATTCGAAGCGTTTCTCTTCCGGTACAGACACCAATGCAAAATTTCATTCACATTCAAATTAAGCCCAACATTTATTTCCATGTTCCACACATCATTGTCACCCACATCAAAGAAATCACACAATTGTTATGATCGAGTCCGTACAGTTCTAGACCATCGACCCAGCAATTTGGGAAAGGTTATTCCAACGCTCTGTAACCCACCGGCCCCGAACACAAAGAAGATTAAAAGAGGCGTCATTGTTTGCAACGAACAACTTTCTTTAGCGAGAATAATTTGTGTGTCAGGAGGATAAAGAAAAGTTGCTTCAGGGATTGAGATCAGGTTTTTCGGCATTCTGCGTTCGCTGCGTATCGTTTTGCTTCCATGCTGCAGTCGTGAGATCCAGACGATATGTTGATCCCGAGGATTGCTCTGAGTTGGGTTCCCGTGTTGGTTTTTTTTATTGGGCTCGATATCGGTAAGTTGTTGATTTGATTTTGCTAATATTGCGCAAGTGACGTGTGTTTAAATGTTTTAGCAATTAGTCTTTCATAAGTATTAATAATATTTTAAAATATTGTATTTGTATTTTTAAAACATATTGAAATTTAATATAAATTGAAGCATCCAAGTTTGTTTTGTTTATAAACAATTTGTGTTGAATGTGCGTTTGTTAAAAATTAAATATTCTATTGTTATATAGATGTCGCAATGGTGTGGATATCTATCTTTAAGTGGCAATATTTTGATCTGTCTGAACAATGTTACATTGACCACAATTATTTGCTTTAAAATTTGTTTCACGCGGTTATACGGGAGAAGTAGCTATTTAAATCCTGTCGAAATGATGTGACTCAGAGGCAAGATGTTGTAAAGAATCACAAAATTAGAATAAAAAATCTGATGTGGGCAGCACATGACTTTCCCTGCAGACTTATATCCACGTCCTCTTTATTTTAATTAAATTTAATTCACTTTTAATTCAATTTTCGTTCTCGTTTGGTAACTGGACTTATTTTCAAAGGTGATGTAGAAAAATTACGAAAAAAAATTAAAATATCTCGAGAACGGCTAGTCCGAGTGTAATGGGGTTGGTCTTATTCTTTTCTTCGTTAAAAATTACGTATAAAACAAGAATTTAATGGATATATTTCAGCATACATAGTTTATTATTTTAGACTTTGTCGATTCTTGCGGGCCATTTTGCAAAAAAAGGCAGGTTATTTTTTTCCGAATCGTACCAAAATCTAATCAGCACCAGGGTGACTCACAAGCGACTTATCTACCAAATTTTGTGAAATCCGGTACATTAGCTTTCTAGCTAGAGTGGATACAAGCTTTTGCGGGCCATTTCACAAAAAAAAGGCGAGTTCTTTTATCCCGAATCGTACCCAAAACTAATCAGCACCAAATTCGTCCACAAATGACCTACCTACCAAATTTTATGAAATTCGGTCAATTAGTTTTTTAGTTACAGTGGATACAAAATCTGCACAGACAGACAGACACACAGACACGCACATACGTCACGCTAAAAATAGTTTTTCGTATTCTAGAGGTCTCGAAACGTGTAGATCCGTGAAAAACTCGAGTTGCGATTTTCGGCATGATTCCAATACTTTCCCTATACATTACCATATGTATTGCAAGGAAAGTAAAAATCTAATGTGGGCAGCACATGACTTTCCCTGCAGACTCAACTTTTTTTTTTATTTCTTTAAGAACTCATTAAATTGAGTTTAATTTCACAAAATGACACTAAATTTGCATTTTTAATTCAATTTCTGCTTTTATTTGGTAATTGCACATTTTTCCAAAGACGGCATAAAAAAATGCGAAAAATCTCAAATATCTCGGGAAGGGTTAGTCCTAGAGTAATAGAGTTGTTCTTATTCTTTTCCTCGTCAAAAATTACGTATAAAACAAGCATTTAATTGATATATTCGATTATACGTAGTCTTTTTATAGATATTTTTATAGCGCTTTTTGCGGGCCATTTCGTAAAAAATGTCAGGTTGTTCTTTTCCGAATCGTACCAAAATCTAATCAGCACCAGAGTATCCCACATGTGATTTATCTACCAAATTTTGTGAAATTTGGTCAATTTGTACTTCAGCTAGAGTGAATACATGAGATTTTTGCGGGCCATTTCACAAAAAAAAGGCGGGTTCTTTTTTTCCGAATTGTACCCAAAACTAATCAGCACCAGGATCACACCTAAGAATCTTACCTACCAAATTTTATGAAATCGGGTCGATTAGTTTTTGAGTTAGAGTGGATACATACATTGCCCAGACACACAGACAGACAGACAGACAGGCACACACACACACAGATGTCACGCTAAAAATAGTTTTTCGTATTCTAGAGGTCTCGAAACGTGTAGATCCGTCGAAAACTCGAATTGCGATTTTCGGCACGATTCCAATACTTTCCCTATACATTACCATATATTGCAGGGAAAGTAACAAGTACGTGACAGTTTTGATACATCACCCCCTCACTCACATATTCACTAACTCAATTAGTTCAGCACATATATATACAGGATGTCCCCAAAAGATTGCACGCGCTTTAATTCTTTACCTGTTGGAGATAAGTGGGGAGAGAGTGGATACATACATTGCACAGACACACAGACACACAGACAGACACACACACACACAGATGTCACGCTAAAAATAGTTTTTTGTATTCTAGAGGTCTCGAAACGTGTAGATCCGTCGAAAACTCGAATTGCGATTTTCGGCACGATTCCAATACTTTCCCTATACATTACCATATATTGCAGGGAAAGTAACAAGTACGTGACAGTTTTGATACATCACCCCCTCACTCACATATTCACTAACTCAATTAGTTCAGCACATATATATACAGGATGTCCCCAAAAGATTGCACGCGCTTTAATTCTTTACCTGTTGGAGATAAGTGGGGAGAGAGTGGATACATACATTGCACAGACACACAGACACACAGACAGACACACACACACACAGATGTCACGCTAAAAATAGTTTTTTGTATTCTAGAGGTCTCGAAACGTGTAGATCCGTCGAAAACTCGAATTGCGATTTTCGGCACGATTCCAATACTTTCCCTATACATTACCATATATTGCAGGGAAAGTAACAAGTACGTGACAGTTTTGATACATCACCCCCTCACTCACATATTCACTAACTCAATTAGTTCAGCACATATATATACAGGATGTCCCCAAAAGATTGCACGCGCTTTAATTCTTTACCTGTTGGAGATAAGTGGGGAGAGAGTGGATACATACATTGCACAGACACACAGACAGACACACACACACACAGATGTCACGCTAAAAATAGTTTTTCGTATTCTAGAGGTCTCGAAACGTGTAGATCCGTCGAAAACTCGAATTGCGATTTTCGACACGTTTCCAATACTTTCCCTATACATTACCATGTATTGCAGGGAAAGTAAAAATTCTTAGTATCTTAGTGACTCCAGCTATACATCCTTTGAAATGGTGTCATTCGTTTTGGAACGGGAAGTTTCAGACGAAACAAAAAATGTTTGTCGACATTGTGCTTTAGAAATTTTGTAATGAATTCGGTCGGCCGTGTGGAAAAAGTGAACAATATCTGCATTTCTCTGCAATTGGCTTTTCTGAAAGTTCGTACGGAACGAAAGATAATTTATAAGTAATAAGGAAAAATCCTGTTTTTACTTCGAGCCATTCGAATTCAAAAAATCTTCCATGAAAGACTTGCATCCTCTGACATAGAGTCATTTAAACTGTGATTGGTCATTTAAACTTTGGTAGAATTACAAGGATGGACTGGCCAAAGGCTTATTCAAGGCTGCTTTTTTTCAAATTTTTGTAATTACATTTAAAACAACTGACAAAATCGAAAAAGTTCTAAAGGAATTGATTGCCTCATGAGAAACATTGGCAGTATGGCCCTATTTAACTCTTCTCTAATGCAATATGCCTTGACAATGGAGTTCAAAGACCGTTACGGATGAAGTAAAGCAACAAGCATGTCGTTATTTTCCGCCAGACGTTCAATCTGAATTATAAAGTAGGAACATAATAGTTACTTGCCTCATCTCTAAATGTAAAAATCTGATGTGGGCAGCACATGACTTTCCTTATATAATGCAATGAATTTACTACCTTTACAGTAAAAAAAATAGGTTATTTTTATAGTATATATACTTATATTTTTTCCAAGATACTGATTTTTCTTCAATTAGTCGTCATTTTCATTGATTTAGAGTCATTTTTATCCATTTGCGAGATTTTCGTTAATTTGGTAACATTTTAAAAAGTCGCCAAGTTGGCGAGATTCTGTCAAATTCATCGCCAAAATCTCGGCAATCGGTATGAAATAAGTTATTCTTATTTATAACAGATAAATGATTATTGGCGTTCAGATACAAAAGTATTACTCAAAATATTTTTTCTCATGAATGGAACGAGTTAGATCCACGAGAATGATATCACCAAATTTATCGCATAATATTACATATGAAAAGTGAACATTTTTCTCAAAATTTAATATACGTATATTTATTTAATTTATGGGATTTTTTGATAAATTTATTTGAAAAATGTGCAATATCTCGAGAACGGTTCATGTTACCGTTCTAAAGTTTATGTTAATCGTTCTCTAAGGAAAAATTACATCAGAAATGTCTATTTGCGTAACTTTATTAAAGGTTTTGATTTTTTGATGATTTTTTCAAAATTCCATCCGAGAATTTAGGTTTATGATTGTGATTTTTGTACCAAATTTCATTCGACGCTCCATTCGTTCGTGAGATAGCGTCTCCACAGACTCACTGACACACACACACACATACTTTCACACACACACACAGAGAGAGAGACATCACCTCAAAAATGTTTGATTCGTGATCAGCGATACTTGAAACGTGCTCTCCTGTCGAAAACTCGAATTCAAATTTTCGACCCCGTCACAATACTTTCCTTATCCATTATGTATAATGTATGGAAAGTAACAATGCAAATGTGTCTTTAATCAGCGAAGATAACTTTGTTTTTCAAAAACAAGTTTCTTAAACTTTTTTACTTTCCTTATATACATAATGTATAAGAGAAAGTATTGTGACAGGGTCGAAAATTCGAATGCGAGTTTTCGACGGGAGAGCACATTTCAAGCATCCCTGATCACGAATCGAACATTTTTGAGGTGATGTCTGTGTGTGTGTGTGTCAGTGAGCCTGTATAGACGATATCTCACGAACGAATGGAGCAAGTCGAATGAAATTTGGTACAAAAATCACAATCCGTGAATAATGGAAGCCTATTGTTTTTAAACGCAATCAAATGTTCAGCACCCCCTAAATATTTGAGTGAAGTTTTGAAAAAATCACCAAAAAATCAAAACCTTTAATAAAGTTGCGCAAATAGACATTTCTTATGTAATTTGTCGTTAGAAAACGATTGACATAAACTTTAGAACCCTAGCATGAACCGTTCTCGAGATATTGCACATTTTTAAAATAAATTTATCAAAAAATCCCATAAATTAAAAAAATATATATTAACTTTTGAGAAACATGTTCACTTTTCATATATAATATCATGCGATAAATTGGGTGACGTCATTCTCGTGGAACTAGCTCTTTCCATTCATGAGAAAAGATACTTTGAATAATACTTTTGTATTTGAACTTCAATAGTCATTTATCTGCCCTAAGAATAACTTATTTTTCCATCCATAACGCTTGGCGAGATTTTGGCGAGGAATTTGGCGGAATGTCGCCAATTTGGCGACTTTTTAAATGTTGCCAAACTAACGAAAATCTCACCAAATGGATAAGAATGACTCTAAATCAATGGAAATGATGACTAGTTGACGAAAATTCAATATCTTGGAAAGAATATAAGTATCTACTATGAGAATAGCCTATTTCTTTTGCTGTAAAAGTAGTAAATTCATTGCATTGTATAAGGAAAGTTATATGCTGCCCACATCAGATTTTTTTTTATAAGGGAATTAAATTAATATTTTAATGGGATTATTTGAAGAACAATATAATTTAGAATGCTATTAGAATATGCATATATTTTAAGGGGGCGGTTAAGTTGCAGGGAATCTCAATTGAAAATCCGCTACGTAGCTAACTGCGTGTTGCAATGTGGAAGAACCGTGTCATATTTTAAATAAGTCGGTCGAACATTGGTCGATATATTGTAACAACATCATAAATAGATTTCGAGAAAAACGCGCTTCAAGTTCTGATAACTTTCACTCATGCCAGGTCCGGGTCGCTGTCACTCTATCTCAGCCATTTTTATGTATTTCTATATAAAGTTTGAACAGAATTTTTTTGAGACATCATTCTTTAAGGGGGAAAAATTCACATAGGTCTATGCACCACCATAAATCACAAGAAACCCAGGTATATCAGCTAGTTTATAATGAAACTTGAAACGCTGGGTACAAAAATTTTAATGGAGTATATTATACTGATTCAGAACGCTTGCTTCCAGTGTCATTTTTGTTGCTCAATATGGAGTCGTTTATGATGGAATATACTGGAAACTATGTCTTGTTATTCTCATTAAAATTAGCTGTAAAATATAAAAAATAGCTCTCAAAGAAGAGGTATTATATATGATAAAATGGGCATTACAGGTTATATATTTTGAAGAAAAAAATATCCTAATTAGAGGAATAAATTACAAAGTTTGTAATTTACTTATAGTTAAAATTATGTTCCCACGACAACAATAACCATCGCTGGGTTGGTTTTAAGTGTCATAGCTTGCATCGTCACCAAACTGCAGTAGGAAATTCGTGTGGCAATTTGCTGTGGAAAATATTTGTCATGTTTGCAAGAATATTTTGTACCTTGAGAAAGATCATAGATTGACCACTTCGGATCAGTTTTTAGACGATTGGGCTGTTCAAATTCTGTATTCTCAGTCAACATACAATTTCTTTGCCGTAGGGCTGGTGAGGATAGAAAATGAGACCGCAAAATGTAAGACCTCAAGGTACCTCATTCGCTGGTCTTACCTCATAAAGTATGACAATCGAATTTTTCTAGACTGTATTTTCCTATACTCTAGTAGAATGTATTTTCCTAGACTCACAAGTACACCTTCAGGCATTTTGCAAAAAGTTATCGTCTGCAAGCCGTGCCTCAAACATAGTAGAGGATGCCAACTATTCGTATTTCTTTAACATGAACAGTTATGAAAATTGTCCGCTTATGTTCAGGATTTGCGAATTATCTGTATTGCCACAAGGATCAGTTATATTCATTATGAAAGAAGATAATGCCACCTAGAGAAATTGCCACCCTGGGCCAAGACTGAAAGTTAGCCCTTGATTACTCTTCATTATTTTCTTCCCTCCTCTTTCGCTTTACCTGTAGTCTAGTTCAATGGCGCTTTGACCTGATAACTGCTCTACTTGTTTCCCTGATTCTGCATCACATCCTTGACGGATGAGGCTATAAAACTCCAGCACACCCCCTTCTTAGAATATCCATTTTTACAGCTGAATAACGGCGTAAGTAAATAAATAAATAGTAATAATAAAAAGACTGGGGAAGGCAAAAGTTCGTGGCCCAGCTCCTTTAAAAAGTCGCACATGCCTAGCGATGTGTAACACATGTATTCCATCGGGAAATATTTTCTGTGAAAATTACTTTACATGCAAGATTTTCCTCCTGACAGAGCACGTGCTATCAGAAATGACATAAATGCAAACAGTCCTAATTTAATAGCCTTTGTTTCACATAGAATTAGATGTTTTATTATGATAACTACCTACAGCAGCCAATTTAAAAAGAAACTTGAAAAATATTATCAAGGAATATATATTTTTACTTTTCTTATATACTATAATATATAAGGAAAGTATTGTGACGGGGTCGATAATTCGAATTCGAGTTTTCGACGGGAGAGCACGTTTCAAGCATCCCTAATCACGAATCGAACATTTTTGAAGTGATGTCTATGTGTGTGTGTGTGTGTGTGTGTGTGTATGTGTGTTAAAGTATGTGTGTGTCAGTGAGTCTGTGGAGACGATAACTGACAAACGAATGGACCTATTCTAACGAAATTTGGAATAAAAATTACAATCCATAAACACCGGAAGCTTATTATTTTTATATGCAATCGAATGTTCAGAACCCCCCTAAATTTTCGAATGAAATTTTGAAAAAATCGTCAAAAAATCAAAACCTCTAATAAAGTTACGCAAATAGACATTTCTTATGTAATTTTTCATTAGAAAACGATTGACATAAATTTTAGAACGTTAACATGAACCGTTCTCGAGATATTGCACATTTAAATAAAAATATCAAAATGTCATATAAAATAATAAAAATATTTCCTATTGAGAAACATGTTCACTTTTCACATGTAATACCATGCGATAAATTTGTTGATATCATTCTCGCGGATCTAGCTCGTTCCATTCATGAAAAAAGATACTTTGAGTAATACTTTTGTATTTGAACGCCAATAGTCATTTATCTGCTGTAAGAATAACTTATTTCTCCGCCCATAAAGGCTTGGCGAGATTTAGGCGACGAATTTGATGGAATGTAGCCAGCTTGGCGACTTTTCTAAATGTTGCTAAATGAAGATAAACTCGCCAACTGGATAAAAATGACGCTAAATCAATGAAAATGACGACTCATTGACAAAAATTCAATATCTTGGAAAGAATATAAATATCTACTATAAAAATAATCTATTTTTTTACTGTAAAAGTAGTAAATTCATTGCATTATATAAGGAAAGTCATGTGCTGCCCACATCAGATTTTTTTAGATTATATCGAGTGTGCGGGACCAAAGTTTCTTTCAGGGCTCGGGCCCGTGGTTTGCTATTTTTGCAGTTTTGCGCTACGCATATCCTAAAAATCCTAAATTGTTCTAATGTTTTATTTCGATTTTCTTCTATTAAACTTGCTTTATAATTCGTTCGTAAAGTTAGTAAGTTGGCGATATTTCGAAAAACGTCGCTAAATTGGCAATATCGTGCCAAACTTGTCATGTGCTGACCACATCAGATGCCTTTCTTTTGTTCATATTTTTATCTTTTATTTCACATTTCATCCAATTTTACGCATGTGCTGTGCAAATCAAACGATTCAGTTTTACACGAATCAACACACTTTTATTTTACTTTAAATTACAAAAAATCTGATGTGGGCAGCACATGACTTTCCTTATATAATGCAATGAATTTACTATACTTTTACAGTTAAAAAAAATGTTATACTTATAGTAGATACTTATATTCTTTCCAAGATATTGAATTTTCTTGGACGCCGCAGGCGGACTGCCAACCTTACACAAGGCATTGGTGTAGGCAACATATAAGTCCGCTGCGTATTTGCAAATAGTTGGAAAATCAGCTCAAGAAAGCACGCGCAGGTGCTTGGCGGTGCATATTGGCTACGGCGTACACAGACACCTGGCCGATTAAAATATTATTATCTTTGAGTTCTGAGATTGTTTCATTAATTTGTACAGTTCAAATGTCCGTCTAATAATAATTTTCATCTATGTACATAATCACTTAAATACACTATATACACAAATCACTATATACACAGTCACAATCTAGTTCTGTCTATGTACACATTCACTTTATCTAGTTTTTTCCTATGTACACTATCACTCTAACTATGTTTATCTATGTACACAATCACTATGAATTGGAGTGTGTGTTGTGTGGTGTTGTACTTATGATATATACTTCATTAATTTCCAGGTAATTGATGATTTTTTTTATTCTTGCCTGTGTTGATGAGTTTTTCAGAACTCTGTCAGTCCAGAGCGCCATACTGTCTGTTGCTGGTGCTCTAAGATGGTATCTGTACGTCAGTGGACAGTATGATATGTAGTGAAGTGGGTCGCCGACATCCCCACAGACACATAAGTTCGTGGCGCTCTTACCTATCTGATATAGGAAGGACGGAAAAGGACCATGTCCTGTGAAGAACATTGTTGTTTCTCTATTTTTAGGTTGTCTGTTAAACCTGACTTGTGGCGTAAATGGTTGTGTTTTACGGCCCTTTTTTGATGCCGTCCAGCGTTGTTGCCACTTTTTTATATGGTATTGCTTTAAGTCCCTCTTAAGGCTTGATACCGGGAGCTTGACACCTGTATGAATTGTATCTTCAGGATGTTCCGTTGCGTTCTTTGCTGCCTCGTCCGCACACTCATTACCCTCTATTCCTGTGTGTGCTGGAACCCAAGTTAGCTGTACTGTACAACCCACGTTTCTAATCAGATTCTGGACATCTCTAACCTGTCCCGATGTCGTTTGGTGCTTCTTCAACGCTTCAAGACTTGATAGGCTATCTGTGGCAATTACCGCCGGTGGCGACCCGTGTTTTATCAACCATGTTAGAGCCTCTGAAATCGCATACATTTCTGCCTGAAAGACTGAGTTTTTATTTTGAAGTCTCTGTGACTGCGTATGTGTTAGTATTTTGTCTGTGTAGACACAGAAGGCCGCTGCCGTACCCACACTTGTCTTTGAGCCATCTGTATATATTGTTATTTTGCTCTTTGTTGGATATTTTGTTATATATTTACTAACACTGTCCGTGGATGGATGTGTGGTCCAGCTTGGTATAATTTGGACATAATCCTCCGGAACAAGGTTCAAACCTCTTTCCTCATGGGCCACTCTGAGTCTACTGACTTTGGTTGTTAATCCTTCCTTTGCGAGAGTAAGGTGGATGGGCATGACACCCGCCAGTACCTGGAGGGCCTCTGTCGGAGTTGAGCGATAGGCCCTTGTCATCAGGAGCAAGAAAGGCCTTTGTGCGGAAGACAGTTTCCTTTCATGATGTCCCTTCAGATTGGTGCCCCAAACACCCGCTGCATAACAGAGGACCCTTTCAACCACTGTCAAGTACCACAATTTGAGCAGTTTCGGTCGAATACCCCATGTCCTGGGAGCGTACCTCACTAGGTGCCTGTGCATCTGTAAAACTTTGACTTTTAAAGTCTCGATGTGAGGCATCCATGACAAGGCCTGGTCTAATGTCACCCCAAGATAATTCAACGTGCTTTTCGTTTGAATTCCTCTACCATTGACCTTTATTGTCGGCGATCTTTCCATGGGCTTTTTCTTTTTCTTTCCAAATACTATCTGCACAGATTTCTCGGGGGACACTGTAAGTCCTACCTTATCACACCAGCCTGTAAAGTGATCGACTGCAGCCTGGCCACTCCACTCTAGTTCTCTTCTAGTACTTCCTGACATTATAATGATAAAATCATCAGCGTAAGCAATTAGCTTTGCAACGCCGCTATTCATCGTCTGAAGTACCTCATCGGCAACCAAGGTCCAGAGCAGCGGGCCTAGACAAGACCCTTGCGGACAGCCCTTGAAGACCTCAATTTCTTTACTTCCTGAACCCCAGTTGACCAAAACTTTTCTCTTACTGAGGTACGTGGACAATGTTCTAGCAATGTTGCCAGGACATCTTGTCTCTTCCATTCTTCTTCTTATCGTGGCCCACGGAAGAGAGTCAAATGCTCCCTTTATATCGAGTGAGACAAGCACTGTGTGTTTATCTTTCTCTTTGCTTTCCTGAATCGCTTCCAGTACCTCCTGAATAGCTGACTCAGTGGAGTGCCTCTCCCTAAAACCATGTTGGTGTTTGCTGATCCATCCGCCTTTCTCTAGGTGCGCTATCAGTTTTTTTCCTATCAACTTCTCGAGCAATTTACCCAGTGTTGGTAGTAGACAGATGGGCCTGTAAGCCCTCGGATCTTTAGCATCTTTCCCTTGTTTTTGAAAAAAGACAACTTCGCCTATCCGAAGACATTCTGGGAAATATTCAAGTGAGAGACACCTGTTAAGCCAGTCCTTCAGTAGTCCTGGTGCTTGCTTGTGTACCTGTCTAATGATGAAGAAGTCAAGGTTGTCCGGTCCTGGTGCTTTGTTAGGGTTTAAGCTAAAAAGTGCTAATTCGATTTCAGTGCTTGTGAATTGCTTATCTGAAGGGGCTGTGTAGAGATGTGTGCTATGTGTGTCCTCTGTCTGTCGTTGTGTACCCCCAAAAAGTGTTTCTGCTAGTCTCACATGCGATTCCTCTTTGTTCCAATGACTTCTGTCTGTCCATTGTATTTGAACTTCATGTGGCTTGAAAAATTTGCCATTTGCTATTTTGAAGCACCTGCCGTATTTTTCGGTTGTGTTACTGCAGAATCTCTGCCATGCTTCTCTTTTTTCTTTTATTATCTTCTTTTTATATTGGGCTCTTTCTTTCTTAAGTTTTATAATCATTTCTCGGTGTTCTTGAGTATTTTTGTCCATTCTTTGGCAACGTCTCTGCAAGGCTCTTATTCTGTTTCTATGTGTTGCAAGGTTTTTTGTCCACCATGTTAATTTTGTTTCTATCTTCGTTTCTCTTAGTTTATATGATTTATAACTGATATCTTGCAATTGTTTAATTAAGTTAGTTGTAAATTCTTCTAGTTTTACTGTTGTTGTTGCATCCTGTAGGTGTTCTTTTAACTTGTCTTTAATGTTTCTAAAATGGTGGTGAAACTTTTTGTGTGTTGATAACTTCGTTTTATATCTTCTTGGCATTTTATGTTGCAGAGACGTGCTGAATTTCAGGCGTGTGTAATTGTGGTCACTTGCATTCGGTTTGTCTTCCACTGTCCAATCCTGATGTTGCTGTAAAGCTGGTGCGTTTAGCAATGTAAGGTCTGGCCACCCTTTTGCTCTATGTGTCTCGAACGTTGGTGGTCCGTCGCTTGTATTTGCAAGCAAGTAATTATGTTGACTGCAAAAGTCAATAACCAGCTCACCCCTTTCATCCTCTACTCTGTAGCCCCAAGCTGATGACTTAGCATTGAAATCACCACCAATAATATGCGGGATGTCTTGAATGCTGCTCACCACTGTATCTAGTTCTTCCAATGCTGTTGGCATATCTCCGGAAGGTGGCACGTAAAGCGTCGTGATCACCATGTCTCCTAAACCTGTTGTTAGTGTGATACTTGATGTTGATACCGTGCTTAGCTTCTTTGTGTAAATGAGGCTTGTGTCTGCAATCACTAGCCAGGCTCTCTCATTTTCTGATGGAAAAACTCCCCATGACATCGGGAACCCATACAGTTTACTTTCTACCACATAAGCGTCTTGCAGTAAGGCAACTTCTATTTTCTCTTGCTGAATATACTGAGCAGCCTGAGCTGTAGCTGCTCTGCTGTTATTTAGATTGATTTGAAGCAGTTGGAGACATGGTAATCCTTGAAAAACTTGTTTCGTTGTTTCTAACTGCGTCTGCGAATCTTCTTTTATGCAAGTCTGTTGTTGCTCTTGGTGTTCTGTCTGTGATGTGTTTAGCATTATTGTGAATTATTTAATTCTGTTGTAGACACTGTGGTTTTCTGTCCTTGTTGCAACTCCTGTCTTCTGCTGTTCTCTGCTGTTTGTCTTTTATCCAGTTGCTGTTGTGATACCAACCAATTCTGGTCCTGTCTATTTTGTTCATGTTGCTTTCTTCTTTCCTTTTCTTGCTTTGTTATATTGTACTCTGCATCTAATTGTTCTCGCATCCTCATTTTGTATGATTGGCACTCCCTTGCAAAAGTTTCGTGATCAAGATCAAAATTTGTGCCACTTTTTTTATTGTTTTCCCAGCAGTTTATACACTCTTTGGTCGTATTTGTGCAAGCCTCTGCTCTATGATTATCTGCACATTTTGCGCAGAAATCTCTTTTCGCATTACACTCCTTTGCTATGTGGCCGTATGCCTGACAGCGGAAGCATCTTTGTAAAGTTACGTATCTTCTGACTGTACAGGCATTGAAGCCGATAATAATTCGTCCTTTCTTTATCAGCTCTGCCGCTACTCTGCCTGGGACATCCATGATCCAGTGCTGTCTAGGTCCTCCTGTTTTTAACGATCTCTGGACTTGTATTTCATTTGCGCCTATTTTAGCTTCCTGGCTTAGAGCTTCTTTGACATAATTTTCTTGCTCTAGGGGTACATTAAAGATAATCACTCTGGTCATTCTTGGTCCCTTTTCTATTAATTTTGTTTTACCTCTAAACTGCTCACATTGTTCTAACGTTGTTTTTAGCTCTTCTAAATTTTCTCCACTGCACCTGATGTCAATACCCCTACCATGTGTTCTAATGGAGTTAATTTTAATGCTTCTTGGGCAGTTTAAGTCACTTAGATTCCTTCTTAGGACCCTTGGGTCGAAATCTTCCGTCACTGGTTGCAGCATTAAAGTTCTTTGCTTCTTTTCTTTTTCATCCCTTGTTGCCCCAAATTTGACTGCGTAACTATATGTCTTCTCTGCTTTTGTAACAACTTCTTTTAAATTATTGATAATTTCTTTATTTCTCTCACTGGTCTTCTCTACTGTAGCCATAAATTCCGTGACCTTTTCATGTAACTTAGTCTCTTCTCTGTAATTTTTGCTCGCTTTGTCTATAAGTTCTTGTACTTTTGTTTTCAGAGTCTTGTCTACCTTATTTCTTTCTTTATTGTCTTCTAAAACTTCCTTAATGCATAGCCTGTTCTCTGCCGTCTTCAGGGTAGCTTCAACAATTTCCTTGATATTTACTATTCGTGCTTTCTCCAGCTCTTGTACTCTTTCTTGCAACTGACAGTTTTCTTCATCTCTATAGAGACACAGCGCCTTTAGATCTTTTATGCTTATCCCCATTGTATCCAGGGATTTTTGAGTTGCGGCTTTTCCCCTATCTCTTGACTTTTTAATGTTATAATTGATTCTGACTAAATTATCAATAGCCTCCATTATTCTTTTCTGAGTGTTTATTGATGGGTCCTGATTATCTTCAATTACATAGAGCTGGTCTTGCAGTGATTCCGAAATTTCCGAAGTGAGCGAACTTGTCGATGTTGTCCTTGATAGGCCGACTGATGAATTCAGATTTGTCTTGGAAACACCTTCTGACATATTGTCTCTAACAGAACCCATTAATGTGAAGGGCAAAGGAGAAGGGGAGAACAGAATGGGAACCTGACACTAGAAACACAGATAAGTAAAAAACTGAGACCAGCAAAGGACACGAACTTAAAACCCTCAGCCGTCTGAACAAAAAATTAAAAGAAACAATCTGAGGTAGAAGGTAAGTGGCTATTTAAACGAAAAACGGAAAATCGTAAAGAAACCAGCCCAAAACCAACCAAAGCGAATGCACTTAAGACTGAGCAGCTGAACCGTCCTCTTTATTCTAAGAAGGTAGTGCCCACAGAGGTTAGAGACCAATAACGGCGAATGAACGAATACAATGCAGAATTGTAAATTAAGCTTAAATTACAAAAGAGAAAAGAAACCCATTTAAGTACCCTTAATAAAACAAAATGAGATGAGTAAAAAAGCAACTAATCAAAAGAACACAGTTATGCAAATTAGTGTACTGAATTATTTTAACAAGGCAGGCTGGTTTCGCAAAAGGACACAAAACTACTAATAAAAAAAGTTGAAAATAAACACAGCGAAGTCAAGCGAGAGAAAAAGAAAGTCAAATAAAATTTAAACTCAGCCTATTTAGCCACATGCTAGCTAATTAAAAAGGATTAAAACCCTAAACCCCGAAATGGGTCACTAAAACAAAGACCAGAAAGATAATTAAAAAAAAAAAATAAAAATAATAATAATAATCAATGTAAAACACATAAAGAATAGATACACGTGAAACACATTAAAAACAACAGCAAGGATATAACAACAAAACTCAAATAAATTATACAAAAATAAGAAAAATAAAAATAACTTTTTCAACGTTAAAAACTACAGGTTTGAAACTTTGAAAAAAAAAAAAAAAAAAAAAAAAAAATCAATGTAAAACACATAAAGAATAGATAAACGTGAAACACATTAACAGCAAGTATATAACAACTAAACTCAAATAAATTATACAAAAATAGGAAAAATAAAAATAACTTTTTCAACGTTAGAAACTACAGGTTTGAAACTTAAACTGAGATAAAATAGGAAAACTAAAAGGGAGACGGAAAGAATTGAAAGACCAGCTAAACTCAAAACAAGCAAGTTTAAGACCCCAGCAATCAAAACTAAATAATAATCCGCAGAAGGCTAATTATAACAAAGGCAAAACACCCGTTTTCTGAGAGTTCTGTGTCAGACTGTTCAAAGGAAGACAAATGTAAAACTGAGGCTCCACAGACTTAAAAACTGCATTGATTTTGAATCTAGAATCTGTGTTTGAAGCGTGGAAATCTTTGAAGAAATTTCGTCACTATTATTAGTATATTGACTTTCCAACAATCCAAATAACAGTCATTCTTGCTGGTGCGTTCCAAGTTGATACTAACGTCTCAAACTAGGACGAAGTCACCACTTGAAACAAGAAGCGAGAAACAGATGCTCCGATTTAATCCTCTAACTGTATTCCTTTCCTTGGAGAAGATGAAACCAAGACTGTCTTTTCAGAAACCGCAATCGAGATGCTCCAGCTGAACGGGGGTCGATGGCGGAGGGTGGTGCACAGAGGGGGGTCAAGACTCGCTGTTGAACGTAGCTACGCTGTTGACGAAGGGAATGCAGGAAAGTCCGTACCGTTGACCTTGAGGCAGAAAGCTCCCTACTACCCCTGATACTGTGCGGGGCTGTTAAAAATGGCTTAGACCGACAACGGATGTTGAAAGCAATTATCTCAATACACTGACTCAACTAGATTACACACCAACATATAATATAGATGCTTAAGTAGCTGTGAAAGAGCTTTATCTCTTACATATAAAAATTAATGGAGTTAAAGAGCAAAGATAGATGAAATCCGTTTACAAACCTGGAGCGTGAAGCGTGCGTCTTCTCATCGCCGTGCACAAACCCCTAGTCATTGAATTTTCTTCAATTAGTCGTCATGTTCATTGATTTAGCGCCATTTTTATCCATTTGGCGAGATTTTCGTTAATTTGGCAACATTTAAAAATGTCACCAAGTTAGCGAAATTCCGCTAAATTCGTCGCCAAAATCTCGCCAAGCGTTATGGACGGAGAAATAAGTTATTCTTACAGCGGATAAATGACTATTGACGTTCAAATACAAAAGTATTACTCAAAGTAGCTTTTCTCGTGAATGGAACGAGTTATATCCACGAGAATGATGTTACCTAATTTATCGCATGATACTACGTATGAAAAGTGAACACATTTCTTAACAGTTAATATTTTTTTTTAATTTATGGGATTTTTTGATAAATATATTTGAAAAATGTGCAATATCTCGAGAACGGTTCATGCTAGCGTTCTAAAGTTTATGTTATTCGTTTTCTAAGGAAAAATTACATAAGAAATGTCTATTTGCGTAACTTTATTAAAGGTCTCGATTTTTTGATAATTTTTTCAAAATGTCACTCGAAAATTTAGGGGGGTTCTGAACATTCGATTGTATTTTAAAACAATAGGCTTCCACTATTCACGGATTGTGATTTTTGTACCAAATTTTATTCGAATCGTTCCATTTGTTCGTGAGATATCGTCTCCACAGACTCACTGACACACACACACATACTTTCACACACACACACAGGCATCACTTCAAAAATATTCGATTCGTGATCAGGGATGCTTGAAACGTGCTCTCCCGTCGAAAACTCGAATTCGAATTTTCGACCCCGTCGCAATACTTTCCTTATACATTATGTATATAAGGAAAGTAATAATCATATTATTAGGCCTGTTCATCCTTCTATATCTACACAGTAATAATTTTTTCAGCATAATCACCTCATTTGCATGCCACACGAATCTAATAACTTTCAGAATATACACCAGGCGGGAGGACAGGACAGCGCCTATTGGCAACCCTTTCATAACAGAAAGAGGGCGCAACCAGAACCATGTTCTTTAAATCTGGAGAAATAAAAAATCTTTCTCGTTTTCAAGGAGAAAAATCCGGTTTGATTTACCCATACTGTCAATTAAAAGCTTTCATTTCTCTTTCAAATCCGGAATCTCACTAAATGCGAAATCATTAGTTCTATTGGATATAAATTCATCAGAGTGCGGTGGAAAAGGTATATGTCTTGCAGCTCTACTGATTGTGACAACTGCGGTATTCATAAAACTCAAATGGGTCAAATGAGTTCTAAATACATAATCCAATAAACAAACGTTTCATTTAAATCGGTCTAAACAACGGACTAAAACTTCAACTCAATTTAAGGCCTTCAACCGTTAAATGGTAAAACCATAATCACTAGTTGAGTTATGTATGACCTTATATTTGTTACTCGCTTCCTGCACAATCTCATGCTGTTTGTTGATTAAAGTGATGATCTAAAATAAAAACAAGTTTAAAATACTATTTGTTTTATGAATTCATTTCGTTCGAATAAAAGTATGCATGAGGTGTTCCAAATTGTTTTAGATTTCTGAAATGACTTCAAAATAAGTACTCTTTTGGGTGTCAATGAAATGAAACCAGCAAGTGACTTTTGTCGATTAGGGGATGAGCGGTGTGTGCCAAATTGCTGACCTTTTGTAATCTCGAAAACTACTAAAGCGATTTGGACAAAATTTGGGTGGCAAGTTTGTAAAGAACCTTGCTGCTCCAACCAGGAATCGAACCACTGATTTTCGTACTGTACAGTCGATGTTCTACCATTGAGCTACTGGGACAGAATTGTAAGCTCTTATCGTGGAAGTGATTCTGAATTCTCCACCCTCTGATGTCAGATTGACGTGCAACTGATAATTTGGCTGACCACCGTCTGTTATTTTTGCCTCAAGTTAGCCTTCTGTTGCTATTTTTACCTCAAGTTAGCTTTCTGTTGCTATTTTTACCTCAAGTTAGCCTTCCGTTGCTATTTTTACCTCAAGTTAGCTTTCCGTTGCTATTTTTACCTCAAGTTAGCCTTCTGTTGCTATTTTTACCTCAAGTTAGCTTTCTGTTGCTATTTTTACCTCAAGTTAGCCTTCTGTTGCTATTTTTACCTCAAGGTAGCTTTCTGTTGCTATTTTTACCTCAAGTTAGCTTTCCGTTGCTATTTTTACCTCAAGTTAGCCTTCTGTTGCTCTTTTTACCTCAAGTTAGCTTTCTGTTGCTATTTTTACCTCAAGTTAGCCTTCTGTTGCTATTTTTACCTCAAGTTAGCCTTCTGTTGCTATTTTTACTTCAAGTGAGCCTTTTGCTACTATTTTTATCCTGCAGGCTAGCTTACTGCGTGGACATTGACCTCCGGATTTGAAATTGGCCTTCAGTATATCAAAATCCATTGAATCCATGCTAGTCATACTAGGGTCATTTTCAGACCATTGACATCATTGCACTAACCTGTAAGGTTGATTTGTTTGGATGCCATTGTACAGGGCCTTGCTTCCCTAGCCTGTCGATGCTCTACCGCTGAGCTGCTGAGACGAAATTGCAAGTTCTTGCCGTTGAAGTGGACTTGTCAATCTTTACATATCGCGTAGAGGTAAACGCAAAGAAAATGAAAATAAATTCTGTCAAATGTGCATGTACTTTAGTTATACATCTGGATTTTATCAAAATTGTTAGTCCTTCGTAATCTCGAAAACTGCTGAAGCGATTTGATGTATATTGAGTATATTGTCTAGAATGAATGCCGTAAAAATAATTTTAAAAATGTATAGTTCAGCTACAAAACGAGATTTTGTCAAAAATTCCTGACCCTTTATAATCTCGAAAAACCGCTCAAGCGATTTGGAATCAATTTGGGTGACATACTGGGCGTATTGTCTTGATGCAAATGCAGAAAATAAATTTGTAAAAAAAAATGTATATCGTTTGACTCAGAGGTCGAATGCTTATTTGTTTTGTTTTTTAAGTCTGCGGGGATCCTCTAGTTTTTACAGAGGATTTACTGTCATCCACAAAAGTAAATCCAGTTGTTTTTCTTTTAGGTGAGTAATACAGAAGATTAAATATATGTGTGCAATATTGACTTTGTTTATTTTATCAAGAATCGGATGCTTGTGGGAAAAAATTGATACGTATGCTGAAGATAAAATGATAGAAGACAATGATGATCGCTGACGACAAAAGGTTGCAATCGCGAGTACATTGTTCTTTCAAAAATTCGGTACTTATTCCCCTAGGAATACGCCGAAAAATTTATTAATTGTATGTTATTTTTATATGTATATGAAAAAAAAATATTGGTGACGATACAAATGGATTAAAAAAGAAAAACACCAATTTAACACTAAAAATAAACTGTTACTTGTGAGACAAGAACTTACACAACTTCGTTGTATAAGGCAGCCATATATCAGTTAAGTGACAACAATTTTTTCGAGGGCGTCATAGGCCTCCTTCATCAGGCCAAAATAGAACAGTTAGAACAGTATGCACTCGTTATATCCTTTTTACTTTCCTTATATACATAATGTATAAGGAAAGTATTGTGACGGGGTCGAAAATTCGAATTCGAGTTTTCGACGGGAGAGCACGTTTCAAGCATCCCTGATTACGAATCAAACATTTTTGAAGTGATGTCTGTGTGTGTGTGTGTGTGTGTGTGTGTGTGTGTGTGTGTGTGTGTGTGTGAAAGTATGTGTGTATGTGTGTGTGTGTGTCAGTGAGTCTGTGGAGACGATAACTGACGAACAAATGGACCGATTCGAACCAAATTTGGTACAAAAATCACAATCCGTAAACACTGGAAGCCTATTGTTTTTATACGCAATCGAATGTTCAGAACCCTCCTAAATTTTCGAATGAAATTTTGAAAAAATCGTCAAAAAATTAAAACCACTAATAAAGTTACGCAAATAGACATTTCTTATGTAATTTTTCATTAGAAAACGATTGACATAAATTTTAGAACGCTAACGTGAACCGTTCTCGAGATATTGTACATTTTTTAAAAAAATTATCAAAAAGTCATATAAAATAAAAAGAAAAATATTTCCTATTGAGAAACATGTTTACTTTTCATATGTAATACCATGCGATAAATTGAGTGACATCCTTCTCGTGGATCTAGCTCGTTCCATTCTTGAAAAAAGATACTTTGAATAATACTTTTGTATTTGAACGCCAATAGTCATTTATCTGCTTTAAGAAAAACTTATTTCTTAGTGCATAACGCTTGGCGAGATTTTGGCGACGAATTTGGCGGAATGTCGCCAACTTGGCGACTTTTTTGAAATGCTGCCAAATTAACGAAAATCTCGCCAAATGGATAAAAATGACGCTAAATCAATGAAAATGACGACTCATTGTCGAAAATTCAATATCTTGGAAAGAATATTAGTATCTACTACAAGAAAATCCTATTTTTTTACTGTAAAAGTAGTAAATTCATTACATTATATAAGGAAAGTCATGTGTTGCCCACATCAGATTTTTTGATATAGTTCCAACTACTGCTAATTATGTATTTAGTAGTTTGATTGGTGAATTTAGCTTTCGAAGCTGGCTACTTCATTTGTTATTTTCTTCTTATTTACTGTTTCATTCCCCCTACAATTTTTTCTTTTTCTTCTTTGTTTGACTATTTTCTTCCGTCTAAACTCTTTCAACTTTTACCAATAATTTAACGGTTCACATATTTCTTACCTGTTTTTTTAAATATCAATCCTCAAGATTTCAATTAGTATTTCATTCCCAGTCACTTGTGTATTGGTGGGCAGGAGAGGCACTCTTTATTGTCCCGTAATGCTATGTTTATGAGTATTTTTCAAGTGCAGATACCACCCGTTTGTGAATTTTTTTCGCTGTGTGTGTGCTAGCTCTTATGAACTTTTCATCGTTGGTCTCTTTACAGTTTGCTCTCAGATGTTGTTAAAGTTGCATACTATTCTGTTTTTGCCTGATGAAAGGGGCTTATAGCGCATTTTAACGATTGTAGTCACCTAACTAACATATGACTGCTTTATGTAAGAAAGTTGTGCAAACTCTTATGTTACACCCTTTGCCTCTTTAAAAACGATAAATGAATAATTTTATATTCTTTCACTGCCAACAATTCAAATTGGTAATCAACAACTTTGATCCAGTGTATATGTGTTAAATTTAATCACCACTAGTCATTGAGAAAGCGCGAAGCGTGGATGAAATGGCTAGTTTATGATAATGACAGATTTTAAATGACTGGTTTCTATCAGAATTTAGTTTTCAAATTTTCAGGTAGTAAAATTAAAATAATAATAATACTATGACGATTTTATTCAAGAAGATCCCACACGGGTTTTTTTTTTCTTCTCTATAATGCATACTGGTTAGCTGACTCCAACTGGAACAATTAGTTATCGTCTGCTGTGATATTTCAATGGCGCGCCCATGTTACAAGGCTGATATTTGATGATGAGCAATTTAGCTGTAAAATAGGTGCTTCTGCTTTCAAAATATTGTACCAATAATTCAAGAAAGTCGCCTAGAATGTTTTTATTTTCTCGCTATCACGAGAAGACGACGAGAAAGTTCTCTTTTCGCCATGTATGGCCATCGCTTCAACTGGGGATCAAGATGGCTGCTGTTGCGCCAGCCTGTATATAGCCTTAACCAGGGCCGTAGCCAGGTAGGGGCCAGAGGTGGTTAAGTTCCCCCCCCCCCCAAGAGGTATACTCAGCCCCATCTGATAAAAATATTAAATTTTTAGTAGTGATATGAAATTTCATATAACATGTCATTCAAATTTTGCATAAAAATATCCTTTGAGATTTTATTATAAATTACTTCTTTTTAAAGAATTTTTAATTTAGCTGAATTTGTGATTATACTAAGGATCTATTTGACATATTTAATTTAAAAATACTTTAAAATTATGACAATAGTATTTAGGATACTTTTGTATTATTGTGGGTTTCAGTGTTATACATTATAGAGTCAAAATCAACTGATAAATAGGTAAGAGTTAATATTAAGCATTAACGTGTATTAACTTTCAGAATGTTTCTACAAATTATTAACCGCTTTATTGCTATTTTATGCTTACATTAAAATCAATTGTAATTATCTATCTATATATACTAATTGCCGAGTGTCCGTCTGTCTTTACTAATTGCCGAGTGTCACGCTTTTTTTAGGCACTTCCCGAATAGATAGAGACTTGCAATTTGGTACACGGTTCGGTCGTTCGATAAACCCCCCTGGAAAAATCGAATTTTTTGAAAGCATTTATAGAGGGGGTGCCCCACACCAAAACGTTCGAAAAGTGAAATGATGGGAAAGCATGCTTTGCGATGAGATAGAGACTTCAAATTTGGTGTATGGTAAACCGTTTGAAAGGAAAAAAGTGTACAATTTCAGATTTCGAATATTTTCTACTTAAGAAGGTGCCGCACACCAAAATGTTCGATTTACCGAATAAATGAGAAACGGCTACTTTAAAATTTGATACAGGCTTGAAATTTGGTATATGGGCTAATCATTTGAAGAAAACACCCAAAACTTATATAGTTTTCTAAAATGTTCGTTTAGGGGGTGCTCCACACCAAAACGTTCGAAAAGTGAAATGATAGGAACGCATGCTTTGCGATAAGATAGAAACTTCAAATTTGGTGTATGGGTAAACCGTTTGAAAGGAAGAAAGTATACAATTTCAGATTTCGAATATTTTCTACTTAAGGGGATGCTGCACACCAAAATGTTCGATTTACCGAATAAATGAGAAACGACTATATTACAATTTGATAGAGGCTTGATATTTGGTATATGGGCGAATAATGTGATAGTAAACCCAATGAAAATGGATTTTTTCAAAAATGCATATTTAAGGGGTTGGGTACTGTACACAAAAACATTCGAAAGGTGAATTGATAGAAAAGGCATGCTTTGCAATGAGATAGAGACTTCAAATATGGTATAGGGGTAAATAGTTGGAAAGATAGAAAGTGTGCAATTTCAGTTTTCCAACATTTGCTATTGTAGCGGGTGCCACTCACTAAAATGTTCGATTTGCCGAACAAATGAAAAACGCCTCCTTTACAATGTGATAGAGACTTGAAATTTAGTATATGGGTTAACCATTTGACAAAAAAAAAAACCAAAGATGAATACAGTTTGACAAAAATTTTCTTTAACGGGGTGCTACACAGGAAAATGTTCGAAAGGTGAAGTGATAGAAAAACATGCTTTTCGATAGGATAGCGACTTCAAATTTGGTGAACGGGCAGATAGTTTGAAAGGAAGAGAGTGTGAAATTTCAGATTCCCAATATTTGCTACTTTAAGGGGTGCGCACACAAATATGTTCGATTTTCCGAATAAATGAGGCACGCTTCCTTTTAAATATGATAGAGGCTTGATATTTGGTATTTGGGCCAATCATCTGATAAAAAACACAAGACAAACAGAGTTTTTCAAAAATGTTCATTTATGGATGTGCTTCACAGAAAAAAGTTACAAAGGAGAAATAATAATATAGGGGTGTTTCGGGATGAGATAGACTTTAATGTGGTGTAAGGGTGGATAATTCGAAAGGAAGAAATGCTCAAATTTAGTTTCCCAATATTTTCTTCTTTAGGGGGTTCTGCACACCAAAATATTCGATTTGTCGAATAAATGTGAAATGCGAATTATTAAAAAATTTACATTATTCAGGGGTTGCTTATTGTGAGACCGTTGATTTTCAACGGGTATTCGGCTAGTATATACTAATTGCCAAGTGCCTGTCTGTACGTCTGTCACGCGTTTTTTAGGCACTTCCCGAATAGATAGAGACTTGCAATTTGGTACACGGCTCGGTCGTTCGATAAAAACCCATGGAAAAATCGAATTTTTCGGAAACCTTCCCTAAAAGGGATGCTCCACACCAAAACGTTCGAAATGTGAAATGATAGGAAAGCATGCTTTGCAATAAGATAGCAACTTCAAATTTGGTGTATGGGTAAACCGTTTGAAAGAAAGAAAATGTGCAATTTCAGATTTCCAATATTTTCTTCTTAAGGCTGTGCCGCACACCAAAATCTTCGATTTTCCGAATAAATGAGAAAAGGCTTCTTTAAAATTTGATAGAGGCTTGAAATTTGACATATGGGCTAATCATTTGACGAAAACACCCAAGACGAATATAGTTTTTCAAAAATGTTCGTTTAAGGGGGTGCTCCAGAGAAAAATGTTCTAAAGGTGAATTGATAAAAAAAACATGGTTCGGGATGATTTAGAGATATCAAATTTGGTGTAAGAGTAGATAGCTTGGAAGAAAGAAAGTGTACAATTTCAGTTTACCAATATTTTCTACTTTAGGGATTGCCGCACACCAAAATGTTCGATTTTCGGAATAAAGTAGAAACGCCCCTTTTTGAAACGTGATAGAGGCTTAATATTTGGTATATGGGAGAATCATCTGATAGAAGACACAAGAATAATAGAGTTTTTCAAAAATGTATATTTAAGGGATGTGTACTCCACACAAAAACATTCGAAAGGTAAAATGATAGAAAAGCATGCTTCGTGATGAGATAGACTTCAAATTTGGTGTATGGGTAAAAAGTTGGAAAGGAAGAAAGTGTGCAATTTCAGATTTCCAACATTTGTTATTGTAGGAGATGCTGCTTACTAAAATATTCGATTTGCCGAACAAATGAAAAATGCCTCCTTTGTAATGTGATAGAGGCTTGAAATTTAGTATATATGGGCTAATCATTTGATTAAAAACAAAACAAAGATGAATACAATTTGACAAAAATGTTCATTAAGGAGGTGCTGCACAGAAAAATGTTCGAAAGGTGAAGTGATAGAAAAAGAAATTCTTCGCGATAGGATAGAGGCTTACAGCCTTAGGGCCAGCCGAGTGGTCTTGACCTTGAACACTTCTTATTCGACTTCGATTAGAGTATACAGGGTGTTTCAAAAAGATTACATGACTCAATACACCTTGAACAATGAGTCGCAGGCCTGTAGTTCCAACAGAAATACTTCATATAAGATACTTACTATGACAGTTTGGAATAAGAAATGTGAATAAGTTTGAATAGTTGTTTTGAATAACAGTTTCGAATAAGAAGTGTGTAAAAACATTTAATTACAGTTTTCGATATTAAATATTGACCTAAACATCTTTCTCTGGCATAAGAAACAGTAAATTCTGCTTTGATTTCCGCAACAGGTTCATTTTTCTTTCCAATGTAGCTGACCATTCGAATATTCTTTTCTAAAAAGTGTGCAATTGCAGTTTTCCAACATTTGCTATTGCAGGGGGTGCAGCTCACTAAAATGTTCGATTTGCAGAACAAATGAAAAACGCCTCTTTTACCATGTGATAGAGGCTTGAAATTTAGTATATGGGCTAACCATTTGATAAAGGAACCAAAGATGAATACGGTTTAACAAAAATGCCCATTAAAGGGGTGCTACAAAAAAAAAAAAAAAAAAAAAAAAAAAAAAAAAAAAAAAAAAAAAAAAAAAACACGTTTGAAAGGTGATGTGATAGAAAAAACATGCTTAGCGATAGGATAGAGGCTTCAAATTTGATCTACGGGTAGATGTTTGAAAGGAAGAATGTGTGAAATTTCAGATTTCCCATATTTGCTACTTTAAGGGGTGCCGCACACTAATATGCTCGATTTTACGAATAAATGAGGCACGCTTCATTTTAAATGTGATAGAGACTTGATATTTGGTATATGGGCCAATCATCTGATAAAACCCAAGACAAACAGAGATTTTTAGAAATGTTCATTTATGGATGTGCTACACAGAAAAACGTTCGAAAGGAGAAATGATAAAATAGCAATGCTTCGGGATGAGATATACTTTAATGTGGCGTACGGGTAGATAGTTTGGAAGAAATAAATGCGCAACTTAAGTTTCCCAATATTTTCTTCTTTAGGGGGTTCTGCACTCCAAAATATTCGATTTGTCGAATAAATGTAAAACGCGAATTATTTAAAAATTCACATTATTCAGGGGTTGCTTATTGCGAGACCGTTGATTTTCAACGGGTATTCGGCTAGTTATATATTAATATACTGATGTGTAGTAGCTATATGGATATTAATAATCTTAGCTTACAATTATAAATATGCATTTATTTGTCAATAATTTATATGAATTTGAATATATAATAGTAACTATTATGTTTTATAAATGCTAATGATTAATTGTGTTTTTGGTGAGCCCCTCCCTTAAGACTAGTGAGCCCCCCCTCCCCCACATGAATTTCCCTCCAGCCCCTCTTCAATTTCGTCTCTAACTATGAATCTGGTTGGGAGTCAAGATAGCTGCAGCTGAACCAGCCTGTATATTTTGGAGCCTTAACAGACGATGTTGAAAAAAGGAATGCTTTAAGTGCCCACATCGTGATGATGGGTATAAGGCTATATGTGTTGATGTCTGTTACAATCTACTGTCATTTCTGATTTCGCCCAGCTCTCTTCTGTTCTGAACGAACACAGCAAATTTTGATGATTTGTATACAATTTGTATACGGAAAAGGAACTCTCACCCAGTTCAAAGAAGACAGACACCATGTGCCGGGAGGAGCCAACGGCCGTACCGTGCTGAAAACACCGGTTCTCGTTAGACCACCGAAGTCAGGCAGCATCGGGCGCGGTTAGTACTTGGGTGGGTGACCACCTGGGAACACCGCGTGCTGTTGGCACATTTCGGGCGCGGTAGCCCGGTGGTTTGCGCGCTGGATTTGCACGCTGCCACAACTGCCGCCGTGTTCATGTGGAGTACGATCACGTTAAACATGTGGGTCCGTAAGTCCTTCCGAGAGATTGGTGGTAGGGGAAGGAGGGTACGGTCCCTGTGGATGCCTCCCCCACTGGGTTCCGGTCAAAATTGGGTGGCACTTCCCGGCCATCCAAACAGTTACCTTACACCTTTCTGGTAGGTCGGACGGTCTGGGTCTCAACAACAACCATGTTCCGGGAAGTACTTTTCAGTGTTTTACCCAGTAGTGACACACTTTGTGTACAATATGTATACAGAAATGGAACTCTCACCCAGTCCATAGAAGACAGACATCAAGTGACGGGAAATACTTTTCAGTGTTTTTGCCCAGTAGTAACAAACTTTGTAGAAGTGACAAACTTTGTATACAATTTGTATACAGAAAAGGAACTCTCCCCCAGTCCAAAGAAGACAGACATCAAGTGACGGAAAATACTTTTCAGTGCTTTTACTCAGTAGTGACATACCTTGTAGACATAATTAGACAAAATTTTTGTCCAGTCTGAAAGATTTTGTCAGCTCAAACATTTCAAGTTTGTTCTTTTTCTTGTTCTGGCTGAATACAATGCTAGTTTTCCCCTAAAATAGCTGATTTTGTTGGTACGAATAAGACATTTTCATTATTTCCTTCATTTTCTTGTTAAAAACGTTCAAGGTTTGGAAAATGTCGGCTAAGAACAAAACTTTATTGCACCAGGTATCATCACTATAAGTAGGTCATCCAGCTCAGACTTGTCGGACGTGAAGAGAAGCAAAAGTTCTCCTCTCAGTTCATAAAACCTTGAAAGTAATCGTCCGCGTGAAAACTATCTTATTTCCGTGTGCAGTAAAAGCTGTGTGCTGCTAAGCTAGAAGTCTACACGGGTTCGGGTCAAATTAAATATGTTTGGCTCGGGCGGAGCCAAACATATTTAATTTTGAAAACGTCTTAAATAAATTTTAATAGAGTACATGAAATTATTGTATTGATTTCAGCTTTGTAAAGATAATGTTAAAAAAGTAATCCAACTTCAACTTTAATTTTTTGTACAAAAAATTCACAAATTCGGGTTTTGAATACAAATAATTTCAGACCGGAATGGGCCGAGACTCAATAGTCTTCGGACCCGGACTCGGGTTCTATATCTGTAAATTTCTTCGGGCTTGGTTCTAAGCACCAGTTCTGCTAGGTTGGGCTGAGTGAAAGTCTAGAATTCAGGCCCCTGCAGACCTCTGCACTGTAAAACATTCTACAACTTTTGCTCATTTTTTCAGCTACTTTGTTGATAATTTCGGCAAACTGATAAAAAATAAGCCACAATTACAGGCGTTCATAAAAATTCTAGCTTCATTTCTGAAATATTCAGCTATTTATCGTCTTCAGAAGCGTTATATTTGTATTATATATATATATATATATATTTTTTTTTCCTATCTATTTTTTCAATCTTTATGCTTGTCGTCCAAATAACACAAGTTTATAGATAAAATCTATCTCGTGTTTCAGAAACAAGCACTTTTGTGTTCATTTCGATTAAATATTTGGACTTGAAGACTTGAAAAAGAATTTTTTCGAAATGAACAAGTCTAGAGCTTTTCCACGTGCAAGCTTTAATGCTTGATATTTTTTGTATTCCTATTTTCGATTCCACACCATTAATATTTGTTGATTATCTTTAGTTTTATGACTTGTAATATGCATTTTAATTTCCTCATTATGGTTGAATTTCATTGTATTTCATTGTATTTTGTAGGCAAATTTTAAGATAGTTAGTGTATTATGAGTTACTACTTCCATTATACCATTGGATTTACAATTTTAATATTTTTTATTATATATATATATAATATTTTTTATTATATATATATATATTTATATATATATATATATATATATATATATATATATATATATATATATTATTTCTCCTTCCATTAGCCAGTAGACAGTTCCAATGGGGTCAATAGTCAAATACCATCGCAATTGTCAGAAACTGGCTATTCTTTTGGTTTGAATTCGGATTGTATGGCTGTTCTGACGAGTGTGCAATTTCGAACTAACCGCCATTTTTTATGCAGTTTCAGCTGAATGTTCTCCATGTCTTGATCTATTATCTTGAGCTAATTATTATTGACTTTTCTTATTTTTGCCGTCTTTGCTTTTTCATGTTATATATATATATATATATATATATATATATATATATATATATATATATATATATAATATATATATATATATATATATATATATATATATATATATATATATTTATATTTATATATATATATATTTATATTTACATATATATATATTTATATTTACATATATATATATATATATATATATATATATATATATATATATATATTTATATTTATATATATATATATATTTATATTTATATATATATATATATATATATATTTATATATATATATATATATATATATATATATATATATATATATACGCTTTATTATTTCCTCTTTATGTCTTAATTTCTTTTATTTCTTTGTATTTTGTAGAAAATTTTGGAATAGAGTATTATGAGTTACTACATACATTCTAACATTGGATTTACTAATTTATATTTATATATATATATATATATATATATATATATATAATCATGATTTTTGTGCACTGTTATTCCCCTCATCCTTATTGCACCATTATAGCGATAAGTTACCTACTACTTTTATCCTTAGTCTTGGTCTATAATTACTTATTTGTAAGAGATATGCTCTAGAGATGGGTTTTTAACACTTTACAACATAGTTGAAAAGTGTTTATGACTTTGTTCATTCTGTCTGTCTGTCTGTCTGTCTATCCGTTAGCACGATAACTGCCGTAAAATTGGCTTTATCAAAATAAAATTTTAGTATGTTGTTCAGACGGTCTGTGGGACCTGTGGGAATATAAATGAATAATATCACCCAATCAGTTTTGGATTGAACCCGGGTTGAAAAAATGAAATACATTGGACCAAATTTTTCAAACATTTTTTAAGCGAATTTAAAATTCACAAATTGCTTCGAAAGTTTTAAAAAATATTCAAATTATCCCATAAAATATATAAAAAAAATTTCAGCAAAATATATTCAGTAGTTCTTTAAATAAAAATTAAAATAATAATTACATTCTTTATATGAAGAGATCACGTGACCATTATATGAAGAGATCACAAGACCCACTTCAAAATTAAACATGGCATTCATCTTGTGTCAAAATCGTGATTTTTAAAGTTCTTTTTAATTCATATTTTGTGTTGCATCCGTCCTAAAACCGCTGTATTTTGGCTTAAATTTTGTTCATTTACATCCTGAAACAACGTAATTACAATATATTTGAGTTTAAATGATCATCCACCTTTGATTATTTCTACAACGACGCCTAATTTTCACTTATGGAAAATGTAAACACCAAAAGATGTAGGAAGAGTTGTATAAGAATTGCGGAATTTCTTTTATGCAATGTTATTTAGCTCAAGGAGCTGCAATATAGCTGATATGAAAGAAACATTAATTGATTTTACACAGAGAACCAGACGATTTTTTCTATGAAGTTTTAAGTATAGAGTTAAATTACTTGTACCTCTATGGTTTTAAGTTTTTAAATAAAATAAATTATTACAGTATCGTGATGAATGAAAAGATTGGAAAAAAGTTTATGAATGAAATGCTGCTTTTATATAGAGGCGATTTATATTTCGATGACGTCATTTGAATAAAGTTCATTTGTTTTCAATGAAGTTTCCAAATATAATAAATTATTGTAGTATTATGATAATTTAAAAAATATTACCGAGGAATGTATCGCATTTTAGAGATGTTTATATAAAATTACATTGAAGTTGGAAAGTGTTTCATAATCAATGCTTTATGCATGATTGATCTTTCTTGTTTGTATTTACCGTAGTTTATGCATAGTTTTCGATTAAAAATATCAATTATATATATATATATATATATATACCATAAAGGAACCCTTAAAGTTACAATTCAAACAAAATAGACTGTAAAAGGACAAAAGGAGTGCCAACGAGGGATCATTAATGTCTAGGGGGATTGAGGCCCCTATTCCTGATTTAAGAGTGCTTTTATTCCTAGGAAACACTCCCAGTAACAGAGATCGCTTGAAGCAGTTCCAAAACCGTATGCAGTGGAAAACAGAATCCCAGGATTCATAAACCAAGTATGCCAAAAACGGCTTGAAAAGGGAATTAACCAGCATGGAACGAGAGTATGAGAACGATGTTCCAAAATTCTAAATGAAGATTCTTTCTATACACATTTAACATCGAAGTATCGATCTAATATAACATATTATGTTATATATATATATATATATATATATATATATATATATATATATATATATATATATATATATATATATATATATATATATATATATATTATCATAACTATTAGAAATCTTACTCTCCATTACGGGCAGTTGATTCCCCTGAAACTTTCAGTAACATGCTTGCAAATGTTTTACAATATAGACTGGCTCCTTGAACGAGCCGAATGGTCTGGGCTTTTGACAATATAGACTGGCAGCTTCCATGGGAGAACAAACACAGTGCAAAAATAATCTCAACTTTAATGGTTTACTCTTGTCGTAATGAATCATTCTAATTGGCTCATCCAGAGATTTTTTAACACTTTACAACAAAGTTGAAAAGTGTTTATGACTTTGTTCATTCTGTCTGTCTGTCTGTCTGTCTGTCTGTCTGTCTGTCTGTCCGTTAGCACGATAACTGCCGTAAAAATGAGTTTATCAAAATGAAATTTTAGTATGTTGTTCAGACGGTCTGTAGGACCTATGGGAATATAAATAAATAATATCACCCAATTAGTTTTTTATTGAACCCGGGTTGAAAAAATGAAATACATTGAACCCTATGGGACCTAATTTTTCAAACATTTTTTAAGTAAATTTAAAATTCACGAATTGCTTCGAAATTTTTAGGAAATATTCACATTATCCCATAGAATATATAAAAAAAAATTCAGTAAAATATGTTAAGTAGTTTTTTAATTAAAAAAATTATTTAATATAGGGAAAAAAACAAATTCAATTAAATTCTGACTTTGGGATATCATCCAGAAAGAAAAGAGAGAGATATTATATAATAAATATCTCTCCATTTGTTTAAACGTTTTGCATATGGGAGTGGCTTCATATTTTAAGATAAATTTGGTAGATAACAATTTTTCATTTTTTTTAAATTTTATATAACTCTTCTTGATAAATTTAATTGATGGCATTTTAAATGCACTTTCCTACGTCCTAGAGAGTTAAAATTTGGTACACAGCTTAAATTTGTTGAACATTTTATTCGACAAAAATTTGATGGATCTTTAAATATAGATCAAACATTTTTTTCGAAATGGCCTGAAAATAATCCCCGTTCACTTCTATAAATCATTGGTGTAATATTGTTAAAAATTCTGATGTGGACAGCACATGTCTTTCCCTGCAGACTCATATTCGTTCTCTTTATTTATTCAATGATAATTTGAGTTTATCTGCACAACATAAGTATTTTAAATGACATTGAATTTACACGTTAAACTTAAATTTGGTTCTCATTTGATAGCTGGACTTATTGTCAAAGGTGGCGTAGCGAAAACGCGAAAAAACTAGAATATCTCAAGAACGGCTAGTCCTAGAGTAATGGGGTTAGTCTTATTCTTTTTGTTGTCAAAAATCACATATAAAATAGGAATTTAATTGATATAATTGAGCACACGTAGTCTTTTATTTTTATATATAACGATTTTTGCTGGCCATTTCGCAAAAATAGCCCGTTCCTTTTTCCCGAATCGTAGTAGAATAACCTACAAATGATTTATATACAAAATTTTTTTTAATTTGGTATATAAATCACTTGTAGGTTATTGAAATATTATACTCTAAATTTTGTTAAATTTGGTTCATTAGTTTTTAGCTAGAGTGGATAAAGGCAATTTCTGCGGCCATTTCGCAAAGAAGGCAGATTCTTTTATTACGAATCGTACTATAATCTAATGAACATCAGGATTTCCCACAAAAAACATACCTACCAAATTGTATGAAATTCGGTCCATTAGTTTTTCAATTAGAGTGGATGTAATATCCACACAGACACACAGAAACATACACAGATACACCCTTACACACACAGACGTCTTCCTAAAAGTAGTTTTTTCGTGTTCTAGAAGTCCCAAAACGTGTAGATACTTTGAAAATTCGAGTTCCGATCCTCGGCACGATTCCAATACTTTGAGTACATACACATACACATATATATTATCTGTGTATCTAAATTCCGTGCCTATGCAATTACAATAGTTGTGATTTTAAATGATCCCTAAACTTTTATTATTTCTTCAAGGAAGCCTAATTTTAACATATGCAGAATGCAAATATCTCAAGCGATTGTAAGATGAATTACATAAGAATTGCTGAATTTTTTTCACACAAAATTATTTAGCTCTGGAGTCTGGAATACAAGTTATATGAATGAAATATTCATTGATTTTGCATAAAGAATCAGATGATTTATATTTCGATACAGTTTTAAATATTTAAGTATAATAAATTACTGTAGTTCTGTGATAATGTAAAAGATATTACCACTGAATGAATCACATTTTAGAAATTTTTAAATGAAATTACATTTCAGTTGGAAAGTGTTTCATAATCAATGCTTATGCATGATTGATCTTTCTTGTTATTTTTTGTACCGAGGCCGTCCTCTCTACCCGAAGGTTTAAGGTAACTGTCCGGACAGTGTCGCCCAATTTAGACCGGAACCCAATGAAGGTACCCAGTACTGTTGCATATCAGTCACTACTCATTTTAAAATGACGGGACTTTCTGTGTATGAAAGAGTGTTCATTCTGTCTGTCTGTCTGTTAGCACGATAACTGTCGTAAAAATGACTTTATCAAAATGAAATTTTAGTATGTTGTTCAGACGGTCTGTGGGACCTATGGGAATATAAATGAATGATATCACCCAATTAGATTTGGATTGAACACGGATTGAAAAAATGAAATGCATTGAACTCTAAGGGACCTAATTTTTCGAACATTTTTGAAGCGGATTTAAAATTCACAAATTGCTTCAAAAGTTTTAGAAAATATTCAAATTATCCCATAAAATATACAAAAAAAATATATGCAGTAGTTTTTTAAATAAAAATAAAAATAACAATTACACCCTTTATATGAAGAGATCACGTGAACATTATATGAAGAGGTCACGTGACCCACTTCAAAATAAAATATGGCATCTATCTTGTGTTAAAATCGTGATTTTTAAAGTTCTTTTTAATTCATATTCAATGTTGTATCCGTCCTAAAACCGCTTTATTTTTGCTTAAATTCTGTGCATCTACATACTGAAACAATGCAATTACACTATATTTGAGTTTAAATGATCATCCACCTTTGAATATTTCTACAACGAAGCCTGCTTTTCACTTATGGAGGATGTAAATACCAAAAGATGTAGAATGAGTTGTATAAGAATTGCTGTATTTGTATATAAGAATTGCTGTATAAGAATTGCTGCTCAAAATTATTTAGCCCGTGAAGTCTGCAATATAGCTGATATGAATGAAACAATCGTTGATTTTACAGAGAAGCAAACGATTTTTTGATGAAGTTTTGAGTTAAATTACTTGTACCTCCATGATTTTAAGTTTTAAATAAAATTAATTATTATAGTATTGTGATGAATGGAATGAATGGATAAATGTTTACGAATGAAATGCTGCTTTTATTTAAAGAGCCAGCCGATTTATATTTCGATGACATCATTTGAAAAAGTTCATTGGTTTTTGATGGAGTTTTCAAATATAATACATTATTGTAGTATTATGATAATTTTAAAAATATTTCCGAGGAATGTATCGCATTTAAAAATGTTTAAATAAAATTGCATTGAAGTTGGAAAGTGTTTTATAAACAATGCTTTATGCATGATTGATCTTTCTTGTTGGTATTCTGGTGACTTGGTGGCATTTGAAAATTAGCTGTTACAAAAAACAAAAATCTGATGTGTGCAATACATGACTTTCCTTATATAATGCAATGAATTTACTACTTTTACAGTTAAAAAAAATGTTATTCTTATAGTAGATACTTATATTCTTTCCAAGATATTGAATTTTCTTCAATTAGTCGTCATTTTCATTGATTTAACGTCATTTTTATCAATTTGGCGAGATTTTTGTTAATTTGGCAACAATTAAAAATGTCGCCAAGTTGACGACATTCCACCAAATTCGTCGCCAAAATCTCGCCAAGCGTTATGGACGGACAAATAAGTTATTCTTACAGCTGATAAATGACTATTGGCGTTCAAATACAAAAGTATTACTCAAAGTATCTTTTTCATGAATGGAAGGAGCTAGATCCACGAGAATGATGTCACCAAATTTATCGCATGGTATTACATATGAAAAGTGAACATGTTTCTCAATAGGAAATATATATTTTTAATTTTATATAACTTTTTGATAATTTTTTGAAAAATGAAAAATTACATAAAAAATGTCTATTTGCGTAACTTTATTAGCGGTTTTGATTTTTTGACGATTTTTTCAAAATTGCACTCGAAAATTTAGGGGGGTTCTGAACATTCGATTACGTTTAAAAACAATAGGCTTCCAGTGTTTACGGATTGTGAATTTTGTACCAAATTTCGTTCGAATCGGTCCATTCGTTCGTCAGTTATCGTCTCCAAGCTTACTGACACACACACACACACACACACACACACACACACACACACACACAGACATCACTTCAAAAATGTTTGATTCGTGATCAGAGATTCTTGAAACGTGCTCTCCCGTCGAAAACTCGAATTCGAATTTTCGACCCCGTCACAATACTTTCCTTATATATTATGTATATAAGGAAAGTAAAAAGTTTAAAAAAACTAAAAATTATATTTATTTCAAGCAAGTATTTATTTTATGTGTTACTCATAATAGAATAATAAACATTTTATAAATACAAAAAAAGAAGAAAAGTAGAAATATTGCTTAGTCTGTTAAGAAAATCATTTGCCGCTCTAATCACGTATTATAAGCATTTTATACTGAATGAAAATAATAAATAGTTTGTTATGAGGAAACTTCTAACCTATAAAGAAATAAATGTCATCTTAGAAGAGAAAAAAAACAACTGTATTGCTAATAACGTGTTTTAAAATACGGTACACCGATAAGGTTAATGTATAACAAGAAAGATGAATCATGCTTAAAGCATTGATTATGAAACATTTTCCAACTTCAATGCAATTTTATTTAAACAAGTCTAAAATGCAATACATTTCTCGGTAATATTTTAAAACTTATCACAATACTACATTAATTTATTACATTTGAAAACTTAAACCTTCATCGAAAGAAATGAACTTCATTCAAATGACGGCATTGAAATATAAATTGCCTGGTTTAAACATCTCTAAAATGTGATACATTCCTCGGTAATATTTTTAAAACTCTCATAATACTACGATAATTTATTATATTTGAAAACTTCATCGAAAACAACTGAAATTCATTCAAATGACGTCATAGAAAAAATAACACGCCTGGATCTCTCTATAAAAACAACATTTCATTCATAACATTTGCCCATTCATTTCATTCATCACAATACTATAATAATTTATTTTATTTCAAAATTAAGACCATGGAGCTACAAGTAATTAAACTCTATGCTTAAAACTTAATCGAAAAAAATCGCCCATCTCTTTGTGAAATCAATGAATATTTCATTCATATCAGCTATGCAGACTCTATGGGCTAAATAATTTTGTGTTAAAAAAATACAGCAATTCTAATACAACTCATTCTACATATTTTGCTGTTTATATTTTACATAAATGAAAAATAGGCTTCGTTATAGAGATAATCAAATTTGGATGAGAATTTAAACTCAAATATATTGTAATTGCGTCGTTTCAGAATGTAGATGCACAGAATTTAAGCAAAAATAAAGTGGTTTCAGGACGGATGCAACACTCAATATGAATTAAAAAGAACTTAAAAAATCACCATTTTGAGACAAGATGGAGGCCATATATCATTTTGAAGTGGGTCACGTGATCTTTTCACATCATGGTCACGTGATCGCTTCATGTAAGAGGTGTAATTAATATTTTAATTTTTATTTAAAAAACTACTGAATATATTTCGCTGAATTTTTTTTTATATATTTTAGGGAACAATTTGAATATTACCTAGAATTTTCGAAGCAATTTGTGAATTTTAAATCCGCTTAAAAAATGTTTGAAAAATTAAGTCCTATAGGGTCAATGTATTTCATTTTTTCAACCCGGGTGCAATCCAAAACTAATTGGGTGATATTATTCATTTATATTCCCATAGGTCCTACATATCGTCTGAACAACATACTAAAATTTCATTTTGATTAAGTCATTTTTACTGCAGTTATCGTGCTAACGGACAGACAGACAGAATGAACAAAGTCATAAACACTTTTCAACTTTGTTGTAAAGTGTTAAAAAGACACATGCTGATACGATCGGTCTTAAATGGGGTACTCGAATATTGATTTGGGAAACATTGGTTTGGTATAACGTCTAGTATCCACTACAGTACATCTAGATACTACAGTACAGTAGTACCTAGTACAGACAGACAGACAGACAGACAGATAGACAGACAGAATGAACAAAGTCATAAACACTTTCCAACTTTGTTGTAAAGTGTTAAAAATAGTTCTTAACCTTTAGTTCGTTCAGTTTTTATAATTTTACTTTCCCTGCAGTACATGGCAATGTATAGGGAGAGTATTGGAATCATGCCGAAAATCGCAGTTCGCGTTTTCGACGGATCTACACGTTTCGAAACCTCTAGAATACGAAAAAATCTGATGTCCGCAGCACATGACTTTCCCTGCAGACTTATATCCACGTTCACTTTATTTTAATTAAATTTAATTCACTTTTAATTCAATTTTCGTTCTCGTTTGGTAACTGGACTTATTTTCAAAGGTGGCGTAGGGAAAATAAGAAAAAAACTAAAATATCTCAAGAACGGCTAGTCCTAGTGCAATGGGGTTGGTCTTATTCTGTTCTTCATTAAAAATTACGTATGAAACAAGCATTTAATGGATATATTTAAGCATACGTAGTTTTTACTTTAGATTTTGACGATTTTTGCTGGTCATTTCGCAAAAAAAAGCAGATTATTTTTTTCGAAGCGTACCAAAATCTAATCAGCACCAGAGTAACGCACAAGCGATTTTTCTACTGAATTTTGTGAAATTCGGTCCATTAGTTTTTCAGCTAGAGTGGATACAAGCTTTTGCGGGCCATTTCGCAAAAAAGGGTGGGTTCTTTAATTCCAAATCGTACACAAAACTAATCATCACCAGATTCGCCCACAAGTGACTTACCTACCAAATTTCATGAAATTCGGTCAATTAATTTTTTAATTAGAGTGGATACAAAATCTGCACACACAGACAGACAGACACACAGACAGAGCATCACGCTAAAAATGGTTTTTTCGTATTCTAGAGGTCTTGAAATGTGTAGATCCGTCGAAAACTCGAGTTGCGATTTTCGAAATGATTCCAATACTTTCCCTATACATTACCATGTATTGCAGGGAAAGTAAAAACTATTTTTAGCGTGACGTTTGTGTGTGTGTCTGTCTGTGTGTCTGTGTGTCTGCCTGTCTGTCTGCGCAGATTTTGTATCCACTCTAACTAAAAAACTAATTGACCGAATTTCATAAAATTTGGTAGGTAAGTCACTTGTGGGTGAATCTGGTGCTGATTAGTTTTGGGTACGATTTGGGATAAAAGAACCCGCCTTCTTCTGCGAAATGGCTGCAAAAGCTTATATCCACTGTAGCTAAAAAACTAATGGATCGAATTTCACAAAATTCGGTAGATAAGTCACTTGTGGATCACCCTGGTGCTGATTAGATTTTGGTATGATTCGGAAAGAAATAAACTGCCTTTTTTTGTAAAATGTCCAGAAAAAATCTTCAAAATATAAATTAAAAAATTACGTATGTTCAAATATATCCATTAAATACTTGTTTTATACGTAATTTTTAATGAAGAAAAGAGTAAAACCCATCCTATAACTCTAGGACTAGCCGTTCTCGAGATATTTTATTTTTGTCTCTACGCCACCTTTGAAAATGAGTCCAGTTACCAAATGAGAACAAAAATTGAATTAAAAGTGAATTAAATTTAATTAAAATAAAGAGAACGTGTATATAAGTCTGCAGGGAAAGTGATGTGCTGCCAACATCAGATTTTTTTCTAGTTATATTTTTACCGAATATAGATGCTTAAAAGAGAAAAGTTTATTCTTTTTTAAAAGATCGGTAAAATAGTTAGAAGTATTTTTCTGTATTTATTGGAAGTAAGGCGTCCATTTTGCAATAGCTGGAGCGTGGCTCAGCTTGACTTTATCATACCAGAATAGATTTTTTTTTTTCAAATTTTACAAGAAAAATTCTGAAAAATAGATATCGTGTATCCAAATGATTACAACTATAGGGTGATACCCTTCACTTTAAATGGCTCGAAAAGAATCCTTCGATTTTTTTTCCATACTTGACAATGTACTCCCCCGGGGACTAATTTTCCCCCCAAGGTGGCTAATGACGTCAGGAACAAAAAAATTGTTTCGCGGCTACTTTTCACAACAATGATTTCAACTATTAAGTCTCGTGCTCACTGTTATAAACAAACCCTTTTACGCATGATTATGTTCAATTTCGTCCTATGTTGCCATGTTAAAAATATATATAATTTCGAATAAATTTCGAAGATTTTGCTCGAATTTAAAAAAAAAAAACATCTTGTTCTAGATTTTTTGATAACAAAGCCGGATATAAAGTTTCGTGAAAATTCATTAATATTCGTGGCAGCTATCGGGTATACAACAATACAACTACAGACGCACATACATACAGACAGACAAACGAACATCACTCCATAAATAGTCAAAACGTGTTCAGGAGATCTTAATACATATATTGACATTCAAATCTCGAATTCGAAAATTTTCGGGAAAACAATACTTTCTCAATACAACCTAAGATAAATTAAAAATAATCTGATGTGGGCAACACATGACTTTCCTTATATAATGCAATGAATTTACTACTTTTAAAGCTAAAAAAACGTTATTCTTATAGTAGATACTTATATTCTTTCCATGATATTGAATTTTCTTCAATGAGTCGTCATTTTCATTGATTTAGCGTCATTTTTATCCATTTGGCGAGATTTTTGTTAATTTGGCAACAATTAAAAATGTTGCCAAGTTGGCGACATTCCGCCAAATTCGTCGCCAAAATCTCGCCAAGCGTTATGGACGGTGAAATAAGTCATTCTTAGAGCAGATAAATGATTGTTGGCGTTCAAATACAAAAGTATTACTCAAAGTATATTTTTTCATGAATGGAACAAGCTAGATCCACGAGAATGATGTCACCCAATTTATCGCATGGTATTACATATGAAAAGTGAACATGTTTCTCAATAAGAAATATTTTTATTTTTTATTTTATATGACTTTTTGATAATTTTTTTTTGAAAAATGTGCAATATCTCGAGAACGGTTCATGTTAGCGTTCTAAAATTTATGCCAATCATTTTCTAATGAAAAATTACATAAGAAATGTCTATTTGCGTAACTTTATTAGCAGTTTTGATTTTTTGACGATTTTTTCAAAATTTCATTCGAAAATTTAAGGGGGGTTCTGAACATTCGATTGCGTATGAAAACAATAGGCTTCCAGAGTTTACAGATTGTGATTTTTGTACCAAATTTCGTTCGAATCGGTTAATTCGTTTGTCAGTTATAGTCTCCACAGACTCACTGACACACACACACACACACACACAGACATCACTTCAAAAATGTTTGATTCGTGATCAGGGATGCTTGAAACGTACTCTCCCGTCGAAAACTCGAATTCGAATTTTCGACCCCGTCACAATACTTTCCTTACACGTTATGTATATAAGGAAAGTAATAATAGAAATACTTCTAATTATTTTATCGAATATTTAAAAAAAAAGCACAAATCTCCTTATTATTAGTATCTATGATGGACAAACAATAACAGGTAGAATTTCTGAAAGCTGAACGTGTTAAACTCACGGTCAGGGATTAATTTCCATAAGTTAACATGAAACAAATGACTGGAGGAACAGTATCCTCTTAATGGAAAAACGTTGTCTGGACTGTTCGAAAATCCGATATTCTAATTCCTAGTTGGGGTTTGAGTTTCTTACAAACTAAATATATATTTTTTGAAATACCAAGTTCAGAATATCATCTTTATAAACTTTATTCCTAGAGCACAATATTATCAAACTCTTAAATGTGAAATAACATTTTCCTGGTAGACATATGCCGAAAAACGCTGGGTTCAGTTGGGAAACTATTGTAAATGTGCAACATTGTAGCTCACTAAGTATATGTATATTTTAAATGTTTAGATGAGTCATTATACAGCATTGAATAGTTCAAGAGAAAACTAGTTTTAAATGACCCGGCAGCGGGAAAGTTGGCATTCTTCGGGAAAGTTGTTTTCCACATTATTATTTGCAGAAACGACCCAAGAAGTTATAAACTTAACGATATTACTTTCCTTATATACATAAAGTATAAGGAAAGTATTGTGACGAGGTCAAAAATTCGAATTCGAGTGTTCGACGGGAGAGCATGTTTCAAGCATCCCTGATCACGAATCAAACATTTTTGAAGTGATGTCTGTGTGTGTGTGTGTGTGTCAGTGAGTCTGTGGATACGATATTTCACGAATGAATGGAGCGATTCGAAGGAAATTTGGTACAAAAATCACAATCCGTGAATACTGGAAGCCTATTGTTTTTAAATGCAATCGAATGTCCAGATTCCCTTCAAATTTTCGAGTGAAATTTTGAAAAAATCATCAAATAATCAAAACCTTTAATAAAGTTACGCAAATAGACATTTCGTATGTGATTTTTCCTTAAAAAACGATTGGCATAAACTTTAGAACGCTAGCATGAACCGTTCTCGAGATATTGCACATTTTTCAAATAAATTTATAAAAAAATCCCATAAATAAAAAAAAAATATATTAACTGTTGAAAAACATGTTCACTTTCCATATGTAATATCATGCGATAAATTGGGTGACATCATTCTCGTGGATCTAGTTCGTTTCATTCATAAGAAAAGATACTTTGAGTAATGCATTTGTATTTGAACGCCAATAGTCATTTATCTGCTATAAGAGTAACTTATTTCTCCGTCCATAACGCTTGACGAGATTTTGGGGGCGAATTTGGTGGAATGTCACCAACTTGGTGACTTTTTTAAGTGTTGCCAAATTAACGAGAATCTCGCCAAATGGATAAAAATGACGCTAAATCGATGAAAATGATGACTAATTAACGAAAATTCAATATCTTGGAAAGAATATAAGTATCTACTGTAAGAAAAACCTATTTTTTTTTTTTGCTGTAAAAGTAGTAAATTCATTGTCTTATATATAAGGTCATGTGCTGCCTACATTAGATTCTTTTTTTAAAGTAGCGCATTACACTACAAACTACGAGAAAAAGTAGTGACTACTGTAGTTTGCCTGGATAACCGGAAATCGGGCTTTAGATTCAAGACTAGAGTTTTTTGCATCAGAGTCCCAGCGTTCAATCCAGCAAGTGAATGACGGATGTCTAAAAAATAATTCCGAAATTGAGATGTTAGGAATTTCTCCAGAGCTGTTGTGTATTCAATTGTGCCCAGATATGCTATCAGTTACACTACTCTGATTATACAAGGACGGGTTTTTCTTTTCTTTGCACAGTGCTATTTATGGTAACGGATTCAATTCACGGAAATACGTCGAACAGGATGAGAAGTAAATAACCATTCCAGAAACTCCATGGATAGAAAGAACCGGAGATGACTTGCTCGATTCCCTATTATGTATGTATATGAGCCTAAGCGCAGTCAGAATTTCGAAATTAGGGAGGGTTGCTGCCAGAATTTTAAAAAAGGGGAAGTTACAGTGCTGGATTTCGGTTCACAATATGGATTCTATGGTAAACTAATACACTTTTTTCGAAAATGGGAGGAAAAAGGGGGAAATGCGACGCCCTCTGCTTTCACATACGTATATGAGCCTTAAATTTTAGTTATTTGATAACACAGCAGCATGTATGTCTGAAATACACATACAAGGTAAGATCAAAAAGTTCGGAGACTGTGCTGATATCTGCAACCCTGATTAGAAGAGAGGGGAACTATTTTACCGTGGCGTAGAGACACATGTGAAGCGAGATGTGAAAAGGAAGAAGCAGGTCCGCACTGCAAGGTTTTTCCAGATGCAATGTTTCTGTCAGCAATTTCCCCAAACGCTAGCAGAATTTGATATTCGCACGTTGTTTTTCAAACACCATTTTCATTTTTAACGAACGCGAACGACTACAGTTCAGTGGCACGTATAATCTGGAAAAACATCTGCTTCTTCCTTTTCACTCGTCCCATGTGCCTCTACGTCACGGTAAAATAGTTCCCCTCTCCTCCAATCAGGGTTGGAGATATCAGCACAGTCTCCGAACTTCTTGATCCTACTTTGTAATATGCATAAAAACTTGCAAACATTCCTTGAAGAAAGCATGTATATGTTAATAAGATGGAGACAATTGTTTCGAGACATTATAAGCCCCTTTCTTCAGGCCAAAAAACTGGAAGAACAGGATGCGCCCTCAGCAGCTGTTAAGAACGAACTGCGAAGAAACAAAGGATAAGTCATTCAAATAAATCTAGAACACACACAGCGAAAATACGCAAGCGGGTGGCATCAGCCTTTAAAAGAACAACCATAAACATATCACCACGGGTTGATAAAGAGTCCCTCTCCCGCACACCCCTCGTCTGGAGTGTGAGTGACCACTCAACATTCTCATACATTCATAGTATTGAGTTTCACTTGTATTTCTGGATGACAACATATAAAATTATTTTGAGGTACCCAATCAACACATATTTCGCTCAAATATAGCTTAATCATTGAAAATATTTCAAATATTTTCTAAGCAATGCAATCAATTATATTAAAATATGTTAATTAGAATATTTTCAATGTAGAGTCGTTTTTGCCTATTTGGCACCACATTAAAAAAGTCGCCAAATTGGCGATATTTCGCCAAATTCGTCGCAACGTGTTATATATTTGGGGATATTACTACTGTTCATTTTTATGTAAACTTTTCGATACATTTATTTGAAAAACGCGCAGTATCTCGCGAACGGTTTAAGCTAGCATTCTAAAGTTTGTGTCGATCGTTTTATAATAAAAGTTACATGCAGAATAATTATTTATTTAATATTATTAAATGTCTTATAAAAATACATTCGGAAATGTGCAGGTATTCCAAACATTCGATCGCGTTCATCAGTAGGATTCCAGCATTCACGGATCGTAATAATCATATAAATTTAAGTTTGAAACACTCATTTATTCACACACACACACACACACACACAAAACACAAACATAAACGCACAAACACAAACACACATACAAGAACATGACCTCAAAACCTTTTCGATTTCAGTTCAGGGATACTTGAAACGTGCTCTTCCATCGAAAACTCGAATTCGAATTTTTGACCCCATCACAATATTTCCGCTATGCATGTAGAGAAAGTAATAAGACGTATATTTTTCAGATTTCGCTCTCACGATATCTTTTTACTTTCCTTATATACATAATGTATAAGGAAAGTTTTGTGACGGGGTCGAAAATTCGAATTCGAGTTTTCGACGGGAGAGCATGTTTCAGGCATCCCTGATCACGAATCAAACATTTTTGAGGTGATGTCTGTGTGTGGGTGTGTGTGAAAGTATATATGTGTGTGTGTGTATGTGTGTGTGTGTGTGTGTGTGTGTGTGTGTGTGTGTGTGTGTGTCAGTGAGTCTGTGGAGACAATATCTCACGAACAAATAGAGCGACTCGAATGAAATTTGGTACAAAAATCATAACCCGTGAATACTGGAAGCCCATTGTTTTTAAACGTAATCGAATGTTTAGAACCCCCCTAAATTTTCGAGTGAAATTTTTAAAAAATCATAAAATCAAAACCTTTAATAAAGTTACGCAAATATACATTTCTTATGTAATTTTTCCTTAGAAAACGATTGACATAAACTTTAGAACGCGAGCATGAACCGTTCTCGAGATATTGCACATTTTAAAAATAAATTTATTAAAAAATCCCATAAATTAAAAAAAATATATTAACTGTTGAGAAACATGTTCCCTTTTCATATGTAATATCATGCGATAAATTGGATGACATTATTTTCGTGGATCTAGCTCGTTCCATTCATGAAACAAGATATTTTTAGTATTACTTTTGTATTTGAATACCAATAGTTATTTATCTGCTATAGGAATAACTTATTTCTCCGTCCATAACGCTTGGCGAGATTTTGGCGCCGAATTTGGCGGAATGTCGTCAACTTGGCGGCTTTTTTAAATGTTGCCAAATTAACGAAAATCTCGTCAAATGGATAAAAATGACGCTAAATCAATGAAAATGACGACTAATTGAAGAAAATTCAATATTTTGGAAAGAATATAAATATCTACTATCAGAAAAACATATTTTTTTATTGTAAAAGTAGTAAATTCATTGCATTATATAAGGAAAGTCATGTGTTGGCAGCAACAGATTTTTTAAATAGTATTTCGTAAAAATATTTTTTTTTTAAATCATGTTGACAACAGATTAGTAACGCTAATGGATGTATTAGGTTTATCAGTATTAATATAATCTATTTTATATAATACCATTTAACATCCATAGCGCAGTTCAAATTTTAATTTCACTCTACAGACCTTATACACTATCATCCTTGTTCAGAGAACTGTTTTCCATAAAAAATAATGCTACAAAAATCATAAAATTCGACTAGCTCGAGTTTTAATCGTGAGAATTACTAAACATCCTATCTAATTAATTACTAAAAGTTCTATATTTTCAGGAACTTGCGCCGTAAGACTCCAATCAGCCAGCTAAACAACCTGAAAACCTCTAATAAAAGTGAATAATAATTATGAAAATAATTCCAGTCTTGATTTATTCTGGCGGTTTTTGATTTGATATACATTAAAAATATGTAAAATATTCGAACTAGTTTTTACTTTCCCTGCAATACATGGTAATGTATAGGGAAAGTATTGGAATCATACTGAAAATCACAACTCGAGTTTTCGACGGATCTACAGAAACCTCGAGAGCTCGAGAGCTCAGAGAGTTTCGAGACCTCTAGAATACGAAAAAACAATTTTTAGCGTGACGTCTGTGTGTGTGTCTGTCTGTGTGTCTGTGCAATGTATGTATCCACTCTAACTCAAAAACTAGTGGACCGAATTTCATGAAATTTGGTAGGTAAGTCACTTGTGGGCGAATCTGGTGCTGATTAGTCTTGGGTATGATTCGGGATAAAAGAACCCGCTTATTTTTGCGAAATGGCCCGTAAAGGCCTGTATCCATTCTAGCTAAAAAACTAATTTACCGAATTTCACAAAATTCGGTAGATAAGCCGCTTGTAGGTTATCCTGGTGCTGATTAGTTTTTTGTACAATTAAAAAAAAACAGAACCCGTCTTTTTTTGCGAAATGGCATGCAAAAATCTCATGTATCCATTCTAGCTGAAATACTAATTGACCAAATTTCACAAAATTTGATAGATAAATCACTTGTGGGATATTCTGGTGCTGATTAGATTTTGGTACGATTCGGAAAAGATCAACCTGCCCTCTTTTACGAAATGGCCAGCAAAAATCGCCAATATCTAAAAAAAAAACACTACGTATGTTCAAATATATCAATTAAATGCTTGTTTTATACGTAATTTTTGACGAGGAAAAGAATAAAAACAACGCTATTACTCTAGGATTAACCGTTCTCGAGATATTGCATTTTTGCTATGCCGCCTTTGGAAAAATGTTCAATTACCAAATAAAAGCAGAAATTGAATTAAAAATGAAAATTTTGTGTTATTTTGTACAATTTAACTCAATTTAATAAGTTCTTAAAGAAATATAAAAAGAATGAATTCGCGTCTGCAGGGAAAGTCATGTGCTGTCCATATCAGATTTTTACTTTCATTACAATACGTGGTAATGTATAAGGAAAGTATTGGAATCGTGTCGAAAATCGCAACTCGAATTTTCGACTGATCTATACGTTTTGGGACATCTAGAACAAAAAGAACCTGCAATTCCTTCGCGAAATGGCCCGCAAAAAATGTTAAAATCTAAAATAAATAACTACATTCGCTCAACTGTGTTAATTAAATGCTTGTTTTATACGTAAATTTTGACGATAGAAAGAACAAGACCAACCAACCCCATTACTTTGAAAATACACCCAGTTACCAAATAGATACGAAAATGAATTAAAAGTGCAAATTCGGTATCATTTCAAATAATTATGCGTGCTATTTTCTGCAATTAAACTCAATTTAATAAATTATTAAAGAAATAAAGAGAAAATGAATTTGATTCTGCAGAGAAAGTCATGTACTGTCCACATCAGAATTTTAATATTTATATCTTATACTGTTGATTTACAGGTTTTGTGCATTTGTCCCCGTTTTTGAAGCGCATGAGAAATCAAGTTGTGAAATCCTTGAATCAAATAAGACGTTCGAATCCTTGGTTGGTAAAAGTGTTTTCAAATGGGAAAAATATTCGTTGACCCCTTTATTTAAAAAAAGATCTGATGTGGGCATTGCATGACTTTCCCTACATAATGCAAATACTTTACTTATTTCAGTACGAAATAAAATGATGGGCAAAATTCACGGCAAGTTTTAACGGTGAAAATAATACTGACATTTAGCGCTTTTCTGGCTAAAATTATTTTGAAGTACTAAATTAACTTATATTTCGCACAAATATAACTAGACAATTGAAAATATTGCTAGTCTGTGTTAAGCAATATACTGCATTACATTAAGAATAATATCTTCAATTTGGAGACATTTGAGTCAATTTGGCCCTACATTAAAATCGTGAACTTGGCGATATTTTATCAAACGAGTAGCCAAATGTTTCGCCAAGTCTTACATATTAGATGATACTTACTACTGTTCATTTTATGCATTTTTTTCTAGATACATTTATTCAAAAAACTTCCAATGTTAGTTAAAAATCATATTTGTTAATTTTTATGAGGGGAAAAAAAAACATATTGTTAATTTTTGAAAGTTTAAAATCACATTTATTAATTTTTGAAAGATAAAAAATCACCTTTGTTAATTTTGAGAAATAAAAATCATGTTATATATTTTATTTTACCCTAAAACATCCTGAATAATACTTCTTATCTATCCAGTGATTAAAAATAATCTGACTGGTTCTTAACCAGCTGGTAAAACACCCCTCTTTTAACTTCATCCGGTGGCTTAGAAGACTGAATATTTGCATATTTATAGTATCGACCACTGTATACTAAACCGGATGAAGTCGGATTTTCACTTTCCCTACAATATATGGTAATGTATAGCGAAAGTATTGGAATTTTGTCAAAAATCGCAACTCGAATTTTCGACGAATCTACACGTATTGAGAACTGTAGATCCGAAAACATTTTTTAGCTTGATGTCTATGTGTTTGTTTCCGTCTGTCTATACAACGTATGCATCCACTTTGGATGAGAAACTAATTGCCTAAATTTCACAACATTTGGCAGAGAAGGGTGGTCCTGGTGCTGATTAGATTTTGGTACGATTTGGTGAAAAGGAACCTGGCTTTTTCAGTGAAGTGGCCTGCAAAAATCGTATGTATCAACTCCAACTGAAAATTAATGTACCACATTTTACAAAATTTCGTAAATAGGTCACTTGTGGGTTAACCTGGTGCTGATTATAATTTGGTACAATTTAGAAAAAAAGGAAACTTTTTTTCCCTCTGCGAAATGGTTCGCAAAACTCATCAAAATCTAAAATAAATACTACATATACTCAAATGTATCAGTTAAACGACTTATCCCTTCTCGAGATATTGTTGTCACGTCACCTTTGAACATGCATCCAGTCTCCAAATGGAAACAGAAATTGAATTAAAACTGCAAATTTAAGGTAACTTCAAATAATTATCCAGGTTGTTTTTGTGCAATTCAATTCAATTCAATGAATTATGAAAGAAATAAAGGGAAAATAAATTTAAGTCTACGGGGAAAGTCATGTGCTGCCCACATTCTAATCCCCCCCCCCCCCCGGGGTAGACAAAATGGGAGTGGGAAAAGTTTTTCAGAACCCTCCCGAAGCCTACGCGGAGACATAAAAAACTGAAATTCAACCACGAGCTAGAACTTAACTGGACCAGAGCACCATGTATTGTTAAACAAAGGAGAATATAAAACTTCATTATTTAAGAGCTAACTTAATTATTTCCTTTCCCTGTCTCTGACAGCTTTAAATACTAGTTTTGTAATATGGTAATTTTGCAGCTTAAATACTAGTTTCGCATAATTTAAATTCAAATAATTCGAAATTTAATATTTTCATAGCACTATTTTTTATAGAAAACATGATAATTCCAGGTACAATGACAATAATTTTGTGTATGCAGAAAAATGATAATTTGAAGTCCGCTATTTATATACATGATATTAAAACAGTATATATTAACTCAAATGAGTCAATCACATCCAATTCCTCGTCGTTCTTAAATGGTTGCCAATTTCAGAAACAAAACTTTTAAATGCCTTTATAGCATTCTATAAAAACTTTATGGAGTCTTCTATAGAGATTTATAGAGCTCTATAGAAAACATGTAGCTCCTTCTTTTGTAGGGTTATATAAAAATAGTGCCATAATTTTAAATCTTTTTCTGTACATTTATTTTATAGAATTCTACTTTTTTACTTGAGCAGTGTAACAGTGTGTTACTTTCCAAATTTCATGATAATCGGACGGATATTTTTAAAACTAGAAAGTATACATACAGAGTCTACTTTCACGATAAGAGTTTTCAATTTCGTCCCAGTAGATAGCCCAACGGTGTCTATACGCTTTATGTCTATACGCTCTGGCAAACTCGCGACTGTACCTCCTACACAAGTTGGATATCATTCTAATAGTCTTCGAGATGTATTCAGAAGGTCTCAAAATTCATATACGGCTCCATTTAGCCTAACAAGCGCCTGGGTCTGTAAGTCCTTCCGAGAGGTTGGTGGTAGGGGAAGGAGGGTACGGTCCCTGTGGATGCCTCCCTCACTAGGTTCCGTTCTAAATTGGGTGGCACTTCCCGCCGTCTAACCAAATACCTTACACCTTTCTGGTAGGTCGGACGGTCTGGGACTCAACAAGAATAACATGTTGCCATCCAGGAAAAAGTCAAATGCTAATGTGCAATTCAAAGTTAAAAACATTGTATCCTAGATCTTCTTCATCCTTATTTCGCATTGAAAGAAGTAAGGTTATTGTATTATGTAGAGAAAAGCATGTGCTGCCCACAGATTTATTTGTGTGTATGTGTGTGTGCGTGTGTATCTTGTCCATTATTATTTCGCATTAAAAGAAGTAAGATTATTGTATTATGTTAGAAAAAGCATGTGCCGCCCCCATTTTTTTTTGGGGGGGGGGGGGAAGGGTGTGAAAGTAATTTATAGAAGTATTACAGATGACCTTATAAAAGTGTTAGACTTGAAGCAGCGGTTAGATTTGAATTCGAACTCTAGTTTAGCTTTAGGAGCGGCAATTTGAGTTTGTGCGTTTATGACACAGGACTAACAATATTTTATAGATACAAAAAATGGAATTAATGCTGTCTCTTTGCAAAAACACGACATAGCAATAAAATCAATTGTGCCAATGTGTTTTCCATTCGCTGTTCTGCGAATTTGACAGTTGTTAAAGCATTCACTGATGAAACAACTGACCTCAGCAATGTGTTAGATTATAGCCATCGCGGCTTGCCACTGGTATTTGATACGGTTGATCGCGAATTCTTCGGAAGAAACTCCAAGCGAGAGGTCGACTATCACGATCATAGAAGGAATTCGTTCCTATTAACTTCTGTTAACATATTCAGCACCAAAGCGCGCGAATGAATGATTCGCTCTGATTACCTTTAGAATCTTTTGATATCTATTTAAACCAAGAACGGAAAACATTCCAAGAGATTTTAATTTAACGGAAATGTGTGTAAAATGTGAAAAACTTGCAGCATGCCTCACTTGGAATCAGATCGGTGAAGTATCTTGATACATGGATCACCGATAGAGAAAATGCATCGCGTATTGACCGCAGTCTTTAAATGTATTGTGGATTTTGTATCTAGATACTTTTTACTTTCCCTGCAATACATGGTAATGTATAGGGAAAGTATTGGAATCATACCGAAAATCGCAACTCGAGTTTTCGATGGATCTACACGTTTCGAGAACTCTAGAATACGAAAAAACTATTTTTAGCGTGACGTCTGTGTGTCTGTCTGTATGTGCAATGTATGTAGCCACTCTAACTCAAAAACTAATGGACCTAATTTCACAAAATTCGGCAGATAAGTTGCTTGTGGAATGCCCTGGTGCTGATTAGATTTTGGTACGATTCGGAATAAATTAACCTGCCTTTTTTTGCAAAATGGCTCGCAAAAATCGCCAAATTTTAAAATAAAAAACTACATATGTTTAAATATATGCATTAAATGCTTGTTTTATACGTAATTTTTAACGAAGAAAAGAATAAGACCAACCCCATTACACTAGGACGTTTGATTCGAATTCAGGGATGCTTGAAATGTACTGTTCCTTTGAAAAGTCGAATTCGAATTTTCGACCCCGTCACAATACTTTTTTTTTACATTATATATATAGGGAAAGTAATAACATTCAATTAAAAATTAACACAAGGGAAGTTTTTATGGAAAATAAACACCACGTTAAGGAAATAGTATATTTTAAAGTGTTCTTTCTCTAAATGAATTCTTTATTGATAAACATAATTTATAACTTTTGTATCTTTTTACCGATATAGATCAGTGCTTTAATAAAGTATCTTGTATCTATGGTTTTCCTAAAAGTATCTAGTATATTACATTTAGATAAAGTTTCTTGAAGTATCTCGCATCGAGTAGCGGAGATACTTTTGAAAAGTATCTTGTGTCTTGTAATTTCAGCTTCCTCCGAAAGCATCTAGTATATTGTCTCTAGACATAATTCCACAAAGCATGTTGAATCGAGTATCAGCGATACTTAAAATCTGATGTGGGCAGCACATGACTTTCTTTATATAATGCAATGAATTTACTACTTTTACAGTTAAAAAATGTTATTCTTATAGTAGATACTTATATTCTTTCCAAGATATTGAATTTTCTTCAATTAGTCATCATTTTCATTGATTTAACGTCATTTTATCCATTTGGCGAGATTTTCGTTAATTTGGCAATATTTAAAAACGTCGCCAAGTTAGCAACATTCCGCCAAATTCATCGCAAAGATCTCGCCAAGCGTTATGGACGGAAAAATAAGTTATTCTTACAACAGATAAATCACTATTGGCGTTCAAATACAAAAGTATTACTCAAAGTATCTTTTCTCGTGAATGGAACGACTTAGATCCACGAGAATGATATCACCAAATTTATCGCATGATATTACATATGAAAAGTGAACATGTTTTTCTTAAGAGGTAATATTATTTTTATTTTACTTGATTTTTTGATAAATTTATTTGAAAAATGTGCAATATCTCGAAAAAGGTTAATGCTAGCATCCTACAGTTTGTGTCAATCGTTTCCTAAGGAAAAATTACATACGAAATGTCTATTTGCGTAACTTTATTAAAGGTTTTGATTTTTTGATGATTTTTTTCAAAATTTCACTCGAAAATTTAGAGGGGTTCTGAATATTTGATTGTGTTTAAAAACAATAGGCTTCCAGTATTCATGGATTGTGATTTTTGTACAAAATTTCATTCAAATCGCTCCCTTCGTTCGTGAGATATCGTCTCCATAGACTCACTGACACACACACACACACACATACAGACATCACCTTAAAAATGTTCGATTCGTGATCAGGAATGCTTGAAACGTGCTCTCCCGTCGAAAACTCGAATTCGAATTTTCGACCCCGTCAAAATACTTTCCTTATACATTATGTATATAAGGAAAGTAATAATCTTCCACAGTACTGCTTGGAATACAATGTGGAAGATATGACTAACTATTTACATTTTTGTTCTTATGCGTCCATTATACATACACTGACTAATAAATTGTTACCATGGTAACGGATTCGATTTTGGGTATCAATTAGGAATACTTTTTATAGAAATATGATCAATAGGATGGAGAGAAAGGGTTTGAAGTTTAGTTGCGTATGTAATAGCTACTAAAAATTGTGTTTTGTTGGTGGCAAAAATTTTGTCATACTATTAATTTTACTGAAAATGTGTTTTGGAGAATTTATTTCTTACGATCTGCTATAGATACAACTTAGATGATAACTGAGATGGATTCAACATCAAATTTCGGAGAAGGCAGGGGTTAGCCAAAGATGTTTACTATCAGTTCAAAAATTTCATTTTTCTGAAAACATTTATTTTTCAAGCTTAGATGATAATTGATATAGATTTAGCATCAAATGTAAGTGGTTCACTAAGGATTTCCACACCCGGGTCAAAAAATTTCCTTATATGTACATTCATTTCTCAGGATTGGCTATAGATAGAGCTTAGGCGATGAATAATATGGATTCAACATTCAATTTCGGAGAGGGTTGGATGGTTCACTAAGGATTTTCACTTCTAGTTCTGAATATGTCACTTCCGGTTTTCTCGAAAATTCGTCTACCTCTACTAAATGAATGTGCAGAAGAGTATAAAAATACTGTTCCGTAAAAAATTAAGAGTAGGAACATACCATCTGTCACAATATGAAGGTTTCTTCATAAGTTTCTTCAATTCTGTTGTATTTGTGCAAAATTATAATCATTAATCAGCACCTTTATGTCACTAATGTACAAAGTTTCTACTGTTTTATAAATATGCTAAATTATTTTAATTAATATTATTTACTTGCTTAAGGATTATAATATTAGGTTGTAAATAAAAAATAAATAAAAAATTATTTTGTTTCCGGTTTAAACACGATAAATATCGTTTGTTTCTTGTTTCTTTCACTGGAACTTTCATTTATTTTAAATGTTTACGTAAATAAAAAATAAATAAAAAATTATTTTGTTTCCGGTTTAAATACGATAAATATCGTTTGCATCTTGTTTCTTTCACTAGAATTTTAATTTATTTTGAATTTTTACGTAGGTATTTTATGTACAAGGATGGAAGATAATAATCGACATTTTTTTCAAATTTTGCTTTTTCTTTTCCGCAAAAGTAAAATAGCTGCAGATGAACTCAAAAAGATTTTTGCTGTGTATGGTGATGATGCACTAACAGAAAGCACATGCCAGAATTGGTTTGCAAAATTTCGTTCTAGGGATTTTTCAGTGCAAGATGCGCCACAATTAAGATTGATGATGGCAAATTTAAAGCACTGATTGAAGATGTACGTCAGCTTGCTGGGAGTCTAAATTCATCCAAAACAACTATTGATGATCATTTGAAAAAGCTTGGTTACGAAAAAGAACTTGATGTTTGGATCGTACATGAACTTAAATTAATTCAATTTTGCTTTTGAAATGTAACCAAAATGATCCATTTTTGAAACGACTGATAACTGGTGATGTAAAATGGATTGTTTACAGCAACACTGAACGCAGAAGATCATGGTCTAAGCCTGGTCCGAAAATTGGCAGTAGTTTTCGTACAACCCAATAGTTGAACTAACTCCGTTTTTAACATGTAAATGTTTAGAAATTGCAATATAGGTTCCCCCCCCCCCCCCCGAGATTATGAGTTTCTCATTCTCGGGATTTCAATTTCCTATGTAGATATATAAAATTCTTATAGTAAAGTCCATATACCCCCTACAGCAGAGGTGCCCAACCTGTGGCGCATGCGCAAAACGTGGCGCTTTGAATGATTACAAGTAGCGCATTGCATCCTTGCAATTCACACAACCTTCTTACTCATCAGTTCTCAATTTTTTGATAGTTGGCGCATGGTATGTAAAAGGTTGGCCACCCCTGCCCTACAGCTTTGTAAACCCAAATCGTAGCGTTATGGAAGCAATGTGTACCTATAGGAAAGTGACAACTAAGCGCAGTCGAAAGAACGTACTTGTCGCTCCTCTAGTGGCGAAATACGAAGCTTGGGGAAACGAACTCAGAGACCAGAAGAAATAGACAAAAAATGTCCAACTACAAGATAAAAGAGTATGAAAATTATATTTGATAAGGCAAACTTGGTAAAGCAAAGCATCGTCGGGACCTGTAATTCTATATCGGATTATATACCTCCTGTATCGGATTAATGACAACATGTTTACATGTTGTCATTTACACATTTAAAATGCATCGTTATGGCCTGTAATTCTTTCTATAACCCCTGTGATGGTGCATGCTGTTCGAAATGCGGTTTTGTCCCAAATCTAGATGTGCATTGTTGCTGGTGCTGTACAATCAGGGTCTGATTACCGAAAAGGCATTGCATCGTCATGGCCTGTAATTAATTCCATAATCCCCTGCATCGGATTAATGACAACATTTAAATTGCATCGTCATGGACTGTATTTTTACAACCCCCTGTGTCGGATTAATAATAACATTTAAATTGCATGGTCATGGCCTGTAATTCTATAACCTCCTGTGTCGGATTAATGATAACATTTAAAGTGCATCGTTATGGCCTGTAATTCTTTCTATAATCCCTGCTATGGTGCATGCTGTTCGAGATGCGGTTTTGTCCCAAATCTAGATGTGCATTGTTGCTGGTAGTGTGCAATCAGGGCCTGATTACCGAAAAGGCGTGGGAAGCATATGCCTCTCTTCAAAAGATTTAAGAGCCCCCCCCCCCCCCCCCCATACAAGAAAGCAAGGAAATAGTTTGACTGTCAGACCAAACTGCAATAACCCATACCTTTTTATTTGAAATATTAAATTAAGGAAAAATAAAGTGTCATGACAGTTAATACTGTTTAAGATTGACTTCATTAATTACAAAAGAAAACTGATCGCTAGTGATTAAATAAGAAAATAGACATTAAATAATGAAAAAGCTGCAATTTTGATACAGGTAACAGGTTTTAAAAAAATCTGATGTGGGCAGCACATGACTTTCCCTGCAGACTTATATCCACGTTCTCTTTATTTTAATTAAATTTAATTAACTTTTATTTCAATTTTCGTTCTCATTTGATAACTGGACTTATTTTCAAAGATGGCGTAAAGAAAATACAAAAAAACTAAAATATCTCGAGAACGGCTAATCCTAGTGTAATGGGATTGGTCTTATTCTTTTCGTCGTTAAATATTACGTATAAAACAAGCATTTAATGGATGTATTTGAGCATACGTAGTTTTTTATTTTAGTTTTTGACGATTTTTGCTGCCCATTTTGCAAAAAAAGGCAAGTTATTTTTTTTTTCGAATCATACCAAAATCTAATCAGCACCGAGGTGACCCACAAGCAACTTATCTACCGAATTTTGTGAATATCGGTCCATTCGTTTTTCAACTAGAGTGGATATAAGCTTTCGCGGGCCATTTCGCAAAAAAGGCGGGTTCTTTTATCCCGAATTGTACCCAAAACTAATCAGCCCCAGATTTGCCCCCAAGTGACTTACCTACCAAATTTTATGAAATTCGGTCAATTAGTTTTTTAGTTAGAGTGGATGCAAAATCTGCACAGACAGACACACAGACGTCACGCTAAAATTGGTTTTTTCGTATTCTAGAGGTCTCGAAACGCGTAGATCCATCGAAAACTCGAGTTACGATTTTCTGCATGATTCCAATACTTTCCCTATACATTACCATATATTGCAGGGAAAGGAAAAACAATTGCTTGAAAAGAACATTTGGTTACAGAACAACTCCTGTAGCAGAATTTTTTTTAACATTGATGAATAGAGAAATTGATTTTGAAAACTTTTTTCGGGCTATGTTCATGAGATGAAAATGGGGTCCGTATATGGAGTTTTGCTTCCCCTAACTTGGTGGATAAATCGGGCCCCGTGTACAATTTGAACGCCGTGTACGTAGAATACGCATCAGATTAGTTGCATCTGTATTGCAAGAACTTTGCTTTACATCTGTGTTGTTATAAATGTTTGTAATTTTTCATTAGAAAACGATTGACATAAATTTTAGAACGCTAACATGAACCGTTCTCGAGATAATGGACATTTTTCAAAAAAATTATCAGAAAGTCATATAAAATTTAAAAAAAAATATTTCCTATTGAGAAACATGTTCACTTTTCATATGTAATACCATGCGATAAATTGGGTGACATCATTCTCGTGGATCTAGCTCGTTCCATTCATGAAAAAAGATACTTTAAGTAATACTTTTGTATTTGAAAGCCAATAGTCATTTATCTGCTGTAAGAATAACTTATTTCTTCGTCCATAACGCTTGGCGAGATCTCTGCGAAGAATTTGGCGGAATGTCGCCAACTTGGCGACTTTTTAAAATGTTGCCAAATTAACGAAAATCTCGCCAAATAGATAAAAATGACGCTAAATCAATGTAAATGACGACTAATTGTCGAAAATTCAATATCTTGGAAAGAATATTAGTATCTACTATAAGAAAAAACTATTTCTTTTACTGTAAAAGTAGTAAATTCATTACATTATATAAGGAAAGTCATGTGTTGCCCACATCAGATTTTTTTTCAATAACATGGACATTCGTCTTTAATATATCTTTGAAATGTGAGGTTACTAATATGGCGAAATATCTCTTTATGTCACTCAAAATTACCTTTCACGTTTTTGCAACTCTACAAATTTCAAGGAAGAAATTGGATTTTTTTGGAGTTTTTATTATAGTAAGGAAGTAACTTAACTTCTTCTGTTTCAGGAAGTAGTAACTAATGCTAATAAAAATAAAATTTCAAAGTTTTTATTCGAATTAAAAAAATTCTATCGTCGCATTCTAGATCTTTTGAAAACAAAACCGGATATAAAGTTTCGTGAAAATCGATTAATATTTGTGACCGCTATCGTGTTCATAAGAAATCGACCACAGACATCAGACAGACGAACATCACTCCAAAAATAGTCAAAACGTATTCAGGAGATCTTAAAACATACATTAGCATCAAAATCTCGAATTCGAAAATTTTTGTGAAAAAATACTTTATACTATACAGGGTGTCCCAAAAAGATTGAAACGCGCTTTAATTCTTTACCTGTTGGAGATAAGTGGTCAATGTAAATTGCAAAAATGTTGAAAGTAAGGTAGGAAATAAGACTGCGTTAATGAAAGAGTCCTCCCATTCATTTTCGAAAAGTTACATTTTTTAAAGTTTTATACGACCCCCTTAGACAAATTGGGTCAATCAGAATATTTTTATTTTTAATGCAACAAGATCATTAAAAAATACAGCATATCTGTATCTTTAATTTTTTTTTTTTTGAGAGAGTTATATTATTCAATTGAAAATTGAACATTGTGAATGGGGATCATATATCAAATTAGAAATGTAAATTTGTGACATATCACAAAAAAGATAAAACTGGATGATAATACATAGGAGACATTTTTGCGAATTCTGCGTAGGCTCGCGCTGCAATCACGGATTCGTAAGTACTTTTCACATTGAGACATGCCATTTTTTATTTGAAACAATTAAAACAAATAAGTAAACAAATGCAAGTATGTATTTGATTTTGAAATTTAACATAATTTACCAAAACGAAGAATAGAACTCACAGACGATTTTTTCTTTCCTTTAACTCTAATTTAGCCGTTTCAAATGTTTATAGTAAAATAATTTAAAAAAACAAAAACAGAAGAATGAAATGCAGACGATTTATTTTTAAATTTACGTATTTATTCCTAGTATTATTTCTATTCAATACAATTAAACTTTTTTTTAATATTATTCCAAAATAAAGAAGATTAGAAATCATTCAGTGAATGAATCGTCAGCATGTTTAGTTCTGAATTGACGAATTTAGAACACGTAACTGGTTGAGTATTATGGTATTTTTAACAAATAACGAGCTTTTCGAATTAAAAATGATTTATGCTCCGTGTAATAAAAATACTGCAAAAACTGCTCGGGATTTTGGACGGCGATATCCAAACTTGCCTGAAATTGCCTGGAAGAAATCGTTTGTACACGTAGGACCAAGAAGTTGACATCATCGCATAATTTTCTTTCAACCCACGAACAAACATTCGAAATGCAAGCGAAACTTGGGGCTACCTATGATGTCAATTGCTAGAACACTTGGAAATATACCACTGACATCCATTTTGTATTCATGGACTTCAAGCATTTCATCCATCTGATTTCGACCGGCGTGTAGCATTCTGCAACAGGTTGTTAATCCAACACGACATCAATTCGAACTTTGTTAAGAACACACTGTGGACTGATGAATGTTTGTTTACGGAAGATGGAGCAATCAATACTCACAACGATCATTATTGGGGTAATACGAAACCATTTTTTGTCAGTGAAATACATCGCCAGAGAAAGTTTTCTGTGTCTGTATGGTGCGGAATTTGGAATAGAAAACTGATTGGTCCTGTATTTTATAAATGGACTCTTACAACTGAAAAATACATGCAGCTTATTTTAAACGGCACTGTAACGGATTTTATGGAGACGACAACATTATCGCTTCTAAAAAACATGTATTCTCAACAAGATGGCGCGCCTGCACACCAGGCAATTGTGACAAACTGGCTCAATGAACACTTTGATAAACAGTGGATTGGTTTGAAAGGAGCCACAGAATGCCCCCCCCCCTCCTCCCAGATCCCCTGATTTAACCCCTCTCGATTTTTGCTTATGGGGTCGTCTTCGACACTAGTTTATAATACTCGCCCACTAAACGCAATTGACCTTAAACAAACGATAATTGATGCGTGTAACAATATTAGTGGTGAAGAACTGCAAAATATTTACAGAAGCATTATGTGCCCCAACCTCGTAGTGAGTACCACTGCTTTATATGATCTCTGTCTGTGTAATACTTTATTTAGATGCATTTGTAATAAAAAAGTTTGACACATTAACGTATTTTTGATCTAAACAATTTCCATCGTCAATTTGTTTATGATCCCTATTTTCACTGATGAAACAGCCTTTCATATGGCACGGAAAAGTGGCATAAGTCAGATTTTTTCCTTTATCATAATTCAGTTGATTTTAAAGATACAGATATGCGGTTTTTTAATGATCTTGTTGCATTAAAAATAAACATTTTCTGATTGACCCAATTTGTCTAAGGGGGTCGTATAAAATAATTTAAAAAGGGGCACTTTTTGAAAATTAATGGGAGGACTATTTGATTAATGTAGACTTATTTTCAACATTTTTACAATTTACATTGCCCACTTATCTCCAACAGGTAAAGAATTAAAGCGAGTTTCAATCTTTTTAAGACATCCTGTATTACATAGTATGAGAAAGTAATAATACAGAGTATGGGCATTTTCGACAGTTTCATACAATCATTCCACAGTGTTTAGTTCAATTTGTATTACAATCAATTTCCGAGTACAAAAAACATGTATTATTTTCATTAAACCGTTCTAACTATTATTTTCGTCTAACCGTTCTCGAGATATTTGAGATTTTTCCCATTTTTTTATGCCACCTTTGGAAAAATGTCCAATTACCAAATAAAAGCAGAAATTGAATTAAAAATGCAAATTTAGTGTCATTTTGTGCAATTAAACTCAATTTAATGAGTTCTTAAAGAAATAAAGAAAAAGTGAATTGGAGTCTGCAGGGAAAGTCATGTGCTGCCCACATCAGATTTTTTTTTCTCGCGCGAAGTATTGCTGAAAAGTTAATGGCCGCTACTGGAATCAAGTTTAAACTCTTTAACTTCAACTATCATAAGCGGTTAAATTTTATATCCGAAAAAAAATTCAACTCCTAGAATATATATAAACATGAGACTTATATTTATTAAATAAAAGCTGAATATGCACTTGATAAAAGGTTTAAAATTTTACAATCAAAGCGACAATATTGGCAATTCCAAATCCACACCATTTTCTTTCCTTGCAGCGACCTTCCTAGTTGAGGAAGTAAAACTGTTTCCATCAACGGTCGTGATGCAAGAACGCGTTTACCACAAGGTTTTGAAACGGCCTTTGTATATTTCGATGCTGAACAACTGCAAATGGAATGGGGGATTACTCCCATGTGACGTTCCGTTATAGGTCAAGACAAAAAAACATCCATTGAGGTCGTTAATGGCGCCGATGCCACTTGCAGTGAGTAATTTTCGAGTCTTTATAGTAATCTTGAAGGTAGAAGCGGATTAATGCAAGTGATCGGAGGTTCTAAGTGGAGCTCTTACTTATTTTTAGGGGGGTGGGGTATCTATGACTATTTTAAAAAAAATGGTTTGCTAGAGAGAGAGGGGGGGGGGGGGGTCTTTTAACTTAACGCCGAGATCGCTAGCATTTCTAAGAAAGCTGTTGGATGTTTAACTCAAAAAATGCCAAATTTGTAGTTAAGATCCATAACTGGCAGCATACATAATTGTATTTTGTTCTCAAGCTCGAAAAGTGACATCATGTAGATGTCGTGACATATGCTATTTTATAATTATGATACTGTTTTAATTTAAACAAATCCAATGTTTAAAAAATATTTGCTTATAAGAGAAATAATAAGTTTAAAGGGCATTTAAACAAAAAATTCTTCTTGAGCAATATAAGGTTTATTTGCTTTTTCCAGAGGAGGGAGATTACTTGGGCCAAAATCTAAGCCCATCGATAAAAGGGTGCTAAACTATGGACAACTGTTACCAGATTGCCCACTTATGAAGTACTCAATTATAACTCAGAGTCCATAGAAACCTCTTACAGCCCTGCGTTTGACATCAACACAAAAAACACATCAACACACCCCTTGAAAAGACTTTTAACATTAGATAATTCTAGCTTCGATTTTTAAAATTTTCTTTCAGATTTTATGTCCCCTTTTAACACTTACCGAAACACCTGTAAAGCCGCTCCCCTTTCAAATATTAGCTGGAATCCCGCGCCCCTTGCAAATACTAGCTGCGATCCCGCTGCCCTTGCAGATACTAGCTAGCATCTATATACCAGTTTAATGCTTCTTTTTTATTGATCACTAAGAATAGATAGGTGTGAAATTTAGTAACCCTTCAACACTCAATAATTAAACTAAATCAAATGGAGAAAAATCCTTCCGACGTACACATGCGAAAAAACACACACAGGCATTGTCTTTTATTATTTAAGATTGAAAATATTGATTGGTATTAAGTGTTTTAATTCATTTTCAAAAATATTTTTTTTATACTTTTAATATTTCATTAATTTTAATATATTTATGATTTACTTTTACACTACATATTAATTTAATTCTATTATAATTTTGCTAGCTTATACCCAGTTGAAAAATCGATGGTGCAAGAAATAGCATGCACCCATCCTGGACCCGCTATAGAATGCACTCGTTTTCCAACAAGCCCTTTTAGTTGGATAACAGTTTGTTTACAGCAATGGTGATATGAATAACCATTGTTGTAAGATAGTTGAAAGAGTCCAATATATATATATATATATATATATATATATATATATATATATATATATATATATATATATATAATATTTATATATATATATATAAATATATATATATATATATATATATATTATATATATATATATATATATATATATATTTATATATATATATATATATATATATATATATATGTGTGTGTGTGTGTGTGTGTATGAAAATTTTTTAATAATAATAGTGAATCTGAATATTGGACTCTTTGGATGTTTTCGGTCGGACAGAGGATCCCAACTTGTGGGTAATACATCCCCTTGAAAGAACTTCTTGGCACTCAAGCACCCTTTTAGGGTAAAAACTGATTATCCACCAAATTTCAGCCTTATGGTTTTCGAGATACTTTTGCCCGGACAGAGAATCCCAAGTTCTAATTATATGATTTAAATTTACATTATTTTATAATTCCTTTAATTGTTTTGGTCACTTTCATTCCCTATTACATTTTAGTAATGATAATTTCTAAATAAGGTGTAAACATATATTAACAAACTCATAATAATTATGAATTTACTGTCAATTCCTTTATTCATATTCCATGAAGTATTTAATTAAATTTAATAAACTTTCATTAATTACACACTCTATTCAATAACTTAATTTTAGGTCCATTTATTACTATTTTTCCCTACTTATCAGTTCTTTAAATCTCTATTACCTTCACATTTCCGTTTCATTTTACTGACAGATGGCGCCATGGGTTGTAAAGGAATTCTATTATCTCCTACCAAGATTTAACTGTATCCTGCGCTAGCGTATACGCACCTCACCTCTGAGAGTAGTCTACTATCGGGGGTAACGATACGCAGCACAGGGTATAGTTCCTACTTGTTCCTAAAAAAAGGACTCTTTAGACTTATATTAGTTCCTTTATAGATACTCTGTTAACATGCTTTGCAATACCAGATTTGTGGTGCTTCGGGCTCTTCCATTCTGCTTTTTAGATTGTATTTTTCCTCTGGTCTTCTGATGTCTACTCCTTTCTCATTCTTATGCATCCAATTGCCCATATATATGTGCAATATGTCTTAAAAGTACACGCATATACTAGTAATCGGATGCAGTATTTATGAATACAGCTTATCGGCTTTATTAAGGGCATGCAGTCCTTAGATATTAATTTTGCTCCAATGAAGTTTTTGCCATTTTGAGATTTTTCCGTGGCGCATATGGTCCGGAACTCTTGATTTCTTGGAATTTGGAAGATTTCACTATTTAATCATCTATTACTGATTATGCCTTTGCGCTCTTAATAGATTGATTTAAATAATCTTTAATATTTTAATTTACTATTAGATATTGGGAATTCGAAAGAGACCCTTCCCAGGTATTAAGATCTATTTTCCCCCCAGGTTCCTGCAATACCCCGAAGAAACTCATTCGTGAGAAGAGGCAGGACCCCAAGATCAACTTCCAGTGTCCTGACGCCGACGGTCTTTTCGCTGATCCGGAGACGTGCAAGAAGTTCTACATTTGCCATGGCTTCTTTCCTTTCGCCCAGAACTGTCCAACTTCCCTCTACTTCGATGACGTGAAGAAATCCTGCACCAGGAGAGACAAGAAACTGGTCTGCGGGCCGGTAGAAAAACGTAATTGCTCTTCTATGTGTTTTTGTAATCAGTAGTGGGGCAAAGTGAAAGTTTTTAATATTCCCGAAAAAAGCCCCAAAATTCCCTTTGTAGTTCTGCGTCGGATATCCGTTTACAGTATACCAAAAAATCGAATTTTAAAAAAATTGGTAAATTTCTAAAGATGCGTTGAATTGTTGAATTTCTTAATGTTGTTCATAATTTCTACTTCAATTGTGCCTGCTACAAGCTTTGCGAAACTGCATTTCTATACTTTATTCTTTGTTCTATTTCTTAACCTAACATATTTTTTTCTTCTTCAAACTCTTCTCTTGAAAGTTCCTTTCTAAAAATATCAAATCTCATCTTTGTGTCTTCCATGTATCCTCTTCTCTGTGTCTCCTTCCTTCTGATTTATTTTTAAACTAACCTTCCAGTATCAGTTTGTTTATTTATAAGATGTAATATAGGATGGAAGTATGCAACTTCGTGTTGTATATATGCTGAAACAGCGATAGATAAGAACTTACAGTAATTGTTAAAATGCACAACAACTGCGAAATTTCTTTTGCATTCGATGACAGGCAGCGCAAAATGCCATGCAACTTTGAACACAGATCAAGTACAAAGATGGCGAAGCCGAAGGAGAAAGCAGATTTTATAAAGGGAGATGGCATGTCAGAAAAATCTTCAAACTTCGTCTTCTGGCGGAAGTTCTACTTGACAATCCTGGCTGCTATTGAAGTCAGATCAGAAAACATTAATTTTTCCCTCTCTTAGAGGGCCCATAATACAGCGAATTCCTAATTGTCATACACAGCAGACATATTTGTCAAATAAAAATTACCATTCGGTCACTTCATTCATTCATCGTTGGTATAGACTGGTATGCCATCTCAAAACTGCCTTCAGCTTTCGTGTTCTGGTTTGGGGAATACAAACGGGAACTGCCGACACGGAGACATAAAATACTATGTTGCATCCTTAGGATTTTATACTGTTTGTTAATAGATATTTTATCTATGAGAATATTTTTACATAAAATAAGTCAAACGGCTAATGTGTCTTCTTACTGAAGATTAGCAGTCGTTAGCAACCGCAAGAGCGGTTATTCCAGTTCTCAATCACAACATCTGCTAAGATTACTGAACGTGCTCAAATGAGGCCAGCCAATGTAGCTGGTGCCGATAAATTTTTCTACTGACAATCTACTAAAACTTACCAGTGAAACAAAAAAATAGTAATATTAAAATTTGCTTATATTTAATAAGGAAAAAGTAAACATATGAAATTTTTGATATTATTCCCATTGTTCAAAATCAATATTTCTTGCCCGTCTCCCCTAGCGTTGCCTCACTTTAAATATTCAATCTCGAAATTCGAGTTCTTCGTTTTCATTATTAATTCAAATTATTATTCTTCATTATTATCTCATCAAATTATTATTCTTCATTATTATATCATTATGTATTTCTTAATTTAATGGTGAAAATCAGGTTCTTCATTATTTTTATAAATGATACTTCAAAAATTAGAGTATCACTTGTAAAAATATTGAAAGTATAAATATTGCTAACATGTTAAACACAAACACATGTATGGACATACTACATACATACAACTTGATATGAGTTCGGCGCATTAGCGGCCGATTTCGCGATGTTTTCTATAAGCCAAAAAAGTAATACGCATAAAACATACATTAGACAAGGCAGAAAAATAGACAGAGGAACACAAATATTTGTTAAAATTAAAAAAGTTCTCTCCAGTGCAGAAGAACAAGATGTGTTTCAGGGTCTCCTCTTCTACGGAGTAAACAAGGCACTTGTTGGAGTCAGCTAGGTAAAATCTATTTAAGTAGGCCTGGGTGACTATGTATGACCTATCCTAGCATTGGCAGCAGTGGCAACCATTCTAGGGATTTTTCTGAAATAATTTAAATCATTTGGATCCCTTTGGAAACGAAAAAGGTGACTATTAATTCCAGTTTTATTCCAAGAATCACACCAGAGCACACGAACCTCTCTTTTGATCTTACTGAAACACCTAAAGAGCGTGACTTTCGGTAGTGCGACTGGTCCCATTGTGCAATTTAGCCGAACTATCTACGATTTCATTACCGTGAACAACATCACAATGTGCGGAAATCCACAGCAATGAAATATCTTTATCCTTTAATTTAACAAGAAGATGTTTAATTTCGTCAATTCTGAAACAATAGTTGCCTGGTCTGTGTTGGCAATGACACTGAAGAGCTGCCATAGAATCAGTTAAAATACATATAGGGCGATCCTCCAAGGAGAGGGAGCGCATTAAATCTGTATTGATTGCCAAAACCTCTGCATCAAGACTCGAGTATGGAACTGTTGGAACAAGAAAAACTTCATTTAATTCTTCGGTAAAATAATTTGCTCCAGCAATGTATTTGTCAAGGTCAACAGACCCATCTGTAAAAATATTGAAATGAGCATTGTAATCAGAAGATAAAAGAGTCCATTGCTTCAAAAGAAGATGACCATTCTTCTTAGTGACACAGCCAGGAATGTTAAACCTTATTTTTCAACCCAGCAAGATCCAAGGAGGCTCAGCAAATACGGCAAGAAAATCCATTGGGGTATCAAAAGAGAACTGGGTAGCAAGAATCCAAATCCTATAACTAAAGGATTGTCTGGGATGCTCGCTTCTGTGTTGTTACCCAGACCGTCCGACCTACCAGAAAGGTGTAAGGTAACTGTTTGGACGGCCGGGAAGTGCCACCCAATTTAGACCGGAACCCAGTGGGGAAGGCATCCACAGGGACCGTACCCTCCTTCCCCTACCACCAACCTCTCGGAAGGACTTACGGACCCACATGTTTAACGTGATCGTACTCCACGTGAACACGGCGGCAGTTTGGCAGTGGCTGGAATCGAACCCGGGCCTACCGAGTGCAACTCCAGCGCGCTAACCAATGGGCTACCGCGCCCTGCTCGCTTCTGTGTTGAAACCCAGACCGTCCGACCTACCAGAAAGGTGTAAGGTAACTGTTAGGACGGTCGGGAAGTGCCACCCAATTCAGACCGGAACCCAGTGGGGGAGGCATCCACAGGGACCGTACCCTCCTTCCCCTACCACCAACCTCTCGGAAGGACGCTCGCTTCTGTGTGAGATACCTCTCACTAGGTTATTTTTAGGCAAAGAAAAACTTCGAATATACTTTACCTGAAACCTTTGACTGATAAATACATACAATGATTCAACTGCTAGTTCAATTTCCATTGAATCGACAGGAGCAATTTTAGGACAACCCAAGCAATGTCTTAGGGCCGAATTTTGAATTAATGAATTTCACTAGCATGAATCATTTTGGATCTGATGTAAGTTAGAAATACCAGTGTGAGAGAGATAGCGTCTGAGCCACAAAGTCTGCTAGAGATCAACTTCAAAAGCTTTACTCTCTTGGTACATGCATTTATACGGAGCATGGGCGTTCCACAATAACTTGGGATCAAGAATAGTCCTCAGTAACTTTGGGTGTGGATTGTACCTCAATAAACCATTACAAACAAAAACTCCAGGAACAAAATTTCCCAATGAGTTTATCTTTGTGAATGCCGACGCGGTGGTCGAGCGGTCAAGGCAAGCGTTTCCTAGCGATCGTTCGGCTGCCGAGTTGTGGGTTCGAGTCCCACCTTCAGGCATGGATGTTGTGTCGTTGGCCGCGGTGTATTCCTAACCCACTGGTGCGCTGTGGTAACGTCATACGTCATGTGACGGCTGAAAGTTTCACGGTTCTGGCCGGTGTATAGGCGAATGATGAAATATCAACTGCCTGGCCATTGGGGAGAAAAAAAAATCTTTGTGAATACTGAACATTCAGTCTTTGTCTGAGAGATCTCGAAAATTCCATTCCAAAACCCACTCCGAAATATAGTCCAGAGCAAGCTGAAACTCAGTACTGGCGGAGGACGAATCAGCGTCAGAAGTCCAAATTGTGATGTCATCTGCAAAAACTATACCTGAACACCAGCCGGATGTCCACCCAAAATGTCATAAATAGCAATGTTAAAAAAGAAAGGACTGAAAACAGATCCCTGAGGAATTCCTGCAAAAATTCGTTTGTAGTCTAACAGACAGTTATTTACTGTAGTTTGAATAAAACGACTGCTCAACATGTTAGCAAGGTAACACAGCATTTATCCCAAGCCTTAAGCATTGTTCCACATATGGACAATGTCATGTATGTTATAGTAAAAGTCATGCAGTTAACATATGTAAAGTGAAGGAAGTGTCTGCCTTTTTCGTCAGAATTATCATCCGCGTCAAGGTTTCTTCTGTTTGTTTGGAAGTGTGAACGAGGGTAAGCCTCGCCTTAAATTTAGAAACATAAATTCACGCCAACCTCGTCTTAAATTAAAAATAACCGAGATCCCATGAAAAATCTACTCACCATCATGACGTGTGGTTCTAAGATTTTAAACTCCATTTCCAAAATTTTAGTCGCCATTTGGTATTCAAAAACCTGTTGATCGCAGACCAACATTTAGTAATCCCTATTTGACGGAGATCTGATGATAAAATGGTTAGAAAGTTGTATGAAAGTTTTCGATGCTCCTCGCTAAAAAGCGGCAAAATAACTAAGGAATAATCAACTGAGACGTGATTTACACCGAAATAGCATGCCTGCCAAGTGCGACACGAAGTTTGGCATAGCAATTTATAACTATGAATCAGATCAGTAATGAATAACAGAAGTATTTGACAATAGTATATTAATTTTTTTTTCATCAAATCTTTATCTGCAACATATTCTAAAATATTTAATAGATTAGGTTTCATTCGAATTAAAAATATGTAATGTTAGTCATAACATCATTATACTGGCGTGCCAAAAGGAAATCAAAGCAATAGCTGGTTCTGGGATAGCGTGTTACGTATTTGGCGTGCCATATTCAATCGGTAGCAATAGACGCTGATAACCAGGATAACCAGAAAGTAACTATTATTAAAATTATTCGGAGTAAATATGGTTAACATGGCCAATATTGTGAGATTTTTGACTGTGGGGGTTGAGCGATTGGCGTTTTAACTCGGAAAAGGAATTGTTATTACAAGGGAAATTTATATTGGAATTCGTACTTTCAATAAGTTTCATTTTCTTGGTGAGTAAAATAAAATAATTTAACATAAAAATGCAAATAGTGGATGAAATGTACAAGATTTTAAAGTATGTAACCTATGTAAGATGAATACATACAAGATATAACATTTTAAATGTTTTCTTATTTCTAAATTAGATGAACTTTTACAATCATTTTATTAAATATGCAGTTATGTTCGCCCCTAGGGGGGATCACACTCCCCCTTGGATATATAACAAAGGCGAGCATCAAACTAGTCGATTTTGTACATCAACATCATATGCTTGAGTTTAACCCCCCCCCTCCCCCGTTCCTGGAAAAAGTTCTAGGGATGCCTGTGTAGGGAATAGAAATATATTAGAATATTATTAACAAGTAACAGAAAAAATATATCAGTTTTGTAAATATAAAAATCTTGAACTAACAGATTTAAACCATTGAAAAGAGTGCACTAAAAACGGATGAGAAATAAATCTGGAACGTAAACTTAGTTGAAAATCAGAGTAGTTAATAATGTCCTTAAACAATAATGTTTATTAATTACTTACAAATACTATACTATGAAAACTTTAAAATATATTATAGCTACAATATGCTAAAAATCCGCTAGAAAGTTATCAATCGCTTTTGTTTAACTGACATTCTTGTGTAACGTGATTTTTAAAGGAAAATCAAATTTATTCTTTCTAAAACTCCTAAATATGCAAACGGATGCTTCGTCATATTATGGCCGAGATAAAGAGCTAAATTTTTTTTCGCAAACTACTTAAGTCTAATGGTAGTCATTACTGGGATATTTCTTCGTTTTGGTATTATTTAAAGTTAAGTAAATGTCAAGTTATTCGGGAAAAATGCCTTACAATTTTTAGTATTACATATAATGCTTATTTTCTGCGAAGATTAATTAATAGAACCACGTTTGACCCAAAATGGTAGATCCATTAGCCTTGCATAAGGAAATTTTATTTCCCAACCACGTCCTCTCACCTCTCTCACCTACCCGTCATTGATGAAAGTCACATCCCACATCCAATCATTGTCTTGACCGTTGATAAAGGGTTGAAAATGAGGGAAACTATAGCCACGCCTTTCTGCAGGCTAGCTTCTAGTGTTAGCTTTTCAGTGAGGAAGGTGCTTAACGGGTGGGAAGTTTTAATACCATGTTTCTCCCAAGACACTGAAGGCTAGATGATTTCAGCTTCTAGATATGCGTTTTAATGTGAAAAATACTTTGAAACGTGTCACTTTAAGCAAGTAAAGTATAACAATTTTCTAAAAACGACACATATATTCGGAAAGTTATTTTAAAATTATAACAAATAAAAGTATGTTTAAATAATTATTTAAATTTAATTTTAAATAGAGGAGGCTCAGCTTTTTAGCCTCTATCGACGCTACGCAACTGATGGTTACTTTTAAAATCTTATTTTGTTATATGCTTTAATTATTTTTGAAACATGTTGAACGACATTCTTTATAATCGTTATCTTTATCTGATACCAATTTTCCTAATCTGAACTATCTTTTGATTTCCTTAAATTAATTTCTTAGCAAAAGAGAAATTTATTTTATACGTTTGTGCCATTTTTAAATATCCTATTTTCAGAATTATTATTTAACAAAGAAAGAAAAATATCCAAATTCTCTTATTTTGATGAATCCACAAATCCTCTTCTTTCAGCTGTCACTGTGCGCCCAACACCGGATCCTCTGGCCGCACCTCCATGCGACACTTCACAATGCGTTCTGCCAGAGTGCTTCTGCAGTTCAGATGGCACAATGATTCCAGGGGGTCTGGACCCCAAGGAGACCCCACAGATGATCCTGCTGTCGTTTGATGGCGCAATTAATAATCTCAACTTTGACCACTACAAGACTCTGTTAAGCAAAAATAGGACCAACCCGAACGGTTGCCCGATAAAAGGTACTTTCTTCGTCAGTCATGAGTACACGAGCTACTATCACGTGCAGAAGTTCTATGCGGATGGGCATGAAATGGCAATGCACTCTATAAGGTAAGCTATATACATTTCAAACGAAAATTTTTTGAATTTTTACTTTCTCATACGAAAGAATATAGCAGAGAAAATATTGTTTTCAGGAAGATTTTCGATTTGATTTTGATGCCAGTATATGTCTTGAGACTTCCTGAACACGTTATGATTATTTTTAGCATCCATTATTGTGTCTTTCAGTTTGTCTGTGATAGATTTTTTTTGTCAACACAATAGCTGCCACAAATATTAATGGATATTCGCAATACTTTATATTAGGCCTTGCCAACGAAAAATCTAGAACCAGATACAACTTTTTTGAAAATCCAGCGAAAATTTCATAATTTATTCGAAATTTTGTATTTCCTTAGCATGGCAGTGTAGGACAAAATTTGACATAATTATGCATGAAAGGGATTATTTATGTCTCGATCAGAAAATTTTGTTTTAACCATTGTATTGAAAAATAGCCGCGATAAAAGTTTTGTATTCGTGACGCCATTCTCTTGTCCCCCTCCCCCGTGGTACATTGTCAAACTTGGTATCAATCAAAGTATTTTACAGATAATTAACTGTACAGAGCACAAAAACTGCAAACATTGGCTACGTCATAGAGTCCTTCTACTCGTATTAAACACTATTAATAATTAAAAATTAAAACTTCGATTTAATAAACCAATGGTTTGGGATTGAAATGAATAAATTCCTATAAAAAAAATTCATGACTATGTTCATGTTTTATTTATACCCATAGACAACTATTCATGATTGATACTTAAAATAAATTTTGCTACCATGGTAACCATCTAATTCATCAAAGCACTCATAACATTCGTACAAAAGACAAAACTGAGTAAAAGCCAGTCAATAGTTTCCAAAGTGTATTCAAGTAAATATACATTTATGATGGCTGTATATGACCTTACGACTAGAGTTGTAAAGACCTAAGACCTAGAGTTGCAAAGAACTAGATTTAAAAGAACCAGGTTTTTCCCCAGAAATATATCTCGTTTTATTTAAAAAGGGTGAACTTTTAGCATTGTTACTTGAAAATAAGTTGCGTTTTGCATTGTAAAAGCAATAAAGCGATGTATTTCATAAATCATTTTTATTGTTGTTGTTGTTTACATTTAGAGTTGTGAATCAGTTGAGGCACGTAAAATTTGTTCAAACCTGTAGGTCTCTAAAAATATTTAAATTAAGAGACTTTCTTAAAAAAATAAAAAGAATGAAAAGTAGTTCTACAAATGGTATTTATATTAATGTGTAAATATCTTAGAAATAAAAAAAGTATTCCAAACAATAAAATATTTGATTCTAGTGAATTTATACATATTTACTTAATACTGGAAGACATACCCGACGTTGCTCGTGATTTAAAATGTGCAAATATTAATAGTAGTCTAAATATAATATCGTTCTACAAATAAAATGCTATTAAAGTATTCGATTTAATTCCCTAAAATGATCTTTACGAATCTTTATTCCCTAGATACAAAATTATCTTCACAGGCAAATCTGAAGTATGAAAACACCTGAATTGTCGACTTTTTCATAACTCGAAAATTTTCAATATTAAAGTTTCATGCAATTTTAACCCCCATTATCCGAATTTCTTCAAGTGCATAACTAAGAGTAACACTCGAATTTTATGGAACTCTGAAGTGTTTTACCGTCCCTTTGTATGTTTAAGTTATGGAAGTTTTACTCTATAGTGAATGTGAGTGCTATTAATACACGCATATTTTATTATTGGTGCAAACAACAAAGAACGCACAATTATATATTCATTATGCATCTTGCTATTAAAGCGTTATAAAAGAAAACAAATGAATTCATAATTATAAAATGAAACGAATGAATGAACAAATGGATGATACGAAAGCATTGAAATCTGCAAGGTATTTTTAAAAAAATGATACTATCGTTAATATTATTATTATTGTGCCAACCATAATTCGTTGATATTTAACGGTTTATTTAAAGCAAGTCACCTAGGCGACATGTACGGTCACTTTTAAAACAATTTCTTAACTTGCAGTAGGTTTCTTACAGTCAACCGCGCATATGCCCACTGGGCGAAACCATTCAATCCAGGTGCGCCCACTCCACGAACGTAATACGCCTTAAAAAGCGTCTTTGGTCCGACTCATTGATTATTGGGAGGATTTCATTCGCTCAAGTTAAGAAGTATAGTACGTGGAGATAAAAGTAAGGAGTTAAAACTTCATATTAAGAAACGACAATATCGTTTGAGACAGTAATTTAGGTGGTGCTGGGATAAGATGAGTAGACCTATATTGTACGTCTTTTTATGGAGAAAGGCCTAAAATATTATTTAAACTGCCAATTTTCAAAGAATAAATTATTAGCGCAATGCAAATTAGAATTGAAACAATAAATAATATTCCTACGTATTCAAAATTATTTTACCATTCAATTTATTTTTATCTCCCTATATTCTGTACTTTATTCTACAACTGTGAAAAACTACTGGTTAATTACACCCATAATTAAGGAATCTTTAATTTAAAAATAATCAAAAATACATATACTAAATACTACGCCTTTCTGTTGCGTCAACTAACATTAGCGACTACTTTACTAACACTAGCCACACCTAGATATAATTCTTAAAGCATCATGACATTTTCAAGCGTTTCACCCGGAAGAGTTGTATCTCCTTTTTCTAACTCCATATTATAGTCTTTAAAAGTTAAACATAATTAGAAGCTGAAATACTATGGTTAAATTAGTGGAATGCTTAAAACGGGGAAGGGGGGGTGTAGTTAATAAAATATAGGCTTAAGGGATCTGTAACGTATTTAATTTTATTGATTGTGGGAATAGAGGATGGAAAAGTATCATTTTTTATAGTTTGATTAATTGATTAGTTTAAGATAGCATAGCTTCTACGTGGAAGCAACGTTTGATTAATTAAACATTTATTTCTAAGTGGGGTATTTTATACACGTATCACATTTAAGGAATAGTTCTTAATCGCCCTATGTTAACACGGATGGTCAATATTACCTCAGGAATATGTGTGACTCCACAGAACTCCCCTCCCAACAGCTTTTTTAAGGAAAGTTATGATATGGGAAAAATACCCAAATTATCCTTCCTATCCTTGCCCAAATTATCCTTCTGATCAACGAGTTGACCAGAAGGATAATTTGGGCAAATTACATATAGTGGGTTATAATTATAAGGTCTGATGACATATGATGAGTCAACGTTAGAGAAAGATTAAGTAACCCGTTTGTGGTGCAATCCAGTAAGGAGTTGGGACTACAGTGCCTAAAATACCAGTCACTATAGTTGGGACGTTAAACGTGTTAGAAGGTATATTTTTCATTTTTGCATGTTGCATGTCCGAAAGGTCACCAATGTGATAGCACCGGGGATTGAACCCAAGACCATCGTATGGTAGACAGACATTATTGTGCTGAGCTAAAGAATTCTCCAGCTCGTGATATTTAGTATGGTTCCAAGAATGTGACTCCGCGGTTCTATTAGGGAAAAGAAAAATCCAGCATTAGGGAAAACTTAAACAACGTCTTTAAGCAGAATACGGCTGAATCTCCATCAGTACAAAAGAACCAACAAACCTGAAATCAAAAAGACGAAATGGGCTGAAATAGAAGAAACAGGGGGTTGTTGTTGTTGAAACCCAGACCGTCCGACCTACCAGAAAGGTGTAAGGTAACTGTTTGGACGGTCGGGAAGTGCCACCCAATTTAGACCGGAACCCAGTGGGGGAGGCATCCACAGGGACCGTACCCTCCTTCCCCTACCACCAACCTCTCGGAAGGACTTTCGGACCCACATGTTTAACGTGATCGTACTCCGCATGAACACGGCAAGAAACAGGGGGTGTATATACTCAGAATTATACACCCATTTCGTCTTTTTGACTTCGGTTTTGTTAGTTCTCGTGCAGTGGCCAAGGGGTTCCAGCGTATCCTCGAAACAGCTGTATATTTCATTACTATTTTATTTGTACTTAAATACTTTGCTCAATATTTCCTTATCCCTTACACAAAGCGTTTTTTACTTACTGAAACCAATGTTGACCTATAGTTTTTCAATTTCAGCAACAAGTACCCCGAAGAATACTGGGCAACAGCTTCCTACGAGGACTACGCCGAAGAGATGGTAGGACAAAGAGAGATTCTGCACCTCTTCGCTAACATCTCCAGGGACTCTCTGCTGGGGATGCGGGTTCCTTTCCTTCATCCTGGTGGCAACGACATGATGAGCGTCGCCTACGACTATGACTTCGTATACGACGCTTCTGTGTCTGTACCAATGACGAAGGTAATGTTTTAGCACCACAATCAACAGCAGCTGATTTAAGGGTGAGCGTCAGTAAATCTTCTGCCCTATCCTCGCTCTGCTAACTTTCGCAGAACACGTATTTCGCCGAAATTCTGCTCAAACAGTTGCGAAATATTTTCTGAAAATAAAATGCAATGCTTAGATTATATTAAAACTAAATTTAATACTCAATAATATATAGAATATATTTTTTATTTTAATCCAAAATATTCTTGGTGCTGCCATCTGTTGTCGTAATTTAATTCATACCGACTATTTTTATTTTTCAATGAACATTTTTAAATGTCTATGCCTTATTTTACGATATTAAATACAACAGATCCTATATAATGCCATAATCACGGAAAGGTAATTTCTCATTCTATAAATTTGATAGGTAATCTAAATGTACAGCTGCGAAAAAACAAACAAACAAAAAAAAAAACTCCCCAGTCTCTGTTATTCGATTAGGAATAACATCCTCTACAAATTAATGTGCGTAAAATTTGCATAAGGGGCCGTCTTCATATCTAAACGCTCACAAACTTTGAAATTTTCAATGGCAACACCTAAGTTTGACGCAATATTTCGAATATAACACTAAAATTAACCTCGGATATTAAGTTCCAAGTTATTTGGAAGAAGCGTTTCCGAATGATAAGTATGTAAATTTTTGAGCTCCTAATGTTAAATGAGTTTCCAAGACTTCCATTCATATCTTCTGTAATAATTATCTGCTCACGCTGATTATTTGTATGACGTTACTACTAAACAACCCAAACACATTTGCGTGATTTTTATTTTGGTGGAAATAACTGTTTGTATGAAATATTCATTATGAAATCAATAATCGAAAAAATATGAATACAAACCTGGACATGTTTTGATAAAAATCGATTCACAAAGACTTTTATATGTTTATGTGAAATTCCAGGTGTTTCCTCCCTCTAGTTCTTTCGAAATGTTTAAATATTCTGCATCAAGATGATTTTTGGAGTCGTATATTAGTTTAAAAAAATGACTAATTTGAAAAAATTATATTAATTGTAAGTTAATCCTTATTTAAGAAAACGGGCATTTATTTTTATCCAGCTTTAATAAAAATTTTGTATAAACAGTGTTGTATAGATGCAATCTAATCAACATAATTCTGCTACTGTATTGAAGGGTAAAAACTTGTATTGTCATAAATGGGATCTACTTATGTTACTGTTGATTAATAGTTCCGGAGCTACTGCGAGTTGAAATCACCCACAAAATGTGATAATTTATAATAAAAAGTATTTATATAAAACAATAACAAATTATAAAATTATGTGATACTAAACACCATAACACGTAGCTTTACATCAAAAGACGAATTTGCATAATTGCTGTTTAGTATGACAGTTATTACAACTTAAGAACCTCTTATTCAAAGGTAAAATGATTCTATAATTTTATTCTCAGTTTATTTTTGCTTATTTAACTGTATTACAAAGCAGAATTATCACACCTAATAATATTCTTATTTAAAGTTTTACTGCGGTATATATATGTTTGAAAGTCGGGTTTATTATAAATGCGTATGCTTCGACTATATATTGTGCATATGCTTCGGCACTTGACGAGAGGAACAGCATAATAAAATAACAAATATTTTTGAAACAGCATTATAAAATAACATTTGAAAATAAACATTTCATTCTTCTTTATTTCTTCTTTCTTTTATTGACCCTGGCACGAATCCCCCATTAGTTTTTAGCAGCGTACCCAGTAAGACTTTTACCCCTAATAATCGTGCCCTATTTAAGGCTCACATAATCCTACCCATTACAGGCCCACTGCCTTAGTAACACACACAGACACACAAGACAACACCACACCCAGCCATGAAAATCTCAAGGTCTCAAGGACGGGGTTTTACGGAGTGCCCAGGAGGGGAAAGAATTCCCCCCTTTAAACTCCGGGCGAAAAGGAAATGAGATACTAAGAGGAAAACAGAAGTGATAGAGTTTACATCAGAAAGTTTGCTTGGGGGGGGGGGGGGGGGGCTGCGACCGAAGTCGGGCCCTTCCCCAAGTCTACAGAAGGAGGAGAAAGAGCTAGGGCCCAAGCGGGCGCCTAGCGAGAGAAAAAGAGAGGGGGGAAGAAGCGCGCCCCGAAGGACGCAGGGCCTTGAGCTTGAGACGGGGGGAGGGGGGGTACCGTACATAACAAAAAAAGAAGGTTCGTCGATGCAACGCGAATTCCCAAAAGCAAGGGAGGGGCACGGTGTTAACTAGATTTCAGAAAACAAAAACGAGAAGGGGGGGGGATGCAAAACAATGCTAGATACGGCGGCCCCGTGGGGGGGCGCAGAAATGCATCCTTGGGACGACGCCGCGGCAACGCCCTAGGGCGCTTGCGCGCCTTCAGGTGAGTCGAGTTATACCCCGGGATGCTATCTTACGTGGGATTGCTTACTCCACTGAGACCTCTGAAAACATTTTGAGCTAAATTTTGAATGTGTTCTAAAAAGGGTTGAATATTGAGGTCTCTATGCAGAACTTCTAGCCGGACGTAACACGGAAACCTGACAAAAGTACGAAGTGCAATATTTTGCACCACTTGAAGCTTCTTAAGGTGCGTCTCAGCTGCGGTTCCCCAGATTGGAGATCCGTACGTCATAATTGGACGTATGCAGGCTCAGCCATGAAAATGCTCACCCTTTCATGCAGGAATCGAACCTGCGACCCTTTTGCTGTGTGGTAAGCCATAATGTTGAATGTCAAGAGGATAGTTCAATAATTTACAACAGTGCTGTGGTCAATCAACGAAACATCGCCCTTCAAATTGCGGTTTTCAATATGGAGCTGATCCTCGAAAATTGCACATTCCGGAATATTGAATATCTTCGGATATAAAGAGAGAAACGTCGTGAAAATTTGAATTTGGACTAATTTGGGGTCTAGAACTTGTGGGTGATGTCAAAATTGGGTGTTGCTATTGAAAATTTCAAAGTTTGTGTGCGTTTAGATAAGAAGACAGCCCCTTATGCAAATTTCACGCACATTCATTTGTAGAGGATGTTATTCCTAATCGAATAGTATCTTTCAATTTCCTCTACGATGAACGATGCTCGATTAACAGAGGGTGGGGCGTTTTTTTCCCCCGCAGCTGTACATTACTGAGAACTGCAGCTTTGTTTTCAAGTTCCTTTGTCTTCAAGTCCAAGTTCAATTACCTTTCCGTGATTGTGGCATTATTATATAGGATCTGTTGTATTTAATACCGTATAATAAGGCATAGACATTTAAAAATGTTCATTGAAAAATAAAAATAGTCGGTATGAATTAAATGACGACAACAGATGGCAGCACCAAAAATATTTTGAATTAAAATAAAGAATATGTTCTATGTTTTATTGGGTATTAAATTTAGTTTTAATATAATCTAAACATTGCATTTTATCTTTCAGAAAATATTTCGCAACTGTTTGAGCAGAATTTCGACGAAAAACGTGTTCCGCGAAAGTTAGCAAAGCGCAGATATTACAGAAGATTTACTGACGCTTACCCTTAAGCATTTAAGCATTCAAATTTCTTTTCAGAATATTTTGTAATATCTGAGGGCTGAGTTTCTACTATTTTCTTTTATATATTCATATTCCATATTGTTAGGTCTATTTTTATAATAATCGATATCGGAATACACACACAAAAGAAGTATATTTTTATTAGCTTTCATTCGCTAGTTATACTTTTTAAAACATTGTGAAGATTCTTTAAAATATGTTCTTTAAATTTGCAACATATATGCCTCGTTAATAAGTAAATTGTTTACATTTGACTGGCCTATTTATATATATATCAAGTAGAAATAGTTTATAGATATAATCTATCTATTTCTTCAGAAACATACATTTTTGTGTTTGCTTCTACAAAAAACTTGGACATGATTATATTTTTGTAGAGGTTAACAATTCATGATTTAGGCTTAGAGCCTCGTCCACGTGTATGGCGTTTGTGCTTGATTTCGATTGTTATACTTATTTCGAATCCATACCTTTGTATTATATATTTTTCATTGACTTGTTGATTCGATATTTATTTTATTTATTTTTTTTCCATTTGCTTGAGGATTATTTGATTTTTACTTTTGTTTTGTAAGCCAGTTAGATAGTTGAATTTAGTTTAAGTTTTTCTTTTTTTGTTTCCATACCTTTTAATTTTGTTGATTTTCTGTAACTTGATAGCTTGTGTTTTGTATTTTTTATCCATTTAATTGATGATTTGTTGTATTATATTTTATTCTGTGGGTGTTTTAAAAAGTTAGGTTTATCGTGTTACATCTTCTTACTTTTTGTTCATTGGATTTTCAAACTTCTATTATATATATATATATATATATATATATATATATATATATATATATATATATATATATATATTACGAGCTACGAACAGACCAGTTGCTCTTTAAAAAAGTTCGTAATTTGTAATAACTTTCTTAAAACAGCTGTCGACCGCGCAACCGCCCGCTACGCGGGTAATTTACGACTAATGAAAAACTTCAAGATTCCAGTAAAAAAGTGAATAAACAAATATTTTTTTTTGCTTCGTCTTGTCACTTTTGTTATTTTTTTAAAACGTCAGCTGATATGCAATTTAAAGTTTCAAATACTGTGACAGTGTGCATGTTAATTCCTTTTCTTTAGAACCTATATTTATAAGGAATAATAAGAATAAATTGTCTTTAAAATCTTAAAAATAATTGTTAAAATTTGGCACCCGTTTTAAGAATGTTGGTGATTTTGTTTACCTCGAATTATAAACAAGAGAGATCAATCATGCATGAAACATTGATTATGAAACACTTTCCAACTTCAATGCAATTTTATTTAAACATCTCTAAACTGCGATACATTTCTCGGTAATATTTTTTAAATTATCACAATACTACATTAATTTATTATATTTGAAAACTTAAATCTTCATCGAAAAAAAAAGGACTTTATTCAAATAACGGCATTGAAATATAAATTGCATGGTTTAAACATCTCTAAAATGCGGTACATTCTTCGGTAATATTTTTAAAATTATCATAATACTACAATAATTTATTAAATTTGAAAACTTCATCGAAAACAATATAAATCGCCTGACTCTCTGTATAAAAGTAGCATTTCATTCATAACATTTTTCCATTCCTTTCATTCATCACAAAACTATAATAATTTATTTTATTTTAAAACTTAAACCCATGGAGGTACAAGTAATTTAACTCTATGCTTAAAACTTCGTCGAAAAAATCGTATGTTTCTCTTTGTAAAATCAATGAATGTTTCATTCATATCAGCTAAATTGCAGACTCCATGAGCTAAATAATTTTACGTTAAAGAAATGCAGCAATTCTTATACAACTTATTCTACATCTTTTGGTGTTTACATCCTTTATAAGTGAAAATTACGCTTCGTTGTAGAAATAATCAAAGTTTGATGATCATTTAAACTCAAATATATTGTAATTGCGTTGTTTCAGGATGTAAATGCACAGAATTGAAGCAAAAATAAAGCGGTTTTAGGATACAACACTAAATATTAATTAAAAAGAACTTTAAAAATCACGATTTTGACACAAGATGAATGCCACATTTTATTTTGAAGTGGGTCTCGTGATCTCTTCATATAATGGTAACGTGATCTCTTCATATAAAGGGTATAATTATTATTTTAATTTTTATTTAAAAAACTACTGAATATATTTTGTTGAAATTTTTTTTATATATTTTATGGGATAATTTGAATATTCCCTAAAATTTCGAAGCAATTTGTGAATTTTAAATTCGCTTAATAAATGTTTGAAATATTAGGTCCCATAGGGTTCAATGTATTTCATTTTTTCAACCCGGGTTCAATCCAAAACTAATTAAATGATATTATTCATTTATATTCCCATAGGTCCCACAGACCGTCTGAACAACATACTAAAATTTCATTTTGATAAAGTCATTTTTACGGCAGTTATCGTGATAACGGACAGGCAGACAGGCAGGCAGACAGACAGACAGAATGAACAAAGTCATAAACACTTTTCAACTATGTTGTAAAGTGTTAAAAAGATATTTGTAACTATCGTCTGACGTATTGAGAACAGCAGATGATATTTTTGATATATTTTTGGAGGTAAATTAGTGCTGCCTATCAAAAGAAAACTCGAGAGGCTGCATCGTAGGTACGTCGTCAAAGTAGAATACGTCTTGTCACACGGGGACTTGAAAATAAAACAATGATTTACATAAAATTTTCATTTATTTTTACAAATCGACAACAGAGGTCTATGATAGGAGAAATAAATTACAAAGTTAATTATTACGGGATGTTAATTAAGTACCAGAATTAAAAAATAAAAGTTCGGCAATTTAATTATTGCTTGGCAATTTTTATCTTATCTCGCGGTCGGCCACATTCCTTTCGCTAGCACGTCACTCCAATGAGCTACTTCTCATAATACGCGTATATCCTTGGCCTAACACTTGATACCACTGCGTCGCTTCCCTCCGACCTATTACATGTTGAGTTACAATCTTAAAATTTCACACTTTTCTGTCACACCCGATATGCCGAAATGGGTCGCCTATCAGGTGCCGATAAAGACATTATTTTACGTCGAACTTTCTGCTATTTTATTTATTCGGTACATTACAGGGTTTTAAAATTTGATACGCGTGACTTTTCGACCATCCTGTAGAATCCAGCTGAAACTGTTGATCCCTGTGAAAGCACCTCTCGCGTGCACAGTGTTTCTTTCAGGCATGCATCAGGGGGTGCAAAGCCCCCACCTCGGAGACGATTTTTCGTCCCCCCCCCGGAGATATTTATATTTACTTAGTTTTTATTTATTTGACAGTATTTAGATATATTTATATAGGGCAAATACAAAAGTTGCCCCCCTAAAGTTTCATTCACCCCCCCCCCCCCGTCCCATCCTATTGGCGAGAAAGTCTTGAAAGACTGCCTGCGCGTGCATAAAAATAATTGTACAGCCCTTAAATTTCCAATCCCGTCTAATCAGTAGGCTACAGGCATTAGCCGACGACAGTTTTCTTGTTAAATTTTTTTAACAAGAAAACTTACTGCTTTCTGTTAAATGTCTTCATCCTACAGGATAACTGGGTGCATATTGTTTTACAGTACAGGTAAAATGTCTAAAAAATTAATAAATTCTAGATAATAAATTAAAAATATCTTGCTGCGATGTACTTGCAGTTGTGAAAATTAATTATGATCTTACTGTACAGGTGCCCCTCTGGCCTTATACATTGGATTACCAAATGCCTCACCCATGCATGAAGGATCAATGTCCGACCCGATCTTTCCCAGGGTTGTGGGAAATTCCTCTCAACACACTGTACAGCGAAGACGGAACAGGAGGCATGTGCACACTGGCTGACCAATGTGTATTTCAGGAGAATGATAATGAGTCCGTGTGGCAGTTCCTCGATGACAATTTCAACAGACATTACAATGGCAACAGGTAAATGTGTTACGAGATACTTTCAATTTGTTTCGTTTTAGAGCATAGGCACGAGCGTAAATAAACAGCCTGCGTAGTAGAATGCGCAGAAACGTAATGGCATTACAAATATTTACCGTAGCGGTTAATGATAAACTGATGAAGATGCTTTTATTGTACAGAAACTATACCCATTAATCATCGAAATGCATCTTTATGCTGAAAATAAGTTATTTAGAATACTTGAGTAACAATATATATTTAAAAATTTCATTTGCTTCCATTTGCTTGTTTTTCAAGTGATTTTAAGTGAATATACACTACTACTACTCATTTTCACTTTCTTTATATACATAAAGTATAAGGAAAGTATTGTGACTGGGTCGAAAATTCGAATGCGAGTTTTCGACGGGAGAGTACGTTTCAAGCATCCATGATCACGAATCAAACATTTTTGAGGTGATGTCTGTCTGTGTGTGTGTGTGTGAAAGTATGTGTGTGTGTCAGTGAATTTGTGGAGACGATATCTTACGAACGAATGGAGAGATTCGAATGAAATTTGGTACAAAAATCACAATCCGTGAATACTGGAAGCCTATTGTTTTTAAAAGTATTCGAATGTTTAGAACTCCTCTAAATTTTCGAGTGAAATTTTGAAAAACTCATAAACTTTAATAAAGTTGTGCAAATAGACATTTCTTATGTAATTTTTCCTTGGAAAACGATTAACATAAACTTTAGAACGCTAGTATGAACCGTTCTCGAGATATTGCACATTTCAAATAAATTTATCAAAAATCCCATAAATTAAAAAAAATATATCTGTTGAGAAACATGTTCACGTGTCATATGTAACATTATGCGATAAATTGGGTGACATCATTCTGGTGGATCTAACTCGTTCCATTCATGAGAAAAGATACTTTGAGTAATACTTTTGAATTTGAACGCTAATAGTCATTTATCTGTTATAAAAATAACTTATTTCTCAGTCCATAACTCTTGGCGAGATTTTGGAGGCGAATTTGGTGGAATGTCGCCAACTTGGCGACTTTTTGAAATGTTTCCAAATTAACGAAAATCGCGCCAAATGGATAAAAATGACGCTAAATCAATGAAAATGACGACTAATTGTCGAAAATTCAATATCTTGGAAATAATATAAGTATCTACTATAAGAAAAACCTATTTCATTTACTGTTAAAGTAGTAAATTTATTGCATTATGTAAGGAAAGTCATGTGTTGCCCACATCAGATTTATTCCGTAATCACTAGCTAATAAAATTGCTCAATTTCTGAATACGAACCAATCAGTGGACGATAAGATTGGACGTCACTCTGTTCCACCTTTCTTCTTCTCATTTGCATTTAATATGCCGATGGCGGCTGCAAGCACATTGCAAGCAGCTCAACTGCGTTGGAATATGGAGACAGAAAAAAGAATAATAGAACTTTTACCAAATTACAAACACCTGTAGGATATAAAAGATCCAAATTATACGAAAAAAAACCCATTAAAGAATGCTTCTTAGAATGAAATCGGCGACATTAGAGAAGAGGGGTTTAAAGTATGATTGACGGGAGGAATTGCTGAAATTTGGCAATAAAAATTGCCCTGTATAATAACGCCATAAGATAGGCGAACATTTTCAATTGCAAAGTTGTTGAGCATTAGCTGTTTAATATGGAAAGACATGTGAATTACATGTACAAAGAAACAGAATGAGGTGAAAGAAATGCGACAATTATGCCAATGTCTGATTATACTGAAATACTCCTGAAGGAAATATCGGGAAATACGCATGAAACAATAAAAATCCATGTAATAAGCGAATTTTAATTTATTAAAAATTACTCTGGCAGAGAATAATTAAAATGGCAGAGAAATGAGGCAGTACAATAATTATTCCATTTCGTTGGCAAAACTTTCACAATCGATAGCGGACGGTAGTTTTTCACTTATGGGTGAGTGTCAGTAAATCTTCTGCCCTATCCGCACTTTGTTAACTTTCGCGAAACAAGTTTTCGCCGAAATTCTGCTCAAACAGTTGCGAAATATTTTCTGCAAATAAACTGCAATGCTTAGATTATATTAAAACTGAATTTAATACTCAATAAAATATAGAATATATTTTTTATTTTAATCCAAAATATTATTGGTGCTGCCATATGTTGAAAACCCAGACCGTCCGACTCATCCAGTGGACTTGAGCAACTATTTGGACAGCCGGAGTGCTGTCATATGTTGTCGTAATTTAATTCATAGCGACTATTTATATTTTTTAATGAACATTTTTAAATGTCTATGCCTTCTAATACGGTATTAATTACAATTACAGATCCTATATAATAATGTCACAATCACGGAGAGGTAATTTCTCATTCTATAAATTTGATAGGGAATCTAAATGTGCATCACTGAGGACTGCATCTTTGTCTTCAAGTTCCTTTGTCTTCAAGTCCAAGTTCAATTATCTTTCCGTGATTGTGGCATTATTATATAGGATTTGTTGTTTTATTTAATACCGTATTAGAAGGCGTAGACATTGAAAAATGTTCATTAAAAAATAAAAACAAATCAACAAATCGAATTTAACGGAAAAGTCAAATGTTAAAGTTATCATTGTCTAATTAATTAGTAGGAATATACACCAGAAACGAACAAACAGGCGTATACGAAAGTCTACAAATGTTTGTTAAAAAGTGGCATAATTAGGATCTTTAACACGGTGACACCCGCAATGCTTGCCAACATATGTGGTACAATTCTTTCTCAAATTCAAATGTGCATTGTTGCTAACCGAAGGCATTCCTTTGTATAAGTGTTGTTACTTCCCTTATACACATAATGGAAAGTATTGTGACGGGGTCGAAAATTCGAATTCGAGTTTTCGACGGGAGAGCACGCTTCAAGCATCCCTGATCACGAATCGAACATTTTTGAGGTGATGTCTGTCTCTCTGTGTGTGTGTATATCAGTGAGCCTGTGGAGACGATGTCTCACGAAGGAATGGAGCGATTCGAATAAAATTTGGTACAAAAATCACAATCCGTGAATACTGGAAGCCTATTGTTTTAAAACACAATTGAATGTTCAGAACCCCCCTAAATTTTCGAGTGAACTTTTAAAAAAATCATCAAAAAATCAAAACCTTTAATAAAGTTAGGCAAATAGACATTTCTTATGTAATTTTTCCTTAGGAAACGATTAACATAAACTGTAGAACGCTAGTATGAACCGTTCTCGAGATATTGCAAATTTTTCAAATAAATTTATCAAAAAACGCCATAAATGACATCATTCTCGTGGATCTAACTCATTCCATTCATGAGAAAAGATACTTTGAGTAATACTTTTGTATTTGAACACCAATAGTCATTTATCTGCTGTAAGGATAACTTATTTCTCCGTCCGTAACGCTTGGCGAGATTTTGGCGACGAATTTAGCAGAATGTCGCCAACTTGGCTATATTTTTTAATGTTGCCAAATTAACGAAAATCTCGCCAAATGGATAAAAATGACGCTAAGTCAACGGAAATGACGACTAATTGAAGAAAATTCAATATCTTGAGAAAAATATAAGTATCTACTATAAGAATAACATTTTTTTAAACTGTAAAAGTAGTAAATTCATTGCATTATATAAGAAAAGTCATGTGCTGCCCACATTAGATTTTTTATTTTAGCATTCTTGAGTATGATAGCTATTCGCCAATAATCAAACTGTGCCAAGTAAATGCCTGCTGCAACCGTTTAAGTATCTATTCTTACTCATTAGACAATGATCTACAACTTTGTAAGTGGATTTTTTCTTCTATTACGCTTTGTTGCTAAATTTGCTATTCTAATATTTTGTATTCTCCGTTAGGGGGAGCTACAATCATTTCTATTCTATGGGGCGTGGTCACTTTAATATATATAGACCTACGTGTACAGTCATGGTCCTTTCCTGACAAAGTTATTAGGGTACTTAAGGACGTTCTAGGAACCCTATATTTCTTACATAACATAAAAAGACGTGCGTCTATCTCGTCTGTAGCGTAAAATCGAAGCGTCGGGCAGCTGCGCAAAATTTGCCACATACATGATCCACGTCTCCGGACGATGCACTTCCGCGAGATTTTTTAAATATTGGAATTAGTTTAAAAGTTACGACATTCAAAGCCCCAAATCCGTCGAAATTTCAACTTCAAAATCATTTTTATTCCATTCAGACGATAAAAGATGAAATGGGAGAAATTGTCTACGAGCGATATCGCAGAAGACGACTTGTGAAATTTTATTTGCTGTTTCTTAAATTCGTGAATTTAAGAGATAAATTTTCATGGTTTGGAATATATAATTGTTTCAACATTATGAGTGATCTCTGAAAATTTGAAAACAGATGTTCTCTGAAATGATTAATTTTCACTGAAAATCGGAAAAATTATTTGTAGAAATTCATAAGACAATTCATTTAACTCAGAGCAAAAGAAAATTTAGCTATCTTAAACACACTTTTTAATATGTAGTTATATATTTACAGAACTACACCATTTTCAGCTTTTTTAAAACGGGCTACAAGTTCCAGAATACTTTTTAACGAAAAAGAAAATTTGTCGAATTCAATCAATCAATGAATCATCTTATTGCATTAGAGGTATTTCCCATTAACAAGGATGGTAAAATGCATTTGAACAGATGATAGACATACAACTGAGTTCACAACTCAACATAATATAATAAACAGAAATTGCACATAGGAAGAACAGAACTCGGGGATTTAGAATTAGTAGATAAAATAATTTTATTTAGCGATGTAAAAAAGCTTAATTATATCCATTACAATACTAATTATAAATTAGAATCTGAAGGTTATAGCATGAGTTTCGAACGATGCAGCAAACAAGTCTGTAATTGCTATTTATAGATAATTGTTATCTTGAATGTACCTTTATTCATATAATTTGACAAGCATTCGTGGAATTGGCATTTTATATCCACACAGCGGCATCACAGCCGCCATAGAACAGTGTGACTCAAAATATGTCGGCCTCTGACTGTATTGCGCTCAGGGATTTATCAATTTTTCTTACTGTACATGAAAAATTGCGGCAGTTTGAGGGAAAGATTGCTTTTAATTGAAATGGTATTGCTAAAAGATTGCTGAAAGGAATTGCTACATGTAGTAGAAACTTTATAGCATGTGGGGGGTGGGGATAAAGTCTATCAGAACCCACCCAAAGTCCCCGACCAAGGAAATAAAGAGCTGAAAATCGATTACAGGGCGCAGAACCTAACTGAGCCATTTTCAATTGAGACAAATATGTTTAACACTAAGCACCATACATTGTTAAACGAAATGTAACTTATAAATGTTTTCATCATTCTTAATATTGGTTATCATGTGTCAATGATATGTTCCTCTTAATTCACAATAGTTTAATTTTCTACATGTAATCAATATAGTCCCTATTAACTAATTTATTTCCAACAGGGCACCCCTTGGTCTTTACTTCCACGTGAACTGGTTCACAGATTGGTTCAAGACCCAAACCCTTCTAAACTACGTGGACGATCTCATCTCCAAGCATAAGGACGTGTGGTTTGTGACCATGCAGGAACTGATATCGTGGATGAGACAACCTACAAAGCTGTCCAATATCAACTCCTTCCAACCTTGGGCCTGTGAGAAGCGGGAAAACTCCTGCAATATACCCAACAACTGCGCGTTGCCCCTGACCATGGAAGATGGATTCAGAGAGGTGAGGTACATGCAGACCTGTCGGAAATGCTCACCTAGGTATCCTTGGGTTAAAAACTATGACGGGTCACAGGAAGGACACAGGATAGTCGAAGAGACAAATGACAACGATGAGGGTGCCAGTACTACCTCCTAGACTACTTTGGAGTCTTGGAGACCTCCTAGATTACTTTAGAGTCTAGGAGGTATTAGTTACAGAAGATGAAAAGCATAAGCGAATGAATATTAAAATGAAATGGACAGTTTCTATTGTAGGGGTCATTTATGTCAAACTATCTCGACATGTACGCTTGATTTTATACGGCATCATGCATATGACCATCATGAATGCCCGATTATATATGACATTTTTTTTTGTACTCGCCGTTCTTTGTATCTTTCTTTTTTCATCATCAAGGATATTTGTTGAATGATTTTTGCATCCAAAATTAGACAGGCTAAGGTCTAGCCAGGTTAGCCTTTTTCGCAGTCAAAAATTCAGCAATGGCTTTTAGAAATGCTGCAATTAAGCAGCTTTTTAAAAATGGCTAAATAACATCAGTTATGTTTTAGCTTTATACAGGGTGCACCTTGTTTTTTGTTCCACCTAGAATTTTTAATCTGGCTTGTTAAAAAAACTTTTAAATTAAACGTCCTAAAATTTTTATATTTAAGTCAGATGTTTATTATATATGTTTTAATTTATAATGGAAATTATATTTAATCGGCAGACGAAAAAAATACAGAGATAGGGATATATGTTTTAATTCATAATGGAAATTATATTTAATCGGCAGACGAAAATAATACAGAGATAGGGATATATGTTTTAATTTATAATGGAAATTATATTTAATCGGCAGACGAAAAAAATACAGAGATAGGGATATATGTTTTAATTTATAATGGAAATTATATTTAATCGGCAGACGAAAAAAATACAGAGATAGGGATATATGTTTTAATTTATAATGGAAATTATATTTAATCGGCAGACGAAAATAATACAGAGATAGGGATTTCAAAAAGTAAATATCCCAATCACATATTCGAAAAAAAAGTGTTTTACTAGTAATGCTATTGTGATATTAAAATATTATTTTACTGAATAATTTTTAGTGTCCCAAAGATGCCAAACATCATCTGTTGTTTATATCAATTTCATCACTTTGTATAACTTCCTTTAAGCTATTTTTGATCATTGTTTAGTTACGAATCGTATGCGTTTTGAAAATTTTTCTTTACTTTCTGCTTCACTCACACATTCCTTGCGACTTATTTTAAAATTCCGTTTGTCTTTAAAAAGCCTTGCCATAATAGATTTCTTTGCACTTTTACTTTGGTTCAGCTATGTAGCAAATCTGCTCTTAAGTTAGCCAAACGTGTTTTCTATTGCACAATTACTGTGCTTACAAGATAACTTAACCACTGTTACTGCCGCTCTGATTTATTTGCGAATTTAAAAGTATTTAAATTTAAATATTTTAAAATTTTTCCTTTTCAAATATTTAAATATATCTGAATTATTTAAATAATATTTAAAAATTATTTGAATATGTTTAATTATGCTTGAACAGTTTCAGGCAGTTTTAAAATATTTACTTAAACTACTTGGCAATATTTAAATAAGATATTACTTTTTAGCTTAAGCATAATTAAAATAAAACAATGTTCAAATTTGCTTTAAAAATATTTGAAAAATTAAATGTGAATTAAATATTTTAAAATTTTAATGTTTAAAATACAAAAAAAAGTAATTTTTATACAATATCAATGTTTAGACACTTAACTGTTTGACTAAAATTATTTGAAACACCTGAAATAAAACACTTAAGTTTTGTACTAGTTAGGTATTTCATGCATTTGTTATACGGAAAAAATAAAGTACAAGAGTTCTGCCTTTTGAGGCAATTTTTTATGGTTCCTAAAGACTACATGGACTGTAATACGATCTGTGAAATACAAAATCAATTTAAAATGGAAATATTTTTGGTCTCGTGTAATTCTGTATCAGATTTCACTGTATTTTAGTAGGATATTTATCTTGCATGAAATGCATATAAAAATTGAAAATATATAAATAATATATATTTATCAATTTACGATTTTTATTAAATAATATATAGAAAAAATTGTGAAGATTGTTCATGTATCTTTATTAGAATATCAATTCAGATTTTAATTAGAAATATTGATTACCATTTAAAAAATATTTTGTATGAAATAAGTGTTAAAAGTGTTTATAAATTTAAAAATTTGGCTTCTTGTGGAAAGAAGTTGTGTTATGGTATTATTTGTTGTAATTGTAAAATGCAACCTCTTATAGAAATATATGTCTCCTTTGTTTTCAATTGTTTGCAAAATAAAATTTTACAAAACCCATTTCGTTTCTGTGCTTTGTCTGTGATGACTAGATCTCGGAATAAATGCATCAAAAATTTTCAAAATTTGCACTTTGTGGGTTTTCAAAATATGCAAAAGTGCGCTTTCTGATGACATAAATATTAAAAATTTGGGATAATTAGAAAATTCACTACAACGAGAAAAATAAAATAAAAATTTCACTTCAACATTGAATTAAAAACATGAAAGATCAATCATGCATAAAGCATTGATTATGAAACACTTTCCAACTCCAATGCAATTTTATATAAACATCTCTAAAATGGGATACATTCCTTGGTAATATTTTTAAAATTATCACAATACTACATTAATTTATTATATTTGCAAGCTTAAAACTTTATCGAAAAAAATTGAACTTATTCAAATGACGGCATTGAAATAAAATTACCTGTTTTAAACATCTCTAAAATGCGAAACATACTCGGCAATATTTTTAAAAGTATCATAATACTACAATAATTTATTATATTTGAAAACTTCATCGAAAAGAAATGGACTTTATTCAAATGACGTCATTGAAATATAAATCGCCTCTATATAAAAGCAGCATTTCATTCATTAACATTTTTCCATTCCTTTCATTCATCACAATACTATAATAATTTATTGTATTTAAAAACTTGAAAAAATGGAGGTACAAACAATTTAACTTTGTGCTTAAAACTTCATCGAAAAAATCGTCTGGGTTCTCTGTGTAAAATTAATTAATGTTTCATTCATATCAGCTATATTGCAGACACCATGAGCTAAATAATTTTGCGTTAAATAAATGCAGCAATTCTCATACAACTCATTCTACATCTTTTGGTATTTACATTCTCCATACGTGAAAATTAGGCTTCGTTGTAGAAATAATCACAGTTGGATGATCCTTTATTCTCAAATATATTGTAATTGCGTTGTTTCAGTATGTAGATACACAGAATTTAAGCAAAAATAAAGCGGTTTTAGGGCGGATACAACACTAAATATGAATTAAAAAGAACTTTAAAAATTACGATTTTGACACAAGATGGATGCCATATTTTATTTTGAAGTGGGTCACGTGATCTCTTTATATAATGGTCACGTTATCTCTTCATATAAAGGGTGTAATTAGTATTTTAATTTTTATTTAAAAATTACTGAATATATTTTGTTGAATTTTTTTATATATATTTTATGGGATAATTTGAATATTTCCTAAAACTTTCGAAGCAATTTGTGAATTTTAAATTTGCTTAAAAAATGTTTGAAAAATTAGGTCCCATGTATTTCATTTTTTCAACCCGGGTTCAATCCAAAACTAATTGGGTGATATTATTCATTAATATCCACATAGATCCCACAGACCGTCTGAACAACATACTGAAATTTTATTTCGATAAAGTCATTTTTACGGCAGTTATCGTGCCAACGTACAGACAAACAGAATGAACAAAATCATAAATACTTTTTAACTATATTGTAAAGTGTTAAAAAAAATAGAAATTTTAATCTGATTGTAACCAAAATAGGAGGGGATACATGGCATAGTATTCTAAACCATTGTGCAAACTTGCCAATCATTTCATGCCATAGGACCGGCGCTAGCTGTGCCGATTATTAATTTTGTGTTGATTAAAATTAATATTGTCAAAAATGCATTTTACATTAAATTAATTATTTATTAGTATATTAATTATACAGGTAATCTGTTCTAACTTACTGCTGTGTACATTGCGTTGGTGGCCGCAAAACCCACCTATTTCTGTGCTTAACGGGATACTAAGTTAACAAAGTAAAAATTAAGGTTAATAGTAAAGGAACAAACATTTATTAATCACATACTCAATTTACACTCTTTAGTTTTACAAATTAAATAAATATCATACATAGTGGAATACATCTCAATGGTAGTTCGGGGGGTGTAATGCCAGATGAATTGATATTTGGTTGGAGCACGTGGTGGGATGCATTAATTAGCTTTTCCTTAAAAACACAAATTTAGACAAAGAGGTTATCCTCATATAGTTTAATTGTACGGTACCTGATCTTCTTTCATATAACTTGGGTAACACCGATGCTTTGTCACACTTTACACTTGCAATACCAGATGAACATGAGCTCTCCTTCGAATTCCTATATCAGAGACGCACACACAACTCTTAAATCTGCTACCGTCGCTTCTTCTTGACTAGTCTAACTCCAACAGCCTGCCTTGACCAATTCTGACTCCCACTTCGAGCAACTCTCACTTATATCCCTTTTTCGGTCGGCGGTCCACGTGCTGAAATCTAGAGCTGAGGGCTAATCCGTAGACATGGCGTCGCCGTCTCGGTTGCCGCCAAACGGCTTAACGTGGTATGTAAACATGGGCGTGGTATGTAAGATATGGGGCCACCTGTATATTATCGCCCATCTGCTTAGCGTGGGGATAATCCGCCCGCATTCCTGGTTCCATTATTTTTTAATCCTTCCAAATATTTATTACTTTACATTTCTGGCATTACACTAGCCTTAACAGAAAATTTTAAAATGCTTTTGTCAGAGGCTAGTTCTTTTTAAATATAGAGAGATAAAATGAAAAAGTACTTTCATTTATTTACTTGAATATAAAATGCATTTAACTTTTTAATGTGAAGAAAAAAATGCGAGCTTTAGCCACCTGTTGTGAAACTGTAGATCTGCAACTACTGTTAAATTGTTACATTATGCCTAATAAAGAAATTTTAACTTTTTTGTTGACGTTAACATTGAACTATTTTTGCGGTGAAATTGCTCATAAAGCTTATTGTACCAAGGCTTCGAATTTTCATGTGATTTGTAAATTTAAAGGCAGGATACTTTTATCAAAGGAAATATGAAAAACTGTAATAGAACTTAAAATATTCTAAAACACCAATGAAGCAAACCCAGACACATCAGTGCATTATATGAGCTTATTTATCAAAAATAAAATCGTATGAAATATGCAAACTGATGACGTATAATCACATAAGAACTGGTTAAATTCTGTAATCAATGCTTGAATTTTACAAGTATCGATAATGTGAAACATGATTTTTTATCCACACATGCGAAATTTTGAGTTATATTTTCAAATATCATAAGAAACGGAAATTTATCTATAAAATTGGTCTAAATGTATACATGCATGACATCTTTCATAAAGAAATATTTCAAGAATAAAAAAAAAAAATTTAAAATGTAAAATTTAAGTTACGTACTGAGAAAAATTGGTCTATGAATTGAAGTTTTAGTCTAAATGCATACATTCCATTCATGTACAGACAGAAAAATGAAGCAATTTAAGTTATAGCGAGAATTTATCTCCTTGGTCGCTGTGTGTATAATTGAATAAATGGGTACTTCTGTGTCTCTACGACACCAAGGAGTGGTGATAAACATTTTTACTTTCCTTATATACAATAATGTATAAGGAAAGTATTGTGACGGGATCGAAAATTCGAATTGGAGTTTTCGACGGGAGAGCACATTTCAAGCATCCCTGATCACGAATCGGACATTTTTTAGATGATGTCTGTGTGTGTGTATGTGTGAAAGTATGGGTGTGTGTCAGTGAGTCTGTGGAGACGATAACTGACGAACGAATAGACCGATTCGAGCGAAATTTGGTACAGAAATTACAATTCGTGAATACTGGAAGCCTGTTGTTTTTATGTGCAATCGAATGTTCAGAACCCCCCCTAAATTTTCGAGTGAAATTTTGATAAAATTCATCAAAAAATCAAAACTTCTAATACAGTTACGCAAATAGACATTTCTTATATAATTTTTCATTAGAAAATGATAACGATAAATTTTAGAACGCTAGCATGAACCGTTCTCGAGATATTGCACATTTTTCAAAAAATTATATAAAATATAAAAAAAAATATTTCCTCTTGAGAAACATGTTCACTTTTCATAAATAATATCATGCGAAAAATTTGGTGACATCATTCTCGTGGATCTAGCTCTTTCCATTCATGAAAAAGATACTTTGAGTAATTCTTTTGTATTTGAACGCCAATAGTCATTTATCTGCTATAAGAATAAATTATTTCTCCGTCCATAACGCTTGGCGAGATTTTGGCGGAATGTTGCCGACTTTTTTTAAATGTTACCAAACAAAAGAAAGTCTCGCCAAATGGATAACAATGACGCTAAGTGAATGAAAATAACGACTGTTTAACGAAAATTCAATATCTTGGAAAAAAATATAAGTATCTACTTTAAAAATAACCCATTTTGCTTTTCCTGTAAAAGTAGTAAATGCATTGCATTATATATGGAAAGTTATGTGCTGCCCACATCAGATTTTTTGTGATGATAACCATAAATATATCGCCACACGGTGTTCATTTTTCAAAGTAGGAAAAATTTTAAGTCGTAGGAAGAAAATTTTACTTTGCGAGGTTCTTGACTGATAAAAACTTTACTGTGGTTCTATAAAGTGTTCTTAGAGGTGAGTGTTATTCAATGGAAAGCGCAAATGTTGATGGCCACAAATGCTCATTGGTTCGCTTGACGTTGAAAGCCATCAGCATTCCGTTTCGATTAAAAGACGCGAAGTGCTGAGGGATTATATATTTGCATGTTAAAAAGAAAAAATAATCATTTAACTTAAAAACATACGCGTCTTGGAAAATCTAAGTTCTACAAATTTTAAGCAAAAAATCCCAGGTGGTAATACTGGTATTTGGTAAGAACTTCAACGTTTGAGAAATATTAACGTTTTTGGTGACGACAACACAAAACTTTTTGTCAATGGCAACGAATTATGCCTAAAATATGTAGATTTATAATAACGATATTCAGAAATTGAACGAATGCTAGTGACACATGGTGTCCACTTTGCGAAAGCATTTTAATGATGACACACTAAACTTATTCATGAATGGCAACTAAGTATGCTATTGGTCGGATATAGCGCGCTACAAGTAACGAAACTACAGTACTCCAACAGCATTTTTTTTCACAGTGACGTAAGATTTACGTCACACTGTGACTTTGGGACGTCGCAGTACGTCTCGGCAATGTCATATTGAGGTCACAGCGAAGTCATTTTGGTCATTTTCATGGTAGTTTGTGACGTCGCATATTAGCGTGTTTGTGACGTCACATTGTAATGTCGTCACATTGTTACGTGTTAATTAAATTGTGGAAACGCCACAAAATATAGTCACAATGAAGTTAAAAAATTACTAATACGTAATGTCGCATAGAAGTCACAAATATGAAGTAACATTGTGACCCAGGTGTCACGTGACTACAACGTCACTGTCACACATGTGTCGATCCTTGCTGTGAGGGTAGTCACTACTTTTTCTCGCAGTTTGTCGTGTAACGCGCGACTTAATAAATCACTAGTTCGTATCGAGTTATTTAACGTTACTTTAGAAAGCAAACAAGGTGCCATTCTATATATCGTGTGATCGCCCTTTCTTCCTTTGTACGAAATTTCGTATTCTGGGCAACGATGTACATTCTGCAAAGTGTCTTGCGCTCTGGAACAAATAAAAAATGTCGATTGTTTTAGCCGACGAGACATCTTCAGACCTAAGTGCCCGTCTCATAATACCAAATTAGACGATATGGAACTTAATGTCTGTCGTCGAACGCATATGCCGGTTCCTGAGAGAGAAACTATATAAGTTTTTCGATGTTGCAAGGTTAAGAAAGCCAATGCCTCGTGAAGTTTTTTTTATATGGATATATTATTTGTGTGGGGTATATTAGATGTGTTATTTCCCAAAAGACCCTGCATATTTGATTGCAATTTTGAGACACAAATTCTACCAAAAATGAACAAATCTGTTTTTAAAGAAATAGTTTTTACTTTTATTTTATAATATTGTTCTCGGAAGTGGGTAAAATCAGATATCTTTGAGAATATGTAGTCTATTAATTCATTTTTGCGGGCCATCTCGCAAAAAAAAAAAAAAAAAAAAAAAAATTATTAATTGTACCAAAATCTAATCAGCACCAGAATAACCCACAAGCGACTTATCTACTACATTTTGAGAAATTCTGTCCATTAGTTTTTCAGCTAGAGTGGATACAGCAATTTTTGCAGGCCATTTCGCAAAATAAGGCGGGTTCTTTTACTCCGAATCGTATCAGAAAATATTCAGCACCAGGGTCATATACAAGTGATTTACCCACCAAATTTTATGAGATTCGGACCATTTGGCTATGAGTTAAGAGTGGATACATACATTGCACAGACAGATACGCACACACACACAGACGTCACGCTAAAAATAGTTTTTTCGTGTTCCAGAGGTCCCAAAATGTGTAGGTCTGTCGAAAACTCGAGTTACGATTTTCGGCATGATTCCATTATTTTCCCTATGCATTACCATATATTGCAGGGAAAATAATACGATTTTTACCCACACTTATGAAGTTTTGTGTTATATTTTCAAAATCAAATACCATAAAAATGGAAATTTTCATACAAAATTGATGTATGAATTGACATTTTAGTCTAAATGTACACATGGCATCTTTCATAACAGAATTTTTCATGAATATAAAAAAAAATGTACAATTTTTGTGACATAATGAGTAAAATTGGTCTATGAATTGATATTTTTAGTCTAAATGCAAGTGTTCCATTCATGCACAGACAGATAAAATGAAGCAATTTAAATTATAGCGAGAAGTTATCTCTTTGGTCTCTGTGTGCATAATTGAATAAATATATTCTTTTGTTACTACTCGAATATTTTAACTTTGAATAATGTGAAACTCAGATCACATGAAATCTCCTTCAGTAACAGATAATGCAACATTTTTTATTTTATTTTATATATAAATCTTTAAATCGAATTGTTGGCATTTATATAATTCTAAATTCTATATATTTTTAAACATTGAAATTATTACACCGATAAAAATCTTAAATGTAAAACTGCATTTAAAACTTAGAAAAAAATCACCTTTATGAAAACTTATAAGTAAATATATATCATTACCTAAAAGCATATATTAGTTTCCCAATTTCAGAAAATTTTACATGTCTATAAAAAGTTTGAGACTTAGAAGAACTTATGCAATTAATTTAGTGTTATTATACCTAGAGAACTCATGAAAACTACTTAATAGATAGCCCACCACCTAGGAAAAATTATATGTATTAGTACATCTTTGCAAATAATTTAATTAACACTTGGAAAATTCCGCCTAATCTTTAAAAGTTTTCTAAGTACGATTTACCTCTTAGACAGCTCATCATTTATGAAATAGAAGTAAAATAACATTTAACTCTTTTCATCATTACTTAAAAGTATACGATATTAATTTTCCGATTTCAGAAAATGTTACATTCCTATAAAATGTTTGAGACTTAGAAAAATTTAAAAATATTACTTTTCTACACGGATGTACAATTTACTTCCTTGGTGTAACTCAATACTTTGAAAAAATTACGGATGTTTTTCAATTTTGATATTAGTGAAAGTAAAATTACATTGCATTCTTAGAAAAAATTTAAATATACATTAATCCAGCAGTTAATGAATATTTGACGTGTAAGTGTGTTTAAAGTTCTCAAATATAATGAGATGTAAATAAATATACGTATACATATCTGAATTCTTACCGGTAAACAATTAGATTCACATTCGTAAATAATATTAAGAGGCATTATTACATTTAGGATAGTCTGCCAATAAAACACCATCATTAACAAACTTTAGAGAGTACACAATCCCAACTCTTTCTTAGATGAAGTTATATGGAACGTTTCAAATATGTAGTACTTACCATTTTTTCATCCAGCTATGCGGTGTAGTAGAAATTTTGAATAACAATTGCTATGTATATGATGCTGATAATATTACATTATAGATATTATCGAAAATGTACAAAGTTTTAAAACTCATATAAACTTCAGAATAAATAAGTTAATATTTTAACAGCCTGCGATTTGAATTTTGAAAATCGTAAATGTGAAATTGATATTCACTTTTAGAAAAAGTTTGTATATCATTTACACAATGGATACCGGAATTTTTTTGTTTTACATATTTAGTTAAATCTTACTTTTTAAGTGTTACATTTTTCGACGTGGGGAAATTAATTATAAAGTTTTTTAAGAATAAAAAAAAAAGTATTCACTATGTCCAGATAGGATACAAACAGCAAAATATATCTTGTGATTACAATTGGTGTACTAAGCTTCTTCAAAACATTGATCAAGTCTAAGACTTTACAAGTTTCGCAAATCCTAATACTTCTCTATTTCGCTGCTATGTGGCACTGATGATTTCATTCCATACCATACCGCCACTTCAGATGTTGTCACCCCTTTAAAAGTTTCGTTAAATCCATAACAAATTATAAGCCCAGACCATTAAAATAACATACTTGTAAATAAAATTTTATTCAAGTTCCCGCGTGTCAGAACAAGAAGGCTCGCTTCATTATATCAGGTATGGACAAAGGAGTGCCACTTCAAATAAAATTGTTGAATTATAAAAACTTCAAAGAATTTTCCACTTTCAAAAATACTCCCGCCCAAAATTACACGGGAAAAATTAAAGGCTTCGATTTCGGTATGTATATCACACATATCGCCACTGAGGTTGAACCCCAAATTCTCCTCTATTCCTATTACTCAAGAAATTCAATTAAAATGGTTGATCTGCAAAAACTTGTCAAAACATACAAGATAAAAGCAATAAAAATAACGAATTGCAGAAGATCCTTAAAGTCCAAAATAAACTAACAAATTCACTCATTTACAGCAGCTTTCGAAAATATCCTTTATTTGCAATGAAATACAAATTGTCCAATTAAGATGTTAAAAGGTACATAATATGTATTGAAATAGCATACTTGCAAATACAATTTTCAAAAATTTAGTCCATTTGCTGTGCTTCAGAACTATAAGAAGGCTTCATTACATCTGGTAGCTCGGATGGGATGGACAAAGGAGCAATGTCCAACTCTTCAAACTCTCCAGTTTCTGTAACATTAAAAAGAAAAATAAATCCTCTGCATTTAAACATACAAATTTAAAAGTTTAGAAATATTTTAACTTTATTATGTGTACCACCTAAACCCTTTGGAATCACCGTTACCAATACCAGTGATATGATTACAAACCCTTTTGGAGCAGAAATTTTTTGAAATTGTAGCAGTTTTTAACTTCATAGGTAAGTAGAATTGGTTGTTGGACAGGTTGTAGTGAGTGGACCGTGAAGAAGTGTATCTAACCTTTGTCACCATATGCTGAGTGTGGGAGTATTTAACCAGATGACAAGTTCCACTATGGTGGATCAATTGGCCCCAATTCTATTTAACATTTATATTAACGACATTCCAAAATCCCCCCACACACATATTGCAGTTTATGCGGACGACACTGTCATATACACCAGATCATCAAACCCCAATTTCGTGCCCCACCGCCTTCAGAAACACATACACACACACTCTCCTCCAGGTTCCAGAATTGGAAAATTAAAATAACTGCTAAGAAAACAAGCAGCATCTTGTTCAATAAAAGGAAGAAAAAGCTCCCCAATCCCATCAAAATAAATGACACTAACATTCCTTACGTAAACACATGTAAATACCTTGGTATACACTTTGACAAAAAGCTAACATTTAAAGACCACATCCTAAAGGCAATTAAAATATATCACGTCGCCAGATCTAAATTATATACAATTCTACACTCCCTTACACGTAAACTACACAAACAAAATCACCCTCTACAAAACTGTGCTAAGACCAGTCCTGTTATAAAGCCGTTGTCTGGGGTTTTGCCTTCAAGACAGATAAAAAGAAACTGCAAACTACTCAAAACCGAACACCAAGATTAATAAGAAAAACCTCCAGATTCCTGAGAAATGATACCTGAGAAATGATGTCATCCACCGGGACTTTGGAAAATTTAAATTAAAAATAACATAAACATATTAGCATAAAGTAATAATTACGGAAACCTTGATAAACTCACTGTACCTCATCCAGGGGAATAAAAATAAAAAAAAAATTTGAAAGCAATGCCAACTGGCCACGCCCACTTGGGAGCCAATCAGATTTCACCTGTTCTCCTAGGAGAACTGTATGGAAAAGTCTGCTCTAGGATGGAGCAGCACCCATTTTGCCTTAGGGAGCACATAGTATTTTATTATCATGCACTATCACCCTGGAAATACAGCACATAGAGGCTAGGGGCTCCGTAAACTCGTGTCCAACACAACGAGATGGTACTATGGTGGATAGCAGAAAAACCACCCCTTAGCGTAACTATACATGTAAGATCTAAGTGCGTGCGTGTGTAGAAGGATACGGTTGTCGTTGTTTTTCGGAAATTCGCTGCTAGCTCCGGTGTAACATTAATAAGAGGACCAACTGGTCTTTTAGAAATCGAAGGTATTATTGCGGGTTTTCAAGTATTTTCTTGCGCTAATTTAAGGTGCATCAAAGAAGCTTATTTAAGGCGTATAAAAAGTTATTTAAGGAGTGCCAAAGGAAATCATTTAGAGCATATTACGCGGGCGTCATGCGTGACGTCATCAAGCGAGCATTCCATTGGACAAATAAGCTTGGAACACTAGCAGGAAAATTTAATTTGTTTGTTACATGTTATAGCTTTTTTTTTCTCGAAAATTGTTGACAAAATCGAAAAAACTCGCCGATTGCGTCAAGTACATGTTTTTTACTCTCTTTAGCTTAGAACAGTCCCTCTATAGCTTAAAATAGTCTGCGAAAAAGTCGCAAAAAGCTGTGTTTTATTCTCCAAAGGGCAGCTCTGCAAAGTGGTGGCCTCCCCCACCCCCAACCCCTCTATAAAGGTTTTTCCTGGAATCACCCCTTTACCGTCCAGGGACTAAATTTCGCTGAAGTCGAATTTTCGCTACAGAGGACATCGACATCTTTTATTATGTAAAACTTAAATACATCACAAAGCTATAAATTTATGAAACACCAACATACACTTACCAGTATTCTTATAAGCCAATCCCAATTTAGCAGGTGCTTGGGCTAAGGCTGTGGTAGAATTTATACCATATTCTTCCAATGTTCTCTCTGGCAACATCACCTAGTAGAAGTAAAAATAATTGGCTCGGGTTACATTTTATTTTAAAGTTATTTCAAATAGAAATAGTAACCTAAGTTTTTACAATGTTCTAAGATCTAAAAATTCACTTTTATCTGTCTATTTGTGGCCGGGGTCTTATTTCGTAACATTAAAAAATTTCTGTTTTAAAAGCTTTGAAAATTTTAAAATGTGAAAAAAGAACTTTTATAAATCTTTGGTTTCGAAATTATACTAGGCACGAAATTTTAAAAATAAAACATTTGATGAAAAAAGGAACACTAAGATGGATGGGAAAATAAATTGAATGGTGCAATCACAGCATTTATTAGAAAATAATTAAAACATGAATCGCAATAATTCACCAAAATATAAAAATTAGCAGGTTAGATAATCTAATATATAGTAATTAGGGGATAGAAATAGATGGAAAGAGATGTACCCTTGGCAAAATAAGATAAAAAAAATTGGATTAGGCAATCGCATTATTTATTCAAAAATTATTTGATTTTTTTTTTTCATTTTCATTCACATTGTAAAAATAAAATAGTTTTATTGCTCTGATATGGAAATTATATGATGAAACTGGTTGCAAATAGATACCTCTGAACTCTTGGAAATCCAGGGGAATACGATTTGAGATGCGCAAAATCTCAGATTCAACAATTTTAAATTTTGAGGTTGTCTATTTTATTTCAGCATGTTGACTGCCATATTTGAAAACAAAATACATCAGTTTTTGCCGCCTGCCCCCCCCCCCCTCTCTCCAAGAAAAGAGGGTAATCTGGGCTGACACTCTTCTTATCATCCACGCCTCCTGAGATCACATAAGTCATGCCTCTCTTCCCCCATCAAGAGTTGTGAATGAATCAAGCGATCAGAAATGCGGCAACAATTACCATTAATTGACACAAAAATTGGCTTCAATTTGTGTTCAGCATCAAGATATTCCAGCGTTGATTCTCCAAATCATCAAAATTCTCCAGTTTGATAATTTTAGTTCTTGCTGATAAACACGATTCAAATACTTCGATTTTTCTGGAATATTGATTATGTAAATTATTTACAGGTCTGTACGCTATGCCTGTAAACTATTTAACAAGTGTTCAATAGGCAGTGTAGAACAATTCCCAACTAACAGATTTTTTACGCTCGAGCTAACCACATCGGAATGTAATCCCTACGCGGATAGATCTTAATTTTTGCAAGATTGGTAGTATTTAGTTTTAGCAATTTTAAAACAGTGTATATTTCATCAATTTCCCTGTAAAATGAGAAAAGTTTCATGCAATACTAAAAGATGGGAATGGGATACATTCTATAGAAGGACTGCATTCTAGTTATGGTGATATGTAAATCAGAAATGGTGACTTTAAAAGATGTGCAGGCTGATGGCTTCAAATGATAAAAATTTAAAAAAAAATGTTTTTCAGTATTACATTAATTCAATTTCAGAAAATAGAGGATACAAACAACGAGCTATAATAACTCGCATTCTGACAACGTTATCCGCCATAAGACACCGTTCAGGCTGCCGATGACGTCAAAAACAGTCAATTCCCTCCAGTAGGGGAATTTCAACATGGAATTTACATATGAGCAGTGGTGCTGAAATGTTCTAAAGATTTAAATTATTTTTACCATTTTCTGAAGACTACTTTTATAAAAATAAAAATCAATCAACTTATTCATTTAATATTAAGAGATTTAAAATAAAAAGGTTTACTTATGAATTTATCATTTTAAAAGTATTTTTGCAAAAACGTTCGCCCATTTTTCAAATATGGGAAGAAATTAAGCTCTTTTTAAGCCAAATGTTTTTACACTAATAAGGAGATGATTTTTTTTTTAATTTATTTATTATTGACTTCACTTTACCATTAAAATTTTACTTATTTCATCAAGTTATCAATTATTCAAATGTTTTTAAATATCGTACACAAAATAAAACATAACATTAATATTTTAATTTTATACCTACCTTTTAATCCATTGGAATCAATTTAATATTGAGTACAAAGGCATAATTTTTTTTTATTAAAAATGAATGAACTATAAAAATTGTAATGCAATCTATCCCAAAATTATATAGAAACTAAAACTAAAAGAATAAACAGAACACATGTATAACGATTATGCAGGATATTATTCGGGGGGGGGGGTGCTAAAATCGAGAGCATTCAAAACTTGGAGATTATTAATAACTTTTCATTTTTGGAACTTGGAAATGTAGATTTAAAGGTCTAATAACAACAAACTGATAAAAATTCGAACCATTTAAATATCGAGGGGGGGGGGGGAGGGAAATGATAAAAATTGTTTAAAAAATAAAACACATATAGAAATATATTAGGATATTAAAGAAAAGGACGTAAGAGAAAACGAAAAATACCAATTTTTCGTTTTTGACTGCACTAAGGACGGAGCTGTAAAAACTTAAACTGTTCATTTTCAAAAAGTAACGAACGAGAAAAGCTGAAACAGATTTTAGAAATCCCATCCTAAACATGAAAAATAACAGGTACACTTCAAGTCGATTAAAAAAAGAGGAGAAGGGAGTAAATTAGAAAAAGAAGAGTTTAAAAAATAAAATAAAAAATAATATGGAATCGAGTGGGGAATCAAAATGTCGGTGTACGAGACCAATAGAAAAACATTATTTTCTGTTTTCAGAGCCATTGGAGAAGAATGGAGGAGGAAGAAAAAAAATTGAAAAATCACCTTTACTTTGTTTTGGAAAGTAATGGACAAAATAATTGTAAAATTTATTTGAAGATAAACCCAAACACAGGAAAAGCGTCGAGGACACTTCAGGCTAATTACAAAAAGAGAATGAGAGAGAGAAAGTAATAAAATGGAATGTGAAAAAATAAAAAACAAAAATATTCGAGTGGGGCATTAAAAAATCGGACGCATATATATATATATATATATATATATATATATATAAAGACTAGGAGAAAATTATCACATGTGAGAAAATAGTGCTCAAACCTCAATCTTCCTATTGAAGTTCACTTGTAATGTTATTAAAATGTTCTGTAAGGAATGGTTTCTAATTAAATTAACAGTTTCCAAGGAAGTACTTTAACATCCCCCTGACCTCCCCATAAATACGCCTATGACAATGCATATTCAAATATAAAAGTGAAATGTTTTTTTGAAAAAATGAAATGCTTTGTATTTTTCCAACAACATTTTATTGCAACAATAGCTCAGAATGCTGTTCAAATGCTTTAAAATTCTCATTTACAAGGTTAAATTCTTGAATATTTCTCTCGGGGGGAGGGGGGCGGATTGCACCATAATCGGGACTTCAATCCACCCCCTTTAAAAAGATTATTTGCCCATGCAACATACCAGATCTTGAATAGCGAGAAATATTTTGTATTCATCATGGAAGATTTCTATAAAGTGGAACGCCATAATTTTAACAGAAAAACCAAAGTTTGAAATACGAAAAAATATTCAGTGTGCTATAATAAAATGAAATGTTTTAATATTGTCCCAGTTTGCTTAGAGGTATGTGGTATGTATTATATGTACAAAATTTAAGGTATATAGTTAAAAATAACTAAGTTATACCAATAAATTAAAATTGAATTATGCAAAAAACAACTTGACATTTGGCCCAATTATTACTATTTATTACAACTTCAATACTTTTATTCTCTTTATTGAGTCAAGAAATTTCAGTCCTCTGACGTAAACTGAAGATATGTAGTGGTAAAATATCATAAGTATTAACTATTTTTTTTATTAATATCATAAGTATAACTATTTAAAAGAAAGTAAAATGACAATAGTAATAGAAAGTAAAATGACAATAGTAATAAAAAGTAAAATAGCAAGCAAATTTGCATCTGTGAATGTTCCCAATACTTAAGTTTCTACACATTTCATTTGAAGAAAAATTCATTTAGCTGAAAAAAATTCGGTGTTCCCCAAATAATGACCTATATGTTCTATGAAAAATATACTGATGCCACTTCCCCATTTACATGAAAAATGAATTAGATGAGAAAATAAACTGAAAACATTTCAAAGTTTCCCAAATTTGTGGTCCTAGTCTTCTACAAATACAAATACCGTTGCCCCCTAAAAAAATATTTTAAGAATCGATAACTCAAAAATTTTTAAATTTTGCTAAAATACCTCCCAACAAAATCACGAAAATTCAAGACCAAGAGACCAATTCGAGAATTCAAATATCAGACGGAGATTGTAACGTAAATTAAGATTACGATGATTGCGATCCAGGTGGCTCCAGAACTGCGTTTGAATAAAACACTCCGGAATAAAATGTGTTTTAAATACGAAAATATGTTTTGGAGTCCATATGATTGATAAATATAACCTACCAAAATAAAATTAGCGAGGTACACTATTTAATTGATTTAACATGAAATGATCCTTAAACAAAACCCAGTAAATTTTGAAAATTATCCGTATACGCGTGCATCCTTCAGCACAAATCAATTGAGAACAGGATTAGAGAAATTTCTTAATTTTGGCATTGCAGCTAGACATATTGTATGTATGCATTACATCAATCTCCGAAATCAACCTGCCTTAAGGTAGTAAAAAGACAAAAAACTATAAATGAAATATACCTCATCATCTTTATACAAATGCTGATTCTGTGAAGGAACTCTTGTAATTCCTTCAATTATTCTTTTCACTTCCTCGATGGTAGTATCTTCTTTAGCATCTAGACAGATGGTGGTTTTCTTGCGCATGATTATTAAGAAGACGTCCTACATTCAAAGCAATGTAAATTTCAATACAAAAAGACTAGCAATTTTCAGAATATGACACATACTACAAAATATTATATAATAATTTAAATTGTATAATGCATGTATTTACTCTTAACTGAAAAACTTAATTGACCGAATAATTTGGAATTTAGTAGGTAAGCCACTTGTGGTGATCCCTGTATGTATCACCATAACCTTGGTGATCGTCAATATCGAAATTAAAAATACTGGAAATGTATCTCGTAAGTCTAAAGAAAGCTGTGGTTAGTTAAATGTTAATATTCCCCGATTTCCACCTTTTGCCCCTTTTTCGGTCGGACCATCAACTCTATTCACATCAAAATTAAAAGATTTATGTTTTTTCCCATCTGAACATAAAAAATACCCAGTAAATAAACATTAACCCGTAAAACTTGACGAAAAATATATTTTAACATTTATTCTGCGGAAGTACAAATTTTCTAATTATCGTGAGGTTTGCAACAAGGAAAAAATATCTCTAATATTGAGCTACAAAGCACTTGTGGAACATTGTATAATTCTCTTATCAGTTTTTAAATTTTGTTTGTACCTGCTTCGTTGTTGAAGCCATTTTTATATCATTAAATTTTTTTTTCCTTATTATAGATTATTTAATTAACATCTCACTGTCTTTCAACTACAAAGTTGTTGGAAGAAGCCAAATCATCCTTTATAACAGCAATTCTATTGCTATATTTACAAAAAGTGTAAAATAAATAATTTGAAACCTCGATAGTAATAAGTGAAATAATGACCAGAGAGCAATACTGGAGTTTTGTTGCGACAAACGGATTGATTTGCACTCGCAATTTTTGAGAAAGAGTTCTAATTTTGATAAAAAGCTCTAAAATTCGCAATACATTTTTTGTGCAAAGCTGAAATAAATTTTGAGCTAAAATAAAATTTAGAGGTAAAATAATTTTTTTTTTTTTTTTACATACAGACGATAAAATAAATTTAGTTTAAAGCTCTTATATTTCTAAAATTTGTGATTTTATTTGAAATGCGGAAAGAACAGTATTATGGATCGCAAATAAAGAACACTCAATTTTTCAGAGCATACTACTGAATAAAATTAAAATTGCCCGTTACTTTAAGCCCTTCGTCGTATTTTTACTTCCCCATACTATGTAATAATATTTGAATATAGAAAGTAATATTTACACGAAAATATTCGAATTCGAGATCTTGATGCCAATATATGCTTTAAGACTTCCTGAACACGTTTTCACTATTTCAGGAGTTATATCCGTCTGTCTGTCAGTGGTCGATTACTTGCGTACACAGTAGCGGCCACAAATATTAATGGATTTTCACGAAACTTTGTATCCAGCTTTGTTTTTGAAATATCTAGAACTAGATAGAATTTTTCTTTTTTTAATTCGAGGGAAAACTTCAAAATTTTATATTTTTTTAACATGGCAGCATAGGGCAAAAATTGGCATGATCACGCGTAAAAAGGGTTATTCATGGTTCAATGATCAAGAGTTTCAATTATTGTTGTGAAAAGTAGCCATGTTTTTGTTTGTGACGTGATTGACCTCCTCGGGGGAAAAGTTGCACCCCCCCCCCCCCGATGGTGCACATTGTTAAGTTCATTTAACAAAGGATTTTTTTAAGCCCTTCAAAGTAAAGGATAACAAGCCATAATTGTAGTCTTTGGATCCACGATACCGATTTTTCAAAAATTTCTTGTAAAATTTGGAAACAAAAAGATATTTAAAAATAGATTCTGTTATGATAAAATCGAGTTGAATCACATTCTAGTTAATTTAAGTCGAAAAACTATGATAGGATTGGCCACATGGTAAACAATTGCTTTATATTGCAAAAATTGTTTTGGAGTCTATAAGATTGGCACAATTCTCTTACCAAATTACATAAAAATTAATTAAGCGGAATGAAGCCGAACTCGACTATCTCATACCCAAATCCATTTTCAAATAGCCTGTTATTTTTATTTTTTTTTTGCAAGAAAAAATTTGAAAAAATTATATCGTTGGTCCAAATGATTTAAATTTAAAATTATCGATGTTTATAGCTGAAAATTTAAGGCTATTAACAAGGGCTATTTATGGCTCAATGATTACGAAACTTCAAGTTTCAATCATTGTTTTGAAAATTAGCCGTATTTTTGTCTGTGACGGCATTGACTTCCTCCCCCCCCCCCCCCCCAATGGTGCACATTGTCAGGTTTAGGTACGGTCCTATCAACCAAAAGATATTTTCAAGCCCTTCAAAGTGAAGGGAAATAAGCTATAATTGTAGTTATTTGTATCTACGACACCGATTTTTCAAATTTTTTCTTGTAAAATATGGAAGCAAAAAGCTATTTGAAAATGAATTCTGATATGATAAAGTCGAGTGGAATCCCACTCCAGTTAATTTAACTTTGAAATTACAGACATTCATAGATGAAAATTTAGGCCGAAAAACTATGTTTGGGTTTAACTTAAATGCACACAAAAAGTCTACTATTTAGGTTTTAAATTAACTGTCCCCCCCCCCCCCCCACACCCGGAATTCAAATAAATATTCATAAGCTCCTACAAAACATGAAATAGCACTTTTTCTTTATCCAGCCATATGGTAAACAATTGTTTTATAAATACAAAAATTGTTTTGGAGTCTTTAAGATTAGATTGATACAATTAATTCTCCTATCAAATTATATCAAAATTAATTAACTGGAGTGAAGTTGAACTCGACATTCTCATAACCGAATCCATTTTTAAATAGCCTTTTATATATATTTTTTTGCAAATTTTGTAAGTAAAAATTTGAAAAACCTGTACCGTTGGTCTAAATAATTTAAATTTAAAATTACAGAAGTTCATAGATTAACATTTAGGCCCAAAAACTATGTTTGAGTTTAACTTAAATGCACACAAAAAATCTAATATTTAGGTTTTTAAATTAACCTATCCCCCCCCCCCCCCCCACCCGGAATTCAAATAAAAATTCATAAGCTCCTACAAAATATGAAATAGCATTTTTTTTTATCCGACCACATCGTAAACAATTGCTTTATAAATACAAAAATTGTGTTGAAGTCTACAAGATTGTTACAATTCTCTTACCAAATTACATCAAAATTAAATAAGTGGAATGAAGCTGAACTCGACTTTCTCATATCCGAATCCATTTTTAAATAATCTATTATTTTTATTTTTCTGCAAATTTTGCAAGAGAAAATTTGAAAAATCTATCAGTGATCCAAATGATCACAATTATAGCCTGTTACCATTCATTTTAAAGAGCTTGAAAAAATCTCCAATTGATACCACATTTCACAACGGACTCCTTGGGAGAGGTAACCCCCCCCCCCTCCCCTTCTCAGGAGGATGACGTCACGAACACAAAAATTGCATCGCGACTCCATTTTCCACTACAATGATTGAAACTGTGGAACAGATCTAATATAAAGAATTTGGCTAAATCCGCCATTTTTTTTTGTCGCCAAGACTGGCGCCAACGCGTACGGTGTTTTGAAAATTCCTAACGGACGCCATCTTGAACATTGCGCGTACGAAATATAAACATATATAATTACAAAGGCCGATAATTAACAATACTTAGAAAAATACGAAATTACTAAATTTACGAGAAACAATACTTAGAAAAAATGCATACAAATGCCGATAATTAACAATACTTAGAAAAAATACGAAATTACTAAATTTACGAGAAACAATACTTATAAAAAAGTTTGTACTTTAACTAAATTTAAGAAAAACGATATTTAGAAAAAAGTTTGTACTTTAACTAAATTTAAGAAAAACGATACTTAGAAAAAAGTTTGTACTTTAACAAAATTTAAGAAAAACGATACTTAGAAAAAAGTTTGTACTTTAACTAAATTTAAAAAAAAACAATACTTAGAAAAAAGTTTGTACTTTAACTAAATTTAAGGAAAAACGATACTTAGAAAAAGAAAAAACGATACTTAGAAAAAAGTTTGTACTTTAACTAAGTTTAAGAAAAAACAATACTTAGAAAAAAGTTTGTACTTTAAAGAAATTTAAAAGAAACGATACTTTACGTGGACAACAAAATTAAAACACAGTACCTGGTTTAATGAAATCCAAAACTTTTCAAAGAAAAACACGTGTAAATATCCAAATTGCACAAATAATTGTTTCCACATTGCGGTCATAAAAAAACGCTCATTATTTCTATGTAAATTTTCTGCTTCTACATTATTTTATCTAATAACATGTGCTATCTTTAATTCCTGTATGATATTTACGTTTTTAACACACTCAGACAACCAACAACCCTTCCCGGCCGTCCAACTAGTTACTCTAAGTCCTCTGGACGAGTCGGACGGTCTGGGTCTTCAACACACACCAACAACAAAACAAAAATAAAATGGCCGCAGCCGACTATATCAGAAAGCTAAATGGGGTGGGGTTGCCAGAATTTTCAGAAAAAGCAAAATGTAGCGCAAAGCAGGCGCGCCGCATTTGGCGCCACAATTGGCTCGTGAAAAAAGTTGAAAAATCCAAATTCTTTATATCAAATCTGTACCGAAACTGTTAAGTGTACCGATCATTGAGCCATAAATAACCACTTTTATGCATAATTATGTTAAATTTTGTCCTATGCTACCACGTTAAAAAAAATATATAATTTCAAATAAATTTCGAAGTATTCGATCGAATTAAATTTTTTTTTTTATCTAGTTCTAAATATTTTGATAACAAAGCCGAATGTAAAGCTTCGTAAACATCCATTAATATTTACGGCAGCAATCATGTAGACAAAATATCGACTAAAGACGGACATCACTCTAAAAATGTCAAAACGTGTTTAGAGTCTTAAAATATATATTGGCATCAAAATCTCGAATTCGAAATTTTTTGTACTTGAATTTTACGTATTATTTCCCATATTCTTTAGTAAATTGAATTGTACAATTGCACTATTTATGCAAAAATAATTAAAAATTAACCTTAATAATTGACCAAAATGTGAAAATAAGCAAGTTTAATAAATTTAATGATTATTGTTCAGAGAATGGAATTGGGTGGAAAAGGGTACTTATGGATTCTCAACCGAAAATCTCAATCGTACTAAATGTATCAAAATAATAATAATAATATTAACATGAATTATAAACCAAAATATGAAAATAAGCAAGTTTTGTCTACTTAGTATACAATAATTTCAGGAAGGAGATGTATGGGAAAAAACACGTGTCAGCTTTGGGCAATGCAAGCGGTATCTCCTGAATTACTCAGTCCCCTTATTTACGCTAAAATAATTAAAAATTAACTTTAATAATTAACCAAAATGTTAAAATGAGCCAGTTTAGTCAATCTAATGATTAATATTTATATCATGAAGAACGGTACTTGTAGACTCCCAGGACTACACTACAATTCACTGAATCGTACAATAGTACATAATGAGAGAAAACAATAAAAAAAAAAAAAAATCAACATGAATAATATATCAAAACATGAAAATAAACAAGTTTTGTAGGAAATTGCGTAATAGTTAGAATCTCTGAACTTATGCAATTAAAAATTCTATAAGGAACTTACCATTTTGTTTTTCTTTTCAGAACTAAAATAAGACTATAACGTAGACTTAACACGTGCTGTACCAAGGTTATTATAAACCACACACTCGTTGATCACACTCTAGATCTGGAAACGAACTCCGAACCACAGACTACTATACAGACCTGTCACTCTGGATAGTTTCGTTTTCGCGGCGGCCATTAGAGATAGACCAAACATTGGGTTGGCGCGCTCTTGGCGATGGTCTGGTTTGATTCGAGCCCTTGGCGATGATCTGGTTTGGGTCCAAGCCGATTTTCAATGTTATAACCCTATTTCGCTCGGCGAAAACTTAGAACAACAGACTAGCGTGGTTTGAGTAACCGTAACGTGAAAAAGGATTATTTGTTAAGTGTTTAGATCATTTTATAGAAATGGATTGATAAAAGAAAACTGGTTGCGTTACAGGGTATGTAATTTATGTTTATTAAAATTGAAATAATTTTAGTTATCACCATCCTACATACGTGTTCATTATAAGTATACACGTGTTCATAAGTATACACGTGTTCATATAAGTATACATGTGTTCATCATACGAAATTAGTGCTGTGTTGTTATTACTGCCGGATTAGACTAAATTTTAAGAGGTAGTGGTATAATTAGTTAAATATTTTCCGTATTTTTATAAAATATGAAATAATTGATATTTGGATAGCTTTTTCTTAGTTGAATGTGATATAGTATGTGTATATATTTATGTAAAATTTTTATTAAGTGCCTTATGGTGAAAAATTCCCCCCCCCCCTCGGGTAATTAATGATTGAGTTCCACAACTTCGATAGTGCATTTATGTAAATTTGATATTTACTATATGAATATTTTTATATTAAAAAAAAAAAGTCTATTATCAGTATCCCAGAATAAATTAAGAACGATCAACACGCTAGTATACTTTTTAGACTGAAAGTATTATATAATATTTCAGTCTTTTGAGTATGTTAGCTTGTAATTTTTTGTGCAATATGTTTTATAGTGAGACAATGCAATGTGTGTATTTTTTAATCTATTTTATGATTATTTGAATTAAATATATAACTATGTTTATTTAAATATTCTTAAACTAATGAATATATTTATGCTGCAGATTAATGTATTTTTAAATCCTGATCCTTTCTATAGTTTAAAAAATTATAAAAGTACAGTCCTCAACATTTTGTTCCCCTCCCGTTTTAAAAAAAATCGCCAAGCGAGCGATAACGCGCCAAATCTGGCAGACGCATCGCACTTCAGTTGGTCCATCTGACTAGCGCTAGTGTCTATGGGACATCCCATGTTAGAAATGTTGCCATAGGATCCTATGGGAGTGAGCCTTCTGAATATAGTATTCTGTGCTCCGAACACTCCAAACTGACCGAATGCAACAAGCACAGAATACTAGTAGTCTGTGGCAACAAGTGCCGCAAAATGGATAACGATTTTCATTGGTGCTTGGGTTACCAGTAATGTCACGACTTCACGACTTGGCACACTTCTTGGCGGGAATAGGAAATCTTTTTACAGTTATCGCTAGAAATGGCGAAAGTAACTAAATAAATCAATCATTGGAATGAGTTGTTTGAATCATCGAGGTGAAATACAGGTATATATGTTTGTGTACTTTCATAAACTGTACCTCTATAAATGCTTAAAATTAGAAGAGAAAAATAAAATAAAGGTGAAACTTTTAATACGCCTAGTTTCCTCTCTTGGCGACATTTTTTTAAGCCAACTTGGATTGTTTACATTTTCATACTCTTTTCCCCTGACAATGTTTTCATGCCATATAATACTATGAAGAAATGATTAATAACTCCCAAGAAATTTATATAAATATCAGTAAGTACACATTTAAAATTGATATTTTTTGCTGAGTATATATTTTCCAGACTTATAAAAATAAATTCAGTGTATGGCCGTTAATATAATTTTTCTTGAGAATTGTAGCAGAAACAATTACTTTTTACACTTTCTTTTGGTATTAACTGTCTTTGTATGTACATTAAAAAATACTCGTTAAACATTTCAAAAAAGTCCTTAACTGTAAATGTAATGTATCAAATGAAATTGAGCAATTAAAATGCGATTTGAAAATTTTTTGTGATTATGAAATGTATAAAGTAACCATATAAAATTCCTAATATTTATCTATGATAAGTGCAATAAAATATACAAAAATATTTTTCAATTCAGTTTTTGTGCATTTAAAATTTTTATTAAAATGTTAGCTAATTTCTATTATTTTTATTAGTTTTCCCAAAAATGAAGAAAGATGTGGGAAACACAACTGAAAAGAGAAAAGTTTTAAGCAGAAAAGAGAAAAGTTAAATATGCTATATGTGCAAAATATGCTAAATTGCATCAAAATATACTAAATTGCATCAAAATAGGCTAAATGAAAAAAAAAAAATTAACATTTAGTCATTTTAAACAATTATTTGTTATGCCTAGTGTTCTATAAAGGCTGGCATTTTTAAACAGTCGGTGGGGGGGGGGGGGGGAAGAGGATGTTTTTTACAGAAACTTGGGAACAAAACTGATTTTTGTTTTCAACTCTGGCTTTTTTCCATATCTTAAAAATGAAGAAATCTAAAGTGTCTCACTGTCTGATGAATATGTAAAGCAAAGAATGATATTTTAAATAATAATAAAAAGCATATATAATGAGTCGCCGCGTAAATTCATAAAAGATTCAAAGTAATACTTTTTTTTTTAAATTAGAATGCGAAGATATCATTCCTTTATGTTAAAAATTAGAATTGTGAAAATATTAAATTTTGGGATGCAACAACATAAATATAAGAAATTTCATAACACATGTTTAAAAAATTAAAAATAATTTTAATAATGGAGAAATTATTGTCCTATAGATTCTATTTAGTTCTTTGAAACTTCGTTCTTTGATCCTTTTAATTATGTCAAAGTAATAATATTTTTGATCAGTGAGGAATTGAGTGTGAAAATGTTTCAAAATTGTGTTTAAAATGTTTATTCATTCCCCACTCCTTCCCAGCATTTAACAGGGTGTTGTTCTATTGATAAATATGAATTAATAAAGCCATTTTGTTAGAAAGTTAAAGTCATTAACTTTTGCAAGTTAATGCCTTACAAGCAGCATTTTCATTTATTATAATAACATTATGTCCAAATATTTTTAAAAGCAATTTTTTTTTTTTTGGGGGGGGGGGGGGGTCAAGGAATATAAAGTAACTGTTGCATAATCTGGGAGTAATATACAAGATTTTGAATAGATACAACTGTATAATGCTCAGCTATATTACTAAAGTTGAAAATTGGCATTGCCTCACTGCCAATTTTGCACTTCAGTTTGTACAAAAATGAAAGTGTTTTATTAAAAACAAAGTTTTACTGAAGTAAGAAAATAATTTTAGCGGCACTTTTAAAACACTAAAAGGTATGGTAATTCTAATGACTGAATGTATATTTTCTAATGACTGAATGGGGGGGGGGGGGGGGGTCAAGGAATATAAAGTAGCTGTTGCATAATTTGGGAATAATATTCAAGATTTTGAATAGTTATATAGAATTGTATATTGCTCAGCTATATTTCTAAATTTGAAAATTGGCATTGAGGCAATTTTGCACTTCGTTTATACAAAATCTAAAAAGAAAATATTTTGTTAAAAATACACGTTTACTGAAGTTAAGGAATAATTTTAGTGGCACGTTTATAATACTAAATGGTATGGTAGTTCTGTAAATGTATACTTTTAAAATCTCAAAGTTTATACAGGTTTTTATTCATTATTAAAATGTTGATGCATTAATATTAAACATCAACAACTTTAAATAATATAATTAATGTTTTTTTCGAAATTAAGGCCAATTTCACTGATGCTTTTATTAATTGAATTGAATTCAAGTAAAAACAAACAAAAAACGTATTTTCTTTTCAAATACACCCTTTTATTAGTTGTATGTAACTTAAATATATGAAGGACAACACCATACAAAATGTTTGCTCCGGTTCCCGAGTTTTTCCTTAGAATAACATTAAGTTATTCTTTAGTGCATTACTCTTAACAGTTCCTGTACGGGCTCGGATGGTAAGGTTCAAAATTCAATGAATTAAAATATACCATGAAAGATAATCATGCCAAATATGATATGATTTTTCTAGATACACCGGATCTCGAGTTATTCCCGCATAATGAGTATATATCTATGGCGGGCCCAGGGTGGGCTAGCCCGATAAGGCTCAAAATACAAGAAATCAATATATACCGTAAAAGACAACGAAATACTAAATTTAGACCTTCCAACTAGAAAATTAAAATATATCACAAAAGACAACGACATGCTAAATTTCATGTTAGTGTGATTAATGGAACTTGATTAGTTAGGACCTAAACTATAGGTATTTTGAAATACATCAGACGTATTCAGCACTGTTTTACTCCTGTTCAAAAAATTATTTTATAGCGGCAATAAGTCGCCAAGTCTGCGAGTCTTCGACCCTAAGTCACGTGATACATGCAGTGGTCACTTTTTCAATCTCTTCTGAATAGCAATGCGCAGTCTACCTATATCTCTGGTCGAAGGTTTGAATCATAGGATTAATTTTTCTCCTTTATGTGCAAAAGGGCCTTTCAGAATATGTTTTCTAATGTGTGTTGTTGAGTGCATGCTTATGGCATTTATGAAGTTTTAATGTGGGCTGGAGGCAGGATTGCCTTCTCGAGATTTTAGATTAATCTAGATTTTCTTATGATTAGTTAGTTGATCAGTTAATAGGTAGATTTCAAAGTATTGTGAAAGTCAATTAAAACATCGCAGACTGGGGCATTTCTGGATAAAACTTCAAACCAAATATCCCCTTCCCTCGAAAAATTTAGAATTCAATAATATATAAATAGTTTTACACATTTGAAAAAAATAAGTTCATACCATGAAATATTTTCCTTTAAATGCATAAGCATATTGATAGTATTTACTATTAAAGAATTATGGTATTGACCAGTAAAGACTTGTAAGTTTGATGTATGCATACATATGTTTGCAATGTTGATTAATAGGTTTATGATACCTAAATATTTAAAACTATTTAAACTATTATTGAAGTGCATTGGAAAGTAAGCATTTTTACTTTCCCTGCAATACATGGTAATGTATAGAGAAAGTATTGGAATCATGTCGAAAATCGCAACACGAGTTTTCGACGGATCTACACTTTTCAAGACATCTAGAATACGAAAAAACCATTTTTTGCGTGACGTCTGTGTGTGTGTCTGTGTGAATACACCGAATTTCACAAAATTTTGTAGGTAAGTCACTTGTGGGCGAGTCTGGTGCTGATTAGTTTTGGGTACGATTCGGGATAAAAGAACCCGCCTTTTTTTGCGAAATGGCCCGCAAAAGTTTGTATCCACTCTAGCTGAAAAACTAATGGATTGAATTTCACAAAATTCGGTAGATGAGTCACGTATAGGTCATCCTGGTGCTGATTAGATTTTGGTACGATTCAGAAAGAAATAACCTGCCTTTTTTTGCAGAATGGCCCGCAAAAATTGTCAACATCAAAACTAAAAAGCTACGTATGCTCAAATATATCCATTAAATGCTTGTTTAATACGTAATTTTTAAGGAAAAAAAGCATAAGACCAACCCCATTACACTAGGACTAGTCGTTCTCGAGATATATTAGTTTTATTCGTTTTTTCTCCACGCCACCTTTGAAAATAAGTCCAGTTATCAAATGAGAACGAAAATTGAATTAAAAGTGAATTAAATTTTATTGAAATAAAGAGAACGTGGATATAAGTCTGCAGGGAAAGTCATGTGTTGCCCACATCAGATTTTTTACTTTCCCTGTAATACATGGTAATATATAGGGAAAGTATTGGAATCATGCCGAAAATCCTAAGTCGAGTTTTCGACGAATTTACACGCTTCGAGACCTCTAGAATCAGAATTTTTTTTTAGCGTGATGCCTGTGTGTATGTCTGTCTGTCTGTCTCTGCAGATTTTTTATTCACTCTAAATAAAAGACTAATCGACCGAATTTCATAAAATTTGGTAGGTAAGTCCTTTGTGGGAGAATCTGGTGCAGATTTGTTTTGGGTACGATTCGGAATAAAAGGACCCGCCTTTTTTGGCGAAATAGCCCGCAAAAATTGTATCCACTCTAGCTGAAAAATGAATGGACCGAATTTCACACAATTCTGTAGATAAGTTGCTTGTGGGTTACCTTGGTGCTGATTATATTTTGGTACTATTCAGAAAATAAATAACCTGTCTTTTTTTTGCAAAATGGCTCTCCAAATTCGTCAAAATCTAAAATAAAAAACTACGTGTGCTCAAATATATCCACTAAATGCTTGTTTTATACGTAATTTTTAACGAAGAAACAAATAAGATCAACCCCATTACACTAGGACTAGCCCTTTTCGAGAAATTTTAGTTTTTTCGTAATTTCTCTACGCCACCTTTGAAAATAAGCCCAGTTACCAAATGAGAAGGAAAATTGAATTAAACGTGAATTAAATTTAATTAAGATAAAGAGAACGTGGATATAAGTCTGCAGCGAAAGTCATATGCTGCCCACATCAGATATTTTACTTTCCCTGCAATATATGGTAATGTATAGGGAAAGTATTGGAATCATGTCGAAAATCTTAACTCGAGTTTTCGACGGATCTACACGTTTCAAGACCTCTAGAATACGAAAAAACCATTTTCAGCGTGACGTCTGTGTGTGTGTCTGTTTGTCTGTGCAGATTTTTATCCACTCTAACTAAAAAACTATTTGACCAAATTTCATAAAATTCGATAGGTTTGTTAGGGACGAATCTGGTGCTGATTAGTTTTGGGTACAATTCGGGATAAAAGGACCCGCCTTTTTATTTTACATAATGGCTCGAGGAAGCATCTATCCACTCTAGCTGAAAAACTAATGGACCGAATTTCACAAAAATCGGATGATAAGTAGCTTGTGAGCCATCCTGGTGCTGAATCGATTTTGGTACGATTCGGAAAAAAATAACCTGCCTTTTTTTGCAAAATGGCCGGCAAAAATCGCTAAAATGTAAACTAAAACACTACGTATGCTCAAATATATCCATTAAATGCTTGTTTTATACGTAATTGTTAACGAAGAAAAGAATAAGACCAACCCAATTACATTAGGACTAGCCGTTCGCGAGATATTTTAGTTTGTTCGTATTTACTCTGTGCCACCTTTGAAAATAAATCCAGTTACCAAATGAGAACGAAAATTGAATTAAAAGTGAATTATATTTAATTAAAATAAAAAGAAGGTGGATATAAATCTGCAGGGAAAGTTATGTGCTGTCCACATCAGATTCTTACTTTCCCTGCAATACATGGTAATGTATAGGGGAAGTATTGGAATCATGTCGAAAATTGCAACTGGAATTTTCAACGGATCTACACGTTTCGAGACCTCTAAAATACGAAAAAACTATTTTTAGCATAACGCCTGTGTGTGTGTGTCTGTCTGTCTGTCTATGTGTCTGTCTGTTTGTTTGTCTGTCTGTGCAATGAATGTATCCACTCTAGCTAAAAACCTAATAAACTGAATTTCACATAATTTGGTAGGTAAGTCACTTGGGTGAGACCCTGGGGTTGATTAGTTTTTGGAAGGATTCGTAAATACAAAAACCGCCTTTCTTTGCGAAATGGCCCACAAAAATTTCATGTATCCACTCTAGCTAAAATACTAATCTATTAAATTTCACAAAATTTGGTAGATAAGTTACTTATGGGATACTCTGGCGCTGATTAGATTTTGCTACCATTCTGAAAAGAAGAACCTGCCTTTTTTCCGAAATGGCCCGCAAAATTCTGAAAAGAAAAAAAGAACTATTTATGCTCAAATGTATCAATTAATTCCTTGTTTTATATTCAATTTTTGACGAGGAAAAGAAAATAACACACTCCATTATGCTTTAGGATTAACCGTTCTCAAGATATATGAGATTTCTTGCATTTTTATTACGCCGATTTTGGAAAAATGTACAATTACCAAATAAAAACAAAAATTGAATTAAAAATGCAAATTTTGTGTTATTTGGTGCATTTTAAACTCAATCTAACGAATTATTAAAGAAATAAACATAATATGAATAGCCGGCAGAGAAAGTCATGTGCTGCCCCCATCAGATTTTCACTTTCCCTGCAATACAGGGCAATGTATAGGGAAAGTATTGGAATCGTACCGAAAATCGCAACTCGAGTTCTCGATGGATCTACACGTTTCGGGACCTCTAGAACTCAATAGAATTTCCCCAAAAATTGAATTTGGAATATATTTATTCCTTATTAAATTTATAGATGATATGATGTTACGAAACATGACATGTGGTACATACTCATTGTATATTTATTTTGCTGCATCCAGGCCAGAACATATTCTTTTGTTCTGTTTATTCTGTTACTGCTTGGTAACAACCTGAACGTTGCAAAGAGCAATTTCTTATTTTGATTTCGAAATGTCGTCGGATAAATAAGTCTTCAATTTCGCATTTGAAATTATAATTTTTTGGTATCCGGTTCTCATTTATCCATCCGCATTCTTCGCACAGAGCTAACTTCTATTACTTAATAGTGGACAAGGAGATTTTCATCCGCTAATTGAGAATTTTGTTTCATGTGTAATTCCAATTTTTTTTTTTTTTGCTTCAATAATGATCTATTTTTTGCTTTTTCATTCATTTTGACCTTATCCAATCTGACGTTAAAGAAATGCAGCAATTCTTATACAACTCATTCTGCATCTTGTGGTATTTACATTGTCCATAAGTGAAAATTAGGCTTCGTTGTAGAAATAATCAAATTTGGAATATCATTTAAACTCAAATATATTGTAATTGCGTTGTTTCAGTATGTAGATGCACAGAATTTAAGCAAAAATAAAGCGGTTTTAGGTCGGATGCAACACTAAATATGAATTAAGAAGAATTTTAAAAATCACAATTTTGGCACAAGATGGATGCCATATTTTATTTTGAAGTGGGTCACTTGATCTATTCATATAAAGGGTGTAATTATTATTTTAATTTTTATTTAAAAACTACTGAATATATTTTGACGAATTTTTTGTTATATATATTATGGGATAATTTGAATATTTCCTAAAACTTTCGAAGCAATTTGTGAATTTTAAATTTGCTTAAAAAATGTTTGACAAATTAGGTCGCATAGGGTTCAATGTATTTCATTTTTTAACCTAGGTTCAATCCAAAACTAATTTGGTAATATTATTCATTAATATTCCCAATGGTCCCACAGACCGTCTGAACAAAATACTAAAATTTTATTTCGATAAAGTCATATTTACGGCAGTTATCGTGCTAATGGACAGACAGACAGAATGAAAAAAGTCATAAACACTTTTCAACTATGTTGTAAAGTGTTAAAAAAATAGAAGTTTTATTATGATTGTAGCCAAAACAGGAGGGGACCCATGACACAGTATTCTAAACCATTGTGCAAACTTGCCAATCATTTCATGCCATAGGACCGGCGCTAGCCTTAACAGAAAATTTTAAAAGGTTTTGTCAGCGGCTAGTTCTTTTTTAAATATAGAGAGATAAAATGAAAAAGTACTTTCATTTATTTACTTGAATAAAAAATGCATTTAACTTTTTAATGTGAAGAACAAAATGCCAGCTTTAGCCACTTGTCGTGAAACTGTAAATCTGCAACTACTGTTAAACTGTTGCATTATGCCTAATAAAGAAATTTTAACTTTTTTGTTGACTCTAACACTGAACTATTTTTGCTGTGACATTGCTCATAAAGCTTATTGTACCAAGGCTTCGAATTTTCATGTGATTTTTAAATTTAAAGACTGGATACTTTTTTCAAATGAAATTTGAAAAACTGTAATAGAACTTAAAACATTCTAAAACATCAATGAAGCAAACCGAGACAAATCAGTGCATGATATGAGCTTATTTAAAATTTAAAGGCAGAATACTTTTATCAAATGAAATTTGAAAAACTGTAATAGAACTTAAAGCATTCTAAAACATCAATGAAGCAAACCCAGACACACCAGTGCATTATATGAGCTTATTTATCAAAAATAAAATCGTATGCAATATGCAAACTGATGACGTATAATCAGATAACAACTGGTAAAATTCTGTAATCAATCCTTGAATTTTACAATTATCGATAATGTGAAACATGATTTTTTATCCACACATGCGAAATTTTGAGTTATATTTTCAAATATCATAAGAAATGGAAATTTATCTATAAAATTGGTCTAAATGTATACATGCATGATATCTTTCATAAAGAAATATTTCAAGAATAAAAAAAAAATTGAAAATGTAAAATTTAAGTTACGTACTGAGAAAAATTGGTCTATGAATTGATGTTTTAGTCTAAATGCATACATTCCATTCATGTACAGACAGAAAAATGAAGCAATTTAAGTTATAGCGAGAATTTATCTCCTTGGTCACTGTGTGTATAATTGAATTAATGGGTTCTTCTGCGTCTCTACGACACCAAGGAGTGGTGATAAACATTTTTACTTTCCTTATATACAATAATGTATAAGGAAAGTATTGTGACGGGATCGAAAATTCGAATTCGAGTTTTCAACGGGAGAGCACGTTTCAAGCTTCCCTGATCACGAATCGGACATTTTTTATATGATGTCTGTGTATGTGTATGTGTGAAAGTATGTGTGTGTGTCAGTGAGTCTGTGGAGACGATAACTGACGAACGAATAGACCGATTCGAGCGAAATTTGGTACAAAAATTACAATTCGTGAATACTGGAAGCCTGTTGTTTTTATGTGCAATCGAATGTTCAGAACCCCCCTAAATTTTCGAGTGAAATTTTGATAAAATTCATCAAAAAATCAAAACTTCTAATACAGTTACGCAAATAGACATTTCTTATGTAATTTTCCATTAGAAAATGATAACCATAAATTTTAGAACGCTAGCATGAACCCTTCTCGAGATATTGCACATTTTTCAAAAAATTATATAAAATATAAAAAAAAAATATTTCCTCTTGAGAAACATGCTCACTTTTCATAAGTAATATCATGCGATAAATTTGGTGACATCATTCTCGTGGATCTAGCTCGTTCCATTCATGAAAAAGATACTTTGAGTAATACTTTTGTATTAGAACGCCAATAGTCATTTATCTGCTATAAGAATAAATTATTTCTCCGTCCATAACGCTTGGCGAGATTTTGGCGACGAATTTGGCGGAATGTCGCCGACTTTTTTTAAATGTTACCAAACAAAAGAAAGTCTCGCCAAATGGGTAACAATGATGTTAAGTGAATGAAAATAACGACTGTTTAACGAAAATTCAATATCTTGGAAAAAAATATAAGTATCTACTTTAAAAATAACCCATTTTGTTTTTCCTGTAAAAGTAGTAAATGCATTGCATTATATATGGAAAGTTATGTGCTGCCCACATCAGATTTTTTGTGATGATAACCATAAATATATCGCCACACGGTGTTCATTTTTTAAAGTAGGAGAAATTTTAAGTCGTAGGAAGAAAATTTTACTTTGCGAGGTTCTTGGCTGATAAAAACTTTACTGTGGTTATATAAAGTGTTTTTAGAGGTGAGTGTTATTCAATGGAAAGCGCAAATGTTGATGGCCACTAATGCTCATTGGTTCGCATGACGTTGGAAGCCATCAGCATGCCGTTTCGATTAAAAGACGCGAAGTGCTGAGCGATTGTATATTTGCATGTTAAAAAGAAATATAAAACCATTTAATTTAAAAACATGCGCGTTTTAGAAAATCTAAGTTCTACAAATTTTAAGCAAAAAAATCCCAGGTGGTGATACTGGTATTTGGTAAGGACTTCAACATTCGAGAAAAATTACCGTTTTTGGTGATGACAACACAAAACTTTTTGTCAATGGCAACGAATTATGCCTAAAATATGTTGATTTATAATAACGATATTCAGAAATTGAACGAATGCTAACGACACATGGCGACACACTTTGCGAAAGCATTTTAATGATGACACACTAAGCTTATTCATCAATGGCAACTAAGTATGCTATTGGTTGGATATAGCGCGCTACAGGTAACGAAACTACAGTACTCTAACAGCATTTTTTTTCACAGTGACGTAAGATTTACGTCACACTGTGACTTTGGGACGTCACAGGACGTCGCAGTACGTCTCGGCAATGTCATATTGAGGTCACAGCGAAGTCATTTTGGTCATTTTCATGGTAGTTTGTGACGCCGCATAATAACGTGTTTGTGACGTCACATTGCAATTACCATTGTAATGTCGTCACATTGTTACGTGTTAATTAAATTGTGGAAACGCCACAAAATATAGTCACAATGAAGTTACAAAATTACTAATACGTAATGTCGCATAGAAGTCACAAATATGAAGTCACATTGTGACCCAGGTGTCACGTGACTACAACGTCACTGTCACACATGTGACGATCTTTGCTGTGAGGGAGTCACTACTTTTTCTCGCAGTTTGTCGTGTAACGCACGACTTAATAAATCACTAGTTCGTATCGAGTTTCTTAACGTTACTTCAGAAAGCAAACAAGGTGCCATTCTATATATCGTGTGATCGCCCTTTCTTCGTTTGTACGAAATTTAGTATTCTGGGCAACGATGTACAATCTGCAAAGTGCCTTGCGCTTTGGAACAAATAAAAGATGTCGTTTGTTTTAGCCGACGAGACATCTTCAGACCTAAGTGCCCGTCTCATAATACCAAATTAGACGATATGGAACTTAATGTCTGTCGTCGAACGCATATGCCGGTTCCTGAGAGAGAAACTATATAAGATTTTCGATGTTGCAAGGTTAAGAAAGCCACTGCTTTGTGAAGTTTTTTTTATATGGATATATTATTTGTGTGGGATATATTAGATGTGTTATTTCCCAAAAGACCCTGCATATTTGATTGCAATTTTGAGACGCAAATTCTACTAAAAATGAACAAACCTGTTTTTAAAGAAATAGTTTTTACTTTTATTTTATTATATTGTTCTCGGAAGCGGGTAAAATCAGATATCTTTGAGAATATGTAATCTATTAATTCATTTTTGCGGGCCATGTCGCAAAAAAATAAAAAATAAAAATTATGAATTGTACCAAAATCTAATCAGCGCCAGGATAACCCACAAGCGACTTATCTACTAAATTTTGAGAAATTCGGTCCATTAGTTTTTCAGCTAGAGTGGATACAGCAATTTTTGCAGGCCATTTCGCAAAATAAGGCGGGTTCTTTTACCCCGAATCGTATCAGAAACTAATCAGCACCAGGGTCATATACAAGTGATTTACCCACCAAATTTTATGAGATTCGGACCATTTGTCTATGAGTTAAGAGTGGATACATACATTGCACAGACAGATACGCACACACACACAGACGTCAAGCTAAAAATAGTTTTTTCGTGTTCTAGAGGTCCCAAAATGTGTAGGTCTGTCGAAAACTCGAGTTATGATTTTCGGCATGATTCCATTATTTTCCCTATGCATTACCATATATTGCAGGGAAAATAATACGATTTTTACCCACACTTATGAAGTTTTGTGTTATATTTTCAAAATCAAATACCATAAAAATGGAAATTTTCATACAAAATTGATGTATGAATTGACATTTTAGTCTAAATGTACACATGGCATCTTTCATAACAGAATTTTTCATGAATATAAAAAAAAAATGTACAATTTTTGTAACATAATGAGTAAAATTGGTCTATGAATTGATATTTTTAGTCTAAATGCAAGTGTTCCATTCATGCACAGACAGATAAAATGAAGCAATTTAAATTATAATCTCTTTGGTCTCTGTGTGCATAATTGAATAAATATATTCTTTTGTTACTACTCGAATATTTTAACTTTGAATAATGTGAAACTCAGATCACATGAAATCTCCTTCAGTAACAGATAATGCAACATTTTTTATTTTATTTTATATATAAATCTTTAAATCGAATTGTTGGCATTTATATACTTCTAAATTCTATGTATTTTTAAACATTGAAATTATTACACCGATAAAAATCTTAAATGTAAAACTGCATTTAAAACTTAGAAAAAATTCACCTTCATGAAAACTTATAAGTAAATATATATCATTACTTAAAAGCATATATTAGTTTCCCAATTTCAGAAAATTTTACATGTCTATAAAAAGTTTGAGACTTAGAAGAACTTATGCAATCAATTTAGTGTTATTATACCTAGAGAACTCATGAAAACTACTTAATAGATAGCCCACCACTTAGGAAAAATTATATGTATTAGTACATCTTTGCAAATAATTTAATTAACATTTGGAAAATTCCGCCTAATCTTTAAAAGTTTTCTAAGTACGATTTACCTCTTAGACAGCTCTTCATTTTAGAAATAGAAGTAAAATAACATTTAACTCTTATAAAAATAAAACATCTCCATGAAAACTTTTAAATAAAATTTCATCATTACTTAAAAGTATACGATATTAAATTTCCGATTTCAGAAAATGTTACATTCCTATAAAATGTTTGAGACTTAGAAAAACTTTAAAATATTACTTCTTCTACATGGATGCACAATTTACTTCCTTGGTGTAACTCAATACTTTGAAAAAATTACGAATGTTTTTCAATTTTGATATTAGTAAAAGTAAAATTACATTGCATTCTTAGAAAAAATTTAAATATACATTAATCCAGCAGTTAATGAATATTTGACGTGTAAGTGCGTTTAAAGTTCTCAAACATAATGAGATGTAAATAAATATAAGTATACATATCTGAATTCTTACCGGTAAACAATTAGATTCACATTCGTAAATAATATTAAGAGGCATTATTACATTTAGGATAGTCTGCCAATAAAACACCATCATTAACAAACTTTAGAGAGTACACAATCACAACTCTTTCTTAGATGAAGTTATATAGAACGTTTCAAATATGTAGTACTTACCATTTTTTCATCCATTGCAGAAGGATTTGGAATAGAATAGCTATGCGGTGTAGTAGAAATTTTGAATAACAATTGCTATGTGTATGATGCTGATAATATTACATTATAGATATTATCAAAAATGTACAAAGTTTTAAAACTATTATAAATTTTAGAATAAATAAGTTAATATTTTAAAAGCCTGCGATTTGATTTTTGAAAATCGTAAATGTGAAATTGATATTCACTTTTAGAAAAAGTTTGTATATTATTTACACAATGGATACCGAAATTTTTTTGTTTTACATATTTAGTTAAATCTTATTTTTTAAATGTTACATTTTTCGACGTGGGGAAATTAATTATAAAGTTTTTTAAGAATAAAAAAAAATATATTCACTATGTCCAGATAGGATACAAACAGCAAAATATATCTTGTGATTACAATTGGTGTACTAAGCTTCTTCAAAACATTGATCAAGTCTAAGACTTTACAAGTTTCGCAAATCCTAATACTTCTCTATTTCGCTGCTATGTGGCACTGATGACTTCATTCCATACCATACCGCCACTTCAGATGTTGTCACCCCTTAAAAAGTTTCGTTAAATCCTTAACAAATTATAAGCCCAGACCATTAAAATAACATACTTGTAAATAAAATTTTAATCAAGTTCCCGCGTGTCAGAACAAGAAGGCTCGCTTCATTACATCAGGTATGGACAAAGGAGTGCCACTTCAAACAAAATTGTTGAATTATAGAAACTTCAAAGAATTTTCCACTTGCAAAAATACTCAAGCCCAAAATTACACGGGAAAAATTAAAGACTTCGATTTCGGTATGTATATCACACATATCGCCACTGAGGTTGAACCCCAAATTCTCCTCTATTCCTATTACTCAAGAAATTCAATTAAAATGGTGGATCGGCAAAAACTCGTCAAAGCGTATAAGATAAAAGCAATAAAAATAACGAATTGCAGAAGATCCTTAAAGTCCAAAATAAACTAACAAATTCACTCATTTACAGCAGCTTTCGAAAATATCCTTTATTTGCAATGAAAAACAAATTGTCCAATTAAGATGTTAAAAGGTACATAATATGTAGTGAAATAACATACTTGCAAATACAATTTTTAAAAATTTAGTCCATTTGCTGTGCTTCAGAACTATAAGAAGGCTTCATTACATCTGGTAGCTCGGATGGGATGGACAAAGGAGCAATGTCCAACTCTTCAAACTCTCCAGTTTCTGTAACATTAAAAAGAAAAATAAATCCTCTGCATTAAAACATACAAATTTAAAAGTTTAGAAATATTTAAACTTTAATATGTGTACCACCTAAACCCTTTGGAATCACCGTTACCAATACCAGTGATATGATTACAAACCCTTTTGGAGCAGAAATTTTTTGAAATTGTAGCAGTTTTTAACTTCATAGGTAAGTAGAATTGGTTGTTGGACAGGTTGCAGTGAGTGGACCGTGAAGAAGTGTATCTAACCTTTGTCACCATATGCTGAGTCTGGGAGTATTTAACCAGATGACAAGTTCCGTTACACTTAAACTACACAAACAAAATCACCCTCTACAAAACTGTGATAAGACCAGTCCTGTTATAAAGCCGTTGTCTGGGGTTTTGCCTCCAAGACCAATAAAAAGAAACTGTAAACTACTCAAAACCGAACACCAAGATTAATAAGGAAAACCTCCAGATACCTGAGAAATGATGTCACACACCGGGACTTTGGAAAATTTAAATTAAAAATAACATAAACATATTAGCATATTGTAATAATTACGGAAACCTTGATAAACTCACTGTACCTCATCCAGGGGAATAATACTAATAACAAAAAAATTTGAAACAATGTCATTTGGCCACACCCACTTGGGAGCCAATCAGATTTCACCTGTTCTCCTAGGAGAACTGTATGGAAAAGTCTGCTCTAGGATGGAGCAGCACCCATCTTGCCTCGGGGGTTTCGTCCAGAAAAGAGCACCAGGCGCGAAGCGCCTTTAATCTCCAATCTCTAGGTGTGGTTCTTATCTTCATACTGTGACATTATTTCATTTGCCCATAGTTGGAGGTTCGAGGTTTTTGATTTACTGTTTTAATTACTTGACTTAGCTCCTAGTGTGGCAGTTTGTTGCACATTTAGAGTTTGAGTAATTTTGGGGAGTTGATGCAGATCTAAGGATTTCCTAGCAATTTGGCAGTTTAAGGTTTAAGAACATTTTTTAGAAAACATTGATCGAGTTTTTATTTAATATCAACTATTTAAGTTGGGACTTACCTAATTCCGATTTTCAATATTAAGTACCGAACAGGGTCTCTTACGTGATTTGGCTTTGCGATGATCATAATCATGCAGATTGAATAGTAGTTCATTTGGAACAGATGGCAGATTTTTATAGAATTTAAGCGCTAGTTTTTTAATTTGGGCTCTAACAGTTTTTATTTTGAAGTCTTTCCTAATTACCGAGTTTCGTAAGTATCTAGGGGCTTTCCTTATAATCCTTAGGGTTTTGTTTTGTTTTGTCTCTAGTAAGTCTATAGTAGTTTTACAGGCATATCCCCATACGGGTGCTGCATACAGCATTCCCGGGCGGATGACCGATTTATAAATTAGGAGTTTATTTTGATAACTTAGATTTCCGTTTCCTATCATTCCCCCTTAGCGTAACTATACATGTAAGATCTAAGTGCGTGCGTGTGTAGAAGGATACGTTTGTCGTTGTTTTTCGAAAATTCGCTGCTAGCTCCGGTGTAACATTAATAAGAGGACCAACTGGTCTTTTAGAAATCGAAGATATTATTGCGGGTTTTCAAGTATTTTCTTGTGCTAATTTAAGGTGCATCAAAGAAGCTTATTTAAGGCGTATAAAGAGTTATTTAAGGAGTGCCAAAGGAAATCATTTAGAGCATATTACGTGGGCGTCATGCGTGACGTCATCAAGCGAGCATTCCATTGGACAAATAAGCTTGGAACACTAACAGGAAAATTAAATTTGTTTGTTATATGTTATGACTTATTTTTTCTTGAAAATTGTTGACAAAATCGAAAAAACTCGCCGATTGCGTCAAGTACATGTTTTTTACTCTCTTTAGCTTAAAACAGTCCCTCTTTAGTTTATAATAATCCCCCTTTAGCTTAAAATAGTCTGCGAAAAAGTCGCAAAGAGCGGTCTTCTATTCTTCAAAGGGCAACTCTGCAAAGTAATGGCCCCCACCCACCCCTACCCCTCTACAAAGGATTTTCCTGGATCCACCCCTTTACCCTTATGTTTAAAGTACCTTGCCTTTACCGTCCGGGGACTAAATTTCGCTGAAGTCGAATTTTCGCTACAAAGGACAGCGACATCTTTTATTATGTAAAACTTAAATACATCACAAAGCTATAAATTTATAAAACACCAATATACACTTACCAGTATTCTTATAAGCCAATCCCAATTTAGCAGGTGCTTGGGCTAAGGCTGTGGTAGAATTTATACCATATTCTTCCAATGTTCTCTCTGGCAACATCACCTAGTAGAAGTAAAAATAATTGGCTCGGGTTACATTTTATTTTAAAGTTACTTGAAATAGAAATAGTAACCTAAGTTTTTACAATGTTCTAAGATCTAAAAATTCACTTTTATCTGTCCATTTGTGGCCGGGGTCTTATTTCGTAACATTAAAAAAAAAATTTGTTTTAAAAGCCTTGAAAAGTTTCATATGTGAAAAAAGAACTTTTATGAATCTTTGGTTTCGAAATTATATTAGACACGAAATTTTGAAAATAAAACATTTCATGAAAAAAGGAACACTAAGATGGATGGGAAAATAAATTGAATGGCGCAATCACAGCATTTATTAGAAAATAATTAAAAAATGAATCGCAATAATTTACCAAAATATAAAAATAAGCCGGTTAGATAATCTAATATATAATAATTAGGGGATAGAAATAGATGGAAAAAGATGTACCCTTGGCAACATAAGAAAATACAAACTGGATGGGCAATCGCACTATTTATTCAAAAATTATTTGATTTTTTTTTTTCATTTTCATTCACATTATAAAAATAAAATAGTTTTATTACTCTGATATGGAAATCAAATTATATGGCAAACTGGATGCAAATAGGTATCTCTTGGATATAGTCTTGGAAATCCAGGGGAATACGATTTGAGATGTGCAAAATCTGGCACTTCAGATTCAACAATTCAATAATAAGGATTTAAAAAAAAACAGTTTATTGCCGCCTGACCCCCTCCCCTTCCTCACAAAAAAAGAAACGGCAGTAATCTGGGCTGAAACTCTGCTCATCATCGGATACGGGGTCCTAATTTTTGCAGAATTCGTAGTATTTAGTTTCTAGAAAATTTAAAAAAAAGTGTATATTTTATCAATTTCTCTGTGGAATAGGAAAAGGTTTATATAATACTAAAAGATGGGAATGGGGTACATTCTATGGAAGGGCTACATTCTAGTTATGGTGTTATGTAAATCAGAAATGGTGATTTTAAAAGAAGTGCCGGCTGATGGATTCAAATAATAAGGATTTTAAAAGAAAAACAGTTTATTGCCGCCTGAACCCCCCATTCCCCCCAAAAAAAGAAACGACAGTAATCTGGGCTGAAACTCTGCTCATCATCGGATAGGGGAGTCCTAATTTTTGCAGAATTCGTAGTATTTAGTTTTTAGAAAATTTTACAAAAAGTGTATATTTTATCAATTTCTCTGTAGAATAGGAAAAGGTTTATATAATACTAAAAGATGGGAATGGGGTACATTCTATGGAAGGGCTACATTCTAGTTATGGTGTTATGTAAATCAGAAATGGTGATTTTAAAAGAAGTGCCGGCTGATGGATTCAAATAATAAGGATTTTAAAAGAAAAACAGTTTATTGCCGCCTGAACCCCCCATTCCCCCCAAAAAAGAAACGACAGTAATCTGGGCTGAAACTCTGCTCATCATCGGATAGGGGAGTCCTAATTTTTGCAGAATTCGTAGTATTTAGTTTTTAGAAAATTTTACAAAAAGTGTATATTTTATCAATTTCTCTGTAGAATAGGAAAAGGTTTATATAATACTAAAAGATGGGAATGGGGTACATTCTATGGAAGGGCTACATTCTAGTTATGGTGTTATGTAAATCAGAAATGGTGATTTTAAAAGATGTGCCGGCTGATGGATTCAAATAATAAGGATTTAAAAAAAACAATGTTTTACAGTATTACACTAATTCAAGAACTTCAGAAAATAGAGGATACAAGCAACGAGCTATAGTATACGAAGATACTACTGGCATTCTGATAACGTTATCCGCCACAATCAAAGAGCTAGAATCAAAGAGCTTGATTGCTCCTTGAAGGCGGTAAGCCACTGTTCACGCTACCGATGACGTCAGAAATGGCCAATTCCCTCAAGCAGGGGAATTTTAACATGGAAATTACATATGACCAGAGGTGCTGAAATGTTCCAAAGATTAAAATTATTTTTACCATTTTCTAAAGGCTACTTTTATAAAAATAAAAATTAATTAACTTATTCATTTAATATGATAGACTTAAAAAAAGGTTTACATATGAATTTATCATTTTAAAACGATTTCTGCCAAAAACTTTCGCCCGTTTTTCAAATAAGGGAAGAAACTAAGCCGTTTTTAAGCCAAATGTTTTTACACTAATAAGGAGATGATTTTTTTTTTAATTTATTTATTATTGACTTCACTTTACCATTAAAATTTTACTTATTTCATCAAGTTATCAATTATTCAAATGTTTTTAAATATCGTACACAAAATAAAACATAACATTAATATTTTAATTTTATACCTACCTTTTAATCCATTGGAATCAATTAAATATTGAGTACAAAGGCATAATTTTTTTTTATTAAAAATGAATGAACTATAAAAATTGTAATGCAATCTATCCCAAAATTATATAGAAACTAAAACTAAAAGAATAAACAGAACACATGTATAACGATTATGCAGGATATTATTCAGGAGGGGGGGGGGATGCTAAAATCGAGTGCATTCAAAATTTGGAGATTATTAATAACTTTTCATTTCTGGAACTTGGAAATGTAGATTTAAAGGTCCAATAACAACAAACTGATAAAAATTCGAACCATTTAAATATCGAGGGAGGGGGGGGGGTGATAAAAATTGTTTAAAAAATAAAACACATATAGAAATATATTAGGATATTAAAGAAAAGGACGTAAGAGAAAACGAAAAATACCAAATTTTTCGTTTTTGACTGCACTAAGGACGGAGCTGTAAAAACTTAAACTGTTCATTTTCAAAAAGTAACGAACGAGAAAAGCTGAAACAGTTTTTAGAAATCCCATCCTAAACATGAAAAATAACAGGTACACTTCAAGTCGATTAAAAAAAGAGGAGAAGGGAGTAAATTAGAAAAAGAAGAGTTTAAAAAATAAAATAAAAAATAATATGGAATCGAGTGGGGCATCAAAATGTCGGTGTACGAGACCAATAGAAAAACATTATTTTCTGTTTTCAGAGCCATTGGAGAAGAATGGGGGAGGAAGAAAAAAAGTTGAAAAATCGCCTTTACTTTGTTTTGGAAAGTAATGGACAAAATAACTGTAAAATTTATTTGAAGATAAACCCAAACACAGGAAAAGCGTCGAGGACACTTCAGGCTAATTACAAAAAGAGAATCAGAGAGAGAAAGTAATAAAATGGAATGTGACAAAAATATAGAACAAAAATATTCGTGTGGGGCATTAAAAATCGGGCTCATAAAGACTAGGAGAAAATTATCACATGTGAGAAAATAGTGCTCAAACCTCAATCTTCCTATTGAAGTTCACTTGTAATGTTATTAAAATGTTCTGTAAGGAATGGTTTCTAATTAAATTAACAGTTTCCAGGGAAGTACTTTAACATCCCAATGACCTCCCCATAAATACGCCTATGACAATGCATATTCAAATGTAAAAGTGAAATGTTTTGTTGAAAAAATAAAATGTTTTGTATTTCTCCAACAACATTTTATTGCAAAAATAGCTCATAATGCTGTTCAAGTGCTTTGAAATTCTCATTTACAAGGTTAAATTCTTGAATATTTCTCTCGGAGGAGGGGGGGGGGCGGATTGCTTCATAATCGGGACTTCAATCCACCCACCCCCTTTAAAAAGATTATATGTTTGCCCATGCAACATACCAGATGTTGAATTGCGAGAAATATTTTGTATTCATCATGGAAGATTTCTATAAAGTGGAACGCCATAATTTTAACAGAAAAACCAAAGTTTGAAATGCGCAAAAATATTCAGTGTGCTATAATAAAATGAAATGTTTTAATATTGTCCTAGTTTGCTAAGAGGTATGTGGTATGTACTATATGTGCAAAATGTAAGGCATGTAGCTAAAATTAACTAAGTTATACCAATAATTTTAAATTGAACTATGCAGAAAACGACGTGACATTTGGCCCAATTATTACTATTTATTACAACTTAAATACTTTTATTCTCTTTATTAAGTCAAGAAATTTCAGTCCTCTGACGTAAACTGAAGATATGTAGTGGTAAAATATCATAAGTATTAACTATTTTTTTTATTAATATCATAAGTATAACTATTTAAAAGAAAGTAAAATGACAATAGTAATAGAAAGTAAAATAGCAAGCAAATCTGCCTCTGTGAATGTTCCTAATACTTAAGTTTCTACACATCTCATTTGAAGAAAAATTCATTTAGCTGAAAAAAATTAGGTGTTCCCCAAATAATGACCTATGTGTTCTATGCAAAATATACTGATGCCACCAAAAGGTTTATACACTTCCCCATTTGCATGAAAAATGAATTAGATGAAAAAATAAACTGAAAACATTTCAAAAATTCCCAAAATTATGACCATAGTCTTCTACAAATACAAATACCGTTGCCACCTAAAAAAATATTTTAAGAAATGATAACTCAAAAATATTCACATTTTGCAAAAATACCTTCCAAAAAAATCACGAAAATTCAAGATATCAGACGGAGATCGTAACGTAAATTAAGATTACGGTGATTGCGATCCAGTTGGCTCCAGATCTGCGTTTGAATCAAACACTCCGGAATAAAATGTGTTTCAAACACGAAAATATGTTTTGGAGTCCATATGATTGATAAATATAACCTACCAAAATAAAATTAGCGAGGTACACAATTTAATTGATTTAACATGAAATGATCCTTAAACAAAACCCAGTAAATTTTGAAAATTATCCGTATACGCGTGCATCCTTCAGCACAAATCAATTGAGAACAGGATTAGAGAAATTTCCGCATAGCAGCTAGACATATTATATGTATGCATTACATCAATCTCCGAAATCAACCTGCTTTAAGGTAGTAAAAAGACAAAAAACTATAAATTAAATATACCTCATCATCTTTATACAAATGCTGATTCTGTGGAGGAACTCTTGTAATTCCTTCAATTCTTCTTTTCACTTCCTCGATGGTAGTATCTTCTTTAGCATCTAGACAGATGGTGGTTTTCTTGCGCATGATTATTAAGAAGACGTCCTACATTCCAAGCAATGTAAATTTCAATATAAAAAGACGAGCAATTTTCAGAATATGACACATACTACAAAATATTATATAATAATTTAAATTGTATAATGCATGTATTTCCTCTAACTGAGAAACTTAATTGAACGAATTATTTGGAATTTAGTAGGTAAGCCACTTGTGGTGATCCCTGTATGTATCACCATAACCTTGGTGATCGTCAATATCGAAATTAAAAATACTGGAAATGTATCTCGTAAGTCTAAAGAAAGCTGTGGTTAGTTAAATGTTAATATTCCCCGATTTCCACCTTTTGCCCCTTTTTCGGTCGGACCATCAACTCTATTCACATCAAGATTAAAAGATTTATGTTTTTTCCCATCTGAACATAAAAATACCCAGTAAATAAACATTAACCCGTAAAACTTGATGAAAAATATATTTTAACATTTATTCTGCGGAAGTACAAATTTTCTAATTATCGTGAGGTTTGCAGCAAGGAAAAAATATCTCTAATATTGAGCTACAAAGCTCTTGTGGAACATTGTACAATTCTCTTATCAGTTTTTAAATTTTGTTTGTACCTGCTTCATTGTTGAAGCCATTTTTATATCATTAATTTTTTTTTCCTTATCATAGATTATTTAATTAACCTCTCACTGTCTTTCAACTACAAAGTTGTTGGAAGAAGCCAAATCATCCTTTATAACAGCAATTCTATTGCTATATTTACAAAAAGTGTAAAATAAATAATTGAAACTTCGATAGTAGTAAGTGAAATAATGGCCAAAGAACAATACTGGAGTTTTGTTGCGACAAACGTATTGATTTGCTTTCGCAATTTTTGAGAAAGGGTTCTAATTTTGATAAAAAGCTCTAAAATTCGCAATACATTTTTTGTGCAAAGCTGAAATAAATTTTGAGCCAAATAATTGAAACTTCGATAGTAGTAAGTGAAATAATGACCAGAGAACAATACTGGAGTTTTGTTGCGACAAACGGATTGATTTGCATTCGCAATTTTTGAGAAAGAGTTCTAATTTTGATAAAAAGCTCTAAAATTCGCAATACATTTTTTTATGCAAAGCTGAAATAAATTTTGAGCCAAAATAATATTTAGAGATAAAATAATTTTTTTTTTTTATATACAGACGCTAAAATAAATTTAGTTTAAAGCTCTTATATTTCTAAAATTTGTGATTTTATTTGAAATGCGGAAAGAACAGTATTATGGATCGCAAATAAAGAACACTCAATTTTTCAGAGCATACTACTAAATAAAATAAAAATTGTCCGTTACTTTAAGCCCTTCGTCGTATTTTTACTTCTCCATACTATGTAATAATATTTGAATATAGAAAGTAATATTTACACGAAAATATTCGAATTCGAGATCTTGATGCCAATATATGCTTTAAGACTTCCTGAACACGTTTTCACTATTTCAGGAGTTATATCCGTCTGTCTGTCAGTGGTCGATTACTTCCGTACACAGTAGCGGCCACAAATATTAATGGATTTTCACGAAACTTTGTATCCAGCTTTGTTTTTGAAATATCTAGAACTAGATAGAATTTTTCTTTTTTTAATTCGAGGGAAAACTTCAAAATTTTATATTTTTTTAACATGGCAGCATAGGGCAAAAATTGGCATGATCATGCGTAAAAAGGGTTATTTATGGTTCAATGATCAAGAGTTTCAATTATTGTTGTGAAAAGTAGTCATGTTTTTGTTTGTGACGTGATTGACCTCCTCGGGGGAAAAGTTGCCCCCCCCCCCCGATGGTGCACTATGTTAAGTACATTTAACAAAGGATTTTTTTAAGCCCTTCAAAGTAAAGGATAACAAGCCATAATTGTAGTCTTTGGATCCACGATACCGATTTTTCAAAAATTTCTTGTAAAATTTGGAAACAAAAAGATATTTAAAAATAGATTCTGGTATGATAAAATCGAGTTGAATCACATTCTAGTTAATTTAAGTCGAAAAACTATGTTAGGATTGGCCACAAGGTAAACAATTGCTTTATACTGCAAAAATTGTTTTGGAGTCTATAAGATTGGCACAATTCGCTTACCAAATTACATAAAAATTAATGAAGCGGAATGAAGCCGAACTCGACTGTCTCATAAACCAATCCATTTTCAAATAGCCTGTTATTTTTATTTTTTTTTTGCAAGAAAAAATTTGAAAAATTTATATCGTTGGTCCAAATGATTTAAATTTAAAATTATCGATGTTTATAGCTGAAAATTTAAGGCTATTAACAAGGGCTATTTATGGCTCAATGATTACGAAACTTCAACTTTCAATCATTGTTTTGAAAATTAGCCGTATTTTTGTTTGTGACGGCATTGATTTCCTCCCCCCCCCCCTCCCCAATGGTGCACATTGTCAGGTTTAGGTACGGTCCTATCAACCAAAATATATTTTCAAGCCCTTCAAAGTGAAGGGAAATAAGCTATAATTGTAGTTATTTGTATCTACGACATCGATTTTTCAAATTTTTTCTTGTAAAATATGGAAACAAAAAGCTATTTAAAAATGAATTCTGATATGATAAAGTCGAGTGGAATCCCACTCCAGTTAATTTAACTTTAAAATTAAAGACATTCACAGATGAAAATTTAGGCCGAAAAACTATGTTTGGGTTTAACTTAAATGCACACAAAAAGTCTACTATTTAGGTTTTAAATTAACTGCCCCCTCCCCCCCGTAATTCAAATAAATATTCATAAGCTCCTACAAAACATGAAATAGCACTTTTTCTTTATCTAGCCATATGGTAAACAATTGTTTTATAAATACAAAAATTGTTTTGGAGTCTATAAGATTAGATTGATACAATTAATTCTCCTATCAAATTATATCAAAATTAATTAACTGGAGTGAGGTTGAACTCGACATTCTCATAACCGAATCCATTTTTAAATAGCCTTTTATATATATTTTTTTGCAAATTTTGTAAGTAAAAATTTGAAAAACCTGTACCGTTGGTCTAAATAATTTAAATTTAAGGTACAGATTGGATATAAAGAACTTGGATTTTTCAACTTTTTTTCACGAGTCAATTGTGGCGCCAAATGGCCAAATATGGCGCGCCTGCTTTTGCGCAACATTTTGCATTTTCTGGAAATTCTGGCAACCCCACTCCTTTTAGCTTTCTGATGCAGTCGGCTGCGGCCATTTTATTTTTGTTTTGTTGTTGGTGTGTGTGTAAAAACGTGTCTGAGTGTGTTAAAAACGTAAATATCATACAGGAATTAAAGATAGCACATGTTATTAGATGAAATAATGTAGAAGCAGAAAATTTACATAGAAATAATGAGAGTTTTTTTATGATCGCAATGTGGAAACAATTATTTGTGCAATTTGGATATTTACACGTGTTTTTCTTTGAAAAGTTTTGAATTTCATTAAACCAAGTACTGTGTTTTTATTTTGTTGTAAACGTAAAGTATCGTTTCTTTTAAATTTCTTTAAAGTACAAACTTTTTTCTAAGTATTGTTTTTTCTTAAATTTAGTTAAAGTACAAACTTTTTTCTAAGTATTGTTTTTTTCTTAAATTTAGTTAAAGTACAAACTTTTTTCTAAGTTTCGTTTTTTCTTAAATTTAGTTAAAGTACAAACTTTTTTCTAGGTATCGTTTTTTCTTAAATTTAGTTAAAGTACAAACTTTTTTCTAAGTATCGTTTTTTCTTAAATTTAGTTAAAGTACAAACTTTTTTCTAAGTATCGTTTTTTCTTAAATTGTGTTAAAGTACAAACTAAGTATCGTTTTCTCTTAAATTTAGTTAAAGTATAAACTTTTTTCTAAGTATCGTTTTTCTTAAATTTAAATAATAATTAACAAATCTTTTCTTAAAAGTATTGTTAATTATCGGCATTTTTATGCATTTTTTCTAAGTATCGTTTCTCGTAAATTTAGTAATTTCGTATTTTTAATAAGTATTGTTAATTATCGGCATTTTTTATTAGCTATGTTTAGATTTCTTACGCGTAAAGTTCAAGATGGCGTCCGTTAAGAATTTATAAACACCGTACGCGTTGGCGCCAGTCTTGGCGACAAAAAAAAATGGCGGATTTAGCCAAATTCTTTATATCCAATCTGTTCCAAATTTAAAATTACAGAAGTTCATAGATTAACATTTAGGCCCAAAAACTATGTTTGAGTTTAACTTAAATGCACACAAAAAATCTAATATTTAGGTTTTTAAATTAACCCTATCCCCCCCCCCCTCACCCGGAATTCAAATAAAAATTCATAAGCTCCTACAAAATATGAAAGAGCATTCTTTTTTATACGACCACATGGTAAACAATTGTTTTATAAATACAAAAATTGTGTTGAAGTCTATAAGATTGTTACAATTCTCTTACCAAATTACATCAAAATTAAATAAGTGGAATGAAGCTGAACTCGACTTTCTCATATCCGAATCCATTTTTAAATAATCTATTATTTTTATTTTTCTGCAAATTTTGCAGTAGAAAATTTGAAAAATCTATCAGTGATCCAAATGATCACAATTATAGCCTGTTACCATTTATTTTAAAGAGCTGGAAAAAATCTCCAATTGATACCACATTTCACAACGGACTCCTTGGGAGAGGTAACCCCCCTCCCCCTCCCCTTCTCAGGAGGATGACGTCACGAACACAAAAATTGCATCGCGACTCCATTTTCCACTACAATGATTGAAACTGTTAAGTGTACCGATCATTGAGCCATAAATAACCACTTTTATGCATAATTATGTTAAATTTCGTCCTATGCTACCACGTTAAAAAAATATATATAATATCAAATAAATTTCGAAGTTTTCGATCGAATTAAATTTTTTTTTTATCTAGTTCTAAATATTTTGATAACAAAGCCGAATGTAAAGCTTCGTAAACATCCATTAATATTTATGGCAGCAATTATGTAGACAAAATATCGACTAAAGACGGACAACACTCTAAAAATAGTCAAAACGTGTTTAAAGTCTTAAAATATATATTGGCATCAAAATCTCGAATTCGAAATTTTTTATACTTTAATTTTACGTATTATTTCCCATATTCTTTAGTAAATTGAATTGTACAATTGCACTATTTATGCAAAAATAATTAAAAAATTAACCTTAATAATTGACCAAAATGTGAAAATAAGCAAGTTTAATAAATCTAATGATTATTGTTTAGAGAATGGAATTGGGTGGAAAAGGGTATTATGGATTCTCAACCGAAAATCTCAATCGTATATATATACTAAATGTATCAAAATAATAATAATAATAATAACATGAATTATAAACCAAAATATAAAAATAAGCAAGTTTTGTCTACTTAGTATACAATAATTTCAGGAAGGAGATGTATGGGAAAAAACACGTGTCAGCTTTGGGCAATGCAAGCGGTATCTCCTGAATTACTCAGTCCCCTTATTTACGCGAAAATAATTAAAAATTAACTTTAATAATTAACCAAAATGTTAAAATAAGCCAGTTTAGTCAATCTAATGATTAATATTTATATCATGAAGAACGATACTTGTAGACTCCTAGGACTACACTACAATTCACTGAATCGTACAATAGTACATAATGAGAGAAAACAATAAAAAAAAAATCAACATGAATAATAAATCAAAACATGAAAATAAACAAGTTTAGTAGGAAATTGCGTAGTAGTTAGAATCTCTGAACTTATGCAATTAAAAATTCTATAAGGAACTTACCATTTTGTTTTTCTTTTCAGAACTAAAATAAGACTATAACGTAGACTTAACACGTGCTGTACCAAGGTTATTATATGGTGTATGGCCGTAAATATAATTTTTCTTGAGAATTGTAGCAGAAACAATTACTTTTTATGTGCAAAATATGCTAAATTGCGTCAAAATATACTAAATTGCATCAAAATAGGCTAAATGAAAAAAAAAATTAACGTTTAGTCATTTTAAACAATTATTTGTTATACCTAGTGTTCTAAAAAGGCTGGAATTTTTTAAACAGTCGGTGGGGGGATGAGGTTGTTTTTTACAGAAACTTGGGAACAAAACTGATTTTTGTTTTCAACTCTGGCTTTTTTCCATATCTTAAAAATGAAGAAATCTAAAGTGTCTCACTGTCTGATGAATATGTAAAGCAAAGAATGATATTTTAAATAATAATAAAAAACATATATAATGAGTCGCCGCGTAAATTCATAAAAGATTCAAAGTAATACTTTTTTTTAAAAATTAGAATGCGAAGATATCATTCCTTTATGTTAAAAATTAGAATTGTGAAAATATTAAATTTTGGGATGCAACAACATAAATATAAGAAATTTCATAACACATATTTAAAAAATTAAAAATGATTTTAATAATGGAGAAATTATTGTCCTATAGATTCTATTTAGTTCTTTGAAACTTCGTTCTTTGATCCTTTTAATTATGTCAAAGCAATAATATTTTTGATCAGTGAGGAATTGAGTGTGAAAATGTTTCAAAATTGTGTTTAAAATGTTTATTCATTCCCCACTCCTTCCCAGCATTTAACAGGGTGTTGTTCTATTGATAAATATGAATTGATAAAGCCATTTTATTAGAAAGTTAAAGTCATTAACTTTTGCAAGTTAATGCCTTACAAGCAGCATTTTGATTTATTATAATAACATTATGTCCAAATATTCTTAAAAGCAATTTTTTTTTTTGGCGGGGGGGGGGGGGTTCAAGGAATATAAAGTAACTGTTGCATAATCTGGGAGTAATATACAAGATTTTGAATAGATACAATTGTATAATGCTCAGCTATATTACTAAAGTTGAAAATTGGCATTGCCTCACTGCCAATTTTGCACTTCAGTTTATACAAAAATAAAAGTGTTTTATTAAAAATAAAGTTTTACTGAAGTAAGAAAATAATTTTAGCGGCACTTTTAAAACACTAAAAGGTATGGTAATTCTAATGACTGAATGTATATTTTCTAATGACTGAATGGGGGGGGGGGGGGTCAAGGAATATAAAGTAGCTGTTGCATAATTTGGGTATAATATTCAAGATTTTGAATAGTTATATAGAATTGTATATTGCTCAGCTATATTTCTAAACTTGAAAATTGGCATTGAGGCAATTTTGCACTTCGTTTATACAAAATCTAAAAAGAAAATATTTTGTTAAAAATACAAGAACTAAAAAAAAAAGTATTTTGTTAAAAATACACGTTTACTGAAGTTAAGGAATAATTTTAGTGGCACGTTTATAATACTAAATGGTATGGTAGTTCTGTAAATGTATACTTTTAAAATCTCAAAGTTTATACAGGTTTTTTATTCATTATTAAAATGTTGATGCATTAATATTAAACATCAACAACTTTAAATAATATAATTAATGTTTTTTTCGAAATTAAGGCCAATTTCACTGATGCTTTTATTAATTGAATTGAAAACAAGTAAAAACAAACAAAAAACGTATTTTCTTTTCAAATACACCCTTTTATTAGTTGTATGTAACTTAAATATATGAAGGACAACACCATACAAAATGTTTGCTCCGGTTCCCGAGTTTTTCCTTAGAATAACATTAAGTTATTCTTTAGTGCATTACTCTTAACAGTTCCTGTACGGGCTCGGATGGTAAGGTTCAAAATTCAATGAATTAAAATATACCATGAAAGATAATCATGCCAAATATGATATGATTTTTCTAGATACACCGGATCTCGAGTTATTCCCGCATAATGAGTATATATCTATGGCGGGCCCAGGGTGGGCTAGCCCGATAAGGCTCAAAATACAAGAAATCAATATATACCGTAAAAGACAACGAAATACTAAATTTAGACCTTCCAACTAGAAAATTAAAATATATCACAAAAGACAACGACATGCTAAATTTCATGTTAGTGTGATTAATGGAACTTGATTAGTTAGGACCTAAACAATAGGTATTTTGAAATACATCAGACGTATTCAGCACTGTTTTACTCCTGTTCAAAAAATTATTTTATAGCGGCAATAAGTCGCCAAGTCTGCGAGTCTTCGACCCTAAGTCACGTGATACATGCAGTGGTCACTTTTTCAATCTCTTCTGAATAGCAATGCGCAGTCTACCTATATCTCTGGTCGAAGGTTTGAATCATAGGATTAATTTTTCTCCTTTATGTGCAAAAGGGCCTTTCAGAATATGTTTTCTAATGTGTGTTGTTGAGTGCATGCTTATGGCATTTATGAAGTTTTAATGTGGGCTGGAGGCAGGATTGCCTTCTCGAGATTTTAGATTAATCTAGATTTTCTTATGATTAGTTAGTTGATCAGTTAATAGGTAGATTTCAAAGTATTGTGAAAGTCAATTAAAACATCGCAGACTAGGGCATTTCTGGATAAAACTTCAAACCAAATATCCCCTTCCCTCGAAAAATTTAGAATTCAATAATATATAAATAGTTTTACACATTTGAAAAAAATAAGTTCATACCATGAAATATTTTCCTTTAAATGCATAAGCATATTGATAGTATTTACTATTAAAGAATTATGGTATTGACCAGTAAAGACTTGTAAGTTTGATGTATGCATACATATGTTTGCAATGTTGATTAATAGGTTTATGATACCTAAATATTTAAAACTATTTAAACTATTATTGAAGTGCATTGGAAAGTAAGCATTTTTACTTTCCCTGCAATACATGGTAATGTATAGAGAAAGTATTGGAATCATGTCGAAAATCGCAACACGAGTTTTCGACGGATCTACACTTTTCAAGACATCTAGAATACGAAAAAACCATTTTTTGCGTGACGTCTGTGTGTGTGTCTGTGTGAATACACCGAATTTCACAAAATTTTGTAGGTAAGTCACTTGTGGGCGAGTCTGGTGCTGATTAGTTTTGGGTACGATTCGGGATAAAAGAACCCGCCTTTTTTTGCGAAATGGCCCGCAAAATTTTGTATCCACTCTAGCTGAAAAACTAATGGATTGAATTTCACAAAATTCGGTAGATGAGTCACGTATAGGTCATCCTGGTGCTGATTAGATTTTGGTACGATTCAGAAAGAAATAACCTGCCTTTTTTTGCAGAATGGCCCGCAAAAATTGTCAACATCAAAACTAAAAAGCTACGTATGCTCAAATATATCCATTAAATGCTTGTTTAATACGTAATTTTTAAGGAAAAAAAGCATAAGACCAACCCCATTACACTAGGACTAGTCGTTCTCGAGATATATTAGTTTTATTCGTTTTTTCTCCACGCCACCTTTGAAAATAAGTCCAGTTATCAAATGAGAACGAAAATTGAATTAAAAGTGAATTAAATTTTATTGAAATAAAGAGAACGTGGATATAAGTCTGCAGGGAAAGTCATGTGTTGCCCACATCAGATTTTTTACTTTCCCTGTAATACATGGTAATATATAGGGAAAGTATTGGAATCATGCCGAAAATCCTAAGTCGAGTTTTCGACGAATTTACACGCTTCGAGACCTCTAGAATCAGAAATTTTTTTTAGCGTGATGCCTGTGTGTATGTCTGTCTGTCTGTCTCTGCAGATTTTTATTCACTCTAAATAAAAGACTAATCGACCGAATTTCATAAAATTTGGTAGGTAAGTCCTTTGTGGGAGAATCTGGTGCAGATTTGTTTTGGGTACGATTCGGAATAAAAGGACCCGCCTTTTTTGGCGAAATAGCCCGCAAAAATTGTATCCACTCTAGCTGAAAAATGAATGGACCGAATTTCACACAATTCTGTAGATAAGTTGCTTGTGGGTTACCTTGGTGCTGATTATATTTTGGTACTATTCAGAAAATAAATAACCTGTCTTTTTTTTGCAAAATGGCTCTCCAAATTCGTCAAAATCTAAAATAAAAAACTACGTGTGCTCAAATATATCCACTAAATGCTTGTTTTATACGTAATTTTTAACGAAGAAACAAATAAGATCAACCCCATTACACTAGGACTAGCCCTTTTCGAGAAATTTTAGTTTTTTCGTAATTTCTCTACGCCACCTTTGAAAATAAGCCCAGTTACCAAATGAGAAGGAAAATTGAATTAAACGTGAATTAAATTTAATTAAGATAAAGAGAACGTGGATATAAGTCTGCAGCGAAAGTCATATGCTGCCCACATCAGATATTTTACTTTCCCTGCAATATATGGTAATGTATAGGGAAAGTATTGGAATCATGTCGAAAATCTTAACTCGAGTTTTCGACGGATCTACACGTTTCAAGACCTCTAGAATACGAAAAAACCATTTTCAGCGTGACGTCTGTGTGTGTGTCTGTTTGTCTGTGCAGATTTTTATCCACTCTAACTAAAAAACTATTTGACCAAATTTCATAAAATTCGATAGGTTTGTTAGGGACGAATCTGGTGCTGATTAGTTTTGGGTACAATTCGGGATAAAAGGACCCGCCTTTTTATTTTACATAATGGCTCGAGGAAGCATCTATCCACTCTAGCTGAAAAACTAATGGACCGAATTTCACAAAAATCGGATGATAAGTAGCTTGTGAGCCATCCTGGTGCTGAATCGATTTTGGTACGATTCGGAAAAAAATAACCTGCCTTTTTTTGCAAAATGGCCGGCAAAAATCGCTAAAATGTAAACTAAAACACTACGTATGCTCAAATATATCCATTAAATGCTTGTTTTATACGTAATTGTTAACGAAGAAAAGAATAAGACCAACCCAATTACATTAGGACTAGCCGTTCGCGAGATATTTTAGTTTGTTCGTATTTACTCTGTGCCACCTTTGAAAATAAATCCAGTTACCAAATGAGAACGAAAATTGAATTAAAAGTGAATTATATTTAATTAAAATAAAAAGAAGGTGGATATAAATCTGCAGGGAAAGTTATGTGCTGTCCACATCAGATTCTTACTTTCCCTGCAATACATGGTAATGTATAGGGGAAGTATTGGAATCATGTCGAAAATTGCAACTGGAATTTTCAACGGATCTACACGTTTCGAGACCTCTAAAATACGAAAAAACTATTTTTAGCATAACGCCTGTGTGTGTGTGTCTGTCTGTCTGTCTATGTGTCTGTCTGTCTGTTTGTCTGTCTGTGCAATGAATGTATCCACTCTAGCTAAAAACCTAATAAACTGAATTTCACATAATTTGGTAGGTAAGTCACTTGGGTGAGACCCTGGGGTTGATTAGTTTTTGGAAGGATTCGTAAATACAAAAACCGCCTTTCTTTGCGAAATGGCCCACAAAAATTTCATGTATCCACTCTAGCTAAAATACTAATCTATTAAATTTCACAAAATTTGGTAGATAAGTTACTTATGGGATACTCTGGCGCTGATTAGATTTTGCTACCATTCTGAAAAGAAGAACCTGCCTTTTTTCCGAAATGGCCCGCAAAATTCTGAAAAGAAAAAAAGAACTATTTATGCTCAAATGTATCAATTAATTCCTTGTTTTATATTCAATTTTTGACGAGGAAAAGAAAATAACACACTCCATTATGCTTTAGGATTAACCGTTCTCAAGATATATGAGATTTCTTGCATTTTTATTACGCCGATTTTGGAAAAATGTACAATTACCAAATAAAAACAAAAATTGAATTAAAAATGCAAATTTTGTGTTATTTGGTGCATTTTAAACTCAATCTAACGAATTATTAAAGAAATAAACATAAAATGAATAGCCGGCAGAGAAAGTCATGTGCTGCCCCCATCAGATTTTCACTTTCCCTGCAATACAGGGCAATGTATAGGGAAAGTATTGGAATCGTACCGAAAATCGCAACTCGAGTTCTCGATGGATCTACACGTTTCGGGACCTCTAGAACTCAATAGAATTTCCCCAAAAATTGAATTTGGAATATATTTATTCCTTATTAAATTTATAGATGATATGATGTTACGAAACATGACATGTGGTACATACTCATTGTATATTTATTTTGCTGCATCCAGGCCAGAACATATTCTTTTGTTCTGTTTATTCTGTTACTGCTTGGTAACAACCTGAACGTTGCAAAGAGCAATTTCTTATTTTGATTTCGAAATGTCGTCGGATAAATAAGTCTTCAATTTCGCATTTGAAATTATAATTTTTTGGTATCCGGTTCTCATTTATCCATCCGCATTCTTCGCACAGAGCTAACTTCTATTACTTAATAGTGGACAAGGAGATTTTCATCCGCTAATTGAGAATTTTGTTTCATGTGTAATTCCAATTTTTTTTTTTTTTGCTTCAATAATGATCTATTTTTTGCTTTTTCATTCATTTTGACCTTATCCAATCTGACGTTAAAGAAATGCAGCAATTCTTATACAACTCATTCTGCATCTTGTGGTATTTACATTGTCCATAAGTGAAAATTAGGCTTCGTTGTAGAAATAATCAAATTTGGAATATCATTTAAACTCAAATATATTGTAATTGCGTTGTTTCAGTATGTAGATGCACAGAATTTAAGCAAAAATAAAGCGGTTTTAGGTCGGATGCAACACTAAATATGAATTAAGAAGAACTTTAAAAATCACAATTTTGGCACAAGATGGATGCCATATTTTATTTTGAAGTGGGTCACTTGATCTATTCATATAAAGGGTGTAATTATTATTTTAATTTTTATTTAAAAACTACTGAATATATTTTGACGAATTTTTTGTTATATATATTATGGGATAATTTGAATATTTCCTAAAACTTTCGAAGCAATTTGTGAATTTTAAATTTGCTTAAAAAATGTTTGACAAATTAGGTCGCATAGGGTTCAATGTATTTCATTTTTTAACCTAGGTTCAATCCAAAACTAATTTGGTAATATTATTCATTAATATTCCCAATGGTCCCACAGACCGTCTGAACAAAATACTAAAATTTTATTTCGATAAAGTCATATTTACGGCAGTTATCGTGCTAATGTACAGACAGACAGAATGAAAAAAGTCATAAACACTTTTCAACTATGTTGTAAAGTGTTAAAAAAATAGAAGTTTTATTATGATTGTAGCCAAAACAGGAGGGGACCCATGACACAGTATTCTAAACCATTGTGCAAACTTGCCAATCATTTCATGCCATAGGACCGGCGCTAGCCTTAACAGAAAATTTTAAAAGGTTTTGTCAGCGGCTAGTTCTTTTTTAAATATAGAGAGATAAAATGAAAAAGTACTTTCATTTATTTACTTGAATAAAAAATGCATTTAACTTTTTAATGTGAAGAACAAAATGCCAGCTTTAGCCACTTGTCGTGAAACTGTAAATCTGCAACTACTGTTAAACTGTTGCATTATGCCTAATAAAGAAATTTTAACTTTTTTGTTGACTCTAACACTGAACTATTTTTGCTGTGACATTGCTCATAAAGCTTATTGTACCAAGGCTTCGAATTTTCATGTGATTTTTAAATTTAAAGACTGGATACTTTTTTCAAATGAAATTTGAAAAACTGTAATAGAACTTAAAACATTCTAAAACATCAATGAAGCAAACCGAGACAAATCAGTGCATGATATGAGCTTATTTAAAATTTAAAGGCAGAATACTTTTATCAAATGAAATTTGAAAAACTGTAATAGAACTTAAAGCATTCTAAAACATCAATGAAGCAAACCCAGACACACCAGTGCATTATATGAGCTTATTTATCAAAAATAAAATCGTATGCAATATGCAAACTGATGACGTATAATCAGATAACAACTGGTAAAATTCTGTAATCAATCCTTGAATTTTACAATTATCGATAATGTGAAACATGATTTTTTATCCACACATGCGAAATTTTGAGTTATATTTTCAAATATCATAAGAAATGGAAATTTATCTATAAAATTGGTCTAAATGTATACATGCATGATATCTTTCATAAAGAAATATTTCAAGAATAAAAAAAAAATTGAAAATGTAAAATTTAAGTTACGTACTGAGAAAAATTGGTCTATGAATTGATGTTTTAGTCTAAATGCATACATTCCATTCATGTACAGACAGAAAAATGAAGCAATTTAAGTTATAGCGAGAATTTATCTCCTTGGTCACTGTGTGTATAATTGAATTAATGGGTTCTTCTGCGTCTCTACGACACCAAGGAGTGGTGATAAACATTTTTACTTTCCTTATATACAATAATGTATAAGGAAAGTATTGTGACGGGATCGAAAATTCGAATTCGAGTTTTCAACGGGAGAGCACGTTTCAAGCTTCCCTGATCACGAATCGGACATTTTTTATATGATGTCTGTGTATGTGTATGTGTGAAAGTATGTGTGTGTGTCAGTGAGTCTGTGGAGACGATAACTGACGAACGAATAGACCGATTCGAGCGAAATTTGGTACAAAAATTACAATTCGTGAATACTGGAAGCCTGTTGTTTTTATGTGCAATCGAATGTTCAGAACCCCCCTAAATTTTCGAGTGAAATTTTGATAAAATTCATCAAAAAATCAAAACTTCTAATACAGTTACGCAAATAGACATTTCTTATGTAATTTTCCATTAGAAAATGATAACCATAAATTTTAGAACGCTAGCATGAACCCTTCTCGAGATATTGCACATTTTTCAAAAAATTATATAAAATATAAAAAAAAAATATTTCCTCTTGAGAAACATGCTCACTTTTCATAAGTAATATCATGCGATAAATTTGGTGACATCATTCTCGTGGATCTAGCTCGTTCCATTCATGAAAAAGATACTTTGAGTAATACTTTTGTATTTGAACGCCAATAGTCATTTATCTGCTATAAGAATAAATTATTTCTCCGTCCATAACGCTTGGCGAGATTTTGGCGACGAATTTGGCGGAATGTCGCCGACTTTTTTTAAATGTTACCAAACAAAAGAAAGTCTCGCCAAATGGGTAACAATGACGTTAAGTGAATGAAAATAACGACTGTTTAACGAAAATTCAATATCTTGGAAAAAAATATAAGTATCTACTTTAAAAATAACCCATTTTGTTTTTCCTGTAAAAGTAGTAAATGCATTGCATTATATATGGAAAGTTATGTGCTGCCCACATCAGATTTTTTGTGATGATAACCATAAATATATCGCCACACGGTGTTCATTTTTTAAAGTAGGAGAAATTTTAAGTCGTAGGAAGAAAATTTTACTTTGCGAGGTTCTTGGCTGATAAAAACTTTACTGTGGTTATATAAAGTGTTTTTAGAGGTGAGTGTTATTCAATGGAAAGCGCAAATGTTGATGGCCACTAATGCTCATTGGTTCGCATGACGTTGGAAGCCATCAGCATGCCGTTTCGATTAAAAGACGCGAAGTGCTGAGCGATTGTATATTTGCATGTTAAAAAGAAATATAAAACCATTTAATTTAAAAACATGCGCGTTTTAGAAAATCTAAGTTCTACAAATTTTAAGCAAAAAAATCCCAGGTGGTGATACTGGTATTTGGTAAGGACTTCAACATTCGAGAAAAATTACCGTTTTTGGTGATGACAACACAAAACTTTTTGTCAATGGCAACGAATTATGCCTAAAATATGTTGATTTATAATAACGATATTCAGAAATTGAACGAATGCTAACGACACATGGCGACACACTTTGCGAAAGCATTTTAATGATGACACACTAAGCTTATTCATCAATGGCAACTAAGTATGCTATTGGTTGGATATAGCGCGCTACAGGTAACGAAACTACAGTACTCTAACAGCATTTTTTTTCACAGTGACGTAAGATTTACGTCACACTGTGACTTTGGGACGTCACAGGACGTCGCAGTACGTCTCGGCAATGTCATATTGAGGTCACAGCGAAGTCATTTTGGTCATTTTCATGGTAGTTTGTGACGCCGCATAATAACGTGTTTGTGACGTCACATTGCAATTACCATTGTAATGTCGTCACATTGTTACGTGTTAATTAAATTGTGGAAACGCCACAAAATATAGTCACAATGAAGTTACAAAATTACTAATACGTAATGTCGCATAGAAGTCACAAATATGAAGTCACATTGTGACCCAGGTGTCACGTGACTACAACGTCACTGTCACACATGTGACGATCTTTGCTGTGAGGGAGTCACTACTTTTTCTCGCAGTTTGTCGTGTAACGCACGACTTAATAAATCACTAGTTCGTATCGAGTTTCTTAACGTTACTTCAGAAAGCAAACAAGGTGCCATTCTATATATCGTGTGATCGCCCTTTCTTCGTTTGTACGAAATTTAGTATTCTGGGCAACGATGTACAATCTGCAAAGTGCCTTGCGCTTTGGAACAAATAAAAGATGTCGTTTGTTTTAGCCGACGAGACATCTTCAGACCTAAGTGCCCGTCTCATAATACCAAATTAGACGATATGGAACTTAATGTCTGTCGTCGAACGCATATGCCGGTTCCTGAGAGAGAAACTATATAAGATTTTCGATGTTGCAAGGTTAAGAAAGCCACTGCTTTGTGAAGTTTTTTTTATATGGATATATTATTTGTGTGGGATATATTAGATGTGTTATTTCCCAAAAGACCCTGCATATTTGATTGCAATTTTGAGACGCAAATTCTACTAAAAATGAACAAACCTGTTTTTAAAGAAATAGTTTTTACTTTTATTTTATTATATTGTTCTCGGAAGCGGGTAAAATCAGATATCTTTGAGAATATGTAATCTATTAATTCATTTTTGCGGGCCATGTCGCAAAAAAATAAAAAATAAAAATTATGAATTGTACCAAAATCTAATCAGCGCCAGGATAACCCACAAGCGACTTATCTACTAAATTTTGAGAAATTCGGTCCATTAGTTTTTCAGCTAGAGTGGATACAGCAATTTTTGCAGGCCATTTCGCAAAATAAGGCGGGTTCTTTTACCCCGAATCGTATCAGAAACTAATCAGCACCAGGGTCATATACAAGTGATTTACCCACCAAATTTTATGAGATTCGGACCATTTGTCTATGAGTTAAGAGTGGATACATACATTGCACAGACAGATACGCACACACACACAGACGTCAAGCTAAAAATAGTTTTTTCGTGTTCTAGAGGTCCCAAAATGTGTAGGTCTGTCGAAAACTCGAGTTATGATTTTCGGCATGATTCCATTATTTTCCCTATGCATTACCATATATTGCAGGGAAAATAATACGATTTTTACCCACACTTATGAAGTTTTGTGTTATATTTTCAAAATCAAATACCATAAAAATGGAAATTTTCATACAAAATTGATGTATGAATTGACATTTTAGTCTAAATGTACACATGGCATCTTTCATAACAGAATTTTTCATGAATATAAAAAAAAAATGTACAATTTTTGTAACATAATGAGTAAAATTGGTCTATGAATTGATATTTTTAGTCTAAATGCAAGTGTTCCATTCATGCACAGACAGATAAAATGAAGCAATTTAAATTATAATCTCTTTGGTCTCTGTGTGTATAATTAAATAAATATATTCTTTTGTTACTACTCGTATATTTCAACTTTGAATAATGTGAAATTCAGATCACATGAAATCTCCTTCAGTAACAGATAATGCAACATTTTTTATTTTATTTTATATATAAATCTTAAATACGAACTGTTGGCATTTATATACTTCTAAATTCTATGTATTTTTAAACATTGAAATTATTACACCGAGAAAAATCTTAAATGTAAAACTGCATTTAAAACTTAGAAAAAAATCACCTTCATGAAAACTTATAAGTAAATATATATCATTACTTAAAAGCATATATTAGTTTCCCAATTTCAGAAAATTTTACATGTCTATAAAAAGTTTGAGACTTAGAAGAACTTATGCAATCAATTTAGTGTTATTATACCTAGAGAACTCATGAAAACTACTTAATAGATAGCCCACCACTTAGGAAAAATTATATGTATTAGTACATCTTTGCAAATAATTTAATTAACATTTGGAAAATTCCGCCTAATCTTTAAAAGTTTTCTAAGTACGATTTACCTCTTAGACAGCTCTTCATTTTAGAAATAGAAGTAAAATAACATTTAACTCTTATAAAAATAAAACATCTCCATGAAAACTTTTAAATAAAATTTCATCATTACTTAAAAGTATACGATATTAAATTTCCGATTTCAGAAAATGTTACATTCCTATAAAATGTTTGAGACTTAGAAAAACTTTAAAATATTACTTCTTCTACATGGATGCACAATTTACTTCCTTGGTGTAACTCAATACTTTGAAAAAATTACGAATGTTTTTCAATTTTGATATTAGTAAAAGTAAAATTACATTGCATTCTTAGAAAAAATTTAAATATACATTAATCCAGCAGTTAATGAATATTTGACGTGTAAGTGCGTTTAAAGTTCTCAAACATAATGAGATGTAAATAAATATAAGTATACATATCTGAATTCTTACCGGTAAACAATTAGATTCACATTCGTAAATAATATTAAGAGGCATTATTACATTTAGGATAGTCTGCCAATAAAACACCATCATTAACAAACTTTAGAGAGTACACAATCACAACTCTTTCTTAGATGAAGTTATATAGAACGTTTCAAATATGTAGTACTTACCATTTTTTCATCCATTGCAGAAGGATTTGGAATAGAATAGCTATGCGGTGTAGTAGAAATTTTGAATAACAATTGCTATGTGTATGATGCTGATAATATTACATTATAGATATTATCAAAAATGTACAAAGTTTTAAAACTATTATAAATTTTAGAATAAATAAGTTAATATTTTAAAAGCCTGCGATTTGATTTTTGAAAATCGTAAATGTGAAATTGATATTCACTTTTAGAAAAAGTTTGTATATTATTTACACAATGGATACCGAAATTTTTTTGTTTTACATATTTAGTTAAATCTTATTTTTTAAATGTTACATTTTTCGACGTGGGGAAATTAATTATAAAGTTTTTTAAGAATAAAAAAAAATATATTCACTATGTCCAGATAGGATACAAACAGCAAAATATATCTTGTGATTACAATTGGTGTACTAAGCTTCTTCAAAACATTGATCAAGTCTAAGACTTTACAAGTTTCGCAAATCCTAATACTTCTCTATTTCGCTGCTATGTGGCACTGATGACTTCATTCCATACCATACCGCCACTTCAGATGTTGTCACCCCTTAAAAAGTTTCGTTAAATCCTTAACAAATTATAAGCCCAGACCATTAAAATAACATACTTGTAAATAAAATTTTAATCAAGTTCCCGCGTGTCAGAACAAGAAGGCTCGCTTCATTACATCAGGTATGGACAAAGGAGTGCCACTTCAAACAAAATTGTTGAATTATAGAAACTTCAAAGAATTTTCCACTTGCAAAAATACTCAAGCCCAAAATTACACGGGAAAAATTAAAGACTTCGATTTCGGTATGTATATCACACATATCGCCACTGAGGTTGAACCCCAAATTCTCCTCTATTCCTATTACTCAAGAAATTCAATTAAAATGGTGGATCGGCAAAAACTCGTCAAAGCGTATAAGATAAAAGCAATAAAAATAACGAATTGCAGAAGATCCTTAAAGTCCAAAATAAACTAACAAATTCACTCATTTACAGCAGCTTTCGAAAATATCCTTTATTTGCAATGAAAAACAAATTGTCCAATTAAGATGTTAAAAGGTACATAATATGTAGTGAAATAACATACTTGCAAATACAATTTTTAAAAATTTAGTCCATTTGCTGTGCTTCAGAACTATAAGAAGGCTTCATTACATCTGGTAGCTCGGATGGGATGGACAAAGGAGCAATGTCCAACTCTTCAAACTCTCCAGTTTCTGTAACATTAAAAAGAAAAATAAATCCTCTGCATTAAAACATACAAATTTAAAAGTTTAGAAATATTTAAACTTTAATATGTGTACCACCTAAACCCTTTGGAATCACCGTTACCAATACCAGTGATATGATTACAAACCCTTTTGGAGCAGAAATTTTTTGAAATTGTAGCAGTTTTTAACTTCATAGGTAAGTAGAATTGGTTGTTGGACAGGTTGCAGTGAGTGGACCGTGAAGAAGTGTATCTAACCTTTGTCACCATATGCTGAGTCTGGGAGTATTTAACCAGATGACAAGTTCCGTTACACTTAAACTACACAAACAAAATCACCCTCTACAAAACTGTGATAAGACCAGTCCTGTTATAAAGCCGTTGTCTGGGGTTTTGCCTCCAAGACCAATAAAAAGAAACTGTAAACTACTCAAAACCGAACACCAAGATTAATAAGGAAAACCTCCAGATACCTGAGAAATGATGTCACACACCGGGACTTTGGAAAATTTAAATTAAAAATAACATAAACATATTAGCATATTGTAATAATTACGGAAACCTTGATAAACTCACTGTACCTCATCCAGGGGAATAATACTAATAACAAAAAAATTTGAAACAATGTCATTTGGCCACACCCACTTGGGAGCCAATCAGATTTCACCTGTTCTCCTAGGAGAACTGTATGGAAAAGTCTGCTCTAGGATGGAGCAGCACCCATCTTGCCTCGGGGGTTTCGTCCAGAAAAGAGCACCAGGCGCGAAGCGCCTTTAATCTCCAATCTCTAGGTGTGGTTCTTATCTTCATACTGTGACATTATTTCATTTGCCCATAGTTGGAGGTTCGAGGTTTTTGATTTACTGTTTTAATTACTTGACTTAGCTCCTAGTGTGGCAGTTTGTTGCACATTTAGAGTTTGAGTAATTTTGGGGAGTTGATGCAGATCTAAGGATTTCCTAGCAATTTGGCAGTTTAAGGTTTAAGAACATTTTTTAGAAAACATTGATCGAGTTTTTATTTAATATCAACTATTTAAGTTGGGACTTACCTAATTCCGATTTTCAATATTAAGTACCGAACAGGGTCTCTTACGTGATTTGGCTTTGCGATGATCATAATCATGCAGATTGAATAGTAGTTCATTTGGAACAGATGGCAGATTTTTATAGAATTTAAGCGCTAGTTTTTTAATTTGGGCTCTAACAGTTTTTATTTTGAAGTCTTTCCTAATTACCGAGTTTCGTAAGTATCTAGGGGCTTTCCTTATAATCCTTAGGGTTTTGTTTTGTTTTGTCTCTAGTAAGTCTATAGTAGTTTTACAGGCATATCCCCATACGGGTGCTGCATACAGCATTCCCGGGCGGATGACCGATTTATAAATTAGGAGTTTATTTTGATAACTTAGATTTCCGTTTCCTATCATTCCCCCTTAGCGTAACTATACATGTAAGATCTAAGTGCGTGCGTGTGTAGAAGGATACGTTTGTCGTTGTTTTTCGAAAATTCGCTGCTAGCTCCGGTGTAACATTAATAAGAGGACCAACTGGTCTTTTAGAAATCGAAGATATTATTGCGGGTTTTCAAGTATTTTCTTGTGCTAATTTAAGGTGCATCAAAGAAGCTTATTTAAGGCGTATAAAGAGTTATTTAAGGAGTGCCAAAGGAAATCATTTAGAGCATATTACGTGGGCGTCATGCGTGACGTCATCAAGCGAGCATTCCATTGGACAAATAAGCTTGGAACACTAACAGGAAAATTAAATTTGTTTGTTATATGTTATGACTTATTTTTTCTTGAAAATTGTTGACAAAATCGAAAAAACTCGCCGATTGCGTCAAGTACATGTTTTTTACTCTCTTTAGCTTAAAACAGTCCCTCTTTAGTTTATAATAATCCCCCTTTAGCTTAAAATAGTCTGCGAAAAAGTCGCAAAGAGCGGTCTTCTATTCTTCAAAGGGCAACTCTGCAAAGTAATGGCCCCCACCCACCCCTACCCCTCTACAAAGGATTTTCCTGGATCCACCCCTTTACCCTTATGTTTAAAGTACCTTGCCTTTACCGTCCGGGGACTAAATTTCGCTGAAGTCGAATTTTCGCTACAAAGGACAGCGACATCTTTTATTATGTAAAACTTAAATACATCACAAAGCTATAAATTTATAAAACACCAATATACACTTACCAGTATTCTTATAAGCCAATCCCAATTTAGCAGGTGCTTGGGCTAAGGCTGTGGTAGAATTTATACCATATTCTTCCAATGTTCTCTCTGGCAACATCACCTAGTAGAAGTAAAAATAATTGGCTCGGGTTACATTTTATTTTAAAGTTACTTGAAATAGAAATAGTAACCTAAGTTTTTACAATGTTCTAAGATCTAAAAATTCACTTTTATCTGTCCATTTGTGGCCGGGGTCTTATTTCGTAACATTAAAAAAAAAATTTGTTTTAAAAGCCTTGAAAAGTTTCATATGTGAAAAAAGAACTTTTATGAATCTTTGGTTTCGAAATTATATTAGACACGAAATTTTGAAAATAAAACATTTCATGAAAAAAGGAACACTAAGATGGATGGGAAAATAAATTGAATGGCGCAATCACAGCATTTATTAGAAAATAATTAAAAAATGAATCGCAATAATTTACCAAAATATAAAAATAAGCCGGTTAGATAATCTAATATATAATAATTAGGGGATAGAAATAGATGGAAAAAGATGTACCCTTGGCAACATAAGAAAATACAAACTGGATGGGCAATCGCACTATTTATTCAAAAATTATTTGATTTTTTTTTTTCATTTTCATTCACATTATAAAAATAAAATAGTTTTATTACTCTGATATGGAAATCAAATTATATGGCAAACTGGATGCAAATAGGTATCTCTTGGATATAGTCTTGGAAATCCAGGGGAATACGATTTGAGATGTGCAAAATCTGGCACTTCAGATTCAACAATTCAATAATAAGGATTTAAAAAAAAACAGTTTATTGCCGCCTGACCCCCTCCCCTTCCTCACAAAAAAAGAAACGGCAGTAATCTGGGCTGAAACTCTGCTCATCATCGGATACGGGGTCCTAATTTTTGCAGAATTCGTAGTATTTAGTTTCTAGAAAATTTAAAAAAAAGTGTATATTTTATCAATTTCTCTGTGGCATAGGAAAAGGTTTATATAATACTAAAAGATGGGAATGGGGTACATTCTATGGAAGGGCTACATTCTAGTTATGGTGTTATGTAAATCAGAAATGGTGATTTTAAAAGAAGTGCCGGCTGATGGATTCAAATAATAAGGATTTTAAAAGAAAAACAGTTTATTGCCGCCTGAACCCCCCATTCCCCCCAAAAAAAGAAACGACAGTAATCTGGGCTGAAACTCTGCTCATCATCGGATAGGGGAGTCCTAATTTTTGCAGAATTCGTAGTATTTAGTTTTTAGAAAATTTTACAAAAAGTGTATTTTTTTATCAATTTCTCTGTAGAATAGGAAAAGGTTTATATAATACTAAAAGATGGGAATGGGGTACATTCTATGGAAGGGCTACATTCTAGTTATGGTGTTATGTAAATCAGAAATGGTGATTTTAAAAGAAGTGCCGGCTGATGGATTCAAATAATAAGGATTTTAAAAGAAAAACAGTTTATTGCCGCCTGAACCCCCCATTTCCCCCCAAAAAAGAAACGACAGTAATCTGGGCTGAAACTCTGCTCATCATCGGATAGGGGAGTCCTAATTTTTGCAGAATTCGTAGTATTTAGTTTTTAGAAAATTTTACAAAAAGTGTATATTTTATCAATTTCTCTGTAGAATAGGAAAAGGTTTATATAATACTAAAAGATGGGAATGGGGTACATTCTATGGAAGGGCTACATTCTAGTTATGGTGTTATGTAAATCAGAAATGGTGATTTTAAAAGAAGTGCCGGCTGATGGATTCAAATAATAAGGATTTTAAAAGAAAAACAGTTTATTGCCGCCTGAACCCCCCATTCCCCCCAAAAAAGAAACGACAGTAATCTGGGCTGAAACTCTGCTCATCATCGGATAGGGGAGTCCTAATTTTTGCAGAATTCGTAGTATTTAGTTTTTAGAAAATTTTACAAAAAGTGTATATTTTATCAATTTCTCTGTAGAATAGGAAAAGGTTTATATAATACTAAAAGATGGGAATGGGGTACATTCTATGGAAGGGCTACATTCTAGTTATGGTGTTATGTAAATCAGAAATGGTGATTTTAAAAGATGTGCCGGCTGATGGATTCAAATAATAAGGATTTAAAAAAAACAATGTTTTACAGTATTACACTAATTCAAGAACTTCAGAAAATAGAGGATACAAGCAACGAGCTATAGTATACGAAGATACTACTGGCATTCTGATAACGTTATCCGCCACAATCAAAGAGCTAGAATCAAAGAGCTTGATTGCTCCTTGAAGGCGGTAAGCCACTGTTCACGCTACCGATGACGTCAGAAATGGCCAATTCCCTCAAGCAGGGGAATTTTAATATGGAAATTACATATGACCAGAGGTGCTGAAATGTTCCAAAGATTAAAATTATTTTTACCATTTTCTAAAGGCTACTTTTATAAAAATAAAAATTAATTAACTTATTCATTTAATATGATAGACTTAAAAAAAGGTTTACATATGAATTTATCATTTTAAAACGATTTCTGCCAAAAACTTTCGCCCGTTTTTCAAATAAGGGAAGAAACTAAGCCGTTTTTAAGCCAAATGTTTTTACACTAATAAGGAGATGATTTTTTTTTTTAATTTATTTATTATTGACTTCACTTTACCATTAAAATTTTACTTATTTCATCAAGTTATCAATTATTCAAATGTTTTTAAATATCGTACACAAAATAAAACATAACATTAATATTTTAATTTTATACCTACCTTTTAATCCATTGGAATCAATTAAATATTGAGTACAAAGGCATAATTTTTTTTTATTAAAAATGAATGAACTATAAAAATTGTAATGCAATCTATCCCAAAATTATATAGAAACTAAAACTAAAAGAATAAACAGAACACATGTATAACGATTATGCAGGATATTATTCAGGAGGGGGGGGGATGCTAAAATCGAGTGCATTCAAAATTTGGAGATTATTAATAACTTTTCATTTCTGGAACTTGGAAATGTAGATTTAAAGGTCCAATAACAACAAACTGATAAAAATTCGAACCATTTAAATATCGAGGGGAGGGAGGGGGGGTGATAAAAATTGTTTAAAAAATAAAACACATATAGAAATATATTAGGATATTAAAGAAAAGGACGTAAGAGAAAACGAAAAATACCAAATTTTTCGTTTTTGACTGCACTAAGGACGGAGCTGTAAAAACTTAAACTGTTCATTTTCAAAAAGTAACGAACGAGAAAAGCTGAAACAGTTTTTAGAAATCCCATCCTAAACATGAAAAATAACAGGTACACTTCAAGTCGATTAAAAAAAGAGGAGAAGGGAGTAAATTAGAAAAAGAAGAGTTTAAAAAATAAAATAAAAAATAATATGGAATCGAGTGGGGCATCAAAATGTCGGTGTACGAGACCAATAGAAAAACATTATTTTCTGTTTTCAGAGCCATTGGAGAAGAATGGGGGAGGAAGAAAAAAAGTTGAAAAATCGCCTTTACTTTGTTTTGGAAAGTAATGGACAAAATAACTGTAAAATTTATTTGAAGATAAACCCAAACACAGGAAAAGCGTCGAGGACACTTCAGGCTAATTACAAAAAGAGAATCAGAGAGAGAAAGTAATAAAATGGAATGTGACAAAAATATAGATCAAAAATATTCGTGTGGGGCATTAAAAATCGGGCTCATAAAGACTAGGAGAAAATTATCACATGTGAGAAAATAGTGCTCAAACCTCAATCTTCCTATTGAAGTTCACTTGTAATGTTATTAAAATGTTCTGTAAGGAATGGTTTCTAATTAAATTAACAGTTTCCAGGGAAGTACTTTAACATCCCAATGACCTCCCCATAAATACGCCTATGACAATGCATATTCAAATGTAAAAGTGAAATGTTTTGTTGAAAAAATAAAATGTTTTGTATTTCTCCAACAACATTTTATTGCAAAAATAGCTCATAATGCTGTTCAAGTGCTTTGAAATTCTCATTTACAAGGTTAAATTCTTGAATATTTCTCTCGGAGGAGGGGGGGGGGGCGGATTGCTTCATAATCGGGACTTCAATCCACCCACCCCCTTTAAAAAGATTATATGTTTGCCCATGCAACATACCAGATGTTGAATTGCGAGAAATATTTTGTATTCATCATGGAAGATTTCTATAAAGTGGAACGCCATAATTTTAACAGAAAAACCAAAGTTTGAAATGCGCAAAAATATTCAGTGTGCTATAATAAAATGAAATGTTTTAATATTGTCCTAGTTTGCTAAGAGGTATGTGGTATGTACTATATGTGCAAAATGTAAGGCATGTAGCTAAAATTAACTAAGTTATACCAATAATTTTAAATTGAACTATGCAGAAAACGACGTGACATTTGGCCCAATTATTACTATTTATTACAACTTAAATACTTTTATTCTCTTTATTAAGTCAAGAAATTTCAGTCCTCTGACGTAAACTGAAGATATGTAGTGGTAAAATATCATAAGTATTAACTATTTTTTTTATTAATATCATAAGTATAACTATTTAAAAGAAAGTAAAATGACAATAGTAATAGAAAGTAAAATAGCAAGCAAATCTGCCTCTGTGAATGTTCCTAATACTTAAGTTTCTACACATCTCATTTGAAGAAAAATTCATTTAGCTGAAAAAAATTAGGTGTTCCCCAAATAATGACCTATGTGTTCTATGCAAAATATACTGATGCCACCAAAAGGTTTATACACTTCCCCATTTGCATGAAAAATGAATTAGATGAAAAAATAAACTGAAAACATTTCAAAAATTCCCAAAATTATGACCATAGTCTTCTACAAATACAAATACCGTTGCCACCTAAAAAAATATTTTAAGAAATGATAACTCAAAAATATTCACATTTTGCAAAAATACCTTCCAAAAAAATCACGAAAATTCAAGATATCAGACGGAGATCGTAACGTAAATTAAGATTACGGTGATTGCGATCCAGTTGGCTCCAGATCTGCGTTTGAATCAAACACTCCGGAATAAAATGTGTTTCAAACACGAAAATATGTTTTGGAGTCCATATGATTGATAAATATAACCTACCAAAATAAAATTAGCGAGGTACACAATTTAATTGATTTAACATGAAATGATCCTTAAACAAAACCCAGTAAATTTTGAAAATTATCCGTATACGCGTGCATCCTTCAGCACAAATCAATTGAGAACAGGATTAGAGAAATTTCCGCATAGCAGCTAGACATATTATATGTATGCATTACATCAATCTCCGAAATCAACCTGCTTTAAGGTAGTAAAAAGACAAAAAACTGTAAATTAAATATACCTCATCATCTTTATACAAATGCTGATTCTGTGGAGGAACTCTTGTAATTCCTTCAATTCTTCTTTTCACTTCCTCGATGGTAGTATCTTCTTTAGCATCTAGACAGATGGTGGTTTTCTTGCGCATGATTATTAAGAAGACGTCCTACATTCCAAGCAATGTAAATTTCAATATAAAAAGACGAGCAATTTTCAGAATATGACACATACTACAAAATATTATATAATAATTTAAATTGTATAATGCATGTATTTCCTCTAACTGAGAAACTTAATTGAACGAATTATTTGGAATTTAGTAGGTAAGCCACTTGTGGTGATCCCTGTATGTATCACCATAACCTTGGTGATCGTCAATATCGAAATTAAAAATACTGGAAATGTATCTCGTAAGTCTAAAGAAAGCTGTGGTTAGTTAAATGTTAATATTCCCCGATTTCCACCTTTTGCCCCTTTTTCGGTCGGACCATCAACTCTATTCACATCAAGATTAAAAGATTTATGTTTTTTCCCATCTGAACATAAAAATACCCAGTAAATAAACATTAACCCGTAAAACTTGATGAAAAATATATTTTAACATTTATTCTGCGGAAGTACAAATTTTCTAATTATCGTGAGGTTTGCAGCAAGGAAAAAATATCTCTAATATTGAGCTACAAAGCTCTTGTGGAACATTGTACAATTCTCTTATCAGTTTTTAAATTTTGTTTGTACCTGCTTCATTGTTGAAGCCATTTTTATATCATTAATTTTTTTTTCCTTATCATAGATTATTTAATTAACCTCTCACTGTCTTTCAACTACAAAGTTGTTGGAAGAAGCCAAATCATCCTTTATAACAGCAATTCTATTGCTATATTTACAAAAAGTGTAAAATAAATAATTGAAACTTCGATAGTAGTAAGTGAAATAATGGCCAAAGAACAATACTGGAGTTTTGTTGCGACAAACGTATTGATTTGCTTTCGCAATTTTTGAGAAAGGGTTCTAATTTTGATAAAAAGCTCTAAAATTCGCAATACATTTTTTGTACAAAGCTGAAATAAATTTTGAGCCAAATAATTGAAACTTCGATAGTAGTAAGTGAAATAATGACCAGAGAACAATACTGGAGTTTTGTTGCGACAAACGGATTGATTTGCATTCGCAATTTTTGAGAAAGAGTTCTAATTTTGATAAAAAGCTCTAAAATTCGCAATACATTTTTTTATGCAAAGCTGAAATAAATTTTGAGCCAAAATAATATTTAGAGATAAAATAATTTTTTTTTTTTATATACAGACGCTAAAATAAATTTAGTTTAAAGCTCTTATATTTCTAAAATTTGTGATTTTATTTGAAATGCGGAAAGAACAGTATTATGGATCGCAAATAAAGAACACTCAATTTTTCAGAACATACTACTAAATAAAATAAAAATTGTCCGTTACTTTAAGCCCTTCGTCGTATTTTTACTTCTCCATACTATGTAATAATATTTGAATATAGAAAGTAATATTTACACGAAAATATTCGAATTCGAGATCTTGATGCCAATATATGCTTTAAGACTTCCTGAACACGTTTTCACTATTTCAGGAGTTATATCCGTCTGTCTGTCAGTGGTCGATTACTTCCGTACACAGTAGCGGCCACAAATATTAATGGATTTTCACGAAACTTTGTATCCAGCTTTGTTTTTGAAATATCTAGAACTAGATAGAATTTTTTTTTTTTAATTCGAGGGAAAACTTCAAAATTTTATATTTTTTTAACATGGCAGCATAGGGCAAAAATTGGCATGATCATGCGTAAAAAGGGTTATTTATGGTTCAATGATCAAGAGTTTCAATTATTGTTGTGAAAAGTAGTCATGTTTTTGTTTGTGACGTGATTGACCTCCTCGGGGGAAAAGTTGCCCCCCCCCCCCCGATGGTGCACTATGTTAAGTACATTTAACAAAGGATTTTTTTAAGCCCTTCAAAGTAAAGGATAACAAGCCATAATTGTAGTCTTTGGATCCACGATACCGATTTTTCAAAAATTTCTTGTAAAATTTGGAAACAAAAAGATATTTAAAAATAGATTCTGGTATGATAAAATCGAGTTGAATCACATTCTAGTTAATTTAAGTCGAAAAACTATGTTAGGATTGGCCACAAGGTAAACAATTGCTTTATACTGCAAAAATTGTTTTGGAGTCTATAAGATTGGCACAATTCGCTTACCAAATTACATAAAAATTAATGAAGCGGAATGAAGCCGAACTCGACTGTCTCATAAACCAATCCATTTTCAAATAGCCTGTTATTTTTATTTTTTTTTTGCAAGAAAAAATTTGAAAAATTTATATCGTTGGTCCAAATGATTTAAATTTAAAATTATCGATGTTTATAGCTGAAAATTCAAGGCTATAAACAAGGGCTATTTATGGCTCAATGATTACGAAACTTCAAGCTTCAATCATTGTTTTGAAAATTAGCCGTATTTTTGTTTGTGACGGCATTGACTTCCTCCCCCCCCCCTCCCCACTGGTGCACATTGTCAGGTTTAGGTACGGTCCTATCAACCAAAATATATTTTCAAGCCCTTCAAAGTGAAGGGAAATAAGCTATAATTGTAGTTATTTGTATCTACGACACCGATTTTTCAAATTTTTTCTTGTAAAATATGGAAGCAAAAAGCTATTTAAAAATGAATTCTGATATGATAAAGTTGAGTGGAATCCCTCTCCAGTTAATTTAACTTTAAAATTACAGACATTCATAGATGAAAATTTAGGCCGAAAAACTATGTTTGGGTTTAACTTAAATGCACACAAAAAGTCTACTATTTAGATTTTAAATTAACTGTCCCCCCCCCCCCCCGTAATTCAAATAAATATTCATAAGCTCCTACAAAACATGAAATAGCACTTTTTCTTTATCTAGCCATATGGTAAACAATTGTTTTATAAATACAAAAATTGTTTTGGAGTCTATAAGATTAGATTGATACAATTAATTCTCCTATCAAATTATATCAAAATTAATTAACTGGAGTGAGGTTGAACTCGACATTCTCATAACCGAATCCATTTTTAAATAGCCTTTTATATATATTTTTTTGCAAATTTTGTAAGTAAAAATTTGAAAAACCTGTACCGTTGGTCTAAATAATTTAAATTCCTTTAAGGTACAGATTGGATATAAAGAACTTGGATTTTTCAACTTTTTTTCACGAGTCAATTGTGGCGCCAAATGGCCAAATGTGGCGCGCCTGCTTTTGCGCAACATTTTGCTTTTTCTGGAAATTCTGGCAACCCCACCCCTTTTAGCTTTCTGATGCAGTCGGCTGCGGCCATTTTATTTTTGTTTTGTTGTTGGTGTGTGTAGAAGACCCAGACTGTCCGACTCGTCCAGGGGACTAAGAGCACCTATTTGGACGGCCGGCCTTGTTGTTGGTGTGTGTGTAAAAACGTGTCTGAGTGTGTTAAAAACGTAAATATCATACAGGAATTAAAGATAGCACATGTTATTAGATGAAATAATGTAGAAGCAGAAAATTTACATAGAAATAATGAGAGTTTTTTTATGACCGCAATGTGGAAACAATTATTTGTGCAATTTGGATATTTACCCGTGTTTTTCTTTGAAAAGTTTTGGATTTCATTAAACCAGGTACTGTGTTTTTATTTTGTTGTCCACGTAAAGTATCGTTTCTTTTAAATTTCTTTAAAGTACAAACTTTTTTCTAAGTATTGTTTTTTCTTAAATTTAGTTAAAGTACAAACTTTTTTTCTAATAACCGTTTTTTCTTAAATTTTGTTAAAGTACAAACTTTTTTCTAAGTATCGTTTTTTCTTAAATTTAATTAAAGTACAAACTTTTTTCTAAGTATCGTTTTTCTTAAATTGTGTTAAAGTACAAACTAAGTATCGTTTTCTCTTAAATTTAGTTAAAGTATAAACTTTTTTCTAAGTATCGTTTTTCTTAAATTTAAATAATAATTAACAAATCTTTTCTTAAAAGTATTGTTAATTATCGGCATTTTTATGCATTTTTTCTAAGTATCGTTTCTCGTAAATTTAGTAATTTCGTATTTTTAATAAGTATTGTTAATTATCGGCATTTTTTATTAGCTATGTTTAGATTTCTTACGCGTAAAGTTCAAGATGGCGTCCGTTAAGAATTTATAAACACCGTACGCGTTGGCGCCAGTCTTGGCGACAGAAAAAAATGGCGGATTTAGCCAAATTCTTTATATCCAATCTGTTCCAAATTTAAAATTACAGAAGTTCATAGATTAACATTTAGGCCCAAAAACTATGTTTGAGTTTAACTTAAATGCACACAAAAAATCTAATATTTAGGTTTTTAAATTAACCCTATCCCCCCCCCCCCCGGAATTCAAATAAAAATTCATAAGCTCCTACAAAATATGAAAGAGCATTCTTTTTTATCCGACCACATGGTAAACAATTGTTTTATAAATACAAAAATTGTGTTGAAGTCTATAAGATTGTTACAATTCTCTTACCAAATTACATCAAAATTAAATAAGTGGAATGAAGCTGAACTCGACTTTCTCATATCCGAATCCATTTTTAAATAATCTATTATTTTTATTTTTATGCAAATTTTGCAGGAGAAAATTTGAAAAATCTATCAGTGATCCAAATGATCACAATTATAGCCTGTTACCATTTATTTTAAAGAGCTGGAAAAAATCTCCAATTGATACCACATTTCACAACGGACTCCTTGGGAGAGTTAACCCCCCCCCCCTCTCCCCTTCTCAGGAGGATGACGTCACGAACACAAAAATTGCATCGCGACTCCATTTTCCACTACAATGATTGAAACTGTTAAGTGTACCGATCATTGAGCCATAAATAACCACTTTTATGCATAATTATGTTAAATTTCGTCCTATGCTACCACGTTAAAAAAATATATATAATATCAAATAAATTTCGAAGTTTTCGGTCGAATTAAAATTTTTTTTTATCTAGTTCTAAATATTTTGATAACAAAGCCGAATGTAAAGCTTCGTAAACATCCATTAATATTTATGGCAGCAATTATGTAGACAAAATATCGACTAAAGACGGACAACACTCTAAAAATAGTCAAAACGTGTTTAAAGTCTTAAAATATATATTGGCATCAAAATCTCGAATTCGAAATTTTTTATACTTTAATTTTACGTATTATTTCCCATATTCTTTAGTAAATTGAATTGTACAATTGCACTATTTATGCAAAAATAATTAAAAAATTAACCTTAATAATTGACCAAAATGTGAAAATAAGCAAGTTTAATAAATCTAATGATTATTGTTTAGAGAATGGAATTGGGTGGAAAAGGGTATTATGGATTCTCAACCGAAAATCTCAATCGTATATATATACTAAATGTATCAAAATAATAATAATAATAATAACATGAATTATAAACCAAAATATAAAAATAAGCAAGTTTTGTCTACTTAGTATACAATAATTTCAGGAAGGAGATGTATGGGAAAAAACACGTGTCAGCTTTGGGCAATGCAAGCGGTATCTCCTGAATTACTCAGTCCCCTTATTTACGCGAAAATAATTAAAAATTAACTTTAATAATTAACCAAAATGTTAAAATAAGCCAGTTTAGTCAATCTAATGATTAATATTTATATCATGAAGAACGATACTTGTAGACTCCTAGGACTACACTACAATTCACTGAATCGTACAATAGTACATAATGAGAGAAAACAATAAAAAAAAAATCAACATGAATAATAAATCAAAACATGAAAATAAACAAGTTTAGTAGGAAATTGCGTAGTAGTTAGAATCTCTGAACTTATGCAATTAAAAATTCTATAAGGAACTTACCATTTTGTTTTTCTTGTCACTAGACACGTGCTGACCCAACGTTATTATAATATAAACCACACACTCGTTGATCACACTCTAGATCTGGAAACGAACTCAGAACACTCCAAACTGACCGAATGCAACAAGTGCCGCAAAATGGAGAACGATTTTCATTGGTGCTTGGGTTACCAGTAATGTCACGATTTTGACTTGGCACACTTCTTGGCGGGAATAGGAAATCTTTTTACAGTTATCGCTAGAAATGGCGAAAGAAACTAAATAAATCAATCATTGGAATGAGTTGTTTGAATCATCGAGGTGAAATACAGGTATATATGTTTGTGTACTTTCATAAACTGTACCTCTATAAATGCTTAAAATTAGAAGAGAAAAATAAAATAAAGGTGAAACTTTTAATACGCCTAGTTTCCTCTCTTGGCGACATTTTTTTAAGCCAACTTGGATTGTTTACATTTTCATACTCTTCTCCCCTGACAATGTTTTCATGCCATATAATACTATGAAGAAATGATTAATAACTCCCAAGAAATTTATATAAATATCAGTAAGTACACATTTAAAATTGATATTTTTTGCTGAGTATATATTTTCCAGACTTATAAAAATAAATACAGTGTATGGCCGTAAATATAATTTTTCTTGAGAATTGTAGCAGAAACAATTACTTTTTATGTGCAAAATATGCTAAATTGCATCAAAATATACTAAATTGCATCAAAATAGGCTAAATGAAAAAAAAAATTAACGTTTAGTCATTTTAAACAATTATTTGTTATGCCTAGTGTTCTAAAAAGGCTGGAATTTTTTAAACAGTCGGTGGGGGGATGAGGTTGTTTTTTACAGAAACTTGGGAACAAAACTGATTTTTGTTTTCAACTCTGGCTTTTTTCCATATCTTAAAAATGAAGAAATCTAAAGTGTCTCACTGTCTGATGAATATGTAAAGCAAAGAATGATATTTTAAATAATAATAAAAAACATATATAATGAGTCGCCGCTTAAATTCATAAAAGATTCAAAGTAATACTTTTTTTTAAAAATTAGAATGCGAAGATATCATTCCTTTATGTTAAAAATTAGAATTGTGAAAATATTAAATTTTGGGATGCAACAACATAAATATAAGAAATTTCATAACACATATTTAAAAAATTAAAAATGATTTTAATAATGGAGAAATTATTGTCCTATAGATTCTATTTAGTTCTTTGAAACTTCGTTCTTTGATCCTTTTAATTATGTCAAAGTAATAATATTTTTGATCAGTGAGGAATTGAGTGTGAAAATGTTTCAAAATTGTGTTTAAAATGTTTATTCATTCCCCACTCCTTCCCAGCATTTAACAGGGTGTTGTTCTATTGATAAATATGAATTGATAAAGCCATTTTATTAGAAAGTTAAAGTCATTAACTTTTGCAAGTTAATGCCTTACAAGCAGCATTTTGATTTATTATAATAACATTATGTCCAAATATTCTTAAAAGCAATTTTTTTTTTTTGGCGGGGGGGGGGGGGGTTTCAAGGAATATAAAGTAACTGTTGCATAATCTGGGAGTAATATACAAGATTTTGAATAGATACAATTGTATAATGCTCAGCTATATTACTAAAGTTGAAAATTGGCATTGCCTCACTGCCAATTTTGCACTTCAGTTTGTACAAAAATAAAAGTGTTTTATTAAAAATAAAGTTTTACTGAAGTAAGAAAATAATTTTAGCGGCACTTTTAAAACACTAAAAGGTATGGTAATTCTAATGACTGAATGTATATTTTCTAATGACTGAATGGGGGGGGGGGGGGTCAAGGAATATAAAGTAGCTGTTGCATAATTTGGGAATAATATTCAAGATTTTGAATAGATATATAGAATTGTATATTGCTCAGCTATATTTCTAAACTTGAAAATTGGCATTGAGGCAATTTTGCACTTCGTTTATACAAAATCTAAAAGGAAAATATTTTGTTAAAAATACAAGAACTAAAAAAAAAGTATTTTGTTAAAAATACACGTTTACTGAAGTTAAGGAATAATTTTAGTGGCACGTTTATAATACTAAATGGTATGGTAGTTCTGTAAATGTATACTTTTAAAATCTCAGTTTATACAGGTTTTTTATTCATTATTAAAATGTTGATGCATTAATATTAAACATCAACAACTTTAAATAATATAATTAATGTTTTTTTCGAAATTAAGGCCAATTTCACTGATGCTTTTATTAATTGAATTGAAAACAAGTAAAAACAAACAAAAAACGTATTTTCTTTTCAAATACACCCTTTTATTAGTTGTATGTAACTTAAATATATGAAGGACAACACCATACAAAATGTTTGCTCCGGTTCCCGAGTTTTTCCTTAGAATAACATTAAGTTATTCTTTAGTGCATTACTCTTAACAGTTCCTGTACGGGCTCGGATGGTAAGGTTCAAAATCCAATGAATTAAAATATACCATGAAAGATAATCATGCCAAATATGATATGATTTTTCTAGATACACCGGATCTCGAGTTATTCCCGCATAATGAGTATATATCTATGGCGGGCACAGGGTGGGCTAGCCCGACAAGGCTCAAAATACAAGAAATCAATATATACCGTAAAAGACAACGAAATACTAAATTTGGACCTTCCAACTAGAAAATTAAAATATATCACAAAAGACAACGACATGCCAAATTTCATGTTAGTGTGATTAATGGAACTTGATTAGTTAGGACCTAAACAATAGGTATTTTGAAATACATCAGACGTATTCAGCACTGTTTTACTCCTGTACAAAAAATTATTTTATAGCGCCAAGCGCGGCAATAAGTCGCCAAGTCTGCGAGTCTTCGACCCTAAGTCACGTGATACATGCAGTGGTCACTTTTTCAATCTCTTCTGAATAGCAATGCGCAGTCTACCTACTATATCTCTGGTCGAAGGTTTGAATCATAGGATTAATTTTTCTCCTTTATGTGCAAAAGGGCCTTTCAGAATATGTTTTCTAATGTGTGTTGTTGAGTGCATGCTTATGGCATTTATGAAGTTTTAATGTGGGCTGGAGGCAGGATTGCCTTCTCGAGATTTTAGATTAATCTAGATTTTCTTATGATTAGTTAGTTGATCAGTTAATAGGTAGATTTCAAAGTATTGTGAAAGTCAATTAAAACATCGCAGACTAGGGCATTTCTGGATAAAACTTCAAACCAAATATCCCCTTCCCTCGAAAAATTTAGAATTCAATAATATATAAATAGTTTTACACATTTGAAAAAAATAAGTTCATACCATGAAATATTTTCCTTTAAATGCATAAGCATATTGATAGTATTTACTATTAAAGAATTATGGTATTGACCAGTAAAGACTTGTAAGTTTGATGTATGCATACATATGTTTGCAATGTTGATTAATAGGTTTATGATACCTAAATATTTAAAACTATTTAAACTATTATTGAAGTGCATTGGAAAGTAAGCATTTTTACTTTCCCTGCAATACATGGTAATGTATAGAGAAAGTATTGGAATCATGTCGAAAATCGCAACACGAGTTTTCGACGGATCTACACTTTTCAAGACATCTAGAATACGAAAAAACCATTTTTTGCGTGACGTCTGTGTGTGTGTCTGTGTGAATACACCGAATTTCACAAAATTTTGTAGGTAAGTCACTTGTGGGCGAGTCTGGTGCTGATTAGTTTTGGGTACGATTCGGGATAAAAGAACCCGCCTTTTTTTGCGAAATGGCCCGCAAAAGTTTGTATCCACTCTAGCTGAAAAACTAATGGATTGAATTTCACAAAATTCGGTAGATGAGTCACGTATAGGTCATCCTGGTGCTGATTAGATTTTGGTACGATTCAGAAAGAAATAACCTGCCTTTTTTTGCAGAATGGCCCGCAAAAATTGTCAACATCAAAACTAAAAAGCTACGTATGCTCAAATATATCCATTAAATGCTTGTTTAATACGTAATTTTTAAGGAAAAAAAGCATAAGACCAACCCCATTACACTAGGACTAGTCGTTCTCGAGATATATTAGTTTTATTCGTTTTTTCTCCACGCCACCTTTGAAAATAAGTCCAGTTATCAAATGAGAACGAAAATTGAATTAAAAGTGAATTAAATTTTATTGAAATAAAGAGAACGTGGATATAAGTCTGCAGGGAAAGTCATGTGTTGCCCACATCAGATTTTTTACTTTCCCTGTAATACATGGTAATATATAGGGAAAGTATTGGAATCATGCCGAAAATCCTAAGTCGAGTTTTCGACGAATTTACACGCTTCTAGACCTCTAGAATCAGAAATTTTTTTTAGCGTGATGCCTGTGTGTATGTCTGTCTGTCTGTCTCTGCAGATTTTTATTCACTCTAAATAAAAGACTAATCGACCGAATTTCATAAAATTTGGTAGGTAAGTCCTTTGTGGGAGAATCTGGTGCAGATTTGTTTTGGGTACGATTCGGAATAAAAGGATCCGCCTTTTTTGGCGAAATAGCCCGCAAAAATTGTATCCACTCTAGCTAAAAAATTAATGGACCGAATTTCACACAATTCTGTAGATAAGTTGCTTGTGGGTTACCTTGGTGCTGATTATATTTTGGTACTATTCAGAAAATAAATAACCTGTCTTTTTTTTGCAAAATGGCTCTCCAAATTCGTCAAAATCTAAAATAAAAAACTACGTGTGCTCAAATATATCCACTAAATGCTTGTTTTATTCATAATTCTTAACGAAGAAACAAATAAGATCAACCCCATTACACTAGGACTAGCCCTTTTCGAGAAATTTTAGTTTTTTCGTAATTTCTCTACGCCACCTTTGAAAATAAGACCAGTCACCAAATGAGAACGAAAATTGAATTAAACGTGAATTAAATTTAATTAAGATAAAGAGAACGTGGATATAAGTCTGCAGCGAAAGTCATATGCTGCCCACATCAGATATTTTACTTTCCCTGCAATATATGGTAATGTATAGGGAAAGTATTGGAATCATGTCGAAAATCTTAACTCGAGTTTTCGCAAGACCTCTAGAATACGAAAAAACCATTTTCAGCGTGACGTCTGTGTGTGTGTCTGTTTGTCTGTGCAGATTTTTATCCACTCTAACTAAAAAACTAATTGACCGAATTTCATAAAATTCGGTACGTAAGTCACTTATGGGCGAATCTGGTGCTGATTAGTTTTGGGTACAATTCGGGATAAAAGGACCCGCCTTTTTTTTTTTTACATAATGGATCGAGGAAGCATCTATCCACTCTAGCTGAAAAACTAATGGACCGAATTTCACAAAAATCGGTTGATAAGTAGCTTGTGAGCCATCCTGGTGCTGAATCGATTTTGGTACGATTCGGAAAAAAATAACCTGCCTTTTTTTGCAAAATGGCCGGCAAAAATCGTTAAAATGTAAACTAAAACACTACGTATGCTCAAATATATCCATTAAATGCTTGTTTTATACGTAATTGGTAACGAAGAAAAGAATAAGACCAACCTAGTTACATTAGGACTAGTCGTTCTCGAGATATTTTAGTTTTTTCGTATTTACTCTGTGCCACCTTTGAAAATAAATCCAGTTACCAAATGAGAACGAAAATTGAATTAAAAGTGAATTATATTTAATTAAAATAAAAAGAAGGTGGATATAAATCTGCAGGGAAAGTTATGTGCTGTCCACATCAGATTTTTACTTTCCCTGCAATACATGGTAATGTATAGGGAAAGTATTGGAATCATGTCGAAAATTGCAACTGGAGTTTTCAACGGATCTACACGTTTCGAGACCCCTAAAATACGAAAAAACTATTTTTAGCATGACGCCTGTGTGTGTGTGTGTCTGTCTGTCTGTCTATGTGTCTGTGTGTCTGTTTGTCTGTCTGTGCAATGAATGTATCCACTCTAGCTAAAAACCTAATGAACTGAATTTCACGTAATTTGGTAGGTAAGTCACTTGGGTGAGACCCTGGGGTTGATTAGATTTTGGAAGGATTCGTAAATACAAAAACCGCCTTTCTTTGCGAAATGGCCCGCAAAAATTTCATGTATCCACTCTAGCTAAAATACTAATCTATTAAATTTCACAAAATTTGGTAGATAAGTTACTTATGGGATACTCTGGGGCTGATTAGATTTTGGTACCATTCTGAAAAGAAGAACCTGCCTTTTTTTCCAAAATAGCCCGCAAAATTCTGAAAAGAAAAAAAGAACTATTTATGCTCAAATGTATCAATTAATTCCTTGTTTTATATTCAATTTTTGACGAGGAAAGGAAAATAACACACTCCGTTATGCTTTAGGATTAACCGTTCTCAAGATATATGAGATTTCTTGCATTTTTATTACGCCTATTTTGGAAAAATGTCCAATTACCAAATAAAAACAAAAATTGAATTAAAAATGCAAATTTTGTGTTATTTGGTGCATTTTAAACTCAATCTAACGAATTATTAAAGAAATAAAGATAATATGAATAGTCGGCAGAGAAAGTCATGTGCTGCCCACATCAGATTTTCACTTTCCCTGCAATACAGGGCAATGTATAGGGAAAGTATTGGAATCGTACCGAAAATCGCAACTCGAGTTTTCGACGGATCTACACGTTTCGGGACCTCTAGAATACGATAAAACCATTTTTAGCGTGACATCTGTGTGTGTGTCTGTTTGTGCAGGTTTTGTATCCACTTTAACTAAAGACTAATTGACCGAATTTCATAAAATTTGGGAGGTATGTCACTTGTAGGCGATTCTGTTGCTGATTAGTTTTGGGTATAATTCGGGATAAAAGAACCCGCCTCTTTTTGCGAAATAGCCCGCAAAAATTGCCTGTTTCCACTCTAGCTGAAAAACTGATAAACCGCATTTCACAAAAATTGGTTGATAAGTCGCTTGTGGGTTACCCTGGTGCTAATTAGATTTTGGTACGTTTCGGAAAAAAATAACCTGCCTTCATTTGCCATTTAAGGAATTAAATACAAGTTATATTGCATATGGTTACATATGGTATTGCATATGGTATGCACAAGTTATATTGCATATAAATTAAAGAACCCAAATTTGAAAAATTTGTACAAATCAAGATTGAAAACAAATCAAGAAATACCCCCAATCTTTAGGACCCGGGCGACGACTCCCCCCCCCCCCCCCTCAAGTTTTTGGAGTTTTCAATTCAAAGCGTGGAACGAAGAAAAAACCTTATTCGGACTAATTCCAATGCAAAAGCCATAAGAGTTTAATAAATTGGTCATTTGTCTGCAACCCTACTCCAAAGCAGTCTTTACCATGGATCATGCATGTCTCAAAAGACATCAGCTGTCTACCATTATCTTTAATGTGTTGCTTATTTTAGGCGTCCCTCATCCATGTGTACCTATAATCACAGAATACTATAATAGTCTGTGCCTATAATCATCTATGTATAGTAAAAGGTGTCTGTCTCCGATCTCAGTCGACAACTGAACAATACGGAGTGATATACACATCAAGACAGGCTCGATAATCTCCTTTGAATGGTGTGCAGAGATATTTATGCCCGTGAGAATTTTTCTCAACCAGCAACTTTATCATCTGTGTAGGAATGTCAGTACAGAGCACAAGGGGCAAAGCGGCTTTAATTTCCTGTATCAGTTTCTGATGCTTATCTTCATACTTTGACATTAATTCAAAGACCCAACCCATCTGCAGTATCTAGATTTGCGTATAATCCCATAGACCTCATATTCTTATACTTGTAAGATGTATGAACGACCTCAGACAGAGCCATCTTGATTACCAATCTTGTGCCAACTTGATTGGTAATAAAAACGGCCCTGCCCCATATAATAATCATTCAATGGTCCTCCCCATAAAAAGTAATCAAACATTGGAATGAATCATTTGAATCATATAAGTATTTTTCTAACACCTGTATGTGCAACTGTTCTTTTAGAATAGGTTTTTTAACTTTCCCTGCAATACATGGTAATGTATACGAAAAGTATTGGAATCTTGTCGAAAATCGCAACTGGAGTTTTCGACGGATCTACACGTTTTGGAACCTCTGGAACTCAATAGAATTTCCCCAAAAATTGAATTTGGAATATATTTATTCCTTATTAAATTTATAGATGATATGATGTTACGAAACATGACATATGGTACATAGTCATTGTATATTTATTTTGCTGCATCCAGGCCAGAACATATTCTTTTGTTCTGTTTATTCTGTTACTGCTTGGAAACAACCTGAACGTTGCAAAGAGCAATTTCTTATTTTGATTTCGAAATGTCGTCGGATAAATAAGTCTTCAATTTCTCATTTGAAATTATAATTTTTCTGTATCCGGTTCTCATTTACACATCCGCATTCTTCGCACAGAGCTAACTTCTATTACTTAATAGTGGACAAGGAGATTTTCATCCGCTAATTGAGAATTTTGTTTCATGTGTAATTCCAATTTTTTTTTTTTGCTTCAATAATGATCTATTTTTTGCTTTTTCATTCATTTTGACCTTATCCAATCTGATGTTAAAGAAATGCAGCAATTCTTATACAACTCATTCTGCATCTTATGGTATTTACATTGTCCATAAGTGAAAATTAGGCTTCGTTGTAGAAATAATCAAATTTGGAAGATCATTTAAACTCAAATATATTGTAATTGCGTTGTTTCAGTATGTAGATGCACAGAATTTAAGCAAAAATAAAGCGGTTTTAGGTCGGATGCAACACTAAATATGAATTAAGAAGAACTTTAAAAATCACAATTTTGGCACAAGATGGATGCCATATTTTATTTTGAAGTGGGTCACTTGATCTATTCATATAAAGGGTGTAATTATTATTTTAATTTTTATTTAAAAACTACTGAATATATTTTGACGAATTTTTTGTTATATATATTATGGGATAATTTGAATATTTCCTAAAACTTTCGAAGCAATTTGTGAATTTTAAATTTGCTTAAAAAATATTTGAAAAATTAGGTCGCATAGGGTTCAATGTATTTCATTTTTTCAACCTAGGTTCAATCCAAAACTAATTTGGTAATATTATTCATTAATATTCTCAAAGGTCCCACAGACCGTCTGAACAAAATACTAAAATTTTATTTCGATAAAGTCATATTTGCGGCAGTTATCGTGCTAATGGACAGACAGACAGAATGAAAAAAGTCATAAACACTTTTCAACTATGTTGTAAAGTGTTAAAAAAATAGAAGTTTTATTATGATTGTAGCCAAAACAGGAGGGGACCCATGACACAGTATTCTAAACCATTGTGCAAACTTGCCAATCATTTCATGCCATAGGACCGGCGCTAGCCTTAACAGAAAATTTTAAAAGGTTTTGTCAGCGGCTAGTTCTTTTTTAAATATAGAGAGATAAAATGAAAAAGTACTTTCATTTATTTACTTGAATAAAAAATGCATTTAACTTTTTAATGTGAAGAACAAAATGCCAGCTTTAGCCACTTGTCGTGAAACTGTAGATCTGCAACTACTGTTAAACTGTTGCATTATGCCTAATAAAGAAATTTTAACTTTTTTGTTGACGCTAACACTGAACTATTTTTGCAGTGACATTGCTGATATAGCTTATTGTACCAAGGCTTCGAATTTTCATGTGATTTTTAAATTTAAAGACAGGATACTTTTATCAAATGAAATTTGAAAAACTGTAATAGAACTTAAAGCATTCTAAAACATCAATGAAGCAAACCCAGACACACCAGTGCATTATATGAGCTTATTTATCAAAAATAAAATCGTATGCAATATGCAAACTGATGACGTATAATCAGATAACAACTGGTTAAATTCTGTAATCAATCCTTGAATTTTACAAGTATCGATAATGTGAAACATGATTTTTTATCCACACATGCGAAATTTTGAGTTATATTTTCAAATATCATAAGAAATGGAAATTTATCTATAAAATTGGTCTAAATGTATACATGCATGACATCTTTCATAAAGAAATATTTCAAGAATAAAAAAAAAATTGAAAATGTAAAATTTAAGTTACGTACTGAGAAAAATTGGTCTATGAATTGATGTTTTAGTCTAAATGCATACATTCCATTCATGTACAGACAGAAAAATGAAGCAATTTAAGTTATAGCGAGAATTTATCTCCTTGGTCGCTGTGTGTATAATTGAATAAATGGGTACTTCTGTGCCTCTACGACACCAAGGAGTGGTGATAAACATTTTTACTTTCCTTATATACAATAATGTATAAGGAAAGTATTGTGACGGGATCGAAATTTCGAATTCGAGTTTTCGACGGGAGAGCACGTTTCAAGCATCCATGATCACGAATCGGACATTTTTTAGATGATGTCTGTGTGTGTGTAGGTGTGAAAGTATGTGTGTGTGTCAGTGAGTCTGTGGAGACGATAACTGACGAACGAATAGACCGAATTCGAGCGAAATTTGGTACAAAAATTACAATTCGTGAATACTGGAAGCCTGTTGTTTTTATGTGCAATCGAATGTTCAGAACCCCCCTAAATTTTTCGAGTGAAATTTTGAAAAAAATCATCAAAAAATCAAAACATCTAATAGAGTTACGCAAATAGACATTTCTTATGTAATTTTTCATTAGAAAATGATTAACATGAATTTTAGAACGCTAGCATGAACCGTTCTCGAGATATTGCTCATTTTTCAAAAAATTATATAAATATAAAAAAAAATATTTCCTCTTGAGAAACTTGTTCACTTTTCATAAGTAATATCATGCGAAAAATTTGGTGACATCATTCTCGTGGATCTAGCTCGTTCCATTCATGAAAAAGATTCTTTGAGTAATACATTTGTATTTGTACGCCAATAGTCATTTATTTGCTATAAGAATAAATTATTTCTCCGTCCATAACGCTTGGCGAGATTTTGGCGGAGTGTCGCCGACTTGGCGACTTTTTTTAAATGTTACCAAACAAAAGAAAGTCTCGCCAAATGGATAACAATGACGCTAAGTGAATGAAAATAACGACTGTTTAACGAAAATTCAATATCTTGGAAAAAATATAAGTATCTACTTTAAAAATAACCCATTTTGCTTTTCCTGTAAAAGTAGTAAATGCATTGCATTATATATGGAAAGTTATGTGCTGCCCACATCAGATTTTTTGTGATGATAACCATAAATATATCGCCACACGGTGTTCATTTTTTAAAGTAGGAGAAATTTTAAGTCGTAGGAAGAACATTTTACTTTGCGAGGTTCTTGACTGATAAAAACTTTACTGTGGTTGTATAAAGTGTTCTTAGAGGTGAGTGTTATTCAATGGAAAGCGCAAATGTTGATGGCCACAAATGCTCATTGGTTCGCTTGACGTTGAAAGCCATCAGCATGCCGTTTCGACTGAAAGACGGGAGATGCCGAGGGATTGTATACTTGCATGTTAAAAAGAAAAAAAAATCATTTAACTTAAAAACATACGCGTCTTGGAAAATCTAAGTTCTACAAATTTTAAGCAAAAAATCCCAGGTGGTAATACTGGTATTTGGTAAGAACTTCAACGTTTGAGAAATATTAACGTTTTTGGTGACGACAACACAAAACTTTTTGTCAATGGCAACGAATTATGCCTAAAATATGTTGATTTATAATAACGATATTCAGAAATTGAACGAATGCTAGCGACACATGGTGTCAACTTTGCGAAAGCATTTTAATGATGACACACTAAACTTATTCATGAATGGCAACTAAGTATGCTATTGGTCGGATATAGCGCGCTACAAGTAACGAAACTACAGTACTCTAACAGCATTTTTTTTCACAGTGACGTAAGATTTACGTCACACTGTGACTTTGGGACGTCGCAGTACGTCTCGGCAATGTCATATTGAGGTCACAGCGAAGTCATATTGGTCATTTTCATGGTAGTTTGTGACGTCGCATTTTAGCGTGTTTGTGACGTCACATTGTAATGTCGTCACATTGTTACGTGTTAATTAAATTGTGGAAACGCCACAAAATATAGTCACAATGAAGTTACAAAATGACTAATACGTAATGTCGCATAGAAGTCACATTGTGACCCAGGTGTCACGTGACTACAACGTCACTGTCACACATGTGTCGATCCTTGCTGTGAGGGTAGTCACTACTTTTTCTCGCAGTTTGTCGTGTAACGCGCGACTTAATAAATCACTAGTTCGTATCGAGTTATTTAACGTTACTTTAGAAAGCAAACAAGGTGCCATTCTATATATCGTGTGATCGCCCTTTCTTCCTTTGTACGAAATTTCGTATTCTGGGCAACGATGTACATTCTGCAAAGTGTCTTGCGCTCTGAAACAAATAAAAAATGTCGATTGTTTTAGCCGACGAGACATCTTCAGACCTAAGTGCCCGTCTCATAATACCAAATTAGACGATATGGAACTTAATGTATGTCGTCGAACGCATATGCCGGTTCCTGAGAGAGAAACTATATAAGTTTTTCGATGTTGCAAGGTTAAGAAAGCCACTGCCTCGTGAAGATTTTTTTATATGGATATATTATTTGTGTGGGGTATATTAGATGTGTTATTTCCCAAAAGACCCTGCATATTTGATTGCAATTTTGAGACGCAAATTCTACTAAAAATGAACAAACCTGTTTTTAAAGAAATAGTTTTTACTTTTATTTTATAATATTGTTCTCGGAAGTGGGTAAAATCAGATATCTTTGAGAATATGTAGTCTATTAATTCATTTTTGCGGGCCATTTCGCAAAAAAAAAAAAAAAAAAAAAAATGAATTGTACCAAAATCTAATCAGCACCATGATAACCCACAAGCGACTTATCTACTACATTTTGAGAAATTCGGTCCATTAGTTTTTCAGCTAGAGTGGATACAGCAATTTTTGCAGGCCATTTCGCAAAATAAGGCGGGTTCTTTTACCCCGAATCGTGTCAGAAACTAATCAGCACCAGGGTCATATACAAGTGATTTACCCACCAAATTTTATGAGATTCGGACCATTTGTCTATGAGTTAAGAGTGCATACATACATTGCACAGACAGATACGCACACACACACAGACGTCACGCTAAAAATAGTTTTTTCGTGTTCTAGAGGTCCCAAAATGTGTAGGTCCGTCGAAAACTCGAGTTACGATTTTCGGCATGATTCCATTATTTTCCCTATGCATTACCATATATTGCAGGGAAAATAATACGATTTTTACCCACACTTATGAAGTTTTGTGTTATATTTTCAAAATCAAATACCATAAAAATGGAAATTTTCATACAAAATTGATGTATGAATTGACATTTTAGTCTAAATGTACACATGGCATCTTGCATAACAGAATTTTTCATGAATATAAAAAAAAATGTACAATTTTTGTAACATAATGAGTAAAATTGGTCTATGAATTGATATTTTTAGTCTAAATGCAAGTGTTCCATTCATGCACAGACAGATATGAAGCAATTTAAATTATAGCGAGAAGTTATCTCTTTGGTCTCTGTGTGCATAATTGAATAAATATATTCTTTTGTTACTACTCGAATATTTTAACTTTGAATAATGTGAAACTCAGATCACATGAAATCTCCTTCAGTAACAGATAATGCAACATTTTTTATTTTATTTTATATATAAATCTTTAAATCGAATTGTTGGCATTTATATACTTCTAAATTCTATGTATTTTTAAACATTGAAATTATTACACCGATAAAAATCTTAAATGTAAAACTGCATTTAAAACTCAGAAAAAAATCACCTTCATGAAAACTTATAAGTAAATATATATCATTACTTAAAAGCATATATTAGTTACCCAATTTCAGAAAATTTTACATGTCTATAAAAAGTTTGAGACTTAGAAGAACTTATGCAATTAATTTAGTGTTATTATACCTAGAGAACTCATGAAAACTACTTAATAGATAGCCCACCACTTAGGAAAAATTATATGTATTAGTACATCTTTGCAAATAATTTAATTAACATTTGGAAAATTCCGCCTAATCTTTAAAAGTTTTCTAAGTACGATTTACCTCTTAGACAGCTCATCATTTATGAAATAGAAGTCAAATAACATTTAACTCTTTTCCTCATTACTTAAAAGTATACGATATTAATTTTCCGATTTCAGAAAATGTTACATTCCTATAAAATGTTTGAGACTTAGAAAAACTTTAAAATATTACTTTTCTACACGGATGTACAATTTACTTCCTTGGTGTAACTCAATACTTTGAAAAAATTACGGATGTTTTTCAATTTTGATATTAGTAAAAGTAAAATTACATTGCATTCTTAGAAAAAATTTAAATATACATTAATCCAGCAGTTAATGAATATTTGACGTGTGTGTTTAAAGTTATCAAATATAATGAGATGTAAATAAATATACGTATACATATCTGAATTCTTTCCGGTAAACAATTAGATTCACATTCGTAAATAATATTAAGAGGCATTATTACATTTAGGATAGTCTGCCAATAAAACACCATCATTAACAAACTTTAGAGAGTACACAATCCCAACTCTTTCTTAGATGAAGTTATATAGAACGTTTCAAATATGTAGTACTTACCATTTTTTCATCCAGCTATGCGGTGTAGTAGAAATTTTGAATAACAATTGCTATGTGTATGATGCTGATAATATTACATTATAGATATTATCGAAAATGTACAAAGTTTTAAAACTCATATAAACTTCAGAATAAATAAGTTAATATTTTAACAGCCTGCGTTTTGATTTTTGAAAATCGTAAATGTGAAATTGATATTCACTTTTAGAAAAAGTTTGTATATCATTTACACAATGGATACCGGAATTTTTTTGTTTTACATATTTAGTTAAATCTTACTTTTTAAGTGTTACATTTTTCGACGTGGGGAAATTAATTATAAAGTTTTTTAAGAATAAAAAAAAGTATTCACTATGTCCAGATAGGATACAAACAGCAAAATATATCTTGTGATTACAATTGGTGTACTAAGCTTCTTCAAAACATTGATCAAGTCTAAGACTTTACAAGTTTCGCAAATCCTAATACTTCTCTATTTCGCTGCTATGTGGCACTGATGTCTTCATTCCATACTATACCGCCACTTCAGATGTTGTCACCCCTTTAAAAGTTTCGTTAAATCCTTAACAAATTATAAGCCCAGACCATTAAAATAACATACTTGTAAATAAAATTTTATTCAAGTTCCCGCGTGTCAGAACAAGAAGGCTCGCTTCATTACATCAGGTATGGACAAAGGAGTGCCACTTCAAATAAAATTGTTGAATTATAAAAACTTCAAAGAATTTTCCACTTGCAAAAATACTCCCGCCCAAAATTACACGGGAAAAATTAAAGACTTCGATTTCGGTATGTATATCACACATATCGCCACTGAGGTTGAACCCCAAATTCTCCTCTATTCCTATTACTCAAGAAATTCAATTAAAATGCTGGATCGGCAAAAACTTGTCAAAACGTACAAGATAAAAGCAATAAAAATAACGAATTGCAGAAGATCCTTGAAGTCCAAAATAAACTAACAAATTCACTCATTTACAGCAGCTTTCGAAAATATCCTTTATTTGCAATGAAACACAAATTGTCCAATTAAGATGTTGAAAGGTACATAATATGTATTGAAATAGCATACTTGCAAATAAAATTTTCAAAAATTTAGTCCATTTGCTGTGCTTCAGAACTATAAGAAGGCTTCATTACATCTGGTAGCTCGGATGGGATGGACAAAGGAGCAATGTCCAACTCTTCAAACTCTCCAGTTTCTGTAACATTAAAAAGAAAAATAAATCCTCTGCATTTGAACATACAAATTTAAAAGTTTAGAAATATTTTAACTTTAATATGTGTACAACCTAAACCCTTTGGAATCACCGTTACCAATACCAGTGATATGATTACAAACCCTTTTGGAGCAGAAATTTTTTGAAATTGTAGCAGTTTTTAACTTCATAGGTAAGTAGAATTGGTTGTTGGACAGGTTGTAGTGAGTGGACCGTGAAGAGGTGTATCTAACCTTTGTCACCATATGCTGAGTGTGGGAGTATTTAACCAGATGACAAGTTCCACTATGGTGGATCAATTGGCCCCAATTCTGTATAACATTTATATTAACGACATTCCAAAATCCCCCCACACACATATTGCAGTTTATGCGGACGACACTGTCATATACACCAGATCATCAAACCCCAATTTCGTGCCCCCACCGCCTTCAGAAACACATACACACACACACTCTCCTCCAGGTTCCAGAATTGGAAAATTAAAATAACTGCTAAGAAAACAAGCAGCATCTTGTTCAATAAAAGGAAGAAAAAGCTCCCCAATCCCATCAAAATAAATGACACTAACATTCCTTACGTAAACACATGTAAATACCTTGGTATACACTTTGACAAAAAGCTAACATTTAAAGACCACATCCTAAAGGCAATTAAAATATATCACGTCGCCAGATCTAAATTATATACAATTCTACACTCCCTTACACGTAAACTACAAAAACAAAATCACCCTCTACAAAACTGTGCTAAGACCAGTCCTGTTATAAAGCCGTTGTCTGGGGTTTTGCCTTCGAGACAGATAAAAAGAAACTGCAAACTACTCAAAACCGAACACCAAGATTAATAAGGAAAACCTCCAGATACCTGAGAAATGATGTCATCCACCGGGACTTTGGAAAATTTAAATTAAAAATAACATAAACATATTAGCATATTGTAATAATTACGGAAACCTTGATAAACTCACTGTACCTCATCCAGGGGAATAATACTAATAACAAAAAAAATTTGAAACAATGTCATCTGGCCACGCCCACTTGGGAGCCAATCAGATTTCACCTGTTCTCCTAGGAGAACTGTATGGAAAAGTCTGCTCTAGGATGAGGCAGCACCCATTTTGCCTTAGAGAGCACATAGTATTTTATTATCATGCACTATCACCCTGGAAATACAGCCCATAGAGGCTAGGGGCTCCGTTAAACCGTGTCCAACACAACGAGATGGTACTATGGTGGATAGCAGAAAAACCACCCCTTAGCGTAACTATACATGTAAGATCTAAGTGCGTGCTTGTGTAGAAGGATACGGTTGTCGTTGTTTTTCGAAAATTCGCTGCTAGCTCCGGTGTAACATTAACAAGAGGACCAACTGGTCTTTTAGAAATCGAAGGTATTATTGCGGGTTTCCAAGTATTTTCTTGTGCTAATTTAAGGTGCATCAAAGAAGCTTATTTAAGGCGTATAAAAAGTTATTTAAGGAGTGCCAAAGGAAATCATTTAGAGCATATTACGCGGGCGTCATGCGTGACGTCATCAAGCGAGCATTCCATTGGACAAATAAGCTTGGAACACTAACAGGAAAATTAAATTTGTTTGTTATATGTTATGACTTATTTTTTCTTGAAAATTGTTGACAAAATCGAAAAAACTCGCCGATTGCGTCAAGTACATGTTTTTTACTCTCTTTAGCTTAAAACAGTCCCTCTTTAGTTTATAATAATCCCCCTTTAGCTTAAAATAGTCTGCGAAAAAGTCGCAAAGAGCGGTCTTCTATTCTCCAAAGGGCAACTCTGCAAAGTGATGGCCCCCACCCACCCCTACCCCTCTACAAATGATTTTCCTGGATCCACCCCTTTACCGTCCGAGGACTAAATTTCGCTGAGGTCGAATTTTCGCTACAAAGGACACCGACATCTTTTATTATGCAAAACTTAAATACATCACAAAGCTATAAATTTATGAAACACCAACATACACTTACCAGTATTCTTATAAGCCAATCCCAATTTAGCAGGTGCTTGGGCTAAGGCTGTGGTAGAATTTATACCATATTCTTCCAATGTTCTCTCTGGCAACATCACCTAGTAGAAGTAAAAATAATTGGCTCTGGTTACATATTATTTTAAAATTACTTGAAATAGAAATAGTAACCTAAGTTTTTACAATGTTCTAAGATCTGAAAATTCACTTTTATCTGTCCATTTGTGGCCGGGGTCTTATTTCGTAACATTAAAAAAAAATTGTTTTAAAAGCCTTGAAAATTTTCAAATGTGAAAAAAGAACTTTTAAGAATCTTTGGTTTCGAAATTATATTAGACACGAAATTTTAAAAATAAAATATTTGATGAAAAAAGGAACACTAAGATGGATGGGAAAATAAATTGAATGTCGCAATCACAGCATTTATTAGAAAATAATTAAAAAATGAATCGCAATAATTTACCAAAATATAAAAATAAGCAGGTTAGATAATCTAATATATAATAATTAGGGGATAGAAATAGATGGAAAAAGATGTACCCTTGGCAACATAAGAAAGTACAAACTGGATGGGCAATCGCACTATTTATTCAAAAATTAATTGATTTTTTTTTTTCATTTTTATTCACATTATAAAAATAAAATAGTTTTATTACTCTGATATGGAAATCAAATTATATGGCAAACTGGATGCAAATAGGTATCTCTGGGATATACTCTTGGAAATCCAGGGGAAAACGATTTGAGATGTGCAAAATCTGGCACTTCAGATTCAACAATTTAAAATTTGAAGTTACTACTTCATCTCATTATGTTGACTGCCGTATTTGAAAACAAAATACACGTCAGTTTATTGCCGCCTGACCCCCCCCCTCCCCCCCCCCCAAAAAAAAAAGAAACGGCTGTAATCTGGGCTGAAACTCTGCTCATCATCGGATAGGGGGTCCTAATTTTTGCAGAATTCGTAGTATTTAGTTTTCAGAAAATTTTAAAAAAAGTGTATATTTTATCAATTTCTCTGTAGAATAGGAAAAGGTTTATATAATACTAAAAGATGGGAATGGGGTACATTCTATGGAAGGGCTACATTCTAGTTATGGTGTTATGTAAATCAGAAATTGTGATTTTAAAAGATGTGCCGGCTGATGGATTCAAATAATAAGGATTTAAAAAGAAAACAGTTTATTGCCGCCTGACCCCCCCTTCCCCCCCAAAAAAAGAAACGGCAGTAATCTGGGCTGAAACTCTGCTCATCATCGGATAGGGGAGTCCTAATTTTTGCAGAATTCGTAGTATTTAGTTTTTAGAAAATTTTACAAACAGTGTATATTTTATCAATTTCTCTGTAGAATAGGAAAAGGTTTATATAATACTAAAAGATGGGAATGGGGTACATTCTATGGAAGAGCTACATTCTAGTTATGGTGTTATGTAAATCAGAAATGGTGATTTTAAAAGATGTGCCGGCTCATGGTTTCAAATAATAATAATTTAAAAAAAAAAACAGTTTATTGCCGCCTGACCCCCCCCCCTTCCCCCCCAAAAAAGAAACGGCAGTAATCTGGGCGGAAACTCTGCTCATCATCGGATAGGGGGGTCCTAATTTTTGCAGAATTTGTAGTATTTAGTTTTTAGAAAATTTTACAAAAAGTGTATATTTTATCAATTTCTCTGTAGAATAGGAAAAGGTTTATATAATACTAAAAGATGGGAATGGGGTACATTCTATGGAAGAGCTACATTCTAGTTATGGTGTTATGTAAATCTGAAATGGTGATTTAAAAAATGTGCCGGCTGATGGATTCAAATAATAAGGATTTAAAAAAAAAAACAGTTTATTGCCGCCTGACCCCCCCCCCCTGACCCCCAAAAAAATAAACGGCAGTAATCTGGGCTGAAACTCTGCTCATCATCGGCTAGGGGGGTCCTAATTTTTGCAGAATTCGTAGTATTTAGATTTTAGAAAATTTTACAAAAAGTGTATATTTTACCAATTTCTCTGTAGAATAGGAAAAGGTTTATATAATACTAAAAGATGGGAATGGGGTACATTCTATGGAAGGGCTACATTCTAGTTATGGTGTTATGTAAATCAGAAATGGTGATTTTAAAAGATGTGCCGGCTGATGGTTTCAAATAATAAGGATTTAAAAAAAAAAACAGTTTATTGCCGCCTGACCCCCCCCCCCCTTCCCCCCAAAAAAAGAAACGGCAGTAATCTGGGCTGAAACTCTGCTCATCATCGGATAGGGGGGTCCTAATTTTTGTAGAATTTGTAGTATTTAGTTTTTAGAAAATTTTACAAAAAGTGTATATTTTATCAATTTCTCTGTAGAATAGGAAAAGGTTTATATAATACTAAAAGATGGGAATGGGGTACATTCTATGGAAGGGCTACATTCTAGTTATGGTGTCATGTAAATCAGAAATGGTGATTTTAAAAGATGTGCCGGCTGATGGATTCAAATAATAAGGATTTAAAAAAAAAACAGTTTATTGCCGCCTGACCCCCCCCCTTCCCCCCAAAAAAAGAAACGGCAGTAATCTGGGCTGAAACTCTGCTCATCATCGGATAGGGGGGTCCTAATTTTTGCAGAATTTGTAGTATTTAGTTTTTAGAAAATTTTACGAAAAGTGTATATTTTATCAATTTCTCTGTAGAATAGGAAAAGGTTTATATAATACTAAAAGATGGGAATGGGGTACATTCTATGGAAGAGCTACATTCTAGTTATGGTGTTATGTAAATCTGAAATGGTGATTTTAAAAGATGTGCCGGCTGATGGATTCAAATAATAAGGATTTAAAAAAAAACAGTTTATTGCCGCCTGACCCCCCCCCCTGACCCCCAAAAAAAGAAACGGCAGTAATCTGGGCTGAAACTCTGCTCATCATCGGATAGGGGGGTCCTAATTTTTGCAGAATTCGTAGTATTTAGTTTTTAGAAAATTTTACAAAAAGTGTATATTTTATCAATTTCTCTGTAGAATAGGAAAAGGTTTATATAATACTAAAAGATGGGAATGGGGTACATTCTATGGAAGAGCTACATTCTAGTTATGGTGTTATGTAAATCAGAAATGGTGATTTTAAAAGATGTGCCGGCTGATGGATTCAAATAATAAGGATTTAAAAAAAAAAACAGTTTATTGCCGACTGACCCCCCCCCTTCCCCCCAAAAAAAGAAACGGCAGTAATCTGGGCTGAAACTCTGCTCATCATCGGCTAGGGGGGTCCTAATTTTTGCAGAATTCGTAGTATTTAGTTTTTAGAAAATTTTACAAAAAGTGTATATTTTACCAATTTCTCTGTAGAATAGGAAAAGGTTTATATAATACTAAAAGATGGGAATGGGGTACATTCTATGGAAGAGCTACATTCTAGTTATGGTGTTATGTAAATCTGAAATGGTGATTTTAAAAGATGTGCCGGCTGATGGATTCAAATAATAAGGATTTAAAAAAAAACAGTTTATTGCCGCCTGACCCCCCCCCCTGACCCCCAAAAAAAGAAACGGCAGTAATCTGGGCTGAAACTCTGCTCATCATCGGATAGGGGGGTCCTAATTTTTGCAGAATTCGTAGTATTTAGTTTTTAGAAAATTTTACAAAAAGTGTATATTTTATCAATTTCTCTGTAGAATAGGAAAAGGTTTATATAATACTAAAAGATGGGAATGGGGTACATTCTATGGAAGAGCTACATTCTAGTTATGGTGTTATGTAAATCAGAAATGGTGATTTTAAAAGATGTGCCGGCTGATGGATTCAAATAATAAGGATTTAAAAAAAAAAACAGTTTATTGCCGACTGACCCCCCCCCTTCCCCCCAAAAAAAGAAACGGCAGTAATCTGGGCTGAAACTCTGCTCATCATCGGCTAGGGGGGTCCTAATTTTTGCAGAATTCGTAGTATTTAGTTTTTAGAAAATTTTACAAAAAGTGTATATTTTACCAATTTCTCTGTAGAATAGGAAAAGGTTTATATAATACTAAAAGATGGGAATGGGGTACATTCTATGGAAGGGCTACATTCTAGTTATGGTGTTATGTAAATCAGAAATGGTGATTTTAAAAGATGTGCCGGCTGATGGTTTCAAATAATAAGGATTTAAAAAAAAAACAGTTTATTGCCGCCTGACCCCCCCCTTCCCCCCAAAAAAAGAAACGGCAGTAATCTGGGCTGAAACTCTGCTCATCATCGGATAGGGGGGTCCTAATTTTTGTAGAATTTGTAGTATTTAGTTTTTAGAAAATTTTACAAAAAGTGTATATTTTATCAATTTCTCTGTAGAATAGGAAAAGGTTTATATAATACTAAAAGATGGGAATGGGGTACATTCTATGGAAGGGCTACATTCTAGTTATGGTGTCATGTAAATCAGAAATGGTGATTTTAAAAGATGTGCCGGCTGATGGATTCAAATAATAAGGATTTAAAAAAAAAAACAGTTTATTGCCGCCTGACCCCCCCCTTCCCCCCAAAAAAAAGAAACGGCAGTAATCTGGGCTGAAACTCTGCTCATCATCGGATAGGGGGTCCTAATTTTTGCAGAATTCGTAGTATTTAGTTTTTATAAAATTTTACAAAAAGTGTATATTTTATCAATTTCTCTGTAGAATAGGAAAAGGTTTATATAATACTAAAAGATGGGAATGGGGTACATTCTATGGAAGGGCTACATTCTAGTTATGGTGTTATGTAAATCAGAAATGGTGATTTTAAAAGATGTGCCGGCTGATGGATTCTTATAAAAAGGATTTAACAAAAACAATGTTTTACAGTATTACACTAATTCAAGAACTTCAGAAAATAGAGGATACAAGCAACGAGCTATAGTATACGAAGATACTACTGGCATTCTGATAACGTTATCCGCCACAATCTAAGAGCTAGAATCAAAGAGCTTGATTGCTCCTTGAAGGCGGTAAGCCACTGTTCACGCTACCGATGACGTCAGAAATGGTCAATTCCCTCAAGCAGGGGAATTTTAACATGGAAATTACATATGACCAGAGGTGCTGAAATGTTCCAAAGATTAAAATTATTTTTACCATTTTCTAAAGGCTACTTTTATAAAAATAAAAATTAATTAACTTATTCATTTAATATGATAGACTTAAAAAAAGGTTTACATATGAATTTATCATTTTAAAACGATTTCTGCCAAAAACTTTCGCCCGTTTTTCAAATAAGGGAAGAAACTAAGCCGTTTTTAAGCCAAATGTTTTACATTAATAAGGAGATGATTTTTTTTTTAATTTATTTATTATTGACTTCACTTTACCATTAAAATTTTACTTATTTCATCAAGTTATCAATTATTCAAATGTTTTTAAATATCGTACACAAAATAAAACATAACATTAATATTTTAATTTTATACCTACCTTTTAATCCATTGGAATCAATTAAATATTGAGTACAAAGGCATAATTTTTTTTATTAAAAATGAATGAACTATAAAAATTGTAATGCAATCTATCCCAAAATTATATAGAAACTAAAACTAAAAGAATAAACAGAACACATGTATAACGATTATGCAGGATATTATTCAGGAGGGAGGGGTGTGCTAAAATCGAGTGCATTCAAAATTTGGAGATTATTAATAACTTTTCATTTTTAGAACTTGGAAATGTAGATTTAAAGGTCCAATAACAACAAACTGATAAAAATTCGAACCATTTAAATATCGAGGTGGGAGGGATGATAAAAATTGTTTAAAAAATAAAACACATAAAGAAATATATTAGGATATTAAAGAAAATGACGTAAGAGAAAACGAAAAATACCAAATTTTTCGTTTTTGACTGCACTAAGGACGGAGCTGTAAAAACTTAAACTGTTCATTTTCAAAAAGTAACGAACGAGAAAAGCTGAAACAGTTTTTAGAAATCCCATCCGAAACATGAAAAATAACAGGTACACTTCAAGTCGATTAAAAAAAGAGGAGAAGGGAGTAAATTAGAAAAAGAAGAGTTTAAAAAATAAAATAAAAAATAATATGGAATCGAGTGGGGCATCAAAATGTCGGTGTACGAGACCATTAGAAAAACATTATTTTCTGTTTTCAGAGCCATTGGAGAAGAATGGGGGAGTAAGAAAAAAATTGAAAAATCGCCTTTACTTTGTTTTGGAAAGTAATGGACAAAATAATTGTAAAATTTATTTGAAGATAAACCCAAACACAGGAAAAGCGTCGAGGACACTTCAGGCTAATTACAAAAAGAGAATGAGAGAGAGAAAGTAATAAAATGGAATGTGAAAAAATATAGAACAAAAATATTCGAGTGAGGCATTAAAAATCGGACGCATAAAGACTAGGAGAAAATTATCACATGTGAGAAAATAGTGCTCAAACCTCAATCTTCCTATTGAAGTTCACTTGTAATGTTATTAAAATGTTCTGTAAGGAATGGTTTCTAATTAAATTAACAGTTTCCAGGGAAGTACTTTAACATCCCCCTGACCTCCCCATAAATACGCCTATGACAATGCATATTCAAATATTAAAGTGAAATGTTTTGTTGAAAAAATAAAATGTTTTGTATTTCTCCAACAACATTTTATTGCAAAAATAGTTCATAATGCTGTTCAAGTGCTTTAAAATTCTCATTTACAAGGTTAAATTCTTGAATATTTCTCTCGGAGGGGGGGGGGGGCGGATTGCTTCATAATCGGGACTTCAATCCACCCCCTTTAAAAAGATTATATGTTTGCCCATGCAACATACCAGATGTTGAATAGCGACAAATATTTTGTATTCATCATGGAAGATTTCTATAAAGTGGAACGCCATAATTTTAACAGAAAAACCAAAGTTTGAAATACGCAAAAATATTCAGTGTGCTATAATAAAATGAAATGTTTTAATATTGTCCTAGTTTGCTAAGAGGTATGTGGTATGTACTATATGTGCAAAATGTATGTAGCTAAAAATAACTAAGTTATACCAACAATTTAAAATTGAACTATGCAGAAAACGACGTGACATATGGCCCAAATATTACTATTTATTACAACTTAAATACTTTTATTCTCTTTATTGAGTCAAGAAATTTCAGTCCTCTGACGTAAACTGAAGATATGTAGTGGTAAAATATCATAAGTATTAAATATTTTTTTTATTAATATCATAAGTATAACTATTTAAATGAAAGTAAAATGACAACAGTAATAGAAAGTAAAATAGCAAGCAAATCTGCCTCTGTGAATGTTCCTAATACTTAAGTTTCTGCATATCTCATTTGAAGAAAAATTCATTTAGCTGAAAAAAATTAGGTGTTCCCCAAATAATGACCTATGTGTTCTATGCAAAATATACTGATGCCACCAAAAGGTTTATACACTTCCCCATTTACATGAAAAATGAATTAGATGAAAAATAAACTGAAAACATTTCAGAAATTCCTAAAATTATGACCATAGTCTTCAACAAATACAAATACCGTTGCCACCTAAAAAAATATTTTAAGAAATGATAACTCAAATATATTCACATTTTGCAAAAATACCTCCCAAAAAAATCACGAAAATTCAAGATATCAGACGGAGATCGTAACGTAAATTAAGATTACGGTGATTGCGATCCAGTTGGCTCCAGATCTGCGTTTGAATAAAACACTCCGGAATAAAATGTGTTTTAAATACGAAAATATGTTTTGGAGTCCATATGATTGATAAATATAACCTACCAAAATAAAATTAGCGAGGTACACTATTTAATTGATTTAACATGAAATGATCCTTAAACAAAACCCAGTAAATTTTGAAAATTATCCGTATACGCGTGCATCCTTCAGCACAAATCATTTGAGAACAGGATTAGAGAAATTTCTTAATTTTGCGCATTGCAGCTAGACATATTGTATGTATGCATTACATCAATCTCCGAAATCAACCTGCCTTAAGGTAGTTAAAAGACAAAAAACTATAAATGAAATATACCTCATCATCTTTATACAAATGCTGATTCTGTGGAGGAACTCTTGTAATTCCTTCAATTATTCTTTTCACTTCCTCGATGGTAGTATCTTCTTTAGCATCTAGACAGATGGTGGTTTTCTTGCGCATGATTATTAAGAAGACGTCCTACATTCAAAGCAATGTAAATTTCAATATAAAAAGACTAGCAATTTTCAGAATATGACACATACTACAAAATATTATATAATAATTTAAATTGTATAATGCATGTATTTACTCTTAACTGAAAAACTTAATTGACCGAATAATTTGGAATTTAGTAGGTAAGCCACTTGTGGTGATCCATGTATGCATCACCATAACCTTGGTGATCGTCAATATCGAAATTAAAAATACTGGAAATGTATCTCGTAAGTCTAAAGAAAGCTGTGGTTAGTTAAATGTTAATATTCCCCGATTTCCACCTTTTGCCCCTTTTTCGGTCGGACCATCATTCACATCAAAATTAAAAGATTTATGTTTTTCCCATCTGAACATAAAAAATACCCAGTAAATAAACATTAACCCGTAAAACTTGGCGAAAAATATATTTTAACATTTATTCTGCGGAAGTACAAATTTTCTAATTATCGTGAGGTTTGGAGCAAGGAAAAAATATCTCTAATATTGAGCTACAAAGCTCTTGTGGAACATTGTACAATTCTCTTCTCAGTTTTTAAATTTGGTTTGTACCTGCTTCATTGTTGAAGTCATTTTTATATCATTAAAATGTTTTTTCCTTATTATAGATTATTTAATTAACCTCTCACTGTCTTTCAACTACAAAGTTGTTGGAAGAAGCCAAATCATCCTTTATAACAGCAATTCTATTGCTATATTTACAAAAAGTGTAAAATAAATAATTGAAACTTCGATAGTAGTAAGTGAAATAATGACCAGAGAACAAACAATACTGGAGTTTTGTTGCGACAAACGGATTGATTTGCACTCCCAATTTTTGAGAAAGATTTCTAATTTTGATAAAAAGCTCTAAAATTCGCAATACATTTTTTGTGCAAAGCTGAAATAAATTTTGAGCCAAAATAATATTTAGAGATAAAATATATTTTTTTTTTTTACCTACAGACGCTAAAATAAATTTAGTTTAAAGCTCTTATTTTTCTAAAATTTGTGATTTTATTTGAAATGCGAAAAGAACAGTATTATGGATCGCAAATAAAGAACACTCAATTTTTCAGAGCATACTACTAAATAAAATTAAAATTGCCCGTTACTTTAAGCCCTTCCTCGCATTTTTACTTCCCACTACTATGTAATAATATTTGAATATAGAAAGTAATATTTACACGAAAATATTCGAATTCGAGATCTTGATGCCAATATATGCTTTAAGACTTCCTGAACACGTTTTCACTATTTCAGGAGTTATATCCGTCTGTCTGTCAGTGGTCGATTACTTGCGTACACAATAGTGGCCACAAATATTAATGGATTTTCACGAAACTTTGTATCCAGCTTTGTTTTTGAAATATCTAGAACTAGATAGAATTTTTCTTTTTTTAATTCGAGGGAAAACTTCAAAATTTTGTTTTTTTTAACATGGCAGCATAGGGCAAAAATTGGCATGATCATGCGTAAAAAGGTTTATTTATGGTTCAATGATCAAGAGTTTCAATTATTGTTGTGAAAAGTAGTGATGTTTTTGTTTGTGACGTGATTGACCTCCTCGGGGGAAAAGTTGCCCCCCCCCCCGATGGTGCACATTGTTAAGTACATTTAACAAAGGATTTTTTTAAGCCCTTCAAAGTAAAAGATAACAAGCCATAATTGAAGTCTTTGGATCCACGATACCGATTTTTCAAAAATTTCTTGTAAAATTTGGAAACAAAAAGATATTTAAAAATAGATTCAGGTATGATAAAATCGAGTTGAATCACATTCTAGTTAATTTAAGTCGAAAAACTATGTTAGGATTGGCCACATGGTAAACAATTGCTTTATATTGCAAAAGTTGTTTTGTAGTCAATAAGATTGGCACAATTCTCTTACCAAATTACATAAAACTTAATTAAGCGGAATGAAGCCGAACTCGACTGTCTCATAAACAAATCCATTTTCAAATAGCCTGTTATTTTTATTTTTTATTGCAGGAAAAAATTTGAAAAATTTATATCGTTGGTCCAAATGATTTAAATTTAAAATTATCGATGTTTATAGCTGAAAATTTAAGGCTATTAACAAGGGCTATTTATGGCTCAATGATTACGAAACTTCAAGTTTCAATCATTGTTTTGAAAATTAGCCGTAATTTTGTTTGTGACGGCATTGACTTCCTCCCCCGCCCCCCCCCCAATGGTGCACATTCTCAGGTTAAGGTACGGTCCTATCAATCAAAAGATATTTTCAAGCCCTTCAAAGTGAAGGGAAATAAGCTATAATTGTAGTTATTTGTATCTACGACACCGATTTTTTAAATTTTTTCTTGTAAAATATGAAAACAAAAAGCTATTTAAAAATGAATTCTGATATGATAAAGTCGAACGGAATCCCACTCCAGTTAATTTAACTTTAAAATTACAGAAATTCATAGATGAAAACTTCAAGTTTCAATCATTGTTTGAAAATTAGCCGTATTTTTGTTTGTGACGGCATTGACTTCCTCCCCCCCCCCCCCAATGATGCACATTGTCAGGTTTTGTAACGGTCCTATCAACCAGAAGATATTTTCAAGCCCTTCAAAGTGAAGGGAAATAAGCTATAATTGTAGTTATTTGTATCTGCGACACCGATTTTTCAAATTTTTTCTTGTAAAATATGGAAACAAAAAGCTATTTAAAAATGAATTCTGATATGATAAAGTCGAGTGGAATCCCACTCCAGTTAATTTAACTTTAAAATTACAGACATTCATAGATGAAAATTTAGGCCGAAAAACTATGTTTGGGTTTAACTTAAATGCACACAAAAAGTCTACTATTTAGGTTTTAAATTAACTGTCATAAGCTCCTACAAAACATGAAATAGCACTTTTTCTTTATCCAGCCATATGGTAAACAATTGTTTTATAAATACAAAATTTGATTTGGAGTCTTTAAGACTAGATTGATACAATCAATTCTCCTATCAAATTATATCAAAATTAATTAACTGGAGTGAGGTTGAACTCGACATTCTTATAACCGAATCCTTTTTTAAATAGCCTTTTATATATATTTTTTTGCAAATTTTGTAAGTAAAAATTTGAAAAACCTGTACCGTTGGTCTAAATAAATTAAATTTAAGGTACAGATTGGATATAAAGAACTTGGATTTTTCAACTTTTTTTCACGAGTCAATTGTGGCGCCAAATGGCCAAATGTGGCGCGCCTGCTTTTGCGCAACATTTTGCATTTTCTGGAAATTCTGGCAACCCCACCCCTTTTAGCTTTCTGATGCAGTCGGCTGCGGCCATTTTATTTTTGTTTTGTTGTTGGTGTGTGTGTAAAAACGTGTCTGAGTGTGTTAAAAACGTAAATATCATACAGGAATTAAAGATAGCACATGTTATTAGATAAAATAATGTAGAAGCAGAAAATTTACATAGAAATAATGAGAGTTTTTTTATGACCGCAATGTGGAAACAATTATTTGTGCAATTTGGATATTTACACGTGTTTTTCTTTGAAAAGATTTGGATTTCATTAAACCAGGTACTGTGTTTTTATTTTGTTGTAAACGTAAAGTATCGTTTCTTTTAAATTTCTTTAAAGTACAAACTTTTTTCTAAGTATTGTTTTTTCTTAAATTTAGTTAAAGTACAAACTATTTTCTAAGTATTGTTTTTTTCTTAAATTTAGTTAAATTACAAACTTTTTTCTAAGTTTCGTTTTTTCTTAAATTTAGTTAAAGTACAAACTTTTTTCTAGGTATCGTTTTTTCTTAAATTTAGTTAAAGTACAAACTTTTTTCTAAGTATCGTTTTTTCTTAAATTGTGTTAAAGTACAAACTAAGTATCGTTTTCTCTTAAATTTAGTTAAAGTATAAACTTTTTTCTAAGTATCGTTTTTCTTAAATTTAAATAATAATTAACAAATCTTTTCTTAAAAGTATTGTTAATTATCGGCATTTCTATGCATTTTTTCTAAGTATCGTTTCTCGTAAATTTAGTAATTTCGTATTTTTAATAAGTATTGTTAATTATCGGCATTTTTTATTAGCTATGTTTAGATTTCTTACGCGTAAAGTTCAAGATGGCGTCCGTTAAGAATTTATAAACACCGTACGCGTTGGTGCCAGTCTTGGCGACAAAAAAAAAATGGCGGATTTAGCCAAATTCTTTATATCCAATCTGTTCCAAATTTAAAATTACAGAAGTTCATAGATTAACATTTAGGCCCAAAAACTATGTTTGAGTTTAACTTAAATGCACACAAAAAATCTAATATTTAGGTTTTTAAATTAACCCTATCCCCCCCCCACCCGGAATTCAAATAAAAATTCATAAGCTCCTACAAAATATGAAAGAGCATTCTTCTTTATCCGACCACATGGTAAACAATTGTTTTATAAATACAAAAATTGTGTTGAAGTCTATAAGATTGTTACAATTCTCTTACCAAATTACATCAAAATTAAATAAGTGGAATGAAGCTGAACTCGACTTTCTCATATCCGAATCCATTTTTAAATAATCTATTATTTTTATTTTTCTGCAAATTTTGCAGGAGAAAATTTGAAAAATCTATCAGTGATCCAAATGATCACAATTATAGCCTGTTACCATTTATTTTAAAGAGCTGGAAAAAATCTCCAATTGATACCACATTTCACAACGGACTCCTTGGGAGAGGTAACCCCCCTCCCCCTCCCCTTCTCAGGAGGATGACGTCACGAACACAAAAATTGCATCGCGACTCCATTTTCCACTACAATGATTGAAACTGTTAAGTGTACCGATCATTGAGCCATAAATAACCACTTTTATGCATAATTATGTTAAATTTCGTCCTATGCTACCACGTTAAAAAAAATATATAATATCAAATAAATTTCGAAGTTTTCGATCGAATTAAATTTTTTTTTTATCTAGTTCTAAATATTTTGATAACAAAGCCGAATGTAAAGCTTCGTAAACATCCATTAATATTTATGGCAGCAATTATGTAGACAAAATATCGACTAAAGACGGACAACACTCTAAAAATAGTCAAAACGTGTTTAAAGTCTTAAAATATATATTGGCATCAAAATCTCGAATTCGAAATTTTTTATACTTTAATTTTACGTATTATTTCCCATATTCTTTAGTAAATTGAATTGTACAATTGCACTATTTATGCAGAAATAATTAAAAAATTAACCTTAATAATTGACCAAAATGTGAAAATAAGCAAGTTTAATAAATCTAATGATTATTGTTTAGAGAATGGAATTGGGTGGAAAAGGGTATTATGGATTCTCAACCGAAAATCTCAATCGTATATATATACTAAATGTATCAAAATAATAATAATAATAACATGAATTATAAACCAAAATATGAAAATAAGCAAGTTTTGTCTACTTAGTATACAATAATTTCAGGAAGGAGATGTATGGGAAAAAACACGTGTCAGCTTTGGGCAATGCAAGCGGTATCTCCTGAATTACTCAGTCCCCTTATTTACGCGAAAATAATTAAAAATTAACTTTAATAATTAACCAAAATGTTAAAATAAGCCAGTTTAGTCAATCTAATGATTAATATTTATATCATGAAGATCGATACTTGTAGACTCCCAGGACTACACTACAATTCACTGAATCGTACAATAGTACATAATGAGAGAAAACAATAAAAAAAAAAATCAACATGAATAATAAATCAAAACATGAAAATAAACAAGTTTTGTAGGAAATTGCGTAATAGTTAGAATCTCTGAACTTATGCAATTAAAAATTCTATAAGGAACTTACCATTTTGTTTTTCTTGTCACTAGACACGTGCTGACCCAACGTTATTATAATATAAACCACACACTCGTTGATCACACTCTAGATCTGGAAACGAACTCAGAACACTCCAAACTGACCGAATGCAACAAGTGCCGCAAAATGGAGAACGATTTTCATTGGTGCTTGGGTTACCAGTAATGTCACGATTTTGACTTGGCACACTTCTTGGCGGGAATAGGAAATCTTTTTACAGTTATCGCTAGAAATGGCGAAAGTAACTAAATAAATCAATCATTGGAATGAGTTGTTTGAATCATCGAAGTGAAATACAGGTATATATGTTTGTGTACTTTCATAAACTGTACCTCTATAAATGCTTAAAATTAGAAGAGAAAAATAAAATAAAGGTGAAACTTTTAATACGCCTAGTTTCCTCTCTTGGCGACATTTTTTTAAGCCAACTTGGATTGTTTACATTTTCATACTCTTTTCCCCTGACAATGTTTTCATGCCATATAATACTATGAAGAAATGATTAATAACTCCCAAGAAATTTATATAAATATCAGTAAGTACACATTTAAAATTGATATTTTTTGCTGAGTATATATTTTCCAGACTTATAAAAATAAATACAGTGTATGGCCGTAAATATAATTTTTCTTGAGAATTGTAGCAGAAACAATTACTTTTTACACTTTCTTTTGGTATTAACTGTCTTTGTATGTACATTAAAAAATACTCGTTAAACATTTCAAAAAAGTCCTTAACTGTATATGTAATGTATCAAATGAAATTGAGCAATTAAAATGCGATTTGAAAATTTTTGTGATTATGAAATGTATAAAGTAACCATATAAAATTCCTAATATTTATCTATGATAAGTGCAATAAAATATACAAAAATATTTTTCAATTCAGTTTTTGTGCATTTAAAATTTCTATTAAAATGTTAGCTAATTTCTATTATTTTTATTACTTTTCCCAAAGATGAAGAAAGATGTGGGAAACACAACTGAAAAGAGAAAAGTTTTAAGCATTAAAATATGCTAAATTGTGCTATATGTGCAAAATATGCTAAATTGCATGAAAATATACTAAATTGCATCAAAATAGGCTAAATGAAAAAAAAAATTAACGTTTAGTCATTTTAAACAATTATTTGTTATGCCTAGTGTTCTATAAAGGCTGGAATTTTTTAAACAGTCGGTGGGGGGATAAGGTTGTTTTTTACAGAAACTTGGGAACAAAACTGATTTTTGTTTTCAACTCTGGCTTTTTTCCATATCTTAAAAATGAAGAAATCTAAAGTGTCTCACTGTCTGATGAATATGTAAAGCAAAGAATGATATTTTAAATAATAATAAAAAACATATATAATGAGTCGCCGCGTAAATTCATAAAAGATTCAAAGTAATACTTTTTTTAAAAATTAGAATGCGAAGATATCATTCCTTTATGTTAAAAATTACAATTGTGAAAATATTAAATTTTGAGATGCAACAACATAAATATAAGAAATTTCATAACACATATTTAAAAAATTAAAAATGATTTTAATAATGGAGAAATTATTGTCCTATAGATTCTATTTAGTTCTTTGAAACTTCGTTCTTTGATCCTTTTAATTATGTCAAAGTAATAATATTTTTGATCAGTGAGGAATTGAGTGTGAAAATGTTTCAAAATTGTGTTTAAAATGTTTATTTATTCCCCACTCCTTCCCAGCATTTAACAGGGTGTTGTTCTATTGATAAATATGAATTGATAAAGCCATTTTATTAGAAAGTTAAAGTCATTAACTTTTGCAAGTTAATGCCTTACAAGCAGCATTTTGATTTATTATAATAACATTATGTCCAAATATTCTTAAACGCAATTTTATTTTTTTGGGGGGAGGGGGGGGGGTTTCAAGGAATATAAAGTAACTGTTGCATAATCTGGGAGTAATATACAAGATTTTGAATAGATACAATTGCATAATGCTCAGCTATATTACTAAAGTTGAAAATTGGCATTGCCTCACTGCCAATTTTGCACTTCAGTTTGTACAAAAATAAAAGTGTTTTATTAAAAATAAAGTTTTACTGAAGTAAGAAAATAATTTTAGCGGCACTTTTAAAACACTAAAAGGTATGGTAATTCTAATGACTGAATGTATATTTTCTAATGACTGAATGGGGGGGGGGGGGTCAAGGAATATAAAGTAGCTGTTGCATAATTTGGGAATAATATTCAAGATTTTGAATAGTTATATAGAATTGTATATTGTTCAGCTATATTTCTAAATTTGAAAATTGGCATTGATGCAATTTTGCACTTCGTTTATACAAAATCTAAAAAGAAAATATTTTGTTAAAAATACAAGAACTAAAAAAAAAAGTATTTTGTTAAAAATACACGTTTACTGAAGTTAAGGAATAATTTTAGTGGCACGTTTATAATACTAAATGGTATGGTAGTTCTGTAAATGTATACTTTTAAAATCTCAAAGTTTATACAGGTTTTTTATTCATTATTAAAATGTTGATGCATTAATATTAAACATCAACAACTTTAAATAATATAATTAATGTTTTTTTCGAAATTAAGGCCAATTTCACTGATGCTTTTATTAATTGAATTGAAAACAAGTAAAAACAAACAAAAAACGTATTTTCTTTTCAAATACACCCTTTTATTAGTTGTATGTAACTTAAATATATGAAGGACAACACCATACAAAATGTTTGCTCCGGTTCCCGAGTTTTTCCTTAGAATAACATTAAGTTATTCTTTAGTGCATTACTCTTAACAGTTCCTGTACGGGCTCGGATGGTAAGGTTCAAAATCCAATGAATTAAAATATACCATGAAAGATAATCATGCCAAATATGATATGATTTTTCTAGATACACTGGATCTCGAGTTATTCCCGCATAATGAGTATATATCTATGGCGGGCCCAGGGTGGGCTAGCCCGATAAGGCTCAAAATGCAAGAAATCAATATATACCGTAAAAGACAACGAAATACTAAATTTGGACCTTCCAACTAGAAAATTAAAATATATCACAAAAGACAACGACATGCCAAATTTCATGTTAGTGTGATTAATGGAACTTGATTAGTTAGGACCTAAACAATAGGTATTTTGAAATACATCAGACGTATTCAGCACTGTTTTACTCCTGTACAAAAAATTATTTTATAGAGCAAAGCGCGGCAATAAGTCGCCGAGTCTGCGAGTCTTCGACCCCAAGTCACGTGATACATGCAGTGGTCACTTTTTCAATCTCTTCTGAATAGCAATGCGCAGTCTACCTATATCTCTGGTCGAAGGTTTGAATCATGGGATTAATTTTTCTCCTTTATGTGCAAAAGGGCCTTTCAGAGTATGTTTTCTAATGTGTGTTGTTGAGTGCATGCTTATGGCATTTATGAAGTTTTAATGTGGGCAGGAGCCTTCGAGAAGGCAGGATTGCCTTCTCGAGATGTCAGATTAATCTAGATTTTCTTGTGATTAGTTAGTTGATCAGTTAATAGGTAGATTTTAAAGTATTGTGAAAGTCAACTAAAACATCGCAGACTAGGGCATTTATGGATAAAACTTCAAACCAAATATCCCCTTCCCTCGAAAAATTTAGAATTCAATAATATATAAATAGTTTTACACATTTGAAAAAAATAAGTTCATACCATGAAATATTTTTCTTTAAATGCATAAGCATATTGATAGTATTTAATATTAAAGAATTACGGTATTGACCAGTAAAGACTTGTAAGTTTGATGTATGCATACATATGTTTGCAATGTTGATTAATAGGTTTATGATACCTAAATATTTAAAACTATTTAAACTATTATTGAAGTGCATTGGAAAGGAAGCATTTTTACTTTCCCTGCAATACATGGTAATGTATAGGGAAAGTATTGGAATCATGTCGAAAATCGCAACACGAGTTTTCGACGGATCTACACTTTTCAAGACATCTAGAATACGAAAAAACCATTTTTAGCGTGACGTCTGTGTGTGTGTCTGTGTGAATACACCGAATTTCACAAAATTTTGTAGGTAAGTCACTTGTGGGCGAGTCTGGTGCTGATTAGTTTTGTGTACGATTCGGGATAAAAGAACCCGCCTTTTTTTGCGAAATGGCCCGCAAATGTTTGTATCCAATCTAGCTGAAAAACTAATGGATTGAATTTCACAAAATTCGGTAGATGAGTCACGTATAGGTCACTCTGGTGCTGATTAGATTTTGGTACGATTCAGAAAGAAATAACCTGCCTTTTTTTGCAGAATGGCCCGCAAAAATTGTCAACATCAAAACTAAAAAGCTACGTATGCTCAAATATATCCATTAAATGCTTGTTTAATGCGTAATTTTTAACGAAGAAAAGCATAAGACCAACCCCATTACACTAGGACTAGTCGTTCTCGAGATATATTAGTTTTATTCGTTTTTTCTCCACGCTACCTTGGAAAATAAGTCCAGTTTTCAAATGAGAACGAAAATTGAATTAAAAGAGAATTAAATTTTATTGAAATAAAGAGAACGTGGATATAAGTCTGCAGGGAAAGTCATGTGTTGCCCACATCAGATTTTTTACTTTCCCTGTAATACATGGTAATATATAGGGAAAGTATTGGAATCATGCCGAAAATCACAAGTCGAGTTTTCGACGAATTTACACGCTTCGAGACCTCTAGAATCAGAAATTTTTTTTAGCGTGATGCCTGCGTGTTTGTCTGTCTGTCTGTCTCTGCAGATTTTTATTCACTCTAAATAAAAGACTAATTGACCGAATTTCATAAAATTTGGTAGGTAAGTCCTTTGTGTGAGAATCTGGTGCAGATTTGTTTTGGGTACGATTCGGAATAAAAGGATCCGCCTTTTTTGGCGAAATAGCCCGCAAAAATTGTATCCACTCTAGCTAAAAAATTAATGGACCGAATTTCACACATTTCTGTAGATAAGTTGCTTGTGGGTTACCTTGGTGCTGATTATATTTTGGTACTATTCAGAAAATAAATAACCTGTCTTTTTTTTGCAAAATGGCTCTCCAAATTCGTCAAAATCTAAAATAAAAAACTACGTGTGCTCAAATATATCCACTAAATGCTTGTTTTATTCATAATTCTTAACGAAGAAACAAATAAGATCAACCCCATTACACTAGGACTAGCCCTTTTCGAGAAATTTTAGTTTTTTTGTAATTTCTCTACGCCACCTTTAAAAATAAGGCCAGTCACCAAATGAGAACGAAAATTGAATTAAACGTGAATTAAATTTAATTAAGATAAAGAGAACGTGGATATAAGTCTGCAGCGAAAGTCATATGCTGCCCACATCAGATATTTTACTTTCCCTGCAATATATGGTAATGTATAGGGAAAGAATTGGAATCATGTCGAAAATCTTAACTCGAGTTTTCGCAAGACCTCTAGAATACGAAAAAACCATTTTCAGCGTGACGTCTGTGTGTGTGTCTGTTTGTCTGTGCAGATTTTTATCCACTCTAACTAAAAAACTAATTGACCGAATTTCATAAAATTCGGTACGTAAGTCACTTATGGGCGAATCTGGTGCTGATTAGTTTTGGGTACAATTCGGGATAAAAGGACCCGCCTTTTTTTTTTACATAATGGCTCGAGGAAGCATCTATCCACTCTAGCTGAAAAACTAATGGACCGAATTTCACAAAAATCTGTTGATAAGTAGCTTGTGAGCCATCCTGGTGCTGAATCGATTTTAGTACGATTCGGAAAAAAATAACCTGCCTTTTTTTGCAAAATAGCCGGCAAAAATCGTTAAAATGTAAACTAAAACACTACGTATGCTCAAATATATCCATTAAATGCTTGTTTTATACGTAATTGGTAACGAAGAAAAGAATAAGACCAACCTAGTTACATTAGGACTAGTCGTTCTCGAGATATTTTAGTTTTTTCGTATTTACTCTGTGCCACCTTTGAAAATAAATCCAGTTACCAAATGAGAACGAAAATTGAATTAAAAGTGAATTATATTTAATTAAAATAAAAAGAAGGTGGATATAAATCTGCAGGGAAAGTTATGTGCTGTCCACATCAGATTTTTACTTTCCCTGCAATACATGGTAATGTATAGGGAAAGTATTGGAATCATGTCGAAAATTGCAACTGGAGTTTTCAACGGATCTACACGTTTCGAGACCCCTAAAATACGAAAAAACTATTTTTAGCATGACGCCTGTGTGTGTGTGTGTCTGTCTGTCTGTCTATGTGTCTGTGTGTCTGTTTGTCTGTCTGTGCAATGAATGTATCCACTCTAGCTAAAAACCTAATGAACTGAATTTCACGTAATTTGGTAGGTAAGTCACTTGGGTGAGACCCTGGGGTTGATTAGATTTTGGAAGGATTCGTAAATACAAAAACCGCCTTTCTTTGCGAAATGGCCCGCAAAAATTTCATGTATCCACTCTAGCTAAAATACTAATCTATTAAATTTCACAAAATTTGGTAGATAAGTTACTTATGGGATACTCTGGCGCTGATTAGATTTTGGTACCATTCTGAAAAGAAGAACCTGCCTTTTTTTCCAAAATAGCCCGCAAAATTCTGAAAAGAAAAAAAGATCTATTTATGCTCAAATGTATCAATTAATTCCTTGTTTTATATTCAATTTTTGACGAGGAAAGGAAAATAACACACTCCGTTATGCTTTAGGATTAACCGTTCTCAAGATATATGAGATTTCTTGTATTTTTATTACGCCGATTTTGGAAAAATGTCCAATTACCAAATAAAAACAAAAATTGAATTAAAAATGCAAATTTTGTGTTATTTGGTGCATTTTAAACTCAAACTAACGAATTATTAAAGAAATAAAGATAATATGAATAGTCGGCAGAGAAAGTCATGTGCTGCCCACATCAGATTTTCACTTTCCCTGCAATACAGGGCAATGTATAGGGAAAGTATTAGAATCGTACCGAAAATCGCAACTCGTGTTTTCGACGGATCTACACGTTTCGGGACCTCTAGAATACGATAAAACCATTTTTAGCGTGACATCTGTGTGTGTGTGTCTGTTTGTGCAGGTTTTGTATCCACTTTAACTAAAGACTAATTGACCGAATTTCATAAAATTTGGGAGCTATGTCACTTGTAGGCGATTCTGGTGCTGATTAGTTTTGGGTATAATTCGGGATAAAAGAACCCGCCTCTTTTTGCGAAATAGCCCGCAAAAATTGCCTGTTTCCACTCTAGCTGAAAAACTGATAAACCGCATTTCACAAAAATTGGTTGATAAGTCGCTTGTGGGTTACCCTGGTGCTAATTAGATTTTGGTACGTTTCGGAAAAAAATAACCTGCCTTCATTTGCCATTTAAAGAATTAAATACAAGTTATATTGCATATGGTTACATATGGTATTGCATATGGTATGCACAAGTTATATTGCATATAAATTAAAGAACCCAAATTTGAAAAATCTGTACAAATCAAGATTGAAAACAAATCAAGAAATACCCCCAATCTTTTGGACCCGGGCGACGACCCCCCCCCCCCCTCAAGTTTTTGGAGTTTTCAATTCAAAGCGTGGAACGAAGAAAAAACCTTATTCGGACTAATTCCAATGCAAAAGCCATAAGAGTTTAATAAATTGGTCATTTGTCTGCAACCCTACTCCAAAGCAGTCTTTACCATGGATCATGCATGTCTCAAAAGACATCAGCTGTCTACCATTATCTTTAATGTGTTGCTTATTTTAGGCGTCCCTCATCCATGTGTACCTATAATCACAGAATACTATAATAGTCTGTGCCTATAATCATCTATGTATAGTAAAAGGTGTCTGTCTCCGATCTCAGTCGACAACTGAACAATACGGAGTGATATACACATCAAGACAGGCTCGATAATCTCCTTTGAATGGAGTGGAGAGATATTTATGTCCGTGAGAATTTTTCTCAACCAGCAACTTTATTTACTGTGTAGGAATGTCAGTACAGAGCACAAGGGGCAAAGCGGCTTTAATTTCCTGTATCAGTTTCTGATGCTTATCTTCATACTTTGACATTAATTCAAAGACCCAACCCATCTGCAGTATCTAGATTTGCGTATAATCCGATAGACCTCATATTCTTATACTTGTAAGATGTATGAGCGACCTCAGACAGAGCCATCTTGATTACCAATCTTGTGCCAACTCGATTGGTAATAAAAACGGCCCTGCCCCATATAATAATCATTCAATGGTCCTCCCCATAAAAAGTAATCAAACATTGGAATGAATCATTTGAATCATATAAGTATTTTTCTAACACCTGTATGGGCAACTGTTCTTTTAGAATAGGTTTTTTAACTTTCCCTGCAATACATGGTAATGTATAGGAAAAGTATTGGAATCTTGTCGAAAATCGCAACTGGAGTTTTCGACGTATCTACACGTTTTGGAACCTCTAGAACTCAATAGAATTTCCCCAAAAATTGAATTTGGAATATATTTATTCCTTATTAAATTTATAGATGATATGATGTTACGAAACATGACATATGGGACATAGTCATTGTATATTTATTTTGCTGCATCCAGGCCAGAACATATTCTTTTGTTCTGTTTATTCTGTTACTGCTTGGAAACAACCTGAACGTTGCAAAGAGCAATTTCTTATTTTGATTTCGAAATGTCGTCGGATAAATAAGTCTTCAATTTCTCATTTGAAATTATAATTTTTTGGTATCCGGTTCTCATTTATTCATCCGCATTCTTCGCACAGAGCAAACTTCTATTACTTAATAGTGGACAAGGAGATTTTCATCCGCTAATTGAGAATTTTGTTTCATGTGTAATTCCAATTTTTTTTTTGCTTCAATAATGATCTATTTTTTGCTTTTTCATTCATTTTGACCTTATCCAATCTGACGTTAAAGAAATGCAGCAATTCTTATACAACTCATTCTGTATCTTATGGTATTTACATTCTCCATAAGTGAAAATCAGGCTTCGTTGTAAAAATAATCAAAGTTGGAAGATCATTTAAACTCAAATATATTGTAATTGCGTTGTTTCAGTATGTAGATACACAGAATTTAAGCAAAAATAAAGCGGTTTTAGGTCAGATGCAACACTAAATATGAATTAAGAAGAACTTTAAAAATCACAATTTTGGCACAAGATGGATGCCATATTTTATTTTGAAGTGGGTCACTTGATCTATTCATATAAAGGGTGTAATTATTATTTTAATTTTTATTTAAAAACTACTGAATATATTTTGACGAATTTTTTGTTATATATTTTATGGGATAATTTGAATATTTCCTAAAACTTTCGAAGCAATTTATGAATTTTAAATTTGCTTAAAAAATGTTTGAATAATGAGGTCGCATAGGGTTCAATGTATTTCATTTTTTCAACCTAGGTTCAATCCAAAACTAATTTGGTAATATTATTCATTAATATTCCCAAAGGTCCCACAGACCGTCTGAACAAAATACTAAAATTTTATTTCGATAAAGTCATATTTGCGGCATTTATCGTGCTAATAGACAGACAGACAGAATGAAAAAAGTCATAAACACTTTTCAACTATGTTGTAAAGTGTTAAAAAAATAGAAGTTTTATTATGATTGTAGCCAAAACAGGAGGGGACCCATGACACAGTATTCTAAACCATTGTGCAAACTTGCCAATCATTTCATGCCATAGGACCGGCGCTAGCCTTAACAGAAAATTTTAAAAGGTTTTGTCAGCGGCTAGTTCTTTTTTAAATATAGAGAGATAAAATGAAAAAGTACTTTCATTTATTTACTTGAATAAAAAATGCATTTAACTTTTTAATGTGAAGAACAAAATGCCAGCTTTAGCCACTTGTCGTGAAACTGTAGATCTGCAACTACTGTTAAACTGTTGCATTATGCCTAATAAAGAAATTTTAACTTTTTTGTTGACGCTAACACTGAACTATTTTTGCAGTGACATTGCTGATATAGCTTATTGTACCAAGGCTTCGAATTTTCATGTGATTTTTAAATTTAAAGACAGGATACTTTTATCAAATGAAATTTGAAAAACTGTAATAGAACTTAAAGCATTCTAAAACATCAATGAAGCAAACCCAGACACACCAGTGCATTATATGAGCTTATTTATCAAAAATAAAATCGTATGCAATATGCAAACTGATGACGTATAATCAGATAACAACTGGTTAAATTCTGTAATCAATCCTTGAATTTTACAAGTATCGATAATGTGAAACATGATTTTTTATCCACACATGCGAAATTTTGAGTTATATTTTCAAATATCATAAGAAATGGAAATTTATCTATAAAATTGGTCTAAATGTATACATGCATGACATCTTTCATAAAGAAATATTTCAAGAATAAAAAAAAAATTGAAAATGTAAAATTTAAGTTACGTACTGAGAAAAATTGGTCTATGAATTGATGTTTTAGTCTAAATGCATACATTCCATTCATGTACAGACAGAAAAATGAAGCAATTTAAGTTATAGCGAGAATTTATCTCCTTGGTCGCTGTGTGTATAATTGAATAAATGGGTACTTCTGTGCCTCTACGACACCAAGGAGTGGTGATAAACATTTTTACTTTCCTTATATACAATAATGTATAAGGAAAGTATTGTGACGGGATCGAAATTTCGAATTCGAGTTTTCGACGGGAGAGCACGTTTCAAGCATCCCTGATCACGAATCGGACATTTTTTAGATGATGTCTGTGTGTGTGTAGGTGTGAAAGTATGTGTGTGTGTCAGTGAGTCTGTGGAGACGATAACTGACGAACGAATAGACCGAATTCGAGCGAAATTTGGTACAAAAATTACAATTCGTGAATACTGGAAGCCTGTTGTTTTTATGTGCAATCGAATGTTCAGAACCCCCCTAAATTTTTCGAGTGAAATTTTGAAAAAAATCATCAAAAAATCAAAACATCTAATAGAGTTACGCAAATAGACATTTCTTATGTAATTTTTCATTAGAAAATGATTAACATGAATTTTAGAACGCTAGCATGAACCGTTCTCGAGATATTGCGCATTTTTCAAAAAATTATATAAAATATAAAAAAAAATATTTCCTCTTGAGAAACATGTTCACTTTTCATAAGTAATATCATGCGAAAAATTTGGTGACATCATTCTCGTGGATCTAGCTCGTTCCATTCATGAAAAAGATTCTTTGAGTAATACATTTGTATTTGTACGCCAATAGTCATTTATCTGCTATAAGAATAAATTATTTCTCCGTCCATAACGCTTGGCGAGATTTTGGCGGAGTGTCGCCGACTTGGCGACTTTTTTTAAATGTTACCAAACAAAAGAAAGTCTCGCCAAATGGATAACAATGACGCTAAGTGAATGAAAATAACGACTGTTTAACGAAAATTCAATATCTTGGAAAAAATATAAGTATCTACTTTAAAAATAACCCATTTTGCTTTTCCTGTAAAAGTAGTAAATGCATTGCATTATATATGGAAAGTTATGTGCTGCCCACATCAGATTTTTTGTGATGATAACCATAAATATATCGCCACACGGTGTTCATTTTTTAAAGTAGGAGAAATTTTAAGTCGTAGGAAGAACATTTTACTTTGCGAGGTTCTTGACTGATAAAAACTTTACTGTGGTTGTATAAAGTGTTCTTAGAGGTGAGTGTTATTCAATGGAAAGCGCAAATGTTGATGGCCACAAATGCTCATTGGTTCGCTTGACGTTGAAAGCCATCAGCATGCCGTTTCGACTGAAAGACGGGAGATGCCGAGGGATTGTATACTTGCATGTTAAAAAGAAAAAAAAATCATTTAACTTAAAAACATACGCGTCTTGGAAAATCTAAGTTCTACAAATTTTAAGCAAAAAATCCCAGGTGGTAATACTGGTATTTGGTAAGAACTTCAACGTTTGAGAAATATTAACGTTTTTGGTGACGACAACACAAAACTTTTTGTCAATGGCAACGAATTATGCCTAAAATATGTTGATTTATAATAACGATATTCAGAAATTGAACGAATGCTAGCGACACATGGTGTCAACTTTGCGAAAGCATTTTAATGATGACACACTAAACTTATTCATGAATGGCAACTAAGTATGCTATTGGTCGGATATAGCGCGCTACAAGTAACGAAACTACAGTACTCTAACAGCATTTTTTTTCACAGTGACGTAAGATTTACGTCACACTGTGACTTTGGGACGTCGCAGTACGTCTCGGCAATGTCATATTGAGGTCACAGCGAAGTCATATTGGTCATTTTCATGGTAGTTTGTGACGTCGCATTTTAGCGTGTTTGTGACGTCACATTGTAATGTCGTCACATTGTTACGTGTTAATTAAATTGTGGAAACGCCACAAAATATAGTCACAATGAAGTTACAAAATGACTAATACGTAATGTCGCATAGAAGTCACATTGTGACCCAGGTGTCACGTGACTACAACGTCACTGTCACACATGTGTCGATCCTTGCTGTGAGGGTAGTCACTACTTTTTCTCGCAGTTTGTCGTGTAACGCGCGACTTAATAAATCACTAGTTCGTATCGAGTTATTTAACGTTACTTTAGAAAGCAAACAAGGTGCCATTCTATATATCGTGTGATCGCCCTTTCTTCCTTTGTACGAAATTTCGTATTCTGGGCAACGATGTACATTCTGCAAAGTGTCTTGCGCTCTGAAACAAATAAAAAATGTCGATTGTTTTAGCCGACGAGACATCTTCAGACCTAAGTGCCCGTCTCATAATACCAAATTAGACGATATGGAACTTAATGTATGTCGTCGAACGCATATGCCGGTTCCTGAGAGAGAAACTATATAAGTTTTTCGATGTTGCAAGGTTAAGAAAGCCACTGCCTCGTGAAGATTTTTTTATATGGATATATTATTTGTGTGGGGTATATTAGATGTGTTATTTCCCAAAAGACCCTGCATATTTGATTGCAATTTTGAGACGCAAATTCTACTAAAAATGAACAAACCTGTTTTTAAAGAAATAGTTTTTACTTTTATTTTATAATATTGTTCTCGGAAGTGGGTAAAATCAGATATCTTTGAGAATATGTAGTCTATTAATTCATTTTTGCGGGCCATTTCGCAAAAAAAAAAAAAAAAAAAAAAAAATGAATTGTACCAAAATCTAATCAGCACCAGGATAACCCACAAGCGACTTATCTACTACATTTTGAGAAATTCGGTCCATTAGTTTTTCAGCTAGAGTGGATACAGCAATTTTTGCAGGCCATTTCGCAAAATAAGGCGGGTTCTTTTACCCCGAATCGTGTCAGAAACTAATCAGCACCAGGGTCATATACAAGTGATTTACCCACCAAATTTTATGAGATTCGGACCATTTGTCTATGAGTTAAGAGTGCATACATACATTGCACAGACAGATACGCACACACACACAGACGTCACGCTAAAAATAGTTTTTTCGTGTTCTAGAGGTCCCAAAATGTGTAGGTCCGTCGAAAACTCGAGTTACGATTTTCGGCATGATTCCATTATTTTCCCTATGCATTACCATATATTGCAGGGAAAATAATACGATTTTTACCCACACTTATGAAGTTTTGTGTTATATTTTCAAAATCAAATACCATAAAAATGGAAATTTTCATACAAAATTGATGTATGAATTGACATTTTAGTCTAAATGTACACATGGCATCTTTCATAACAGAATTTTTCATGAATATAAAAAAAAATGTACAATTTTTGTAACATAATGAGTAAAATTGGTCTATGAATTGATATTTTTAGTCTAAATGCAAGTGTTCCATTCATGCACAGACAGATATGAAGCAATTTAAATTATAGCGAGAAGTTATCTCTTTGGTCTCTGCGTGCATAATTGAATAAATATATTCTTTTGTTACTACTCGAATATTTTAACTTTGAATAATGTGAAACTCAGATCACATGAAATCTCCTTCAGTAACAGATAATGCAACATTTTTTATTTTATTTTATATATAAATCTTTAAATCGAATTGTTGGCATTTATATACTTCTAAATTCTATGTTTAAAAAACATTGAAATTATTACACCGATAAAAATCTTAAATGTAAAACTGCATTTAAAACTCAGAAAAAAATCACCTTCATGAAAACTTATAAGTAAATATATATCATTACTTAAAAGCATATATTAGTTACCCAATTTCAGAAAATTTTACATGTCTATAAAAAGTTTGAGACTTAGAATAACTTATGCAATTAATTTAGTGTTATTATACCTAGAGAACTCATGAAAACTACTTAATAGATAGCCCACCACTTAGGAAAAATTATATGTATTAGTACATCTTTGCAAATAATTTAATTAACATTTGGAAAATTCCGCCTAATCTTTAAAAGTTTTCTAAGTACGATTTACCTCTTAGACAGCTCATCATTTATGAAATAGAAGTCAAATAACATTTAACTCTTTTCCTCATTACTTAAAAGTATACGATATTAATTTTCCGATTTCAGAAAATGTTACATTCCTATAAAATGTTTGAGACTTAGAAAAACTTTAAAATATTACTTTTCTACACGGATGTACAATTTACTTCCTTGGTGTAACTCAATACTTTGAAAAAATTACGGATGTTTTTCAATTTTGATATTAGTAAAAGTAAAATTACATTGCATTCTTAGAAAAAATTTAAATATACATTAATCCAGCAGTTAATGAATATTTGACGTGTGTGTTTAAAGTTCTCAAATATAATGAGATGTAAATAAATATACGTATACATATCTGAATTCTTTCCGGTAAACAATTAGATTCACATTCGTAAATAATATTAAGAGGCATTATTACATTTAGGATAGTCTGCCAATAAAACACCATCATTAACAAACTTTAGAGAGTACACAATCCCAACTCTTTCTTAGATGAAGTTATATAGAACGTTTCAAATATGTAGTACTTACCATTTTTTCATCCAGCTATGCGGTGTAGTAGAAATTTTGAATAACAATTGCTATGTGTATGATGCTGATAATATTACATTATAGATATTATCGAAAATGCACAAAGTTTTAAAACTCATATAAACTTCAGAATAAATAAGTTAATATTTTAACAGCCTGCGTTTTGATTTTTGAAAATCGTAAATGTGAAATTGATATTCACTTTTAGAAAAAGTTTGTATATCATTTACACAATGGATACCGGAATTTTTTTGTTTTACATATTTAGTTAAATCTTACTTTTTAAGTGTTACATTTTTCGACGTGGGGAAATTAATTATAAAGTTTTTTAAGAATAAAAAAAAGTATTCACTATGTCCAGATAGGATACAAACAGCAAAATATATCTTGTGATTACAATTGGTGTACTAAGCTTCTTCAAAACATTGATCAAGTCTAAGACTTTACAAGTTTCGCAAATCCTAATACTTCTCTATTTCGCTGCTATGTGGCACTGATGTCTTCATTCCATACTATACCGCCACTTCAGATGTTGTCACCCCTTTAAAAGTTTCGTTAAATCCTTAACAAATTATAAGCCCAGACCATTAAAATAACATACTTGTAAATAAAATTTTATTCAAGTTCCCGCGTGTCAGAACAAGAAGGCTCGCTTCATTACATCAGGTATGGACAAAGGAGTGCCACTTCAAATAAAATTGTTGAATTATAAAAACTTCAAAGAATTTTCCACTTGCAAAAATACTCCCGCCCAAAATTACACGGGAAAAATTAAAGACTTCGATTTCGGTATGTATATCACACATATCGCCACTGAGGTTGAACCCCAAATTCTCCTCTATTCCTATTACTCAAGAAATTCAATTAAAATGCTGGATCGGCAAAAACTTGTCAAAACGTACAAGATAAAAGCAATAAAAATAACGAATTGCAGAAGATCCTTGAAGTCCAAAATAAACTAACAAATTCACTCATTTACAGCAGCTTTCGAAAATATCCTTTATTTGCAATGAAACACAAATTGTCCAATTAAGATGTTGAAAGGTACATAATATGTATTGAAATAGCATACTTGCAAATAAAATTTTCAAAAATTTAGTCCATTTGCTGTGCTTCAGAACTATAAGAAGGCTTCATTACATCTGGTAGCTCGGATGGGATGGACAAAGGAGCAATGTCCAACTCTTCAAACTCTCCAGTTTCTGTAACATTAAAAAGAAAAATAAATCCTCTGCATTTGAACATACAAATTTAAAAGTTTAGAAATATTTTAACTTTAATATGTGTACAACCTAAACCCTTTGGAATCACCGTTACCAATACCAGTGATATGATTACAAACCCTTTTGGAGCAGAAATTTTTTGAAATTGTAGCAGTTTTTAACTTCATAGGTAAGTAGAATTGGTTGTTGGACAGGTTGTAGTGAGTGGACCGTGAAGAGGTGTATCTAACCTTTGTCACCATATGCTGAGTGTGGGATTATTTAACCAGATGACAAGTTCCACTATGGTGGATCAATTGGCCCCAATTCTGTATAACATTTATATTAACGACATTCCAAAATCCCCCCACACACATATTGCAGTTTATGCGGACGACACTGTCATATACACCAGATCATCAAACCCCAATTTCGTGCCCCCACCGCCTTCAGAAACACATACACACACACTCTCCTCCAGGTTCCAGAATTGGAAAATTAAAATAACTGCTAAGAAAACAAGCAGCATCTTGTTCAATAAAAGGAAGAAAAAGCTCCCCAATCCCATCAAAATAAATGACACTAACATTCCTTACGTAAACACATGTAAATACCTTGGTATACACTTTGACAAAAAGCTAACATTTAAAGACCACATCCTAAAGGCAATTAAAATATATCACGTCGCCAGATCTAAATTATATACAATTCTACACTCCCTTACACGTAAACTACAAAAACAAAATCACCCTCTACAAAACTGTGCTAAGACCAGTCCTGTTATAAAGCCGTTGTCTGGGGTTTTGCCTTCGAGACAGATAAAAAGAAACTGCAAACTACTCAAAACCGAACACCAAGATTAATAAGGAAAACCTCCAGATACCTGAGAAATGATGTCATCCACCGGGACTTTGGAAAATTTAAATTAAAAATAACATAAACATATTAGCATATTGTAATAATTACGGAAACCTTGATAAACTCACTGTACCTCATCCAGGGGAATAATACTAATAACAAAAAAAATTTGAAACAATGTCATCTGGCCACGCCCACTTGGGAGCCAATCAGATTTCACCTGTTCTCCTAGGAGAACTGTATGGAAAAGTCTGCTCTAGGATGAGGCAGCACCCATTTTGCCTTAGAGAGCACATAGTATTTTATTATCATGCACTATCACCCTGGAAATACAGCCCATAGAGGCTAGGGGCTCCGTTAAACCGTGTCCAACACAACGAGATGGTACTATGGTGGATAGCAGAAAAACCACCCCTTAGCGTAACTATACATGTAAGATCTAAGTGCGTGCTTGTGTAGAAGGATACGGTTGTCGTTGTTTTTCGAAAATTCGCTGCTAGCTCCGGTGTAACATTAACAAGAGGACCAACTGGTCTTTTAGAAATCGAAGGTATTATTGCGGGTTTCCAAGTATTTTCTTGTGCTAATTTAAGGTGCATCAAAGAAGCTTATTTAAGGCGTATAAAAAGTTATTTAAGGAGTGCCAAAGGAAATCATTTAGAGCATATTACGCGGGCGTCATGCGTGACGTCATCAAGCGAGCATTCCATTGGACAAATAAGCTTGGAACACTAACAGGAAAATTAAATTTGTTTGTTGTATGTTATGACTTATTTTTTCTTGAAAATTGTTGACAAAATCGAAAAAACTCGCCGATTGCGTCAAGTACATGTTTTTTACTCTCTTTAGCTTAAAACAGTCCCTCTTTAGTTTATAATAATCCCCCTTTAGCTTAAAATAGTCTGCGAAAAAGTCGCAAAGAGCGGTCGGTCTTCTATTCTCCAAAGGGCAACTCTGCAAAGTGATGGCCCCCACCCACCCCTACCCCTCTACAAATGATTTTCCTGGATCCACCCCTTTACCGTCCGAGGACTAAATTTCGCTGAAGTCGAATTTTCGCTACAAAGGACACCGACATCTTTTATTATGCAAAACTTAAATACATCACAAAGCTATAAATTTATGAAACACCAACATACACTTACCAGTATTCTTATAAGCCAATCCCAATTTAGCAGGTGCTTGGGCTAAGGCTGTGGTAGAATTTATACCATATTCTTCCAATGTTCTCTCTGGCAACATCACCTAGTAGAAGTAAAAATAATTGGCTCTGGTTACATATTATTTTAAAATTACTTGAAATAGAAATAGTAACCTAAGTTTTTACAATGTTCTAAGATCTGAAAATTCACTTTTATCTGTCCATTTGTGGCCGGGGTCTTATTTCGTAACATTAAAAAAAAATTGTTTTAAAAGCCTTGAAAATTTTCAAATGTGAAAAAAGAACTTTTAAGAATCTTTGGTTTCGAAATTATATTAGACACGAAATTTTAAAAATAAAACATTTGATGAAAAAAGGAACACTAAGATGGATGGGAAAATAAATTGAATGTCGCAATCACAGCATTTATTAGAAAATAATTAAAAAATGAATCGCAATAATTTACCAAAATATAAAAATAAGCAGGTTAGATAATCTAATATATAATAATTAGGGGATAGAAATAGATGGAAAAAGATGTACCCTTGGCAACATAAGAAAATACAAACTGGATGGGCAATCGCACTATTTATTCAAAAATGAATTGATTTTTTTTTTTTCATTTTTATTCACATTATAAAAATAAAATAGTTTTATTACTCTGATATGGAAATCAAATTATATGGCAAACTGGATGCAAATAGGTATCTCTTGGATATACTCTTGGAAATCCAGGGGAAAACGATTTGAGATGTGCAAAATCTGGCACTTCAGATTCAACAATTTAAAATTTGAAGTTACTACTTCATCTCATTATGTTGACTGCCGTATTTGAAAACAAAATACACGTCAGTTTATTGCCGCCTGACCCCCCCCCCCCTTCCCCCCCCCCCAAAAAAAAAAAAGAAACGGCTGTAATCTGGGCTGAAACTCTGCTCATCATCGGATAGGGGGTCCTAATTTTTGCAGAATTCGTAGTATTTAGTTTTTAGAAAATTTTAAAAAAAGTGTATATTTTATCAATTTCTCTGTAGAATAGGAAAAGGTTTATATAATACTAAAAGATGGGAATGGGGTACATTCTATGGAAGGGCTACATTCTAGTTATGGTGTTATGTAAATCAGAAATGGTGATTTTAAAAGATGTGCCGGCTCATGGTTTCAAATAATAATAATTTAAAAAAAAAAACAGTTTATTGCCGCCTGACCCCCCCCTTCCCCCCAAAAAAAGAAACGGCAGTAATCTGGGCGGAAACTCTGCTCATCATCGGATAGGGGGGTCCTAATTCTTGCAGAATTTGTAGTATTTAGTTTTTAGAAAATTTTACAAAAAGTGTATATTTTATCAATTTCTCTGTAGAATAGGAAAAGGTTTATATAATACTAAACGATGGGAATGGGGTACATTCTATGGAAGAGCTACATTCTAGTTATGGTGTTATGTAAATCTGAAATGGTGATTTAAAAAATGTGCCGGCTGATGGATTCAAATAATAAGGATTTAAAAAAAAAACAGTTTATTGCCGCCTGACCCCCCCCCCCTGACCCCCAAAAAAATAAACGGCAGTAATCTGGGCTGAAACTCTGCTCATCATCGGATAGGGGGGTCCTAATTTTTGCAGAATTCGTAGTATTTAGTTTTTAGAAAATTTTACAAAAAGTGTATATTTTATCAATTTCTCTGTAGAATAGGAAAAGGTTTATATAATACTAAAAGATGGGAATGGGGTACATTCTATGGAAGAGCTACATTCTAGTTATGGTGTTATGTAAATCAGAAATGGTGATTTTAAAAGATGTGCCGGCTGATGGATTCAAATAATAAGGATTTAAAAAAAAAAAAACAGTTTATTGCCGCCTGACCCCCCCCCTTCCCCCCAAAAAAAGAAACGGCAGTAATCTGGGCTGAAACTCTGCTCATCATCGGCTAGGGGGGTCCTAATTTTTGCAGAATTCGTAGTATTTAGATTTTAGAAAATTTTACAAAAAGTGTATATTTTACCAATTTCTCTGTAGAATAGGAAAAGGTTTATATAATACTAAAAGATGGGAATGGGGTACATTCTATGGAAGGGCTACATTCTAGTTATGGTGTTATGTAAATCAGAAATGGTGATTTTAAAAGATGTGCCGGCTGATGGATTCAAATAATAAGGATTTAAAAAAAAAACAGTTTATTGCCGCCTGACCCCCCCCCCCTGACCCCCCAAAAAATAAACGGCAGTAATCTGGGCTGAAACTCTGCTCATCATCGGATAGGGGGGTCCTAATTTTTGCAGAATTCGTAGTATTTAGTTTTTAGAAAATTTTACAAAAAGTGTATATTTTATCAATTTCTCTGTAGAATAGGAAAAGGTTTATATAATACTAAAAGATGGGAATGGGGTACATTCTATGGAAGAGCTACATTCTAGTTATGGTGTTATGTAAATCAGAAATGGTGATTTTAAAAGATGTGCCGGCTGATGGATTCAAATAATAAGGATTTAAAAAAAAAAAAACAGTTTATTGCCGCCTGACCCCCCCCCTTCCCCCCAAAAAAAGAAACGGCAGTAATCTGGGCTGAAACTCTGCTCATCATCGGCTAGGGGGGTCCTAATTTTTGCAGAATTCGTAGTATTTAGATTTTAGAAAATTTTACAAAAAGTGTATATTTTACCAATTTCTCTGTAGAATAGGAAAAGGTTTATATAATACTAAAAGATGGGAATGGGGTACATTCTATGGAAGGGCTACATTCTAGTTATGGTGTTATGTAAATCAGAAATGGTGATTTTAAAAGATGTGCCGGCTGATGGTTTCAAATAATAAGGATTTAAAAAAAAAAACAGTTTATTGCCGCCTGACCCCCCCCCCTTCCCCCCAAAAAAAGAAACGGCAGTAATCTGGGCTGAAACTCTGCTCATCATCGGATAGGGGGGTCCTAATTTTTGTAGAATTTGTAGTATTTAGTTTTTAGAAAATTTTACAAAAAGTGTATATTTTATCAATTTCTCTGTAGAATAGGAAAAGGTTTATATAATACTTAAAGATGGGAATGGGGTACATTCTATGGAAGGGCTACATTCTAGTTATGGTGTCATGTAAATCAGAAATGGTGATTTTAAAAGATGTGCCGGCTGATGGATTCAAATAATAAGGATTAAAAAAAAAACAGTTTATTGCCGCCTGACCCCCCCCCCTTCCCCCAAAAAAAAGAAACGGCAGTAATCTGGGCTGAAACTCTGCTCATCATCGGATAGGGGGGTCCTAATTTTTGCAGAATTTGTAGTATTTAGTTTTTAGAAAATTTTACGAAAAGTGTATATTTTATCAATTTCTCTGTAGAATAGTAAAAGGTTTATATAATACTAAAAGATGGGAATGGGGTACATTCTATGGAAGAGCTACATTCTAGTTATGGTGTTATGTAAATCTGAAATGGTGATTTTAAAAGATGTGCCGGCTGATGGATTCAAATAATAAGGATTTAAAAAAAAAACAGTTTATTGCCGCCTGACCCCCCCCCTGACCCCCAAAAAAAGAAACGGCAGTAATCTGGGCTGAAACTCTGCTCATCATCGGATAGGGGGGTCCTAATTTTTGCAGAATTCGTAGTATTTAGTTTTTAGAAAATTTTACAAAAAGTGTATATTTTATCAATTTCTCTGTAGAATAGGAAAAGGTTTATATAATACTAAAAGATGGGAATGGGGTACATTCTATGGAAGAGCTACATTCTAGTTATGGTGTTATGTAAATCAGAAATGGTGATTTTAAAAGATGTGCCGGCTGATGGATTCAAATAATAAGGATTTAAAAAAAAAAACAGTTTATTGCCGACTGACCCCCCCCCCCTTCCTTCCAAAAAAAGAAACGGCAGTAATCTGGGCTGAAACTCTGCTCATCATCGGCTAGGGGGGTCCTAATTTTTGCAGAATTCGTAGTATTTAGTTTTTAGAAAATTTTACAAAAAGTGTATATTTTACCAATTTCTCTGTAGAATAGGAAAAGGTTTATATAATACTAAAAGATGGGAATGGGGTACATTCTATGGAAGGGCTACATTCTAGTTATGGTGTTATGTAAATCAGAAATGGTGATTTTAAAAGATGTGCCGGCTGATGGTTTCAAATAATAAGGATTTAAAAAAAAACCAGTTTATTGCCGCCTGACCCCCCCCCCTTCCCCCCAAAAAAAGAAACGGCAGTAATCTGGGCTGAAACTCTGCTCATCATCGGATAGGGGGGGTCCTAATTTTTGTAGAATTTGTAGTATTTAGTTTTTAGAAAATTTTACAAAAAGTGTATATTTTATCAATTTCTCTGTAGAATAGGAAAAGGTTTATATAATACTAAAAGATGGGAATGGGGTACATTCTATGGAAGGGCTACATTCTAGTTATGGTGTCATGTAAATCAGAAATGGTGATTTTAAAAGATGTGCCGGCTGATGGATTCAAATAATAAGGATTTAAAAAAAAAACAGTTTATTGCCGCCTGACCCCCCCCCTTCCCCCCCAAAAAAAGAAACGGCAGTAATCTGGGCTGAAACTCTGCTCATCATCGGATAGGGGGTCCTAATTTTTGCAGAATTCGTAGTATTTAGTTTTTATAAAATTTTACAAAAAGTGTATATTTTATCAATTTCTCTGTAGAATAGGAAAAGGTTTATATAATACTAAAAGATGGGAATGGGGTACATTCTATGGAAGGGCTACATTCTAGTTATGGTGTTATGTAAATCAGAAATGGTGATTTTAAAAGATGTGCCGGCTGATGGATTCTTATAAAAAGGATTTAACAAAAACAATGTTTTACAGTATTACACTAATTCAAGAACTTCAGAAAATAGAGGATACAAGCAACGAGCTATAGTATACGAAGATACTACTGGCATTCTGATAACGTTATCCGCCACAATCTAAGAGCTAGAATCAAAGAGCTTGATTGCTCCTTGAAGGCGGTAAGCCACTGTTCACGCTACCGATGACGTCAGAAATGGTCAATTCCCTCAAGCAGGGGAATTTTAACATGGAAATTACATATGACCAGAGGTGCTGAAATGTTCCAAAGATTAAAATTATTTTTACCATTTTCTAAAGGCTACTTTTATAAAAATAAAAATTAATTAACTTATTCATTTAATATGATAGACTTAAAAAAAGGTTTACATATGAATTTATCATTTTAAAACGATTTCTGCCAAAAACTTTCGCCCGTTTTTCAAATAAGGGAAGAAACTAAGCCGTTTTTAAGCCAAATGTTTTACATTAATAAGGAGATGATTTTTTTTTTAATTTATTTATTATTGACTTCACTTTACCATTAAAATTTTACTTATTTCATCAAGTTATCAATTATTCAAATGTTTTTAAATATCGTACACAAAATAAAACATAACATTAATATTTTAATTTTATACCTACCTTTTAATCCATTGGAATCAATTAAATATTGAGTACAAAGGCATAATTTTTTTTATTAAAAATGAATGAACTATAAAAATTGTAATGCAATCTATCCCAAAATTATATAGAAACTAAAACTAAAAGAATAAACAGAACACATGTATAACGATTATGCAGGATATTATTCAGGAGGGAGGGGTGTGCTAAAATCGAGTGCATTCAAAATTTGGAGATTATTAATAACTTTTCATTTTTAGAACTTGGAAATGTAGATTTAAAGGTCCAATAACAACAAACTGATAAAAATTCGAACCATTTAAATATCGAGGTGGGAGGGATGATAAAAATTGTTTAAAAAATAAAACACATAAAGAAATATATTAGGATATTAAAGAAAATGACGTAAGAGAAAACGAAAAATACCAAATTTTTCGTTTTTGACTGCACTAAGGACGGAGCTGTAAAAACTTAAACTGTTCATTTTCAAAAAGTAACGAACGAGAAAAGCTGAAACAGTTTTTAGAAATCCCATCCGAAACATGAAAAATAACAGGTACACTTCAAGTCGATTAAAAAAAGAGGAGAAGGGAGTAAATTAGAAAAAGAAGAGTTTAAAAAATAAAATAAAAAATAATATGGAATCGAGTGGGGCATCAAAATGTCGGTGTACGAGACCATTAGAAAAACATTATTTTCTGTTTTCAGAGCCATTGGAGAAGAATGGGGGAGTAAGAAAAAAATTGAAAAATCGCCTTTACTTTGTTTTGGAAAGTAATGGACAAAATAATTGTAAAATTTATTTGAAGATAAACCCAAACACAGGAAAAGCGTCGAGGACACTTCAGGCTAATTACAAAAAGAGAATGAGAGAGAGAAAGTAATAAAATGGAATGTGAAAAAATATAGAACAAAAATATTCGAGTGAGGCATTAAAAATCGGACGCATAAAGACTAGGAGAAAATTATCACATGTGAGAAAATAGTGCTCAAACCTCAATCTTCCTATTGAAGTTCACTTGTAATGTTATTAAAATGTTCTGTAAGGAATGGTTTCTAATTAAATTAACAGTTTCCAGGGAAGTACTTTAACATCCCCCTGACCTCCCCATAAATACGCCTATGACAATGCATATTCAAATATTAAAGTGAAATGTTTTGTTGAAAAAATAAAATGTTTTGTATTTCTCCAACAACATTTTATTGCAAAAATAGTTCATAATGCTGTTCAAGTGCTTTAAAATTCTCATTTACAAGGTTAAATTCTTGAATATTTCTCTCGGAGGGGGGGGGGGCGGATTACTTCATAATCGGGACTTCAATCCACCCCCTTTAAAAAGATTATATGTTTGCCCATGCAACATACCAGATGTTGAATAGCGACAAATATTTTGTATTCATCATGGAAGATTTCTATAAAGTGGAACGCCATAATTTTAACAGAAAAACCAAAGTTTGAAATACGCAAAAATATTCAGTGTGCTATAATAAAATGAAATGTTTTAATATTGTCCTAGTTTGCTAAGAGGTATGTGGTATGTACTATATGTGCAAAATGAATGTAGCTAAAAATAACTAAGTTATACCAACAATTTAAAATTGAACTATGCAGAAAACGACGTGACATATGGCCCAAATATTACTATTTATTACAACTTAAATACTTTTATTCTCTTTATTGAGTCAAGAAATTTCAGTCCTCTGACGTAAACTGAAGATATGTAGTGGTAAAATATCATAAGTATTAAATATTTTTTTTATTAATATCATAAGTATAACTATTTAAATGAAAGTAAAATGACAACAGTAATAGAAAGTAAAATAGCAAGCAAATCTGCCTCTGTGAATGTTCCTAATACTTAAGTTTCTGCATATCTCATTTGAAGAAAAATTCATTTAGCTGAAAAAAATTAGGTGTTCCCCAAATAATGACCTATGTGTTCTATGCAAAATATACTGATGCCACCAAAAGGTTTATACACTTCCCCATTTACATGAAAAATGAATTAGATGAAAAATAAACTGAAAACATTTCAGAAATTCCCAAAATTATGACCATAGTCTTCAACAAATACAAATACCGTTGCCACCTAAAAAAATATTTTAAGAAATGATAACTCAAATATATTCACATTTTGCAAAAATACCTCCCAAAAAAATCACGAAAATTCAAGATATCAGACGGAGATCGTAACGTAAATTAAGATTACGGTGATTGCGATCCAGTTGGCTCCAGATCTGCGTTTGAATAAAACACTCCGGAATAAAATGTGTTTTAAATACGAAAATATGTTTTGGAGTCCATATGATTGATAAATATAACCTACCAAAATAAAATTAGCGAGGTACACTATTTAATTGATTTAACATGAAATGATCCTTAAACAAAACCCAGTAAATTTTGAAAATTATCCGTATACGCGTGCATCCTTCAGCACAAATCATTTGAGAACAGGATTAGAGAAATTTCTTAATTTTGCGCATTGCAGCTAGACATATTGTATGTATGCATTACATCAATCTCCGAAATCAACCTGCCTTAAGGTAGTTAAAAGACAAAAAACTATAAATGAAATATACCTCATCATCTTTATACAAATGCTGATTCTGTGGAGGAACTCTTGTAATTCCTTCAATTATTCTTTTCACTTCCTCGATGGTAGTATCTTCTTTAGCATCTAGACAGATGGTGGTTTTCTTGCGCATGATTATTAAGAAGACGTCCTACATTCAAAGCAATGTAAATTTCAATATAAAAAGACTAGCAATTTTCAGAATATGACACATACTACAAAATATTATATAATAATTTAAATTGTATAATGCATGTATTTACTCTTAACTGAAAAACTTAATTGACCGAATAATTTGGAATTTAGTAGGTAAGCCACTTGTGGTGATCCATGTATGCATCACCATAACCTTGGTGATCGTCAATATCGAAATTAAAAATACTGGAAATGTATCTCGTAAGTCTAAAGAAAGCTGTGGTTAGTTAAATGTTAATATTCCCCGATTTCCACCTTTTGCCCCTTTTTCGGTCGGACCATCAACTCTATTCACATCAAAATTAAAAGATTTATGTTTTTTCCCATCTGAACATAAAAAATACCTAGTAAATAAACATTAACCCGTAAAACTTGGAGAAAAATATATTTTAACATTTATTCTGCGGAAGTACAAATTTTCTAATTATCGTGAGGTTTGGAGCAAGGAAAAAATATCTCTAATATTGAGCTACAAAGCTCTTGTGGAACATTGTACAATTCTCTTCTCAGTTTTTAAATTTGGTTTGTACCTGCTTCATTGTTGAAGTCATTTTTATATCATTAAAATGTTTTTTCCTTATTATAGATTATTTAATTAACCTCTCACTGTTTTTCAACTACAAAGTTGTTGGAAGAAGCCAAATCATCCTTTATAACAGCAATTCTATTGCTATATTTACAAAAAGTGTAAAATAAATAATTGAAACTTCGATAGTAGTAAGTGAAATAATGACCAGAGAACAAACAATACTGGAGTTTTGTTGCGACAAACGGATTGATTTGCACTCCCAATTTTTGAGAAAGATTTCTAATTTTGATAAAAAGCTCTAAAATTCGCAATACATTTTTTGTGCAAAGCTGAAATAAATTTTGAGCCAAAATAATATTTAGAGATAAAATAAATTTTTTTTTTTACATACAGACGCTAAAATAAATTTAGTTTAAAGCTCTTATTTTTCTAAAATTTGTGATTTTATTTGAAATGCGAAAAGAACAGTATTATGGATCGCAAATAAAGAACACTCAATTTTTCAGAGCATACTACTAAATAAAATTAAAATTGCCCGTTACTTTAAGCCCTTCCTCGCATTTTTACTTCCCACTACTATGTAATAATATTTGAATATAGAAAGTAATATTTACACGAAAATATTCGAATTCGAGATCTTGATGCCAATATATGCTTTAAGACTTCCTGAACACGTTTTCACTATTTCAGGAGTTATATCCGTCTGTCTGTCAGTGGTCGATTACTTGCGTACACAATAGTGGCCACAAATATTAATGGATTTTCACGAAACTTTGTATCCAGCTTTGTTTTTGAAATATCTAGAACTAGATAGAATTTTTCTTTTTTTAATTCGAGGGAAAACTTCAAAATTTTGTTTTTTTTAACATGGCAGCATAGGGCAAAAATTGGCATGATCATGCGTAAAAAGGGTTATTTATGGTTCAATGATCAAGAGTTTCAATTATTGTTGTGAAAAGTAGTGATGTTTTTGTTTGTGACGTGATTGACCTCCTCGGGGGAAAAGTTGCCCCCCCCCCGATGGTGCACATTGTTAAGTACATTTAACAAAGGATTTTTTTAAGCCCTTCAAAGTAAAAGATAACAAGCCATAATTGAAGTCTTTGGATCCACGATACCGATTTTTCAAAAATTTCTTGTAAAATTTGGAAACAAAAAGATATTTAAAAATAGATAATAATTCATAGATGAAAATTTAGGCCGAAAAACTATGTTTGGGTTTAACTTAAATGCACACAAAAAGTCTACTATTTAGGTTTTAAATTAACTGTCATAAGCTCCTACAAAACATGAAATAGCACTTTTTCTTTATCCAGCCATATGGTAAACAATTGTTTTATAAATACAAAATTTGATTTGGAGTCTTTAAGACTAGATTGATACAATCAATTCTCCTATCAAATTATATCAAAATTAATTAACTGGAGTGAGGTTGAACTCGACATTCTTATAACCGAATCCATTTTTAAATAGCCTTTTATATATATTTTTTTGCAAATTTTGTAAGTAAAAATTTGAAAAACCTGTACCGTTGGTCTAAATAAATTAAATTTAAGGTACAGATTGGATATAAAGAACTTGGATTTTTCAACTTTTTTTCACGAGTCAATTGTGGCGCCAAATGGCCAAATGTGGCGCGCCTGCTTTTGCGCAACATTTTGCATTTTCTGGAAATTCTGGCAACCCCACCCCTTTTAGCTTTCTGATGCAGTCGGCTGCGGCCATTTTATTTTTGTTTTGTTGTTGGTGTGTGTGTAAAAACGTGTCTGAGTGTGTTAAAAACGTAAATATCATACAGGAATTAAAGATAGCACATGTTATTAGATAAAATAATGTAGAAGCAGAAAATTTACATAGAAATAATGAGAGTTTTTTTATGACCGCAATGTGGAAACAATTATTTGTGCAATTTGGATATTTACACGTGTTTTTCTTTGAAAAGATTTGGATTTCATTAAACCAGGTACTGTGTTTTTATTTTGTTGTAAACGTAAAGTATCGTTTCTTTTAAATTTCTTTAAAGTACAAACTTTTTTCTAAGTATTGTTTTTTCTTAAATTTAGTTAAAGTACAAACTATTTTCTAAGTATTGTTTTTTTCTTAAATTTAGTTAAAGTACAAACTTTTTTCTAAGTTTCGTTTTTTCTTAAATTTAGTTAAAGTACAAACTTTTTTCTAGGTATCGTTTTTTCTTAAATTGTGTTAAAGTACAAACTAAGTATCGTTTTCTCTTAAATTTAGTTAAAGTATAAACTTTTTTCTAAGTATCGTTTTTCTTAAATTTAAATAATAATTAACAAATCTTTTCTTAAAAGTATTGTTAATTATCGGCATTTCTATGCATTTTTTCTAAGTATCGTTTCTCGTAAATTTAGTAATTTCGTATTTTTAATAAGTATTGTTAATTATCGGCATTTTTTATTAGCTATGTTTAGATTTCTTACGCGTAAAGTTCAAGATGGCGTCCGTTAAGAATTTATAAACACCGTACGCGTTGGTGCCAGTCTTGGCGACAAAAAAAAAATGGCGGATTTAGCCAAATTCTTTATATCCAATCTGTTCCAAATTTAAAATTACAGAAGTTCATAGATTAACATTTAGGCCCAAAAACTATGTTTGAGTTTAACTTAAATGCACACAAAAAATCTAATATTTAGGTTTTTAAATTAACCCTATCCCCCCCCCCCCCCACCCGGAATTCAAATAAAAATTCATAAGCTCCTACAAAATATGAAAGAGCATTCTTCTTTATCCGACCACATGGTAAACAATTGTTTTATAAATACAAAAATTGTGTTGAAGTCTATAAGATTGTTAAATTCTCTTACCAAATTACATCAAAATTAAATAAGTGGAATGAAGCTGAACTCGACTTTCTCATATCCGAATCCATTTTTAAATAATCTATTATTTTTATTTTTCTGCAAATTTTGCAGGAGAAAATTTGAAAAATCTATCAGTGATCCAAATGATCACAATTATAGCCTGTTACCATTTATTTTAAAGAGCTGGAAAAAATCTCCAATTGATACCACATTTCACAACGGACTCCTTGGGAGAGGTAACCCCCCTCCCCCTCCCCTTCTCAGGAGGATGACGTCACGAACACAAAAATTGCATCGCGACTCCATTTTCCACTACAATGATTGAAACTGTTAAGTGTACCGATCATTGAGCCATAAATAACCACTTTTATGCATAATTATGTTAAATTTCGTCCTATGCTACCACGTTAAAAAAAATATATAATATCAAATAAATTTCGAAGTTTTCGATCGAATTAAATTTTTTTTTATCTAGTTCTAAATATTTTGATAACAAAGCCGAATGTAAAGCTTCGTAAACATCCATTAATATTTATGGCAGCAATTATGTAGACAAAATATCGACTAAAGACGGACAACACTCTAAAAATAGTCAAAACGTGTTTAAAGTCTTAAAATATATATTGGCATCAAAATCTCGAATTCGAAATTTTTTATACTTTAATTTTACGTATTATTTCCCATATTCTTTAGTAAATTGAATTGTACAATTGCACTATTTATGCAGAAATAATTAAAAAATTAACCTTAATAATTGACCAAAATGTGAAAATAAGCAAGTTTAATAAATCTAATGATTATTGTTTAGAGAATGGAATTGGGTGGAAAAGGGTATTATGGATTCTCAACCGAAAATCTCAATCGTATATATATACTAAATGTATCAAAATAATAATAATAATAACATGAATTATAAACCAAAATATGAAAATAAGCAAGTTTTGTCTACTTAGTATACAATAATTTCAGGAAGGAGATGTATGGGAAAAAACACGTGTCAGCTTTGGGCAATGCAAGCGGTATCTCCTGAATTACTCAGTCCCCTTATTTACGCGAAAATAATTAAAAATTAACTTTAATAATTAACCAAAATGTTAAAATAAGCCAGTTTAGTCAATCTAATGATTAATATTTATATCATGAAGATCGATACTTGTAGACTCCCAGGACTACACTACAATTCACTGAATCGTACAATAGTACATAATGAGAGAAAACAATAAAAAAAAAAATCAACATGAATAATAAATCAAAACATGAAAATAAACAAGTTTTGTAGGAAATTGCGTAATAGTTAGAATCTCTGAACTTATGCAATTAAAAATTCTATAAGGAACTTACCATTTTGTTTTTCTTGTCACTAGACACGTGCTGACCCAACGTTATTATAATATAAACCACACACTCGTTGATCACACTCTAGATCTGGAAACGAACTCAGAACACTCCAAACTGACCGAATGCAACAAGTGCCGCAAAATGGAGAACGATTTTCATTGGTGCTTGGGTTACCAGTAATGTCACGATTTTGACTTGGCACACTTCTTGGCGGGAATAGGAAATCTTTTTACAGTTATCGCTAGAAATGGCGAAAGTAACTAAATAAATCAATCATTGGAATGAGTTGTTTGAATCATCGAAGTGAAATACAGGTATATATGTTTGTGTACTTTCATAAACTGTACCTCTATAAATGCTTAAAATTAGAAGAGAAAAATAAAATAAAGGTGAAACTTTTAATACGCCTAGTTTCCTCTCTTGGCGACATTTTTTTAAGCCAACTTGGATTGTTTACATTTTCATACTCTTTTCCCCTGACAATGTTTTCATGCCATATAATACTATGAAGAAATGATTAATAACTCCCAAGAAATTTATATAAATATCAGTAAGTACACATTTAAAATTGATATTTTTTGCTGAGTATATATTTTCCAGACTTATAAAAATAAATACAGTGTATGGCCGTAAATATCATTTTTCTTGAGAATTGTAGCAGAAACAATTACTTTTTACACTTTCTTTTGGTATTAACTGTCTTTGTATGTACATTAAAAAATACTCGTTAAACATTTCAAAAAAGTCCTTAACTGTATATGTAATGTATCAAATGAAATTGAGCAATTAAAATGCGATTTGAAAATTTTTGTGATTATGAAATGTATAAAGTAACCATATAAAATTCCTAATATTTATCTATGATAAGTGCAATAAAATATACAAAAATATTTTTCAATTCAGTTTTTGTGCATTTAAAATTTCTATTAAAATGTTAGCTAATTTCTATTATTTTTATTACTTTTCCCAAAGATGAAGAAAGATGTGGGAAACACAACTGAAAAGAGAAAAGTTTTAAGCATTAAAATATGCTAAATTGTGCTATATGTGCAAAATATGCTAAATTGCATGAAAATATACTAAATTGCATCAAAATAGGCTAAATGAAAAAAAAAATTAACGTTTAGTCATTTTAAACAATTATTTGTTATGCCTAGTGTTCTATAAAGGCTGGAATTTTTTAAACAGTCGGTGGGGGGATAAGGTTGTTTTTTACAGAAACTTGGGAACAAAACTGATTTTTGTTTTCAACTCTGGCTTTTTTCCATATCTTAAAAATGAAGAAATCTAAAGTGTCTCACTGTCTGATGAATATGTAAAGCAAAGAATGATATTTTAAATAATAATAAAAAACATATATAATGAGTCGCCGCGTAAATTCATAAAAGATTCAAAGTAATACTTTTTTTAAAAATTAGAATGCGAAGATATCATTCCTTTATGTTAAAAATTAGAATTGTGAAAATATTAAATTTTGAGATGCAACAACATAAATATAAGAAATTTCATAACACATATTTAAAAAATTAAAAATGATTTTAATAATGGAGAAATTATTGTCCTATAGATTCTATTTAGTTCTTTGAAACTTCGTTCTTTGATCCTTTTAATTATGTCAAAGTAATAATATTTTTGATCAGTGAGGAATTGAGTGTGAAAATGTTTCAAAATTGTGTTTAAAATGTTTATTCATTCCCCACTCCTTCCCAGCATTTAACAGGGTGTTGTTCTATTGATAAATATGAATTGATAAAGCCATTTTATTAGAAAGTTAAAGTCATTAACTTTTGCAAGTTAATGCCTTACAAGCAGCATTTTGATTTATTATAATAACATTATGTCCAAATATTCTTAAACGCAATTTTATTTTTTTGGGGGGAGGGGGGGGGTTTCAAGGAATATAAAGTAACTGTTGCATAATCTGGGAGTAATATACAAGATTTTGAATAGATACAATTGCATAATGCTCAGCTATATTACTAAAGTTGAAAATTGGCATTGCCTCACTGCCAATTTTGCACTTCAGTTTGTACAAAAATAAAAGTGTTTTATTAAAAATAAAGTTTTACTGAAGTAAGAAAATAATTTTAGCGGCACTTTTAAAACACTAAAAGGTATGGTAATTCTAATGACTGAATGTATATTTTCTAATGACTGAATGGGGGGGGGGGGGGGTCAAGGAATATAAAGTAGCTGTTGCATAATTTGGGAATAATATTCAAGATTTTGAATAGTTATATAGAATTGTATATTGTTCAGCTATATTTCTAAATTTGAAAATTGGCATTGATGCAATTTTGCACTTCGTTTATACAAAATCTAAAAAGAAAATATTTTGTTAAAAATACAAGAACTAAAAAAAAAAGTATTTTGTTAAAAATACACGTTTACTGAAGTTAAGGAATAATTTTAGTGGCACGTTTATAATACTAAATGGTATGGTAGTTCTGTAAATGTATACTTTTAAAATCTCAAAGTTTATACAGGTTTTTTATTCATTATTAAAATGTTGATGCATTAATATTAAACATCAACAACTTTAAATAATATAATTAATGTTTTTTTCGAAATTAAGGCCAATTTCACTGATGCTTTTATTAATTGAATTGAAAACAAGTAAAAACAAACAAAAAACGTATTTTCTTTTCAAATACACCCTTTTATTAGTTGTATGTAACTTAAATATATGAAGGACAACACCATACAAAATGTTTGCTCCGGTTCCCGAGTTTTTCCTTAGAATAACATTAAGTTATTCTTTAGTGCATTACTCTTAACAGTTCCTGTACGGGCTCGGATGGTAAGGTTCAAAATCCAATGAATTAAAATATACCATGAAAGATAATCATGCCAAATATGATATGATTTTTCTAGATACACTGGATCTCGAGTTATTCCCGCATAATGAGTATATATCTATGGCGGGCCCAGGGTGGGCTAGCCCGATAAGGCTCAAAATGCAAGAAATCAATATATACCGTAAAAGACAACGAAATACTAAATTTGGACCTTCCAACTAGAAAATTAAAATATATCACAAAAGACAACGACATGCCAAATTTCATGTTAGTGTGATTAATGGAACTTGATTAGTTAGGACCTAAACAATAGGTATTTTGAAATACATCAGACGTATTCAGCACTGTTTTACTCCTGTACAAAAAATTATTTTATAGAGCAAAGCGCGGCAATAAGTCGCCGAGTCTGCGAGTCTTCGACCCCAAGTCACGTGATACATGCAGTGGTCTGGTCACTTTTTCAATCTCTTCTGAATAGCAATGCGCAGTCTACCTATATCTCTGGTCGAAGGTTTGAATCATAGGATTAATTTTTCTCCTTTATGTGCAAAAGGGCCTTTCAGAGTATGTTTTCTAATGTGTGTTGTTGAGTGCATGCTTATGGCATTTATGAAGTTTTAATGTGGGCAGGAGCCTTCGAGAAGGCAGGATTGCCTTCTCGAGATGTCAGATTAATCTAGATTTTCTTGTGATTAGTTAGTTGATCAGTTAATAGGTAGATTTTAAAGTATTGTGAAAGTCAACTAAAACATCGCAGACTAGGGCATTTATGGATAAAACTTCAAACCAAATATCCCCTTCCCTCGAAAAATTTAGAATTCAATAATATATAAATAGTTTTACACATTTGAAAAAAATAAGTTCATACCATGAAATATTTTTCTTTAAATGCATAAGCATATTGATAGTATTTAATATTAAAGAATTACGGTATTGACCAGTAAAGACTTGTAAGTTTGATGTATGCATACATATGTTTGCAATGTTGATTAATAGGTTTATGATACCTAAATATTTAAAACTATTTAAACTATTATTGAAGTGCATTGGAAAGGAAGCATTTTTACTTTCCCTGCAATACATGGTAATGTATAGGGAAAGTATTGGAATCATGTCGAAAATCGCAACACGAGTTTTCGACGGATCTACACTTTTCAAGACATCTAGAATACGAAAAAACCATTTTTAGCGTGACGTCTGTGTGTGTGTCTGTGTGAATACACCGAATTTCACAAAATTTTGTAGGTAAGTCACTTGTGGGCGAGTCTGGTGCTGATTAGTTTTGTGTACGATTCGGGATAAAAGAACCCGCCTTTGTTTGCGAAATGGCCCGCAAATGTTTGTATCCACTCTAGCTGAAAAACTAATGGATTGAATTTCACAAAATTCGGTAGATGAGTCACGTATAGGTCACTCTGGTGCTGATTAGATTTTGGTACGATTCAGAAAGAAATAACCTGCCTTTTTTTGCAGAATGGCCCGCAAAAATTGTCAACATCAAAACTAAAAAGCTACGTATGCTCAAATATATCCATTAAATGCTTGTTTAATGCGTAATTTTTAACGAAGAAAAGCATAAGACCAACCCCATTACACTAGGACTAGTCGTTCTCGAGATATATTAGTTTTATTCGTTTTTTCTCCACGCTACCTTTGAAAATAAGTCCAGTTTTCAAATGAGAACGAAAATTGAATTAAAAGAGAATTAAATTTTATTGAAATAAAGAGAACGTGGATATAAGTCTGCAGGGAAAGTCATGTGTTGCCCACATCAGATTTTTTACTTTCCCTGTAATACATGGTAATATATAGGGAAAGTATTGGAATCATGCCGAAAATCACAAGTCGAGTTTTCGACGAATTTACACGCTTCGAGACCTCTAGAATCAGAAATTTTTTTTAGCGTGATGCCTGCGTGTTTGTCTGTCTGTCTGTCTCTGCAGATTTTTATTCACTCTAAATAAAAGACTAATTGACCGAATTTCATAAAATTTGGTAGGTAAGTCCTTTGTGTGAGAATCTGGTGCAGATTTGTTTTGGGTACGATTCGGAATAAAAGGATCCGCCTTTTTTGGCGAAATAGCCCGCAAAAATTGTATCCACTCTAGCTAAAAAATTAATGGACCGAATTTCACACATTTCTGTAGATAAGTTGCTTGTGGGTTACCTTGGTGCTGATTATATTTTGGTACTATTCAGAAAATAAATAACCTGTCTTTTTTTTGCAAAATGGCTCTCCAAATTCGTCAAAATCTAAAATAAAAAACTACGTGTGCTCAAATATATCCACTAAATGCTTGTTTTATTCATAATTCTTAACGAAGAAACAAATAAGATCAACCCCATTACACTAGGACTAGCCCTTTTCGAGAAATTTTAGTTTTTTCGTAATTTCTCTACGCCACCTTTAAAAATAAGACCAGTCACCAAATGAGAACGAAAATTGAATTAAACGTGAATTAAATTTAATTAAGATAAAGAGAACGTGGATATAAGTCTGCAGCGAAAGTCATATGCTGCCCACATCAGATATTTTACTTTCCCTGCAATATATGGTAATGTATAGGGAAAGTATTGGAATCATGTCGAAAATCTTAACTCGAGTTTTCGCAAGACCTCTAGAATACGAAAAAACCATTTTCAGCGTGACGTCTGTGTGTGTGTCTGTTTGTCTGTGCAGATTTTTATCCACTCTAACTAAAAAACTAATTGACCGAATTTCATAAAATTCGGTACGTAAGTCACTTATGGGCGAATCTGGTGCTGATTAGTTTTGGGTACAATTCGGGATAAAAGGACCCGCCTTTTTTTTTTTACATAATGGCTCGAGGAAGCATCTATCCACTCTAGCTGAAAAACTAATGGACCGAATTTCACAAAAATCGGTTGATAAGTAGCTTGTGAGCCATCCTGGTGCTGAATCGATTTTGGTACGATTCGGAAAAAAATAACCTGCCTTTTTTTGCAAAATGGCCGGCAAAAATCGTTAAAATGTAAACTAAAACACTACGTATGCTCAAATATATCCATTAAATGCTTGTTTTATACGTAATTGGTAACGAAGAAAAGAATAAGACCAACCTAGTTACATTAGGACTAGTCGTTCTCGAGATATTTTAGTTTTTTCGTATTTACTCTGTGCCACCTTTGAAAATAAATCCAGTTACCAAATGAGAACGAAAATTGAATTAAAAGTGAATTATATTTAATTAAAATAAAAAGAAGGTGGATATAAATCTGCAGGGAAAGTTATGTGCTGTCCACATCAGATTTTTACTTTCCCTGCAATACATGGTAATGTATAGGGAAAGTATTGGAATCATGTCGAAAATTGCAACTGGAGTTTTCAACGGATCTACACGTTTCGAGACCCCTAAAATACGAAAAAACTATTTTTAGCATGACGCCTGTGTGTGTGTGTGTCTGTCTGTCTGTCTATGTGTCTGTGTGTCTGTTTGTCTGTCTGTGCAATGAATGTATCCACTCTAGCTAAAAACCTAATGAACTGAATTTCACGTAATTTGGTAGGTAAGTCACTTGGGTGAGACCCTGGGGTTGATTAGATTTTGGAAGGATTCGTAAATACAAAAACCGCCTTTCTTTGCGAAATGGCCCGCAAAAATTTCATGTATCCACTCTAGCTAAAATACTAATCTATTAAATTTCACAAAATTTGGTAGATAAGTTTCTTATGGGATACTCTGGCGCTGATTAGATTTTGGTACCATTCTGAAAAGAAGAACCTGCCTTTTTTTCCAAAATAGCCCGCAAAATTCTGAAAAGAAAAAAAGATCTATTTATGCTCAAATGTATCAATTAATTCCTTGTTTTATATTCAATTTTTGACGAGGAAAGGAAAATAACACACTCCGTTATGCTTTAGGATTAACCGTTCTCAAGATATATGAGATTTCTTGTATTTTTATTACGCCGATTTTGGAAAAATGTCCAATTACCAAATAAAAACAAAAATTGAATTAAAAATGCAAATTTTGTGTTATTTGGTGCATTTTAAACTCAAACTAACGAATTATTAAAGAAATAAAGATAATATGAATAGTCGGCAGAGAAAGTCATGTGCTGCCCACATCAGATTTTCACTTTCCCTGCAATACAGGGCAATGTATAGGGAAAGTATTAGAATCGTACCGAAAATCGCAACTCGTGTTTTCGACGGATCTACACGTTTCGGGACCTCTAGAATACGATAAAACCATTTTTAGCGTGACATCTGTGTGTGTGTCTGTTTGTGCAGGTTTTGTATCCACTTTAACTAAAGACTAATTGACCGAATTTCATAAAATTTGGGAGCTATGTCACTTGTAGGCGATTCTGGTGCTGATTAGTTTTGGGTATAATTCGGGATAAAAGAACCCGCCTCTTTTTGCGAAATAGCCCGCAAAAATTGCCTGTTTCCACTCTAGCTGAAAAACTGATAAACCGCATTTCACAAAAATTGGTTGATAAGTCGCTTGTGGGTTACCCTGGTGCTAATTAGATTTTGGTACGTTTCGGAAAAAAATAACCTGCCTTCATTTGCCATTTAAAGAATTAAATACAAGTTATATTGCATATGGTTACATATGGTATTGCATATGGTATGCACAAGTTATATTGCATATAAATTAAAGAACCCAAATTTGAAAAATCTGTACAAATCAAGATTGAAAACAAATCAAGAAATACCCCCAATCTTTTGGACCCGGGCGACGACCCCCCCCCCCTCAAGTTTTTGGAGTTTTCAATTCAAAGCGTGGAACGAAGAAAAAACCTTATTCGGACTAATTCCAATGCAAAAGCCATAAGAGTTTAATAAATTGGTCATTTGTCTGCAACCCTACTCCAAAGCAGTCTTTACCATGGATCATGCATGTCTCAAAAGACATCACCTGTCTACCATTATCTTTAATGTGTTGCTTATTTTAGGCGTCCCTCATCCATGTGTACCTATAATCACAGAATACTATAATAGTCTGTGCCTATAATCATCTATGTATAGTAAAAGGTGTCTGTCTCCGATCTCAGTCGACAACTGAACAATACGGAGTGATATACACATCAAGACAGGCTCGATAATCTCCTTTGAATGGAGTGGAGAGATATTTATGTCCGTGAGAATTTTTCTCAACCAGCAACTTTATTTACTGTGTAGGAATGTCAGTACAGAGCACAAGGGGCAAAGCGGCTTTAATTTCCTGTATCAGTTTCTGATGCTTATCTTCATACTTTGACATTAATTCAAAGACCCAACCCATCTGCAGTATCTAGATTTGCGTATAATCCGATAGACCTCATATTCTTATACTTGTAAGATGTATGAGCGACCTCAGACAGAGCCATCTTGATTACCAATCTTGTGCCAACTCGATTGGTAATAAAAACGGCCCTGCCCCATATAATAATCATTCAATGGTCCTCCCCATAAAAAGTAATCAAACATTGGAATGAATCATTTGAATCATATAAGTATTTTTCTAACACCTGTATGGGCAACTGTTCTTTTAGAATAGGTTTTTTAACTTTCCCTGCAATACATGGTAATGTATAGGAAAAGTATTGGAATCTTGTAGAAAATCGCAACTGGAGTTTTCGACGTATCTACACGTTTTGGAACCTCTAGAACTCAATAGAATTTCCCCAAAAATTGAATTTGGAATATATTTATTCCTTATTAAATTTATAGATGATATGATGTTACGAAACATGACATATGGGACATAGTCATTGTATATTTATTTTGCTGCATCCAGGCCAGAACATATTCTTTTGTTCTGTTTATTCTGTTACTGCTTGGAAACAACCTGAACGTTGCAAAGAGCAATTTCTTATTTTGATTTCGAAATGTCGTCGGATAAATAAGTCTTCAATTTCTCATTTGAAATTATAATTTTTTGGTATCCGGTTCTCATTTATTCATCCGCATTCTTCGCACAGAGCAAACTTCTATTACTTAATAGTGGACAAGGAGATTTTCATCCGCTAATTGAGAATTTTGTTTCATGTGTAATTCCAATTTTTTTTTTGCTTCAATAATGATCTATTTTTTGCTTTTTCATTCATTTTGACCTTATCCAATCTGACGTTAAAGAAATGCAGCAATTCTTATACAACTCATTCTGTATCTTATGGTATTTACATTCTCCATAAGTGAAAATCAGGCTTCGTTGTAAAAATAATCAAAGTTGGAAGATCATTTAAACTCAAATATATTGTAATTGCGTTGTTTCAGTATGTAGATACACAGAATTTAAGCAAAAATAAAGCGGTTTTAGGTCAGATGCAACACTAAATATGAATTAAGAAGAACTTTAAAAATCACAATTTTGGCACAAGATGGATGCCATATTTTATTTTGAAGTGGGTCACTTGATCTATTCATATAAAGGGTGTAATTATTATTTTAATTTTTATTTAAAAACTACTGAATATATTTTGACGAATTTTTTGTTATATATTTTATGGGATAATTTGAATATTTCCTAAAACTTTCGAAGCAATTTATGAATTTTAAATTTGCTTAAAAAATGTTTGAATAATGAGGTCGCATAGGGTTCAATGTATTTCATTTTTTCAACCTAGGTTCAATCCAAAACTAATTTGGTAATATTATTCATTAATATTCCCAAAGGTCCCACAGACCGTCTGAACAAAATACTAAAATTTTATTTCGATAAAGTCATATTTGCGGCATTTATCGTGCTAATAGACAGACAGACAGAATGAAAAAAGTCATAAACACTTTTCAACTATGTTGTAAAGTGTTAAAAAAATAGAAGTTTTATTATGATTGTAGCCAAAACAGGAGGGGACCCATGACACAGTATTCTAAACCATTGTGCAAACTTGCCAATCATTTCATGCCATAGGACCGGCGCTAGCCTTAACAGAAAATTTTAAAAGGTTTTGTCAGCGGCTAGTTCTTTTTTAAATATAGAGAGATAAAATGAAAAAGTACTTTCATTTATTTACTTGAATAAAAAATGCATTTAACTTTTTAATGTGAAGAACAAAATGCCAGCTTTAGCCACTTGTCGTGAAACTGTAGATCTGCAACTACTGTTAAACTGTTGCATTATGCCTAATAAAGAAATTTTAACTTTTTTGTTGACGCTAACACTGAACTATTTTTGCTGTGACATTGCTGATATAGCTTATTGTACCAAGGCTTCGAATTTTCATGTGATTTTTAAATTTAAAGACAGGATACTTTTATCAAATGAAATTTGAAAAACTGTAATAGAACTTAAAGCATTCTAAAACATCAATGAAGCAAACCCAGACACACCAGTGCATTATATGAGCTTATTTATCAAAAATAAAATCGTATGCAATATGCAAACTGATGACGTATAATCAGATAACAACTGGTTAAATTCTGTAATCAATCCTTGAATTTTACAAGTATCGATAATGTGAAACATGATTTTTTATCCACACATGCGAAATTTTGAGTTATATTTTCAAATATCATAAGAAATGGAAATTTATCTATAAAATTGGTCTAAATGTATACATGCATGACATCTTTCATAAAGAAATATTTCAAGAATAAAAAAAAAATTGAAAATGTAAAATTTAAGTTACGTACTGAGAAAAATTGGTCTATGAATTGATGTTTTAGTCTAAATGCATACATTCCATTCATGTACAGACAGAAAAATGAAGCAATTTAAGTTATAGCGAGAATTTATCTCCTTGGTCGCTGTGTGTATAATTGAATAAATGGGTACTTCTGTGCCTCTACGACACCAAGGAGTGGTGATAAACATTTTTACTTTCCTTATATACAATAATGTATAAGGAAAGTATTGTGACGGGATCGAAATTTCGAATTCGAGTTTTCGACGGGAGAGCACGTTTCAAGCATCCCTGATCACGAATCGGACATTTTTTAGATGATGTCTGTGTGTGTGTAGGTGTGAAAGTATGTGTGTGTGTCAGTGAGTCTGTGGAGACGATAACTGACGAACGAATAGACCGAATTCGAGCGAAATTTGGTACAAAAATTACAATTCGTGAATACTGGAAGCCTGTTGTTTTTATGTGCAATCGAATGTTCAGAACCCCCCTAAATTTTTCGAGTGAAATTTTGAAAAAAATCATCAAAAAATCAAAACATCTAATAGAGTTACGCAAATAGACATTTCTTATGTAATTTTTCATTAGAAAATGATTAACATGAATTTTAGAACGCTAGCATGAACCGTTCTCGAGATATTGCGCATTTTTCAAAAAATTATATAAAATATAAAAAAAAATATTTCCTCTTGAGAAACATGTTCACTTTTCATAAGTAATATCATGCGAAAAATTTGGTGACATCATTCTCGTGGATCTAGCTCGTTCCATTCATGAAAAAGATTCTTTGAGTAATACATTTGTATTTGTACGCCAATAGTCATTTATCTGCTATAAGAATAAATTATTTCTCCGTCCATAACGCTTGGCGAGATTTTGGCGGAGTGTCGCCGACTTGGCGACTTTTTTTAAATGTTACCAAACAAAAGAAAGTCTCGCCAAATGGATAACAATGACGCTAAGTGAATGAAAATAACGACTGTTTAACGAAAATTCAATATCTTGGAAAAAATATAAGTATCTACTTTAAAAATAACCCATTTTGCTTTTCCTGTAAAAGTAGTAAATGCATTGCATTATATATGGAAAGTTATGTGCTGCCCACATCAGATTTTTTGTGATGATAACCATAAATATATCGCCACACGGTGTTCATTTTTTAAAGTAGGAGAAATTTTAAGTCGTAGGAAGAACATTTTACTTTGCGAGGTTCTTGACTGATAAAAACTTTACTGTGGTTGTATAAAGTGTTCTTAGAGGTGAGTGTTATTCAATGGAAAGCGCAAATGTTGATGGCCACAAATGCTCATTGGTTCGCTTGACGTTGAAAGCCATCAGCATGCCGTTTCGACTGAAAGACGGGAGATGCCGAGGGATTGTATACTTGCATGTTAAAAAGAAAAAAAAATCATTTAACTTAAAAACATACGCGTCTTGGAAAATCTAAGTTCTACAAATTTTAAGCAAAAAATCCCAGGTGGTAATACTGGTATTTGGTAAGAACTTCAACGTTTGAGAAATATTAACGTTTTTGGTGACGACAACACAAAACTTTTTGTCAATGGCAACGAATTATGCCTAAAATATGTTGATTTATAATAACGATATTCAGAAATTGAACGAATGCTAGCGACACATGGTGTCAACTTTGCGAAAGCATTTTAATGATGACACACTAAACTTATTCATGAATGGCAACTAAGTATGCTATTGGTCGGATATAGCGCGCTACAAGTAACGAAACTACAGTACTCTAACAGCATTTTTTTTCACAGTGACGTAAGATTTACGTCACACTGTGACTTTGGGACGTCGCAGTACGTCTCGGCAATGTCATATTGAGGTCACAGCGAAGTCATATTGGTCATTTTCATGGTAGTTTGTGACGTCGCATTTTAGCGTGCTTGTGACGTCACATTGTAATGTCGTCACATTGTTACGTGTTAATTAAATTGTGGAAACGCCACAAAATATAGTCACAATGAAGTTACAAAATGACTAATACGTAATGTCGCATAGAAGTCACATTGTGACCCAGGTGTCACGTGACTACAACGTCACTGTCACACATGTGTCGATCCTTGCTGTGAGGGTAGTCACTACTTTTTCTCGCAGTTTGTCGTGTAACGCGCGACTTAATAAATCACTAGTTCGTATCGAGTTATTTAACGTTACTTTAGAAAGCAAACAAGGTGCCATTCTATATATCGTGTGATCGCCCTTTCTTCCTTTGTACGAAATTTCGTATTCTGGGCAACGATGTACATTCTGCAAAGTGTCTTGCGCTCTGAAACAAATAAAAAATGTCGATTGTTTTAGCCGACGAGACATCTTCAGACCTAAGTGCCCGTCTCATAATACCAAATTAGACGATATGGAACTTAATGTATGTCGTCGAACGCATATGCCGGTTCCTGAGAGAGAAACTATATAAGTTTTTCGATGTTGCAAGGTTAAGAAAGCCACTGCCTCGTGAAGATTTTTTTATATGGATATATTATTTGTGTGGGGTATATTAGATGTGTTATTTCCCAAAAGACCCTGCATATTTGATTGCAATTTTGAGACGCAAATTCTACTAAAAATGAACAAACCTGTTTTTAAAGAAATAGTTTTTACTTTTATTTTATAATATTGTTCTCGGAAGTGGGTAAAATCAGATATCTTTGAGAATATGTAGTCTATTAATTCATTTTTGCGGGCCATTTCGCAAAAAAAAAAAAAAAAAAAAGAAATGAATTGTACCAAAATCTAATCAGCACCAGGATAACCCACAAGCGACTTATCTACTACATTTTGAGAAATTCGGTCCATTAGTTTTTCAGCTAGAGTGGATACAGCAATTTTTGCAGGCCATTTCGCAAAATAAGGCGGGTTCTTTTACCCCGAATCGTGTCAGAAACTAATCAGCACCAGGGTCATATACAAGTGATTTACCCACCAAATTTTATGAGATTCGGACCATTTGTCTATGAGTTAAGAGTGCATACATACATTGCACAGACAGATACGCACACACACACAGACGTCACGCTAAAAATAGTTTTTTCGTGTTCTAGAGGTCCCAAAATGTGTAGGTCCGTCGAAAACTCGAGTTACGATTTTCGGCATGATTCCATTATTTTCCCTATGCATTACCATATATTGCAGGGAAAATAATACGATTTTTACCCACACTTATGAAGTTTTGTGTTATATTTTCAAAATCAAATACCATAAAAATGGAAATTTTCATACAAAATTGATGTATGAATTGACATTTTAGTCTAAATGTACACATGGCATCTTTCATAACAGAATTTTTCATGAATATAAAAAAAAATGTACAATTTTTGTAACATAATGAGTAAAATTGGTCTATGAATTGATATTTTTAGTCTAAATGCAAGTGTTCCATTCATGCACAGACAGATATGAAGCAATTTAAATTATAGCGAGAAGTTATCTCTTTGGTCTCTGTGTGCATAATTGAATAAATATATTCTTTTGTTACTACTCGAATATTTTAACTTTGAATAATGTGAAACTCAGATCACATGAAATCTCCTTCAGTAACAGATAATGCAACATTTTTTATTTTATTTTATATATAAATCTTTAAATCGAATTGTTGGCATTTATATACTTCTAAATTCTATGTATTTTTAAACATTGAAATTATTACACCGATAAAAATCTTAAATGTAAAACTGCATTTAAAACTCAGAAAAAAATCACCTTCATGAAAACTTATAAGTAAATATATATCATTACTTAAAAGCATATATTAGTTACCCAATTTCAGAAAATTTTACATGTCTATAAAAAGTTTGAGACTTAGAATAACTTATGCAATTAATTTAGTGTTATTATACCTAGAGAACTCATGAAAACTACTTAATAGATAGCCCACCACTTAGGAAAAATTATATGTATTAGTACATCTTTGCAAATAATTTAATTAACATTTGGAAAATTCCGCCTAATCTTTAAAAGTTTTCTAAGTACGATTTACCTCTTAGACAGCTCATCATTTATGAAATAGAAGTCAAATAACATTTAACTCTTTTCCTCATTACTTAAAAGTATACGATATTAATTTTCCGATTTCAGAAAATGTTACATTCCTATAAAATGTTTGAGACTTAGAAAAACTTTAAAATATTACTTTTCTACACGGATGTACAATTTACTTCCTTGGTGTAACTCAATACTTTGAAAAAATTACGGATGTTTTTCAATTTTGATATTAGTAAAAGTAAAATTACATTGCATTCTTAGAAAAAATTTAAATATACATTAATCCAGCAGTTAATGAATATTTGACGTGTGTGTTTAAAGTTCTCAAATATAATGAGATGTAAATAAATATACGTATACATATCTGAATTCTTTCCGGTAAACAATTAGATTCACATTCGTAAATAATATTAAGAGGCATTATTACATTTAGGATAGTCTGCCAATAAAACACCATCATTAACAAACTTTAGAGAGTACACAATCCCAACTCTTTCTTAGATGAAGTTATATAGAACGTTTCAAATATGTAGTACTTACCATTTTTTCATCCAGCTATGCGGTGTAGTAGAAATTTTGAATAACAATTGCTATGTGTATGATGCTGATAATATTACATTATAGATATTATCGAAAATGCACAAAGTTTTAAAACTCATATAAACTTCAGAATAAATAAGTTAATATTTTAACAGCCTGCGTTTTGATTTTTGAAAATCGTAAATGTGAAATTGATATTCACTTTTAGAAAAAGTTTGTATATCATTTACACAATGGATACCGGAATTTTTTTGTTTTACATATTTAGTTAAATCTTACTTTTTAAGTGTTACATTTTTCGACGTGGGGAAATTAATTATAAAGTTTTTTAAGAATAAAAAAAAGTATTCACTATGTCCAGATAGGATACAAACAGCAAAATATATCTTGTGATTACAATTGGTGTACTAAGCTTCTTCAAAACATTGATCAAGTCTAAGACTTTACAAGTTTCGCAAATCCTAATACTTCTCTATTTCGCTGCTATGTGGCACTGATGTCTTCATTCCATACTATACCGCCACTTCAGATGTTGTCACCCCTTTAAAAGTTTCGTTAAATCCTTAACAAATTATAAGCCCAGACCATTAAAATAACATACTTGTAAATAAAATTTTATTCAAGTTCCCGCGTGTCAGAACAAGAAGGCTCGCTTCATTACATCAGGTATGGACAAAGGAGTGCCACTTCAAATAAAATTGTTGAATTATAAAAACTTCAAAGAATTTTCCACTTGCAAAAATACTCCCGCCCAAAATTACACGGGAAAAATTAAAGACTTCGATTTCGGTATGTATATCACACATATCGCCACTGAGGTTGAACCCCAAATTCTCCTCTATTCCTATTACTCAAGAAATTCAATTAAAATGCTGGATCGGCAAAAACTTGTCAAAACGTACAAGATAAAAGCAATAAAAATAACGAATTGCAGAAGATCCTTGAAGTCCAAAATAAACTAACAAATTCACTCATTTACAGCAGCTTTCGAAAATATCCTTTATTTGCAATGAAACACAAATTGTCCAATTAAGATGTTGAAAGGTACATAATATGTATTGAAATAGCATACTTGCAAATAAAATTTTCAAAAATTTAGTCCATTTGCTGTGCTTCAGAACTATAAGAAGGCTTCATTACATCTGGTAGCTCGGATGGGATGGACAAAGGAGCAATGTCCAACTCTTCAAACTCTCCAGTTTCTGTAACATTAAAAAGAAAAATAAATCCTCTGCATTTGAACATACAAATTTAAAAGTTTAGAAATATTTTAACTTTAATATGTGTACAACCTAAACCCTTTGGAATCACCGTTACCAATACCAGTGATATGATTACAAACCCTTTTGGAGCAGAAATTTTTTGAAATTGTAGCAGTTTTTAACTTCATAGGTAAGTAGAATTGGTTGTTGGACAGGTTGTAGTGAGTGGACCGTGAAGAGGTGTATCTAACCTTTGTCACCATATGCTGAGTGTGGGAGTATTTAACCAGATGACAAGTTCCACTATGGTGGATCAATTGGCCCCAATTCTGTATAACATTTATATTAACGACATTCCAAAATCCCCCCACACACATATTGCAGTTTATGCGGACGACACTGTCATATACACCAGATCATCAAACCCCAATTTCGTGCCCCCACCGCCTTCAGAAACACATACACACACACTCTCCTCCAGGTTCCAGAATTGGAAAATTAAAATAACTGCTAAGAAAACAAGCAGCATCTTGTTCAATAAAAGGAAGAAAAAGCTCCCCAATCCCATCAAAATAAATGACACTAACATTCCTTACGTAAACACATGTAAATACCTTGGTATACACTTTGACAAAAAGCTAACATTTAAAGACCACATCCTAAAGGCAATTAAAATATATCACGTCGCCAGATCTAAATTATATACAATTCTACACTCCCTTACACGTAAACTACAAAAACAAAATCACCCTCTACAAAACTGTGCTAAGACCAGTCCTGTTATAAAGCCGTTGTCTGGGGTTTTGCCTTCGAGACAGATAAAAAGAAACTGCAAACTACTCAAAACCGAACACCAAGATTAATAAGGAAAACCTCCAGATACCTGAGAAATGATGTCATCCACCGGGACTTTGGAAAATTTAAATTAAAAATAACATAAACATATTAGCATATTGTAATAATTACGGAAACCTTGATAAACTCACTGTACCTCATCCAGGGGAATAATACTAATAACAAAAAAAATTTGAAACAATGTCATCTGGCCACGCCCACTTGGGAGCCAATCAGATTTCACCTGTTCTCCTAGGAGAACTGTATGGAAAAGTCTGCTCTAGGATGAGGCAGCACCCATTTTGCCTTAGAGAGCACATAGTATTTTATTATCATGCACTATCACCCTGGAAATACAGCCCATAGAGGCTAGGGGCTCCGTTAAACCGTGTCCAACACAACGAGATGGTACTATGGTGGATAGCAGAAAAACCACCCCTTAGCGTAACTATACATGTAAGATCTAAGTGCGTGCTTGTGTAGAAGGATACGGTTGTCGTTGTTTTTCGAAAATTCGCTGCTAGCTCCGGTGTAACATTAACAAGAGGACCAACTGGTCTTTTAGAAATCGAAGGTATTATTGCGGGTTTTCAAGTATTTTCTTGTGCTAATTTAAGGTGCATCAAAGAAGCTTATTTAAGGCGTATAAAAAGTTATTTAAGGAGTGCCAAAGGAAATCATTTAGAGCATATTACGCGGGCGTCATGCGTGACGTCATCAAGCGAGCATTCCATTGGACAAATAAGCTTGGAACACTAACAGGAAAATTAAATTTGTTTGTTATATGTTATGACTTATTTTTTCTTGAAAATTGTTGACAAAATCGAAAAAACTCGCCGATTGCGTCAAGTACATGTTTTTTACTCTCTTTAGCTTAAAACAGTCCCTCTTTAGTTTATAATAATCCCCCTTTAGCTTAAAATAGTCTGCGAAAAAGTCGCAAAGAGCGGTCGGTCTTCTATTCTCCAAAGGGCAACTCTGCAAAGTGATGGCCCCCACCCACCCCTACCCCTCTACAAATGATTTTCCTGGATCCACCCCTTTACCGTCCGAGGACTAAATTTCGCTGAAGTCGAATTTTCGCTACAAAGGACACCGACATCTTTTATTATGCAAAACTTAAATACATCACAAAGCTATAAATTTATGAAACACCAACATACACTTACCAGTATTCTTATAAGCCAATCCCAATTTAGCAGGTGCTTGGGCTAAGGCTGTGGTAGAATTTATACCATATTCTTCCAATGTTCTCTCTGGCAACATCACCTAGTAGAAGTAAAAATAATTGGCTCTGGTTACATATTATTTTAAAATTACTTGAAATAGAAATAGTAACCTAAGTTTTTACAATGTTCTAAGATCTGAAAATTCACTTTTATCTGTCCATTTGTGGCCGGGGTCTTATTTCGTAACATTAAAAAAAAATTGTTTTAAAAGCCTTGAAAATTTTCAAATGTGAAAAAAGAACTTTTAAGAATCTTTGGTTTCGAAATTATATTAGACACGAAATTTTAAAAATAAAACATTTGATGAAAAAAGGAACACTAAGATGGATGGGAAAATAAATTGAATGTCGCAATCACAGCATTTATTAGAAAATAATTAAAAAATGAATCGCAATAATTTACCAAAATATAAAAATAAGCAGGTTAGATAATCTAATATATAATAATTAGGGGATAGAAATAGATGGAAAAAGATGTACCCTTGGCAACATAAGAAAATACAAACTGGATGGGCAATCGCACTATTTATTCAAAAATGAATTGATTTTTTTTTTTTCATTTTTATTCACATTATAAAAATAAAATAGTTTTATTACTCTGATATGGAAATCAAATTATATGGCAAACTGGATGCAAATAGGTATCTCTTGGATATACTCTTGGAAATCCAGGGGAAAACGATTTGAGATGTGCAAAATCTGGCACTTCAGATTCAACAATTTAAAATTTGAAGTTACTACTTCATCTCATTATGTTGACTGCCGTATTTGAAAACAAAATACACGTCAGTTTATTGCCGCCTGACCCCCCCCCCCCCCAAAAAAAAAGAAACGGCTGTAATCTGGGCTGAAACTCTGCTCATCATCGGATAGGGGGTCCTAATTTTTGCAGAATTCGTAGTATTTAGTTTTTAGAAAATTTTAAAAAAAGTGTATATTTTATCAATTTCTCTGTAGAATAGGAAAAGGTTTATATAATACTAAAAGATGGGAATGGGGTACATTCTATGGAAGGGCTACATTCTAGTTATGGTGTTATGTAAATCAGAAATTGTGATTTTAAAAGATGTGCCGGCTGATGGATTCAAATAATAAGGATTTAAAAAGGAAACAGTTTATTGCCGCCTGACCCCCCCTTCCCCCCCAAAAAAAGAAACGGCAGTAATCTGGGCTGAAACTCTGCTCATCATCGTATAGGGGAGTCCTAATTTTTGCAGAATTCGTAGTATTTAGTTTTTAGAAAATTTTACAAAAAGTGTATATTTTATCAATTTCTCTGTAGAATAGGAAAAGGTTTATATAATACTAAAAGATGGGAATGGGGTACATTCTATGGAAGAGCTACATTCTAGTTATGGTGTTATGTAAATCAGAAATGGTGATTTTAAAAGATGTGCCGGCTGATGGATTCAAATAATAAGGATTTAAAAAAAAAAAAACAGTTTATTGCCGCCTGACCCCCCCCCCCTTCCCCCCAAAAAAAGAAACGGCAGTAATCTGGGCTGAAACTCTGCTCATCATCGGCTAGGGGGGTCCTAATTTTTGCAGAATTCGTAGTATTTAGATTTTAGAAAATTTTACCAAAAGTGTATATTTTACCAATTTCTCTGTAGAATAGGAAAAGGTTTATATAATACTAAAAGATGGGAATGGGGTACATTCTATGGAAGGGCTACATTCTAGTTATGGTGTTATGTAAATCAGAAATGGTGATTTTAAAAGATGTGCCGGCTGATGGTTTCAAATAATAAGGATTTAAAAAAAAAAACAGTTTATTGCCGCCTGACCCCCCCCCCTTCCCCCCAAAAAAAGAAACGGCAGTAATCTGGGCTGAAACTCTGCTCATCATCGGATAGGGGGGTCCTAATTTTTGTAGAATTTGTAGTATTTAGTTTTTAGAAAATTTTACAAAAAGTGTATATTTTATCAATTTCTCTGTAGAATAGGAAAAGGTTTATATAATACTAAAAGATGGGAATGGGGTACATTCTATGGAAGGGCTACATTCTAGTTATGGTGTCATGTAAATCAGAAATGGTGATTTTAAAAGATGTGCCGGCTGATGGATTCAAATAATAAGGATTTAAAAAAAAAACAGTTTATTGCCGCCTGACCCCCCCCCCTTCCCCCAAAAAAAAGAAACGGCAGTAATCTGGGCTGAAACTCTGCTCATCATCGGATAGGGGGGTCCTAATTTTTGCAGAATTTGTAGTATTTAGTTTTTAGAAAATTTTACGAAAAGTGTATATTTTATCAATTTCTCTGTAGAATAGGAAAAGGTTTATATAATACTAAAAGATGGGAATGGGGTACATTCTATGGAAGAGCTACATTCTAGTTATGGTGTTATGTAAATCTGAAATGGTGATTTTAAAAGATGTGCCGGCTGATGGATTCAAATAATAAGGATTTAAAAAAAAAACAGTTTATTGCCGCCTGACCCCCCCCGTCTGACCCCCAAAAAAAGAAACGGCAGTAATCTGGGCTGAAACTCTGCTCATCATCGGATAGGGGGGTCCTAATTTTTGCAGAATTCGTAGTATTTAGTTTTTAGAAAATTTTACAAAAAGTGTATATTTTATCAATTTCTCTGTAGAATAGGAAAAGGTTTATATAATACTAAAAGATGGGAATGGGGTACATTCTATGGAAGAGCTACATTCTAGTTATGGTGTTATGTAAATCAGAAATGGTGATTTTAAAAGATGTGCCGGCTGATGGATTCAAATAATAAGGATTTAAAAAAAAAAACAGTTTATTGCCGACTGACCCCCCCCCCCTTCCTTCCAAAAAAAGAAACGGCAGTAATCTGGGCTGAAACTCTGCTCATCATCGGCTAGGGGGGTCCTAATTTTTGCAGAATTCGTAGTATTTAGTTTTTAGAAAATTTTACAAAAAGTGTATATTTTACCAATTTCTCTGTAGAATAGGAAAAGGTTTATATAATACTAAAAGATGGGAATGGGGTACATTCTATGGAAGGGCTACATTCTAGTTATGGTGTTATGTAAATCAGAAATGGTGATTTTAAAAGATGTGCCGGCTGATGGTTTCAAATAATAAGGATTTAAAAAAAAAACAGTTTATTGCCGCCTGACCCCCCCTTCCCCCCAAAAAAAGAAACGGCAGTAATCTGGGCTGAAACTCTGCTCATCATCGGATAGGGGGGGGTCCTAATTTTTGTAGAATTTGTAGTATTTAGTTTTTAGAAAATTTTACAAAAAGTGTATATTTTATCAATTTCTCTGTAGAATAGGAAAAGGTTTATATAATACTAAAAGATGGGAATGGGGTACATTCTATGGAAGGGCTACATTCTAGTTATGGTGTCATGTAAATCAGAAATGGTGATTTTAAAAGATGTGCCGGCTGATGGATTCAAATAATAAGGATTTAAAAAAAAAACAGTTTATTGCCGCCTGACCCCCCCCCCTTCCCCCAAAAAAAAGAAACGGCAGTAATCTGGGCTGAAACTCTGCTCATCATCGGATAGGGGGTCCTAATTTTTGCAGAATTCGTAGTATTTAGTTTTTATAAAATTTTACAAAAAGTGTATATTTTATCAATTTCTCTGTAGAATAGGAAAAGGTTTATATAATACTAAAAGATGGGAATGGGGTACATTCTATGGAAGGGCTACATTCTAGTTATGGTGTTATGTAAATCAGAAATGGTGATTTTAAAAGATGTGCCGGCTGATGGATTCCTATAAAAAGGATTTAACAAAAACAATGTTTTACAGTATTACACTAATTCAAGAACTTCAGAAAATAGAGGATACAAGCAACGAGCTATAGTATACGAAGATACTACTGGCATTCTGATAACGTTATCCGCCACAATCTAAGAGCTAGAATCAAATAGCTTGATTGCTCCTTGAAGGCGGTAAGCCACTGTTCACTCTACCGATGACGTCAGAAATGGTCAATTCCCTCAAGCAGGGGAATTTTAACATGGAAATTACATATGACCAGAGGTGCTGAAATGTTCCAAAGATTAAAATTATTTTTACCATTTTCTAAAGGCTACTTTTATAAAAATAAAAATTAATTAACTTATTCATTTAATATGATAGACTTAAAAAAAGGTTTACATATGAATTTATCATTTTAAAACGATTTCTGCCAAAAACTTTCGCCCGTTTTTCAAATAAGGGAAGAAACTAAGCCGTTTTTAAGCCAAATGTTTTACATTAATAAGGAGATGATTTTTTTTTTAATTTATTTATTATTGACTTCACTTTACCATTAAAATTGTACTTATTTCATCAAGTTATCAATTATTCAAATGTTTTTAAATATCGTACACAAAATAAAACATAACATTAATATTTTAATTTTATACCTACCTTTTAATCCATTGGAATCAATTAAATATTGAGTACAAAGGCATAATTTTTTTTATTAAAAATGAATGAACTATAAAAATTGTAATGCAATCTATCCCAAAATTATATAGAAACTAAAACTAAAAGAATAAACAGAACAGATGTATAACGATTATGCAGGATATTATTCAGGAGGGAGGGGTGTGCTAAAATCGAGTGCATTCAAAATTTGGAGATTATTAATAACTTTTCATTTTTAGAACTTGGAAATGTAGATTTAAAGGTCCAATAACAACAAACTGATAAAAATTCGAACCATTTAAATATCGAGGTGGGAGGGATGATAAAAATTGTTTAAAAAATAAAACACATAAAGAAATATATTAGGATATTAAAGAAAATGACGTAAGAGAAAACGAAAAATACCAAATTTTTCGTTTTTGACTGCACTAAGGACGGAGCTGTAAAAACTTAAACTGTTCATTTTCAAAAAGTAACGAACGAGAAAAGCTGAAACAGTTTTTAGAAATCCCATCCGAAACATGAAAAATAACAGGTACACTTCAAGTCGATTAAAAAAAGAGGAGAAGGGAGTAAATTAGAAAAAGAAGAGTTTAAAAAATAAAATAAAAAATAATATGGAATCGAGTGGGGCATCAAAATGTCGGTGTACGAGACCATTAGAAAAACATTATTTTCTGTTTTCAGAGCCATTGGAGAAGAATGGGGGAGTAAGAAAAAAATTGAAAAATCGCCTTTACTTTGTTTTGGAAAGTAATGGACAAAATAATTGTAAAATTTATTTGAAGATAAACCCAAACACAGGAAAAGCGTCGAGGACACTTCAGGCTAATTACAAAAAGAGAATGAGAGAGAGAAAGTAATAAAATGGAATGTGAAAAAATATAGAACAAAAATATTCGAGTGAGGCATTAAAAATCGGACGCATAAAGACTAGGAGAAAATTATCACATGTGAGAAAATAGTGCTCAAACCTCAATCTTCCTATTGAAGTTCACTTGTAATGTTATTAAAATGTTCTGTAAGGAATGGTTTCTAATTAAATTAACAGTTTCCAGGGAAGTACTTTAACATCCCCCTGACCTCCCCATAAATACGCCTATGACAATGCATATTCAAATATTAAAGTGAAATGTTTTGTTGAAAAAATAAAATGTTTTGTATTTCTCCAACAACATTTTATTGCAAAAATAGTTCATAATGCTGTTCAAGTGCTTTAAAATTCTCATTTACAAGGTTAAATTCTTGAATATTTCTCTCGGAGGGGGGGGGGGCGGATTACTTCATAATCGGGACTTCAATCCACCCCCTTTAAAAAGATTATATGTTTGCCCATGCAACATACCAGATGTTGAATAGCGACAAATATTTTGTATTCATCATGGAAGATTTCTATAAAGTGGAACGCCATAATTTTAACAGAAAAACCAAAGTTTGAAATACGCAAAAATATTCAGTGTGCTATAATAAAATGAAATGTTTTAATATTGTCCTAGTTTGCTAAGAGGTATGTGGTATGTACTATATGTGCAAAATGAATGTAGCTAAAAATAACTAAGTTATACCAACAATTTAAAATTGAACTATGCAGAAAACGACGTGACATATGGCCCAAATATTACTATTTATTACAACTTAAATACTTTTATTCTCTTTATTGAGTCAAGAAATTTCAGTCCTCTGACGTAAACTGAAGATATGTAGTGGTAAAATATCATAAGTATTAAATATTTTTTTTATTAATATCATAAGTATAACTATTTAAATGAAAGTAAAATGACAACAGTAATAGAAAGTAAAATAGCAAGCAAATCTGCCTCTGTGAATGTTCCTAATACTTAAGTTTCTGCATATCTCATTTGAAGAAAAATTCATTTAGCTGAAAAAAATTAGGTGTTCCCCAAATAATGACCTATGTGTTCTATGCAAAATATACTGATGCCACCAAAAGGTTTATACACTTCCCCATTTACATGAAAAATGAATTAGATGAAAAATAAACTGAAAACATTTCAGAAATTCCCAAAATTATGACCATAGTCTTCAACAAATACAAATACCGTTGCCACCTAAAAAAATATTTTAAGAAATGATAACTCAAATATATTCACATTTTGCAAAAATACCTCCCAAAAAAATCACGAAAATTCAAGATATCAGACGGAGATCGTAACGTAAATTAAGATTACGGTGATTGCGATCCAGTTGGCTCCAGATCTGCGTTTGAATAAAACACTCCGGAATAAAATGTGTTTTAAATACGAAAATATGTTTTGGAGTCCATATGATTGATAAATATAACCTACCAAAATAAAATTAGCGAGGTACACTATTTAATTGATTTAACATGAAATGATCCTTAAACAAAACCCAGTAAATTTTGAAAATTATCCGTATACGCGTGCATCCTTCAGCACAAATCATTTGAGAACAGGATTAGAGAAATTTCTTAATTTTGCGCATTGCAGCTAGACATATTGTATGTATGCATTACATCAATCTCCGAAATCAACCTGCCTTAAGGTAGTTAAAAGACAAAAAACTATAAATGAAATATACCTCATCATCTTTATACAAATGCTGATTCTGTGGAGGAACTCTTGTAATTCCTTCAATTATTCTTTTCACTTCCTCGATGGTAGTATCTTCTTTAGCATCTAGACAGATGGTGGTTTTCTTGCGCATGATTATTAAGAAGACGTCCTACATTCAAAGCAATGTAAATTTCAATATAAAAAGACTAGCAATTTTCAGAATATGACACATACTACAAAATATTATATAATAATTTAAATTGTATAATGCATGTATTTACTCTTAACTGAAAAACTTAATTGACCGAATAATTTGGAATTTAGTAGGTAAGCCACTTGTGGTGATCCATGTATGCATCACCATAACCTTGGTGATCGTCAATATCGAAATTAAAAATACTGGAAATGTATCTCGTAAGTCTAAAGAAAGCTGTGGTTAGTTAAATGTTAATATTCCCCGATTTCCACCTTTTGCCCCTTTTTCGGTCGGACCATCAACTCTATTCACATCAAAATTAAAAGATTTATGTTTTTTCCCATCTGAACATAAAAAATACCTAGTAAATAAACATTAACCCGTAAAACTTGGAGAAAAATATATTTTAACATTTATTCTGCGGAAGTACAAATTTTCTAATTATCGTGAGGTTTGGAGCAAGGAAAAAATATCTCTAATATTGAGCTACAAAGCTCTTGTGGAACATTGTACAATTCTCTTCTCAGTTTTTAAATTTGGTTTGTACCTGCTTCATTGTTGAAGTCATTTTTATATCATTAAAATGTTTTTTCCTTATTATAGATTATTTAATTAACCTCTCACTGTTTTTCAACTACAAAGTTGTTGGAAGAAGCCAAATCATCCTTTATAACAGCAATTCTATTGCTATATTTACAAAAAGTGTAAAATAAATAATTGAAACTTCGATAGTAGTAAGTGAAATAATGACCAGAGAACAAACAATACTGGAGTTTTGTTGCGACAAACGGATTGATTTGCACTCCCAATTTTTGAGAAAGATTTCTAATTTTGATAAAAAGCTCTAAAATTCGCAATACATTTTTTGTGCAAAGCTGAAATAAATTTTGAGCCAAAATAATATTTAGAGATAAAATAAATTTTTTTTTTTACATACAGACGCTAAAATAAATTTAGTTTAAAGCTCTTATTTTTCTAAAATTTGTGATTTTATTTGAAATGCGAAAAGAACAGTATTATGGATCGCAAATAAAGAACACTCAATTTTTCAGAGCATACTACTAAATAAAATTAAAATTGCCCGTTACTTTAAGCCCTTCCTCGCATTTTTACTTCCCACTACTATGTAATAATATTTGAATATAGAAAGTAATATTTACACGAAAATATTCGAATTCGAGATCTTGATGCCAATATATGCTTTAAGACTTCCTGAACACGTTTTCACTATTTCAGGAGTTATATCCGTCTGTCTGTCAGTGGTCGATTACTTGCGTACACAATAGTGGCCACAAATATTAATGGATTTTCACGAAACTTTGTATCCAGCTTTGTTTTTGAAATATCTAGAACTAGATAGAATTTTTCTTTTTTTAATTCGAGGGAAAACTTCAAAATTTTGTTTTTTTTAACATGGCAGCATAGGGCAAAAATTGGCATGATCATGCGTAAAAAGGGTTATTTATGGTTCAATGATCAAGAGTTTCAATTATTGTTGTGAAAAGTAGTGATGTTTTTGTTTGTGACGTGATTGACCTCCTCGGGGGAAAAGTTGCCCCCCCCCCGATGGTGCACATTGTTAAGTACATTTAACAAAGGATTTTTTTAAGCCCTTCAAAGTAAAAGATAACAAGCCATAATTGAAGTCTTTGGATCCACGATACCGATTTTTCAAAAATTTCTTGTAAAATTTGGAAACAAAAAGATATTTAAAAATAGATAATAATTCATAGATGAAAATTTAGGCCGAAAAACTATGTTTGGGTTTAACTTAAATGCACACAAAAAGTCTACTATTTAGGTTTTAAATTAACTGTCATAAGCTCCTACAAAACATGAAATAGCACTTTTTCTTTATCCAGCCATATGGTAAACAATTGTTTTATAAATACAAAATTTGATTTGGAGTCTTTAAGACTAGATTGATACAATCAATTCTCCTATCAAATTATATCAAAATTAATTAACTGGAGTGAGGTTGAACTCGACATTCTTATAACCGAATCCATTTTTAAATAGCCTTTTATATATATTTTTTTGCAAATTTTGTAAGTAAAAATTTGAAAAACCTGTACCGTTGGTCTAAATAAATTAAATTTAAGGTACAGATTGGATATAAAGAACTTGGATTTTTCAACTTTTTTTCACGAGTCAATTGTGGCGCCAAATGGCCAAATGTGGCGCGCCTGCTTTTGCGCAACATTTTGCATTTTCTGGAAATTCTGGCAACCCCACCCCTTTTAGCTTTCTGATGCAGTCGGCTGCGGCCATTTTATTTTTGTTTTGTTGTTGGTGTGTGTGTAAAAACGTGTCTGAGTGTGTTAAAAACGTAAATATCATACAGGAATTAAAGATAGCACATGTTATTAGATAAAATAATGTAGAAGCAGAAAATTTACATAGAAATAATGAGAGTTTTTTTATGACCGCAATGTGGAAACAATTATTTGTGCAATTTGGATATTTACACGTGTTTTTCTTTGAAAAGATTTGGATTTCATTAAACCAGGTACTGTGTTTTTATTTTGTTGTAAACGTAAAGTATCGTTTCTTTTAAATTTCTTTAAAGTACAAACTTTTTTCTAAGTATTGTTTTTTCTTAAATTTAGTTAAAGTACAAACTATTTTCTAAGTATTGTTTTTTTCTTAAATTTAGTTAAAGTACAAACTTTTTTCTAAGTTTCGTTTTTTCTTAAATTTAGTTAAAGTACAAACTTTTTTCTAGGTATCGTTTTTTCTTAAATTGTGTTAAAGTACAAACTAAGTATCGTTTTCTCTTAAATTTAGTTAAAGTATAAACTTTTTTCTAAGTATCGTTTTTCTTAAATTTAAATAATAATTAACAAATCTTTTCTTAAAAGTATTGTTAATTATCGGCATTTCTATGCATTTTTTCTAAGTATCGTTTCTCGTAAATTTAGTAATTTCGTATTTTTAATAAGTATTGTTAATTATCGGCATTTTTTATTAGCTATGTTTAGATTTCTTACGCGTAAAGTTCAAGATGGCGTCCGTTAAGAATTTATAAACACCGTACGCGTTGGTGCCAGTCTTGGCGACAAAAAAAAAATGGCGGATTTAGCCAAATTCTTTATATCCAATCTGTTCCAAATTTAAAATTACAGAAGTTCATAGATTAACATTTAGGCCCAAAAACTATGTTTGAGTTTAACTTAAATGCACACAAAAAATCTAATATTTAGGTTTTTAAATTAACCCTATCCCCCCCCCCCCCCACCCGGAATTCAAATAAAAATTCATAAGCTCCTACAAAATATGAAAGAGCATTCTTCTTTATCCGACCACATGGTAAACAATTGTTTTATAAATACAAAAATTGTGTTGAAGTCTATAAGATTGTTAAATTCTCTTACCAAATTACATCAAAATTAAATAAGTGGAATGAAGCTGAACTCGACTTTCTCATATCCGAATCCATTTTTAAATAATCTATTATTTTTATTTTTCTGCAAATTTTGCAGGAGAAAATTTGAAAAATCTATCAGTGATCCAAATGATCACAATTATAGCCTGTTACCATTTATTTTAAAGAGCTGGAAAAAATCTCCAATTGATACCACATTTCACAACGGACTCCTTGGGAGAGGTAACCCCCCTCCCCCTCCCCTTCTCAGGAGGATGACGTCACGAACACAAAAATTGCATCGCGACTCCATTTTCCACTACAATGATTGAAACTGTTAAGTGTACCGATCATTGAGCCATAAATAACCACTTTTATGCATAATTATGTTAAATTTCGTCCTATGCTACCACGTTAAAAAAAATATATAATATCAAATAAATTTCGAAGTTTTCGATCGAATTAAATTTTTTTTTATCTAGTTCTAAATATTTTGATAACAAAGCCGAATGTAAAGCTTCGTAAACATCCATTAATATTTATGGCAGCAATTATGTAGACAAAATATCGACTAAAGACGGACAACACTCTAAAAATAGTCAAAACGTGTTTAAAGTCTTAAAATATATATTGGCATCAAAATCTCGAATTCGAAATTTTTTATACTTTAATTTTACGTATTATTTCCCATATTCTTTAGTAAATTGAATTGTACAATTGCACTATTTATGCAGAAATAATTAAAAAATTAACCTTAATAATTGACCAAAATGTGAAAATAAGCAAGTTTAATAAATCTAATGATTATTGTTTAGAGAATGGAATTGGGTGGAAAAGGGTATTATGGATTCTCAACCGAAAATCTCAATCGTATATATATACTAAATGTATCAAAATAATAATAATAATAACATGAATTATAAACCAAAATATGAAAATAAGCAAGTTTTGTCTACTTAGTATACAATAATTTCAGGAAGGAGATGTATGGGAAAAAACACGTGTCAGCTTTGGGCAATGCAAGCGGTATCTCCTGAATTACTCAGTCCCCTTATTTACGCGAAAATAATTAAAAATTAACTTTAATAATTAACCAAAATGTTAAAATAAGCCAGTTTAGTCAATCTAATGATTAATATTTATATCATGAAGATCGATACTTGTAGACTCCCAGGACTACACTACAATTCACTGAATCGTACAATAGTACATAATGAGAGAAAACAATAAAAAAAAAAATCAACATGAATAATAAATCAAAACATGAAAATAAACAAGTTTTGTAGGAAATTGCGTAATAGTTAGAATCTCTGAACTTATGCAATTAAAAATTCTATAAGGAACTTACCATTTTGTTTTTCTTGTCACTAGACACGTGCTGACCCAACGTTATTATAATATAAACCACACACTCGTTGATCACACTCTAGATCTGGAAACGAACTCAGAACACTCCAAACTGACCGAATGCAACAAGTGCCGCAAAATGGAGAACGATTTTCATTGGTGCTTGGGTTACCAGTAATGTCACGATTTTGACTTGGCACACTTCTTGGCGGGAATAGGAAATCTTTTTACAGTTATCGCTAGAAATGGCGAAAGTAACTAAATAAATCAATCATTGGAATGAGTTGTTTGAATCATCGAAGTGAAATACAGGTATATATGTTTGTGTACTTTCATAAACTGTACCTCTATAAATGCTTAAAATTAGAAGAGAAAAATAAAATAAAGGTGAAACTTTTAATACGCCTAGTTTCCTCTCTTGGCGACATTTTTTTAAGCCAACTTGGATTGTTTACATTTTCATACTCTTTTCCCCTGACAATGTTTTCATGCCATATAATACTATGAAGAAATGATTAATAACTCCCAAGAAATTTATATAAATATCAGTAAGTACACATTTAAAATTGATATTTTTTGCTGAGTATATATTTTCCAGACTTATAAAAATAAATACAGTGTATGGCCGTAAATATCATTTTTCTTGAGAATTGTAGCAGAAACAATTACTTTTTACACTTTCTTTTGGTATTAACTGTCTTTGTATGTACATTAAAAAATACTCGTTAAACATTTCAAAAAAGTCCTTAACTGTATATGTAATGTATCAAATGAAATTGAGCAATTAAAATGCGATTTGAAAATTTTTGTGATTATGAAATGTATAAAGTAACCATATAAAATTCCTAATATTTATCTATGATAAGTGCAATAAAATATACAAAAATATTTTTCAATTCAGTTTTTGTGCATTTAAAATTTCTATTAAAATGTTAGCTAATTTCTATTATTTTTATTACTTTTCCCAAAGATGAAGAAAGATGTGGGAAACACAACTGAAAAGAGAAAAGTTTTAAGCATTAAAATATGCTAAATTGTGCTATATGTGCAAAATATGCTAAATTGCATGAAAATATACTAAATTGCATCAAAATAGGCTAAATGAAAAAAAAAATTAACGTTTAGTCATTTTAAACAATTATTTGTTATGCCTAGTGTTCTATAAAGGCTGGAATTTTTTAAACAGTCGGTGGGGGGATAAGGTTGTTTTTTACAGAAACTTGGGAACAAAACTGATTTTTGTTTTCAACTCTGGCTTTTTTCCATATCTTAAAAATGAAGAAATCTAAAGTGTCTCACTGTCTGATGAATATGTAAAGCAAAGAATGATATTTTAAATAATAATAAAAAACATATATAATGAGTCGCCGCGTAAATTCATAAAAGATTCAAAGTAATACTTTTTTTAAAAATTAGAATGCGAAGATATCATTCCTTTATGTTAAAAATTAGAATTGTGAAAATATTAAATTTTGAGATGCAACAACATAAATATAAGAAATTTCATAACACATATTTAAAAAATTAAAAATGATTTTAATAATGGAGAAATTATTGTCCTATAGATTCTATTTAGTTCTTTGAAACTTCGTTCTTTGATCCTTTTAATTATGTCAAAGTAATAATATTTTTGATCAGTGAGGAATTGAGTGTGAAAATGTTTCAAAATTGTGTTTAAAATGTTTATTCATTCCCCACTCCTTCCCAGCATTTAACAGGGTGTTGTTCTATTGATAAATATGAATTGATAAAGCCATTTTATTAGAAAGTTAAAGTCATTAACTTTTGCAAGTTAATGCCTTACAAGCAGCATTTTGATTTATTATAATAACATTATGTCCAAATATTCTTAAACGCAATTTTATTTTTTTGGGGGGAGGGGGGGGGTTTCAAGGAATATAAAGTAACTGTTGCATAATCTGGGAGTAATATACAAGATTTTGAATAGATACAATTGCATAATGCTCAGCTATATTACTAAAGTTGAAAATTGGCATTGCCTCACTGCCAATTTTGCACTTCAGTTTGTACAAAAATAAAAGTGTTTTATTAAAAATAAAGTTTTACTGAAGTAAGAAAATAATTTTAGCGGCACTTTTAAAACACTAAAAGGTATGGTAATTCTAATGACTGAATGTATATTTTCTAATGACTGAATGGGGGGGGGGGGGGGTCAAGGAATATAAAGTAGCTGTTGCATAATTTGGGAATAATATTCAAGATTTTGAATAGTTATATAGAATTGTATATTGTTCAGCTATATTTCTAAATTTGAAAATTGGCATTGATGCAATTTTGCACTTCGTTTATACAAAATCTAAAAAGAAAATATTTTGTTAAAAATACAAGAACTAAAAAAAAAAGTATTTTGTTAAAAATACACGTTTACTGAAGTTAAGGAATAATTTTAGTGGCACGTTTATAATACTAAATGGTATGGTAGTTCTGTAAATGTATACTTTTAAAATCTCAAAGTTTATACAGGTTTTTTATTCATTATTAAAATGTTGATGCATTAATATTAAACATCAACAACTTTAAATAATATAATTAATGTTTTTTTCGAAATTAAGGCCAATTTCACTGATGCTTTTATTAATTGAATTGAAAACAAGTAAAAACAAACAAAAAACGTATTTTCTTTTCAAATACACCCTTTTATTAGTTGTATGTAACTTAAATATATGAAGGACAACACCATACAAAATGTTTGCTCCGGTTCCCGAGTTTTTCCTTAGAATAACATTAAGTTATTCTTTAGTGCATTACTCTTAACAGTTCCTGTACGGGCTCGGATGGTAAGGTTCAAAATCCAATGAATTAAAATATACCATGAAAGATAATCATGCCAAATATGATATGATTTTTCTAGATACACTGGATCTCGAGTTATTCCCGCATAATGAGTATATATCTATGGCGGGCCCAGGGTGGGCTAGCCCGATAAGGCTCAAAATGCAAGAAATCAATATATACCGTAAAAGACAACGAAATACTAAATTTGGACCTTCCAACTAGAAAATTAAAATATATCACAAAAGACAACGACATGCCAAATTTCATGTTAGTGTGATTAATGGAACTTGATTAGTTAGGACCTAAACAATAGGTATTTTGAAATACATCAGACGTATTCAGCACTGTTTTACTCCTGTACAAAAAATTATTTTATAGAGCAAAGCGCGGCAATAAGTCGCCGAGTCTGCGAGTCTTCGACCCCAAGTCACGTGATACATGCAGTGGTCTGGTCACTTTTTCAATCTCTTCTGAATAGCAATGCGCAGTCTACCTATATCTCTGGTCGAAGGTTTGAATCATAGGATTAATTTTTCTCCTTTATGTGCAAAAGGGCCTTTCAGAGTATGTTTTCTAATGTGTGTTGTTGAGTGCATGCTTATGGCATTTATGAAGTTTTAATGTGGGCAGGAGCCTTCGAGAAGGCAGGATTGCCTTCTCGAGATGTCAGATTAATCTAGATTTTCTTGTGATTAGTTAGTTGATCAGTTAATAGGTAGATTTTAAAGTATTGTGAAAGTCAACTAAAACATCGCAGACTAGGGCATTTATGGATAAAACTTCAAACCAAATATCCCCTTCCCTCGAAAAATTTAGAATTCAATAATATATAAATAGTTTTACACATTTGAAAAAAATAAGTTCATACCATGAAATATTTTTCTTTAAATGCATAAGCATATTGATAGTATTTAATATTAAAGAATTACGGTATTGACCAGTAAAGACTTGTAAGTTTGATGTATGCATACATATGTTTGCAATGTTGATTAATAGGTTTATGATACCTAAATATTTAAAACTATTTAAACTATTATTGAAGTGCATTGGAAAGGAAGCATTTTTACTTTCCCTGCAATACATGGTAATGTATAGGGAAAGTATTGGAATCATGTCGAAAATCGCAACACGAGTTTTCGACGGATCTACACTTTTCAAGACATCTAGAATACGAAAAAACCATTTTTAGCGTGACGTCTGTGTGTGTGTCTGTGTGAATACACCGAATTTCACAAAATTTTGTAGGTAAGTCACTTGTGGGCGAGTCTGGTGCTGATTAGTTTTGTGTACGATTCGGGATAAAAGAACCCGCCTTTGTTTGCGAAATGGCCCGCAAATGTTTGTATCCACTCTAGCTGAAAAACTAATGGATTGAATTTCACAAAATTCGGTAGATGAGTCACGTATAGGTCACTCTGGTGCTGATTAGATTTTGGTACGATTCAGAAAGAAATAACCTGCCTTTTTTTGCAGAATGGCCCGCAAAAATTGTCAACATCAAAACTAAAAAGCTACGTATGCTCAAATATATCCATTAAATGCTTGTTTAATGCGTAATTTTTAACGAAGAAAAGCATAAGACCAACCCCATTACACTAGGACTAGTCGTTCTCGAGATATATTAGTTTTATTCGTTTTTTCTCCACGCTACCTTTGAAAATAAGTCCAGTTTTCAAATGAGAACGAAAATTGAATTAAAAGAGAATTAAATTTTATTGAAATAAAGAGAACGTGGATATAAGTCTGCAGGGAAAGTCATGTGTTGCCCACATCAGATTTTTTACTTTCCCTGTAATACATGGTAATATATAGGGAAAGTATTGGAATCATGCCGAAAATCACAAGTCGAGTTTTCGACGAATTTACACGCTTCGAGACCTCTAGAATCAGAAATTTTTTTTAGCGTGATGCCTGCGTGTTTGTCTGTCTGTCTGTCTCTGCAGATTTTTATTCACTCTAAATAAAAGACTAATTGACCGAATTTCATAAAATTTGGTAGGTAAGTCCTTTGTGTGAGAATCTGGTGCAGATTTGTTTTGGGTACGATTCGGAATAAAAGGATCCGCCTTTTTTGGCGAAATAGCCCGCAAAAATTGTATCCACTCTAGCTAAAAAATTAATGGACCGAATTTCACACATTTCTGTAGATAAGTTGCTTGTGGGTTACCTTGGTGCTGATTATATTTTGGTACTATTCAGAAAATAAATAACCTGTCTTTTTTTTGCAAAATGGCTCTCCAAATTCGTCAAAATCTAAAATAAAAAACTACGTGTGCTCAAATATATCCACTAAATGCTTGTTTTATTCATAATTCTTAACGAAGAAACAAATAAGATCAACCCCATTACACTAGGACTAGCCCTTTTCGAGAAATTTTAGTTTTTTCGTAATTTCTCTACGCCACCTTTAAAAATAAGACCAGTCACCAAATGAGAACGAAAATTGAATTAAACGTGAATTAAATTTAATTAAGATAAAGAGAACGTGGATATAAGTCTGCAGCGAAAGTCATATGCTGCCCACATCAGATATTTTACTTTCCCTGCAATATATGGTAATGTATAGGGAAAGTATTGGAATCATGTCGAAAATCTTAACTCGAGTTTTCGCAAGACCTCTAGAATACGAAAAAACCATTTTCAGCGTGACGTCTGTGTGTGTGTCTGTTTGTCTGTGCAGATTTTTATCCACTCTAACTAAAAAACTAATTGACCGAATTTCATAAAATTCGGTACGTAAGTCACTTATGGGCGAATCTGGTGCTGATTAGTTTTGGGTACAATTCGGGATAAAAGGACCCGCCTTTTTTTTTTTACATAATGGCTCGAGGAAGCATCTATCCACTCTAGCTGAAAAACTAATGGACCGAATTTCACAAAAATCGGTTGATAAGTAGCTTGTGAGCCATCCTGGTGCTGAATCGATTTTGGTACGATTCGGAAAAAAATAACCTGCCTTTTTTTGCAAAATGGCCGGCAAAAATCGTTAAAATGTAAACTAAAACACTACGTATGCTCAAATATATCCATTAAATGCTTGTTTTATACGTAATTGGTAACGAAGAAAAGAATAAGACCAACCTAGTTACATTAGGACTAGTCGTTCTCGAGATATTTTAGTTTTTTCGTATTTACTCTGTGCCACCTTTGAAAATAAATCCAGTTACCAAATGAGAACGAAAATTGAATTAAAAGTGAATTATATTTAATTAAAATAAAAAGAAGGTGGATATAAATCTGCAGGGAAAGTTATGTGCTGTCCACATCAGATTTTTACTTTCCCTGCAATACATGGTAATGTATAGGGAAAGTATTGGAATCATGTCGAAAATTGCAACTGGAGTTTTCAACGGATCTACACGTTTCGAGACCCCTAAAATACGAAAAAACTATTTTTAGCATGACGCCTGTGTGTGTGTGTGTCTGTCTGTCTGTCTATGTGTCTGTGTGTCTGTTTGTCTGTCTGTGCAATGAATGTATCCACTCTAGCTAAAAACCTAATGAACTGAATTTCACGTAATTTGGTAGGTAAGTCACTTGGGTGAGACCCTGGGGTTGATTAGATTTTGGAAGGATTCGTAAATACAAAAACCGCCTTTCTTTGCGAAATGGCCCGCAAAAATTTCATGTATCCACTCTAGCTAAAATACTAATCTATTAAATTTCACAAAATTTGGTAGATAAGTTTCTTATGGGATACTCTGGCGCTGATTAGATTTTGGTACCATTCTGAAAAGAAGAACCTGCCTTTTTTTCCAAAATAGCCCGCAAAATTCTGAAAAGAAAAAAAGATCTATTTATGCTCAAATGTATCAATTAATTCCTTGTTTTATATTCAATTTTTGACGAGGAAAGGAAAATAACACACTCCGTTATGCTTTAGGATTAACCGTTCTCAAGATATATGAGATTTCTTGTATTTTTATTACGCCGATTTTGGAAAAATGTCCAATTACCAAATAAAAACAAAAATTGAATTAAAAATGCAAATTTTGTGTTATTTGGTGCATTTTAAACTCAAACTAACGAATTATTAAAGAAATAAAGATAATATGAATAGTCGGCAGAGAAAGTCATGTGCTGCCCACATCAGATTTTCACTTTCCCTGCAATACAGGGCAATGTATAGGGAAAGTATTAGAATCGTACCGAAAATCGCAACTCGTGTTTTCGACGGATCTACACGTTTCGGGACCTCTAGAATACGATAAAACCATTTTTAGCGTGACATCTGTGTGTGTGTCTGTTTGTGCAGGTTTTGTATCCACTTTAACTAAAGACTAATTGACCGAATTTCATAAAATTTGGGAGCTATGTCACTTGTAGGCGATTCTGGTGCTGATTAGTTTTGGGTATAATTCGGGATAAAAGAACCCGCCTCTTTTTGCGAAATAGCCCGCAAAAATTGCCTGTTTCCACTCTAGCTGAAAAACTGATAAACCGCATTTCACAAAAATTGGTTGATAAGTCGCTTGTGGGTTACCCTGGTGCTAATTAGATTTTGGTACGTTTCGGAAAAAAATAACCTGCCTTCATTTGCCATTTAAAGAATTAAATACAAGTTATATTGCATATGGTTACATATGGTATTGCATATGGTATGCACAAGTTATATTGCATATAAATTAAAGAACCCAAATTTGAAAAATCTGTACAAATCAAGATTGAAAACAAATCAAGAAATACCCCCAATCTTTTGGACCCGGGCGACGACCCCCCCCCCCTCAAGTTTTTGGAGTTTTCAATTCAAAGCGTGGAACGAAGAAAAAACCTTATTCGGACTAATTCCAATGCAAAAGCCATAAGAGTTTAATAAATTGGTCATTTGTCTGCAACCCTACTCCAAAGCAGTCTTTACCATGGATCATGCATGTCTCAAAAGACATCACCTGTCTACCATTATCTTTAATGTGTTGCTTATTTTAGGCGTCCCTCATCCATGTGTACCTATAATCACAGAATACTATAATAGTCTGTGCCTATAATCATCTATGTATAGTAAAAGGTGTCTGTCTCCGATCTCAGTCGACAACTGAACAATACGGAGTGATATACACATCAAGACAGGCTCGATAATCTCCTTTGAATGGAGTGGAGAGATATTTATGTCCGTGAGAATTTTTCTCAACCAGCAACTTTATTTACTGTGTAGGAATGTCAGTACAGAGCACAAGGGGCAAAGCGGCTTTAATTTCCTGTATCAGTTTCTGATGCTTATCTTCATACTTTGACATTAATTCAAAGACCCAACCCATCTGCAGTATCTAGATTTGCGTATAATCCGATAGACCTCATATTCTTATACTTGTAAGATGTATGAGCGACCTCAGACAGAGCCATCTTGATTACCAATCTTGTGCCAACTCGATTGGTAATAAAAACGGCCCTGCCCCATATAATAATCATTCAATGGTCCTCCCCATAAAAAGTAATCAAACATTGGAATGAATCATTTGAATCATATAAGTATTTTTCTAACACCTGTATGGGCAACTGTTCTTTTAGAATAGGTTTTTTAACTTTCCCTGCAATACATGGTAATGTATAGGAAAAGTATTGGAATCTTGTAGAAAATCGCAACTGGAGTTTTCGACGTATCTACACGTTTTGGAACCTCTAGAACTCAATAGAATTTCCCCAAAAATTGAATTTGGAATATATTTATTCCTTATTAAATTTATAGATGATATGATGTTACGAAACATGACATATGGGACATAGTCATTGTATATTTATTTTGCTGCATCCAGGCCAGAACATATTCTTTTGTTCTGTTTATTCTGTTACTGCTTGGAAACAACCTGAACGTTGCAAAGAGCAATTTCTTATTTTGATTTCGAAATGTCGTCGGATAAATAAGTCTTCAATTTCTCATTTGAAATTATAATTTTTTGGTATCCGGTTCTCATTTATTCATCCGCATTCTTCGCACAGAGCAAACTTCTATTACTTAATAGTGGACAAGGAGATTTTCATCCGCTAATTGAGAATTTTGTTTCATGTGTAATTCCAATTTTTTTTTTGCTTCAATAATGATCTATTTTTTGCTTTTTCATTCATTTTGACCTTATCCAATCTGACGTTAAAGAAATGCAGCAATTCTTATACAACTCATTCTGTATCTTATGGTATTTACATTCTCCATAAGTGAAAATCAGGCTTCGTTGTAAAAATAATCAAAGTTGGAAGATCATTTAAACTCAAATATATTGTAATTGCGTTGTTTCAGTATGTAGATACACAGAATTTAAGCAAAAATAAAGCGGTTTTAGGTCAGATGCAACACTAAATATGAATTAAGAAGAACTTTAAAAATCACAATTTTGGCACAAGATGGATGCCATATTTTATTTTGAAGTGGGTCACTTGATCTATTCATATAAAGGGTGTAATTATTATTTTAATTTTTATTTAAAAACTACTGAATATATTTTGACGAATTTTTTGTTATATATTTTATGGGATAATTTGAATATTTCCTAAAACTTTCGAAGCAATTTATGAATTTTAAATTTGCTTAAAAAATGTTTGAATAATGAGGTCGCATAGGGTTCAATGTATTTCATTTTTTCAACCTAGGTTCAATCCAAAACTAATTTGGTAATATTATTCATTAATATTCCCAAAGGTCCCACAGACCGTCTGAACAAAATACTAAAATTTTATTTCGATAAAGTCATATTTGCGGCATTTATCGTGCTAATAGACAGACAGACAGAATGAAAAAAGTCATAAACACTTTTCAACTATGTTGTAAAGTGTTAAAAAAATAGAAGTTTTATTATGATTGTAGCCAAAACAGGAGGGGACCCATGACACAGTATTCTAAACCATTGTGCAAACTTGCCAATCATTTCATGCCATAGGACCGGCGCTAGCCTTAACAGAAAATTTTAAAAGGTTTTGTCAGCGGCTAGTTCTTTTTTAAATATAGAGAGATAAAATGAAAAAGTACTTTCATTTATTTACTTGAATAAAAAATGCATTTAACTTTTTAATGTGAAGAACAAAATGCCAGCTTTAGCCACTTGTCGTGAAACTGTAGATCTGCAACTACTGTTAAACTGTTGCATTATGCCTAATAAAGAAATTTTAACTTTTTTGTTGACGCTAACACTGAACTATTTTTGCTGTGACATTGCTGATATAGCTTATTGTACCAAGGCTTCGAATTTTCATGTGATTTTTAAATTTAAAGACAGGATACTTTTATCAAATGAAATTTGAAAAACTGTAATAGAACTTAAAGCATTCTAAAACATCAATGAAGCAAACCCAGACACACCAGTGCATTATATGAGCTTATTTATCAAAAATAAAATCGTATGCAATATGCAAACTGATGACGTATAATCAGATAACAACTGGTTAAATTCTGTAATCAATCCTTGAATTTTACAAGTATCGATAATGTGAAACATGATTTTTTATCCACACATGCGAAATTTTGAGTTATATTTTCAAATATCATAAGAAATGGAAATTTATCTATAAAATTGGTCTAAATGTATACATGCATGACATCTTTCATAAAGAAATATTTCAAGAATAAAAAAAAAATTGAAAATGTAAAATTTAAGTTACGTACTGAGAAAAATTGGTCTATGAATTGATGTTTTAGTCTAAATGCATACATTCCATTCATGTACAGACAGAAAAATGAAGCAATTTAAGTTATAGCGAGAATTTATCTCCTTGGTCGCTGTGTGTATAATTGAATAAATGGGTACTTCTGTGCCTCTACGACACCAAGGAGTGGTGATAAACATTTTTACTTTCCTTATATACAATAATGTATAAGGAAAGTATTGTGACGGGATCGAAATTTCGAATTCGAGTTTTCGACGGGAGAGCACGTTTCAAGCATCCCTGATCACGAATCGGACATTTTTTAGATGATGTCTGTGTGTGTGTAGGTGTGAAAGTATGTGTGTGTGTCAGTGAGTCTGTGGAGACGATAACTGACGAACGAATAGACCGAATTCGAGCGAAATTTGGTACAAAAATTACAATTCGTGAATACTGGAAGCCTGTTGTTTTTATGTGCAATCGAATGTTCAGAACCCCCCTAAATTTTTCGAGTGAAATTTTGAAAAAAATCATCAAAAAATCAAAACATCTAATAGAGTTACGCAAATAGACATTTCTTATGTAATTTTTCATTAGAAAATGATTAACATGAATTTTAGAACGCTAGCATGAACCGTTCTCGAGATATTGCGCATTTTTCAAAAAATTATATAAAATATAAAAAAAAATATTTCCTCTTGAGAAACATGTTCACTTTTCATAAGTAATATCATGCGAAAAATTTGGTGACATCATTCTCGTGGATCTAGCTCGTTCCATTCATGAAAAAGATTCTTTGAGTAATACATTTGTATTTGTACGCCAATAGTCATTTATCTGCTATAAGAATAAATTATTTCTCCGTCCATAACGCTTGGCGAGATTTTGGCGGAGTGTCGCCGACTTGGCGACTTTTTTTAAATGTTACCAAACAAAAGAAAGTCTCGCCAAATGGATAACAATGACGCTAAGTGAATGAAAATAACGACTGTTTAACGAAAATTCAATATCTTGGAAAAAATATAAGTATCTACTTTAAAAATAACCCATTTTGCTTTTCCTGTAAAAGTAGTAAATGCATTGCATTATATATGGAAAGTTATGTGCTGCCCACATCAGATTTTTTGTGATGATAACCATAAATATATCGCCACACGGTGTTCATTTTTTAAAGTAGGAGAAATTTTAAGTCGTAGGAAGAACATTTTACTTTGCGAGGTTCTTGACTGATAAAAACTTTACTGTGGTTGTATAAAGTGTTCTTAGAGGTGAGTGTTATTCAATGGAAAGCGCAAATGTTGATGGCCACAAATGCTCATTGGTTCGCTTGACGTTGAAAGCCATCAGCATGCCGTTTCGACTGAAAGACGGGAGATGCCGAGGGATTGTATACTTGCATGTTAAAAAGAAAAAAAAATCATTTAACTTAAAAACATACGCGTCTTGGAAAATCTAAGTTCTACAAATTTTAAGCAAAAAATCCCAGGTGGTAATACTGGTATTTGGTAAGAACTTCAACGTTTGAGAAATATTAACGTTTTTGGTGACGACAACACAAAACTTTTTGTCAATGGCAACGAATTATGCCTAAAATATGTTGATTTATAATAACGATATTCAGAAATTGAACGAATGCTAGCGACACATGGTGTCAACTTTGCGAAAGCATTTTAATGATGACACACTAAACTTATTCATGAATGGCAACTAAGTATGCTATTGGTCGGATATAGCGCGCTACAAGTAACGAAACTACAGTACTCTAACAGCATTTTTTTTCACAGTGACGTAAGATTTACGTCACACTGTGACTTTGGGACGTCGCAGTACGTCTCGGCAATGTCATATTGAGGTCACAGCGAAGTCATATTGGTCATTTTCATGGTAGTTTGTGACGTCGCATTTTAGCGTGTTTGTGACGTCACATTGTAATGTCGTCACATTGTTACGTGTTAATTAAATTGTGGAAACGCCACAAAATATAGTCACAATGAAGTTACAAAATGACTAATACGTAATGTCGCATAGAAGTCACATTGTGACCCAGGTGTCACGTGACTACAACGTCACTGTCACACATGTGTCGATCCTTGCTGTGAGGGTAGTCACTACTTTTTCTCGCAGTTTGTCGTGTAACGCGCGACTTAATAAATCACTAGTTCGTATCGAGTTATTTAACGTTACTTTAGAAAGCAAACAAGGTGCCATTCTATATATCGTGTGATCGCCCTTTCTTCCTTTGTACGAAATTTCGTATTCTGGGCAACGATGTACATTCTGCAAAGTGTCTTGCGCTCTGAAACAAATAAAAAATGTCGATTGTTTTAGCCGACGAGACATCTTCAGACCTAAGTGCCCGTCTCATAATACCAAATTAGACGATATGGAACTTAATGTATGTCGTCGAACGCATATGCCGGTTCCTGAGAGAGAAACTATATAAGTTTTTCGATGTTGCAAGGTTAAGAAAGCCACTGCCTCGTGAAGATTTTTTTATATGGATATATTATTTGTGTGGGGTATATTAGATGTGTTATTTCCCAAAAGACCCTGCATATTTGATTGCAATTTTGAGACGCAAATTCTACTAAAAATGAACAAACCTGTTTTTAAAGAAATAGTTTTTACTTTTATTTTATAATATTGTTCTCGGAAGTGGGTAAAATCAGATATCTTTGAGAATATGTAGTCTATTAATTCATTTTTGCGGGCCATTTCGCAAAAAAAAAAAAAAAAAAAAGAAATGAATTGTACCAAAATCTAATCAGCACCAGGATAACCCACAAGCGACTTATCTACTACATTTTGAGAAATTCGGTCCATTAGTTTTTCAGCTAGAGTGGATACAGCAATTTTTGCAGGCCATTTCGCAAAATAAGGCGGGTTCTTTTACCCCGAATCGTGTCAGAAACTAATCAGCACCAGGGTCATATACAAGTGATTTACCCACCAAATTTTATGAGATTCGGACCATTTGTCTATGAGTTAAGAGTGCATACATACATTGCACAGACAGATACGCACACACACACAGACGTCACGCTAAAAATAGTTTTTTCGTGTTCTAGAGGTCCCAAAATGTGTAGGTCCGTCGAAAACTCGAGTTACGATTTTCGGCATGATTCCATTATTTTCCCTATGCATTACCATATATTGCAGGGAAAATAATACGATTTTTACCCACACTTATGAAGTTTTGTGTTATATTTTCAAAATCAAATACCATAAAAATGGAAATTTTCATACAAAATTGATGTATGAATTGACATTTTAGTCTAAATGTACACATGGCATCTTTCATAACAGAATTTTTCATGAATATAAAAAAAAATGTACAATTTTTGTAACATAATGAGTAAAATTGGTCTATGAATTGATATTTTTAGTCTAAATGCAAGTGTTCCATTCATGCACAGACAGATATGAAGCAATTTAAATTATAGCGAGAAGTTATCTCTTTGGTCTCTGTGTGCATAATTGAATAAATATATTCTTTTGTTACTACTCGAATATTTTAACTTTGAATAATGTGAAACTCAGATCACATGAAATCTCCTTCAGTAACAGATAATGCAACATTTTTTATTTTATTTTATATATAAATCTTTAAATCGAATTGTTGGCATTTATATACTTCTAAATTCTATGTATTTTTAAACATTGAAATTATTACACCGATAAAAATCTTAAATGTAAAACTGCATTTAAAACTCAGAAAAAAATCACCTTCATGAAAACTTATAAGTAAATATATATCATTACTTAAAAGCATATATTAGTTACCCAATTTCAGAAAATTTTACATGTCTATAAAAAGTTTGAGACTTAGAATAACTTATGCAATTAATTTAGTGTTATTATACCTAGAGAACTCATGAAAACTACTTAATAGATAGCCCACCACTTAGGAAAAATTATATGTATTAGTACATCTTTGCAAATAATTTAATTAACATTTGGAAAATTCCGCCTAATCTTTAAAAGTTTTCTAAGTACGATTTACCTCTTAGACAGCTCATCATTTATGAAATAGAAGTCAAATAACATTTAACTCTTTTCCTCATTACTTAAAAGTATACGATATTAATTTTCCGATTTCAGAAAATGTTACATTCCTATAAAATGTTTGAGACTTAGAAAAACTTTAAAATATTACTTTTCTACACGGATGTACAATTTACTTCCTTGGTGTAACTCAATACTTTGAAAAAATTACGGATGTTTTTCAATTTTGATATTAGTAAAAGTAAAATTACATTGCATTCTTAGAAAAAATTTAAATATACATTAATCCAGCAGTTAATGAATATTTGACGTGTGTGTTTAAAGTTCTCAAATATAATGAGATGTAAATAAATATACGTATACATATCTGAATTCTTTCCGGTAAACAATTAGATTCACATTCGTAAATAATATTAAGAGGCATTATTACATTTAGGATAGTCTGCCAATAAAACACCATCATTAACAAACTTTAGAGAGTACACAATCCCAACTCTTTCTTAGATGAAGTTATATAGAACGTTTCAAATATGTAGTACTTACCATTTTTTCATCCAGCTATGCGGTGTAGTAGAAATTTTGAATAACAATTGCTATGTGTATGATGCTGATAATATTACATTATAGATATTATCGAAAATGCACAAAGTTTTAAAACTCATATAAACTTCAGAATAAATAAGTTAATATTTTAACAGCCTGCGTTTTGATTTTTGAAAATCGTAAATGTGAAATTGATATTCACTTTTAGAAAAAGTTTGTATATCATTTACACAATGGATACCGGAATTTTTTTGTTTTACATATTTAGTTAAATCTTACTTTTTAAGTGTTACATTTTTCGACGTGGGGAAATTAATTATAAAGTTTTTTAAGAATAAAAAAAAGTATTCACTATGTCCAGATAGGATACAAACAGCAAAATATATCTTGTGATTACAATTGGTGTACTAAGCTTCTTCAAAACATTGATCAAGTCTAAGACTTTACAAGTTTCGCAAATCCTAATACTTCTCTATTTCGCTGCTATGTGGCACTGATGTCTTCATTCCATACTATACCGCCACTTCAGATGTTGTCACCCCTTTAAAAGTTTCGTTAAATCCTTAACAAATTATAAGCCCAGACCATTAAAATAACATACTTGTAAATAAAATTTTATTCAAGTTCCCGCGTGTCAGAACAAGAAGGCTCGCTTCATTACATCAGGTATGGACAAAGGAGTGCCACTTCAAATAAAATTGTTGAATTATAAAAACTTCAAAGAATTTTCCACTTGCAAAAATACTCCCGCCCAAAATTACACGGGAAAAATTAAAGACTTCGATTTCGGTATGTATATCACACATATCGCCACTGAGGTTGAACCCCAAATTCTCCTCTATTCCTATTACTCAAGAAATTCAATTAAAATGCTGGATCGGCAAAAACTTGTCAAAACGTACAAGATAAAAGCAATAAAAATAACGAATTGCAGAAGATCCTTGAAGTCCAAAATAAACTAACAAATTCACTCATTTACAGCAGCTTTCGAAAATATCCTTTATTTGCAATGAAACACAAATTGTCCAATTAAGATGTTGAAAGGTACATAATATGTATTGAAATAGCATACTTGCAAATAAAATTTTCAAAAATTTAGTCCATTTGCTGTGCTTCAGAACTATAAGAAGGCTTCATTACATCTGGTAGCTCGGATGGGATGGACAAAGGAGCAATGTCCAACTCTTCAAACTCTCCAGTTTCTGTAACATTAAAAAGAAAAATAAATCCTCTGCATTTGAACATACAAATTTAAAAGTTTAGAAATATTTTAACTTTAATATGTGTACAACCTAAACCCTTTGGAATCACCGTTACCAATACCAGTGATATGATTACAAACCCTTTTGGAGCAGAAATTTTTTGAAATTGTAGCAGTTTTTAACTTCATAGGTAAGTAGAATTGGTTGTTGGACAGGTTGTAGTGAGTGGACCGTGAAGAGGTGTATCTAACCTTTGTCACCATATGCTGAGTGTGGGAGTATTTAACCAGATGACAAGTTCCACTATGGTGGATCAATTGGCCCCAATTCTGTATAACATTTATATTAACGACATTCCAAAATCCCCCCACACACATATTGCAGTTTATGCGGACGACACTGTCATATACACCAGATCATCAAACCCCAATTTCGTGCCCCCACCGCCTTCAGAAACACATACACACACACTCTCCTCCAGGTTCCAGAATTGGAAAATTAAAATAACTGCTAAGAAAACAAGCAGCATCTTGTTCAATAAAAGGAAGAAAAAGCTCCCCAATCCCATCAAAATAAATGACACTAACATTCCTTACGTAAACACATGTAAATACCTTGGTATACACTTTGACAAAAAGCTAACATTTAAAGACCACATCCTAAAGGCAATTAAAATATATCACGTCGCCAGATCTAAATTATATACAATTCTACACTCCCTTACACGTAAACTACAAAAACAAAATCACCCTCTACAAAACTGTGCTAAGACCAGTCCTGTTATAAAGCCGTTGTCTGGGGTTTTGCCTTCGAGACAGATAAAAAGAAACTGCAAACTACTCAAAACCGAACACCAAGATTAATAAGGAAAACCTCCAGATACCTGAGAAATGATGTCATCCACCGGGACTTTGGAAAATTTAAATTAAAAATAACATAAACATATTAGCATATTGTAATAATTACGGAAACCTTGATAAACTCACTGTACCTCATCCAGGGGAATAATACTAATAACAAAAAAAATTTGAAACAATGTCATCTGGCCACGCCCACTTGGGAGCCAATCAGATTTCACCTGTTCTCCTAGGAGAACTGTATGGAAAAGTCTGCTCTAGGATGAGGCAGCACCCATTTTGCCTTAGAGAGCACATAGTATTTTATTATCATGCACTATCACCCTGGAAATACAGCCCATAGAGGCTAGGGGCTCCGTTAAACCGTGTCCAACACAACGAGATGGTACTATGGTGGATAGCAGAAAAACCACCCCTTAGCGTAACTATACATGTAAGATCTAAGTGCGTGCTTGTGTAGAAGGATACGGTTGTCGTTGTTTTTCGAAAATTCGCTGCTAGCTCCGGTGTAACATTAACAAGAGGACCAACTGGTCTTTTAGAAATCGAAGGTATTATTGCGGGTTTTCAAGTATTTTCTTGTGCTAATTTAAGGTGCATCAAAGAAGCTTATTTAAGGCGTATAAAAAGTTATTTAAGGAGTGCCAAAGGAAATCATTTAGAGCATATTACGCGGGCGTCATGCGTGACGTCATCAAGCGAGCATTCCATTGGACAAATAAGCTTGGAACACTAACAGGAAAATTAAATTTGTTTGTTATATGTTATGACTTATTTTTTCTTGAAAATTGTTGACAAAATCGAAAAAACTCGCCGATTGCGTCAAGTACATGTTTTTTACTCTCTTTAGCTTAAAACAGTCCCTCTTTAGTTTATAATAATCCCCCTTTAGCTTAAAATAGTCTGCGAAAAAGTCGCAAAGAGCGGTCGGTCTTCTATTCTCCAAAGGGCAACTCTGCAAAGTGATGGCCCCCACCCACCCCTACCCCTCTACAAATGATTTTCCTGGATCCACCCCTTTACCGTCCGAGGACTAAATTTCGCTGAAGTCGAATTTTCGCTACAAAGGACACCGACATCTTTTATTATGCAAAACTTAAATACATCACAAAGCTATAAATTTATGAAACACCAACATACACTTACCAGTATTCTTATAAGCCAATCCCAATTTAGCAGGTGCTTGGGCTAAGGCTGTGGTAGAATTTATACCATATTCTTCCAATGTTCTCTCTGGCAACATCACCTAGTAGAAGTAAAAATAATTGGCTCTGGTTACATATTATTTTAAAATTACTTGAAATAGAAATAGTAACCTAAGTTTTTACAATGTTCTAAGATCTGAAAATTCACTTTTATCTGTCCATTTGTGGCCGGGGTCTTATTTCGTAACATTAAAAAAAAATTGTTTTAAAAGCCTTGAAAATTTTCAAATGTGAAAAAAGAACTTTTAAGAATCTTTGGTTTCGAAATTATATTAGACACGAAATTTTAAAAATAAAACATTTGATGAAAAAAGGAACACTAAGATGGATGGGAAAATAAATTGAATGTCGCAATCACAGCATTTATTAGAAAATAATTAAAAAATGAATCGCAATAATTTACCAAAATATAAAAATAAGCAGGTTAGATAATCTAATATATAATAATTAGGGGATAGAAATAGATGGAAAAAGATGTACCCTTGGCAACATAAGAAAATACAAACTGGATGGGCAATCGCACTATTTATTCAAAAATGAATTGATTTTTTTTTTTTCATTTTTATTCACATTATAAAAATAAAATAGTTTTATTACTCTGATATGGAAATCAAATTATATGGCAAACTGGATGCAAATAGGTATCTCTTGGATATACTCTTGGAAATCCAGGGGAAAACGATTTGAGATGTGCAAAATCTGGCACTTCAGATTCAACAATTTAAAATTTGAAGTTACTACTTCATCTCATTATGTTGACTGCCGTATTTGAAAACAAAATACACGTCAGTTTATTGCCGCCTGACCCCCCCCCCCCCCCAAAAAAAAGAAACGGCTGTAATCTGGGCTGAAACTCTGCTCATCATCGGATAGGGGGTCCTAATTTTTGCAGAATTCGTAGTATTTAGTTTTTAGAAAATTTTAAAAAAAGTGTATATTTTATCAATTTCTCTGTAGAATAGGAAAAGGTTTATATAATACTAAAAGATGGGAATGGGGTACATTCTATGGAAGGGCTACATTCTAGTTATGGTGTTATGTAAATCAGAAATTGTGATTTTAAAAGATGTGCCGGCTGATGGATTCAAATAATAAGGATTTAAAAAGGAAACAGTTTATTGCCGCCTGACCCCCCCTTCCCCCCCAAAAAAAGAAACGGCAGTAATCTGGGCTGAAACTCTGCTCATCATCGTATAGGGGAGTCCTAATTTTTGCAGAATTCGTAGTATTTAGTTTTTAGAAAATTTTACAAAAAGTGTATATTTTATCAATTTCTCTGTAGAATAGGAAAAGGTTTATATAATACTAAAAGATGGGAATGGGGTACATTCTATGGAAGAGCTACATTCTAGTTATGGTGTTATGTAAATCAGAAATGGTGATTTTAAAACATGTGCCGGCTCATGGTTTCAAATAATAATAATTTAAAAAAAAAAACAGTTTATTGCCGCCTGACCCCCCCCCCTTCCCCCCAAAAAAAGAAACGGCAGTAATCTGGGCGGAAACTCTGCTCATCATCGGATAGGGGGGTCCTAATTCTTGCAGAATTTGTAGTATTTAGTTTTTAGAAAATTTTACAAAAAGTGTATATTTTATCAATTTCTCTGTAGAATAGGAAAAGGTTTATATAATACTAAACGATGGGAATGGGGTACATTCTATGGAAGAGCTACATTCTAGTTATGGTGTTATGTAAATCTGAAATGGTGATTTAAAAAATGTGCCGGCTGATGGATTCAAATAATAAGGATTTAAAAAAAAAACAGTTTATTGCCGCCTGACCCCCCCCCCCCTGACCCCCAAAAAAATAAACGGCAGTAATCTGGGCTGAAACTCTGCTCATCATCGGATAGGGGGGTCCTAATTTTTGCAGAATTCGTAGTATTTAGTTTTTAGAAAATTTTACAAAAAGTGTATATTTTATCAATTTCTCTGTAGAATAGGAAAAGGTTTATATAATACTAAAAGATGGGAATGGGGTACATTCTATGGAAGAGCTACATTCTAGTTATGGTGTTATGTAAATCAGAAATGGTGATTTTAAAAGATGTGCCGGCTGATGGATTCAAATAATAAGGATTTAAAAAAAAAAAAAACAGTTTATTGCCGCCTGACCCCCCCCCCTTCCCCCCAAAAAAAGAAACGGCAGTAATCTGGGCTGAAACTCTGCTCATCATCGGCTAGGGGGGTCCTAATTTTTGCAGAATTCGTAGTATTTAGATTTTAGAAAATTTTACCAAAAGTGTATATTTTACCAATTTCTCTGTAGAATAGGAAAAGGTTTATATAATACTAAAAGATGGGAATGGGGTACATTCTATGGAAGGGCTACATTCTAGTTATGGTGTTATGTAAATCAGAAATGGTGATTTTAAAAGATGTGCCGGCTGATGGTTTCAAATAATAAGGATTTAAAAAAAAAAACAGTTTATTGCCGCCTGACCCCCCCCCTTCCCCCCAAAAAAAGAAACGGCAGTAATCTGGGCTGAAACTCTGCTCATCATCGGATAGGGGGGTCCTAATTTTTGTAGAATTTGTAGTATTTAGTTTTTAGAAAATTTTACAAAAAGTGTATATTTTATCAATTTCTCTGTAGAATAGGAAAAGGTTTATATAATACTAAAAGATGGGAATGGGGTACATTCTATGGAAGGGCTACATTCTAGTTATGGTGTCATGTAAATCAGAAATGGTGATTTTAAAAGATGTGCCGGCTGATGGATTCAAATAATAAGGATTTAAAAAAAAAACAGTTTATTGCCGCCTGACCCCCCCCCCTTCCCCCAAAAAAAAGAAACGGCAGTAATCTGGGCTGAAACTCTGCTCATCATCGGATAGGGGGGTCCTAATTTTTGCAGAATTTGTAGTATTTAGTTTTTAGAAAATTTTACGAAAAGTGTATATTTTATCAATTTCTCTGTAGAATAGGAAAAGGTTTATATAATACTAAAAGATGGGAATGGGGTACATTCTATGGAAGAGCTACATTCTAGTTATGGTGTTATGTAAATCTGAAATGGTGATTTTAAAAGATGTGCCGGCTGATGGATTCAAATAATAAGGATTTAAAAAAAAAACAGTTTATTGCCGCCTGACCCCCCCCGTCTGACCCCCAAAAAAAGAAACGGCAGTAATCTGGGCTGAAACTCTGCTCATCATCGGATAGGGGGGTCCTAATTTTTGCAGAATTCGTAGTATTTAGTTTTTAGAAAATTTTACAAAAAGTGTATATTTTATCAATTTCTCTGTAGAATAGGAAAAGGTTTATATAATACTAAAAGATGGGAATGGGGTACATTCTATGGAAGAGCTACATTCTAGTTATGGTGTTATGTAAATCAGAAATGGTGATTTTAAAAGATGTGCCGGCTGATGGATTCAAATAATAAGGATTTAAAAAAAAAAACAGTTTATTGCCGACTGACCCCCCCCCCCTTCCTTCCAAAAAAAGAAACGGCAGTAATCTGGGCTGAAACTCTGCTCATCATCGGCTAGGGGGGTCCTAATTTTTGCAGAATTCGTAGTATTTAGTTTTTAGAAAATTTTACAAAAAGTGTATATTTTACCAATTTCTCTGTAGAATAGGAAAAGGTTTATATAATACTAAAAGATGGGAATGGGGTACATTCTATGGAAGGGCTACATTCTAGTTATGGTGTTATGTAAATCAGAAATGGTGATTTTAAAAGATGTGCCGGCTGATGGTTTCAAATAATAAGGATTTAAAAAAAAAACAGTTTATTGCCGCCTGACCCCCCCTTCCCCCCAAAAAAAGAAACGGCAGTAATCTGGGCTGAAACTCTGCTCATCATCGGATAGGGGGGGGTCCTAATTTTTGTAGAATTTGTAGTATTTAGTTTTTAGAAAATTTTACAAAAAGTGTATATTTTATCAATTTCTCTGTAGAATAGGAAAAGGTTTATATAATACTAAAAGATGGGAATGGGGTACATTCTATGGAAGGGCTACATTCTAGTTATGGTGTCATGTAAATCAGAAATGGTGATTTTAAAAGATGTGCCGGCTGATGGATTCAAATAATAAGGATTTAAAAAAAAAACAGTTTATTGCCGCCTGACCCCCCCCCCCTTCCCCCAAAAAAAAGAAACGGCAGTAATCTGGGCTGAAACTCTGCTCATCATCGGATAGGGGGTCCTAATTTTTGCAGAATTCGTAGTATTTAGTTTTTATAAAATTTTACAAAAAGTGTATATTTTATCAATTTCTCTGTAGAATAGGAAAAGGTTTATATAATACTAAAAGATGGGAATGGGGTACATTCTATGGAAGGGCTACATTCTAGTTATGGTGTTATGTAAATCAGAAATGGTGATTTTAAAAGATGTGCCGGCTGATGGATTCCTATAAAAAGGATTTAACAAAAACAATGTTTTACAGTATTACACTAATTCAAGAACTTCAGAAAATAGAGGATACAAGCAACGAGCTATAGTATACGAAGATACTACTGGCATTCTGATAACGTTATCCGCCACAATCTAAGAGCTAGAATCAAATAGCTTGATTGCTCCTTGAAGGCGGTAAGCCACTGTTCACTCTACCGATGACGTCAGAAATGGTCAATTCCCTCAAGCAGGGGAATTTTAACATGGAAATTACATATGACCAGAGGTGCTGAAATGTTCCAAAGATTAAAATTATTTTTACCATTTTCTAAAGGCTACTTTTATAAAAATAAAAATTAATTAACTTATTCATTTAATATGATAGACTTAAAAAAAGGTTTACATATGAATTTATCATTTTAAAACGATTTCTGCCAAAAACTTTCGCCCGTTTTTCAAATAAGGGAAGAAACTAAGCCGTTTTTAAGCCAAATGTTTTACATTAATAAGGAGATGATTTTTTTTTTAATTTATTTATTATTGACTTCACTTTACCATTAAAATTGTACTTATTTCATCAAGTTATCAATTATTCAAATGTTTTTAAATATCGTACACAAAATAAAACATAACATTAATATTTTAATTTTATACCTACCTTTTAATCCATTGGAATCAATTAAATATTGAGTACAAAGGCATAATTTTTTTTATTAAAAATGAATGAACTATAAAAATTGTAATGCAATCTATCCCAAAATTATATAGAAACTAAAACTAAAAGAATAAACAGAACAGATGTATAACGATTATGCAGGATATTATTCAGGAGGGAGGGGTGTGCTAAAATCGAGTGCATTCAAAATTTGGAGATTATTAATAACTTTTCATTTTTAGAACTTGGAAATGTAGATTTAAAGGTCCAATAACAACAAACTGATAAAAATTCGAACCATTTAAATATCGAGGTGGGAGGGATGATAAAAATTGTTTAAAAAATAAAACACATAAAGAAATATATTAGGATATTAAAGAAAATGACGTAAGAGAAAACGAAAAATACCAAATTTTTCGTTTTTGACTGCACTAAGGACGGAGCTGTAAAAACTTAAACTGTTCATTTTCAAAAAGTAACGAACGAGAAAAGCTGAAACAGTTTTTAGAAATCCCATCCGAAACATGAAAAATAACAGGTACACTTCAAGTCGATTAAAAAAAGAGGAGAAGGGAGTAAATTAGAAAAAGAAGAGTTTAAAAAATAAAATAAAAAATAATATGGAATCGAGTGGGGCATCAAAATGTCGGTGTACGAGACCATTAGAAAAACATTATTTTCTGTTTTCAGAGCCATTGGAGAAGAATGGGGGAGTAAGAAAAAAATTGAAAAATCGCCTTTACTTTGTTTTGGAAAGTAATGGACAAAATAATTGTAAAATTTATTTGAAGATAAACCCAAACACAGGAAAAGCGTCGAGGACACTTCAGGCTAATTACAAAAAGAGAATGAGAGAGAGAAAGTAATAAAATGGAATGTGAAAAAATATAGAACAAAAATATTCGAGTGAGGCATTAAAAATCGGACGCATAAAGACTAGGAGAAAATTATCACATGTGAGAAAATAGTGCTCAAACCTCAATCTTCCTATTGAAGTTCACTTGTAATGTTATTAAAATGTTCTGTAAGGAATGGTTTCTAATTAAATTAACAGTTTCCAGGGAAGTACTTTAACATCCCCCTGACCTCCCCATAAATACGCCTATGACAATGCATATTCAAATATTAAAGTGAAATGTTTTGTTGAAAAAATAAAATGTTTTGTATTTCTCCAACAACATTTTATTGCAAAAATAGTTCATAATGCTGTTCAAGTGCTTTAAAATTCTCATTTACAAGGTTAAATTCTTGAATATTTCTCTCGGAGGGGGGGGGGCGGATTACTTCATAATCGGGACTTCAATCCACCCCCTTTAAAAAGATTATATGTTTGCCCATGCAACATACCAGATGTTGAATAGCGACAAATATTTTGTATTCATCATGGAAGATTTCTATAAAGTGGAACGCCATAATTTTAACAGAAAAACCAAAGTTTGAAATACGCAAAAATATTCAGTGTGCTATAATAAAATGAAATGTTTTAATATTGTCCTAGTTTGCTAAGAGGTATGTGGTATGTACTATATGTGCAAAATGAATGTAGCTAAAAATAACTAAGTTATACCAACAATTTAAAATTGAACTATGCAGAAAACGACGTGACATATGGCCCAAATATTACTATTTATTACAACTTAAATACTTTTATTCTCTTTATTGAGTCAAGAAATTTCAGTCCTCTGACGTAAACTGAAGATATGTAGTGGTAAAATATCATAAGTATTAAATATTTTTTTTATTAATATCATAAGTATAACTATTTAAATGAAAGTAAAATGACAACAGTAATAGAAAGTAAAATAGCAAGCAAATCTGCCTCTGTGAATGTTCCTAATACTTAAGTTTCTGCATATCTCATTTGAAGAAAAATTCATTTAGCTGAAAAAAATTAGGTGTTCCCCAAATAATGACCTATGTGTTCTATGCAAAATATACTGATGCCACCAAAAGGTTTATACACTTCCCCATTTACATGAAAAATGAATTAGATGAAAAATAAACTGAAAACATTTCAGAAATTCCCAAAATTATGACCATAGTCTTCAACAAATACAAATACCGTTGCCACCTAAAAAAATATTTTAAGAAATGATAACTCAAATATATTCACATTTTGCAAAAATACCTCCCAAAAAAATCACGAAAATTCAAGATATCAGACGGAGATCGTAACGTAAATTAAGATTACGGTGATTGCGATCCAGTTGGCTCCAGATCTGCGTTTGAATAAAACACTCCGGAATAAAATGTGTTTTAAATACGAAAATATGTTTTGGAGTCCATATGATTGATAAATATAACCTACCAAAATAAAATTAGCGAGGTACACTATTTAATTGATTTAACATGAAATGATCCTTAAACAAAACCCAGTAAATTTTGAAAATTATCCGTATACGCGTGCATCCTTCAGCACAAATCATTTGAGAACAGGATTAGAGAAATTTCTTAATTTTGCGCATTGCAGCTAGACATATTGTATGTATGCATTACATCAATCTCCGAAATCAACCTGCCTTAAGGTAGTTAAAAGACAAAAAACTATAAATGAAATATACCTCATCATCTTTATACAAATGCTGATTCTGTGGAGGAACTCTTGTAATTCCTTCAATTATTCTTTTCACTTCCTCGATGGTAGTATCTTCTTTAGCATCTAGACAGATGGTGGTTTTCTTGCGCATGATTATTAAGAAGACGTCCTACATTCAAAGCAATGTAAATTTCAATATAAAAAGACTAGCAATTTTCAGAATATGACACATACTACAAAATATTATATAATAATTTAAATTGTATAATGCATGTATTTACTCTTAACTGAAAAACTTAATTGACCGAATAATTTGGAATTTAGTAGGTAAGCCACTTGTGGTGATCCATGTATGCATCACCATAACCTTGGTGATCGTCAATATCGAAATTAAAAATACTGGAAATGTATCTCGTAAGTCTAAAGAAAGCTGTGGTTAGTTAAATGTTAATATTCCCCGATTTCCACCTTTTGCCCCTTTTTCGGTCGGACCATCAACTCTATTCACATCAAAATTAAAAGATTTATGTTTTTTCCCATCTGAACATAAAAAATACCTAGTAAATAAACATTAACCCGTAAAACTTGGAGAAAAATATATTTTAACATTTATTCTGCGGAAGTACAAATTTTCTAATTATCGTGAGGTTTGGAGCAAGGAAAAAATATCTCTAATATTGAGCTACAAAGCTCTTGTGGAACATTGTACAATTCTCTTCTCAGTTTTTAAATTTGGTTTGTACCTGCTTCATTGTTGAAGTCATTTTTATATCATTAAAATGTTTTTTCCTTATTATAGATTATTTAATTAACCTCTCACTGTTTTTCAACTACAAAGTTGTTGGAAGAAGCCAAATCATCCTTTATAACAGCAATTCTATTGCTATATTTACAAAAAGTGTAAAATAAATAATTGAAACTTCGATAGTAGTAAGTGAAATAATGACCAGAGAACAAACAATACTGGAGTTTTGTTGCGACAAACGGATTGATTTGCACTCCCAATTTTTGAGAAAGATTTCTAATTTTGATAAAAAGCTCTAAAATTCGCAATACATTTTTTGTGCAAAGCTGAAATAAATTTTGAGCCAAAATAATATTTAGAGATAAAATAAATTTTTTTTTTTACATACAGACGCTAAAATAAATTTAGTTTAAAGCTCTTATTTTTCTAAAATTTGTGATTTTATTTGAAATGCGAAAAGAACAGAATTATGGATCGCAAATAAAGAACACTCAATTTTTCAGAGCATACTACTAAATAAAATTAAAATTGCCCGTTACTTTAAGCCCTTCCTCGCATTTTTACTTCCCACTACTATGTAATAATATTTGAATATAGAAAGTAATATTTACACGAAAATATTCGAATTCGAGATCTTGATGCCAATATATGCTTTAAGACTTCCTGAACACGTTTTCACTATTTCAGGAGTTATATCCGTCTGTCTGTCAGTGGTCGATTACTTGCGTACACAATAGTGGCCACAAATATTAATGGATTTTCACGAAACTTTGTATCCAGCTTTGTTTTTGAAATATCTAGAACTAGATAGAATTTTTCTTTTTTTAATTCGAGGGAAAACTTCAAAATTTTGTTTTTTTTAACATGGCAGCATAGGGCAAAAATTGGCATGATCATGCGTAAAAAGGGTTATTTATGGTTCAATGATCAAGAGTTTCAATTATTGTTGTGAAAAGTAGTGATGTTTTTGTTTGTGACGTGATTGACCTCCTCGGGGGAAAAGTTGCCCCCCCCCCGATGGTGCACATTGTTAAGTACATTTAACAAAGGATTTTTTTAAGCCCTTCAAAGTAAAAGATAACAAGCCATAATTGAAGTCTTTGGATCCACGATACCGATTTTTCAAAAATTTCTTGTAAAATTTGGAAACAAAAAGATATTTAAAAATAGATAATAATTCATAGATGAAAATTTAGGCCGAAAAACTATGTTTGGGTTTAACTTAAATGCACACAAAAAGTCTACTATTTAGGTTTTAAATTAACTGTCATAAGCTCCTACAAAACATGAAATAGCACTTTTTCTTTATCCAGCCATATGGTAAACAATTGTTTTATAAATACAAAATTTGATTTGGAGTCTTTAAGACTAGATTGATACAATCAATTCTCCTATCAAATTATATCAAAATTAATTAACTGGAGTGAGGTTGAACTCGACATTCTTATAACCGAATCCATTTTTAAATAGCCTTTTATATATATTTTTTTGCAAATTTTGTAAGTAAAAATTTGAAAAACCTGTACCGTTGGTCTAAATAAATTAAATTTAAGGTACAGATTGGATATAAAGAACTTGGATTTTTCAACTTTTTTTCACGAGTCAATTGTGGCGCCAAATGGCCAAATGTGGCGCGCCTGCTTTTGCGCAACATTTTGCATTTTCTGGAAATTCTGGCAACCCCACCCCTTTTAGCTTTCTGATGCAGTCGGCTGCGGCCATTTTATTTTTGTTTTGTTGTTGGTGTGTGTGTAAAAACGTGTCTGAGTGTGTTAAAAACGTAAATATCATACAGGAATTAAAGATAGCACATGTTATTAGATAAAATAATGTAGAAGCAGAAAATTTACATAGAAATAATGAGAGTTTTTTTATGACCGCAATGTGGAAACAATTATTTGTGCAATTTGGATATTTACACGTGTTTTTCTTTGAAAAGATTTGGATTTCATTAAACCAGGTACTGTGTTTTTATTTTGTTGTAAACGTAAAGTATCGTTTCTTTTAAATTTCTTTAAAGTACAAACTTTTTTCTAAGTATTGTTTTTTCTTAAATTTAGTTAAAGTACAAACTATTTTCTAAGTATTGTTTTTTTCTTAAATTTAGTTAAAGTACAAACTTTTTTCTAAGTTTCGTTTTTTCTTAAATTTAGTTAAAGTACAAACTTTTTTCTAGGTATCGTTTTTTCTTAAATTGTGTTAAAGTACAAACTAAGTATCGTTTTCTCTTAAATTTAGTTAAAGTATAAACTTTTTTCTAAGTATCGTTTTTCTTAAATTTAAATAATAATTAACAAATCTTTTCTTAAAAGTATTGTTAATTATCGGCATTTCTATGCATTTTTTCTAAGTATCGTTTCTCGTAAATTTAGTAATTTCGTATTTTTAATAAGTATTGTTAATTATCGGCATTTTTTATTAGCTATGTTTAGATTTCTTACGCGTAAAGTTCAAGATGGCGTCCGTTAAGAATTTATAAACACCGTACGCGTTGGTGCCAGTCTTGGCGACAAAAAAAAAATGGCGGATTTAGCCAAATTCTTTATATCCAATCTGTTCCAAATTTAAAATTACAGAAGTTCATAGATTAACATTTAGGCCCAAAAACTATGTTTGAGTTTAACTTAAATGCACACAAAAAATCTAATATTTAGGTTTTTAAATTAACCCTATCCCCCCCCCCCCCCACCCGGAATTCAAATAAAAATTCATAAGCTCCTACAAAATATGAAAGAGCATTCTTCTTTATCCGACCACATGGTAAACAATTGTTTTATAAATACAAAAATTGTGTTGAAGTCTATAAGATTGTTAAATTCTCTTACCAAATTACATCAAAATTAAATAAGTGGAATGAAGCTGAACTCGACTTTCTCATATCCGAATCCATTTTTAAATAATCTATTATTTTTATTTTTCTGCAAATTTTGCAGGAGAAAATTTGAAAAATCTATCAGTGATCCAAATGATCACAATTATAGCCTGTTACCATTTATTTTAAAGAGCTGGAAAAAATCTCCAATTGATACCACATTTCACAACGGACTCCTTGGGAGAGGTAACCCCCCTCCCCCTCCCCTTCTCAGGAGGATGACGTCACGAACACAAAAATTGCATCGCGACTCCATTTTCCACTACAATGATTGAAACTGTTAAGTGTACCGATCATTGAGCCATAAATAACCACTTTTATGCATAATTATGTTAAATTTCGTCCTATGCTACCACGTTAAAAAAAATATATAATATCAAATAAATTTCGAAGTTTTCGATCGAATTAAATTTTTTTTTATCTAGTTCTAAATATTTTGATAACAAAGCCGAATGTAAAGCTTCGTAAACATCCATTAATATTTATGGCAGCAATTATGTAGACAAAATATCGACTAAAGACGGACAACACTCTAAAAATAGTCAAAACGTGTTTAAAGTCTTAAAATATATATTGGCATCAAAATCTCGAATTCGAAATTTTTTATACTTTAATTTTACGTATTATTTCCCATATTCTTTAGTAAATTGAATTGTACAATTGCACTATTTATGCAGAAATAATTAAAAAATTAACCTTAATAATTGACCAAAATGTGAAAATAAGCAAGTTTAATAAATCTAATGATTATTGTTTAGAGAATGGAATTGGGTGGAAAAGGGTATTATGGATTCTCAACCGAAAATCTCAATCGTATATATATACTAAATGTATCAAAATAATAATAATAATAACATGAATTATAAACCAAAATATGAAAATAAGCAAGTTTTGTCTACTTAGTATACAATAATTTCAGGAAGGAGATGTATGGGAAAAAACACGTGTCAGCTTTGGGCAATGCAAGCGGTATCTCCTGAATTACTCAGTCCCCTTATTTACGCGAAAATAATTAAAAATTAACTTTAATAATTAACCAAAATGTTAAAATAAGCCAGTTTAGTCAATCTAATGATTAATATTTATATCATGAAGATCGATACTTGTAGACTCCCAGGACTACACTACAATTCACTGAATCGTACAATAGTACATAATGAGAGAAAACAATAAAAAAAAAAATCAACATGAATAATAAATCAAAACATGAAAATAAACAAGTTTTGTAGGAAATTGCGTAATAGTTAGAATCTCTGAACTTATGCAATTAAAAATTCTATAAGGAACTTACCATTTTGTTTTTCTTGTCACTAGACACGTGCTGACCCAACGTTATTATAATATAAACCACACACTCGTTGATCACACTCTAGATCTGGAAACGAACTCAGAACACTCCAAACTGACCGAATGCAACAAGTGCCGCAAAATGGAGAACGATTTTCATTGGTGCTTGGGTTACCAGTAATGTCACGATTTTGACTTGGCACACTTCTTGGCGGGAATAGGAAATCTTTTTACAGTTATCGCTAGAAATGGCGAAAGTAACTAAATAAATCAATCATTGGAATGAGTTGTTTGAATCATCGAAGTGAAATACAGGTATATATGTTTGTGTACTTTCATAAACTGTACCTCTATAAATGCTTAAAATTAGAAGAGAAAAATAAAATAAAGGTGAAACTTTTAATACGCCTAGTTTCCTCTCTTGGCGACATTTTTTTAAGCCAACTTGGATTGTTTACATTTTCATACTCTTTTCCCCTGACAATGTTTTCATGCCATATAATACTATGAAGAAATGATTAATAACTCCCAAGAAATTTATATAAATATCAGTAAGTACACATTTAAAATTGATATTTTTTGCTGAGTATATATTTTCCAGACTTATAAAAATAAATACAGTGTATGGCCGTAAATATCATTTTTCTTGAGAATTGTAGCAGAAACAATTACTTTTTACACTTTCTTTTGGTATTAACTGTCTTTGTATGTACATTAAAAAATACTCGTTAAACATTTCAAAAAAGTCCTTAACTGTATATGTAATGTATCAAATGAAATTGAGCAATTAAAATGCGATTTGAAAATTTTTGTGATTATGAAATGTATAAAGTAACCATATAAAATTCCTAATATTTATCTATGATAAGTGCAATAAAATATACAAAAATATTTTTCAATTCAGTTTTTGTGCATTTAAAATTTCTATTAAAATGTTAGCTAATTTCTATTATTTTTATTACTTTTCCCAAAGATGAAGAAAGATGTGGGAAACACAACTGAAAAGAGAAAAGTTTTAAGCATTAAAATATGCTAAATTGTGCTATATGTGCAAAATATGCTAAATTGCATGAAAATATACTAAATTGCATCAAAATAGGCTAAATGAAAAAAAAAATTAACGTTTAGTCATTTTAAACAATTATTTGTTATGCCTAGTGTTCTATAAAGGCTGGAATTTTTTAAACAGTCGGTGGGGGGATAAGGTTGTTTTTTACAGAAACTTGGGAACAAAACTGATTTTTGTTTTCAACTCTGGCTTTTTTCCATATCTTAAAAATGAAGAAATCTAAAGTGTCTCACTGTCTGATGAATATGTAAAGCAAAGAATGATATTTTAAATAATAATAAAAAACATATATAATGAGTCGCCGCGTAAATTCATAAAAGATTCAAAGTAATACTTTTTTTAAAAATTAGAATGCGAAGATATCATTCCTTTATGTTAAAAATTAGAATTGTGAAAATATTAAATTTTGAGATGCAACAACATAAATATAAGAAATTTCATAACACATATTTAAAAAATTAAAAATGATTTTAATAATGGAGAAATTATTGTCCTATAGATTCTATTTAGTTCTTTGAAACTTCGTTCTTTGATCCTTTTAATTATGTCAAAGTAATAATATTTTTGATCAGTGAGGAATTGAGTGTGAAAATGTTTCAAAATTGTGTTTAAAATGTTTATTCATTCCCCACTCCTTCCCAGCATTTAACAGGGTGTTGTTCTATTGATAAATATGAATTGATAAAGCCATTTTATTAGAAAGTTAAAGTCATTAACTTTTGCAAGTTAATGCCTTACAAGCAGCATTTTGATTTATTATAATAACATTATGTCCAAATATTCTTAAACGCAATTTTATTTTTTTGGGGGGAGGGGGGGGGTTTCAAGGAATATAAAGTAACTGTTGCATAATCTGGGAGTAATATACAAGATTTTGAATAGATACAATTGCATAATGCTCAGCTATATTACTAAAGTTGAAAATTGGCATTGCCTCACTGCCAATTTTGCACTTCAGTTTGTACAAAAATAAAAGTGTTTTATTAAAAATAAAGTTTTACTGAAGTAAGAAAATAATTTTAGCGGCACTTTTAAAACACTAAAAGGTATGGTAATTCTAATGACTGAATGTATATTTTCTAATGACTGAATGGGGGGGGGGGGGGGGGGTCAAGGAATATAAAGTAGCTGTTGCATAATTTGGGAATAATATTCAAGATTTTGAATAGTTATATAGAATTGTATATTGTTCAGCTATATTTCTAAATTTGAAAATTGGCATTGATGCAATTTTGCACTTCGTTTATACAAAATCTAAAAAGAAAATATTTTGTTAAAAATACAAGAACTAAAAAAAAAAGTATTTTGTTAAAAATACACGTTTACTGAAGTTAAGGAATAATTTTAGTGGCACGTTTATAATACTAAATGGTATGGTAGTTCTGTAAATGTATACTTTTAAAATCTCAAAGTTTATACAGGTTTTTTATTCATTATTAAAATGTTGATGCATTAATATTAAACATCAACAACTTTAAATAATATAATTAATGTTTTTTTCGAAATTAAGGCCAATTTCACTGATGCTTTTATTAATTGAATTGAAAACAAGTAAAAACAAACAAAAAACGTATTTTCTTTTCAAATACACCCTTTTATTAGTTGTATGTAACTTAAATATATGAAGGACAACACCATACAAAATGTTTGCTCCGGTTCCCGAGTTTTTCCTTAGAATAACATTAAGTTATTCTTTAGTGCATTACTCTTAACAGTTCCTGTACGGGCTCGGATGGTAAGGTTCAAAATCCAATGAATTAAAATATACCATGAAAGATAATCATGCCAAATATGATATGATTTTTCTAGATACACTGGATCTCGAGTTATTCCCGCATAATGAGTATATATCTATGGCGGGCCCAGGGTGGGCTAGCCCGATAAGGCTCAAAATGCAAGAAATCAATATATACCGTAAAAGACAACGAAATACTAAATTTGGACCTTCCAACTAGAAAATTAAAATATATCACAAAAGACAACGACATGCCAAATTTCATGTTAGTGTGATTAATGGAACTTGATTAGTTAGGACCTAAACAATAGGTATTTTGAAATACATCAGACGTATTCAGCACTGTTTTACTCCTGTACAAAAAATTATTTTATAGAGCAAAGCGCGGCAATAAGTCGCCGAGTCTGCGAGTCTTCGACCCCAAGTCACGTGATACATGCAGTGGTCTGGTCACTTTTTCAATCTCTTCTGAATAGCAATGCGCAGTCTACCTATATCTCTGGTCGAAGGTTTGAATCATAGGATTAATTTTTCTCCTTTATGTGCAAAAGGGCCTTTCAGAGTATGTTTTCTAATGTGTGTTGTTGAGTGCATGCTTATGGCATTTATGAAGTTTTAATGTGGGCAGGAGCCTTCGAGAAGGCAGGATTGCCTTCTCGAGATGTCAGATTAATCTAGATTTTCTTGTGATTAGTTAGTTGATCAGTTAATAGGTAGATTTTAAAGTATTGTGAAAGTCAACTAAAACATCGCAGACTAGGGCATTTATGGATAAAACTTCAAACCAAATATCCCCTTCCCTCGAAAAATTTAGAATTCAATAATATATAAATAGTTTTACACATTTGAAAAAAATAAGTTCATACCATGAAATATTTTTCTTTAAATGCATAAGCATATTGATAGTATTTAATATTAAAGAATTACGGTATTGACCAGTAAAGACTTGTAAGTTTGATGTATGCATACATATGTTTGCAATGTTGATTAATAGGTTTATGATACCTAAATATTTAAAACTATTTAAACTATTATTGAAGTGCATTGGAAAGGAAGCATTTTTACTTTCCCTGCAATACATGGTAATGTATAGGGAAAGTATTGGAATCATGTCGAAAATCGCAACACGAGTTTTCGACGGATCTACACTTTTCAAGACATCTAGAATACGAAAAAACCATTTTTAGCGTGACGTCTGTGTGTGTGTCTGTGTGAATACACCGAATTTCACAAAATTTTGTAGGTAAGTCACTTGTGGGCGAGTCTGGTGCTGATTAGTTTTGTGTACGATTCGGGATAAAAGAACCCGCCTTTGTTTGCGAAATGGCCCGCAAATGTTTGTATCCACTCTAGCTGAAAAACTAATGGATTGAATTTCACAAAATTCTGTAGATGAGTCACGTATAGGTCACTCTGGTGCTGATTAGATTTTGGTACGATTCAGAAAGAAATAACCTGCCTTTTTTTGCAGAATGGCCCGCAAAAATTGTCAACATCAAAACTAAAAAGCTACGTATGCTCAAATATATCCATTAAATGCTTGTTTAATGCGTAATTTTTAACGAAGAAAAGCATAAGACCAACCCCATTACACTAGGACTAGTCGTTCTCGAGATATATTAGTTTTATTCGTTTTTTCTCCACGCTACCTTTGAAAATAAGTCCAGTTTTCAAATGAGAACGAAAATTGAATTAAAAGAGAATTAAATTTTATTGAAATAAAGAGAACGTGGATATAAGTCTGCAGGGAAAGTCATGTGTTGCCCACATCAGATTTTTTACTTTCCCTGTAATACATGGTAATATATAGGGAAAGTATTGGAATCATGCCGAAAATCACAAGTCGAGTTTTCGACGAATTTACACGCTTCGAGACCTCTAGAATCAGAAATTTTTTTTAGCGTGATGCCTGCGTGTTTGTCTGTCTGTCTGTCTCTGCAGATTTTTATTCACTCTAAATAAAAGACTAATTGACCGAATTTCATAAAATTTGGTAGGTAAGTCCTTTGTGTGAGAATCTGGTGCAGATTTGTTTTGGGTACGATTCGGAATAAAAGGATCCGCCTTTTTTGGCGAAATAGCCCGCAAAAATTGTATCCACTCTAGCTAAAAAATTAATGGACCGAATTTCACACATTTCTGTAGATAAGTTGCTTGTGGGTTACCTTGGTGCTGATTATATTTTGGTACTATTCAGAAAATAAATAACCTGTCTTTTTTTTGCAAAATGGCTCTCCAAATTCGTCAAAATCTAAAATAAAAAACTACGTGTGCTCAAATATATCCACTAAATGCTTGTTTTATTCATAATTCTTAACGAAGAAACAAATAAGATCAACCCCATTACACTAGGACTAGCCCTTTTCGAGAAATTTTAGTTTTTTCGTAATTTCTCTACGCCACCTTTAAAAATAAGACCAGTCACCAAATGAGAACGAAAATTGAATTAAACGTGAATTAAATTTAATTAAGATAAAGAGAACGTGGATATAAGTCTGCAGCGAAAGTCATATGCTGCCCACATCAGATATTTTACTTTCCCTGCAATATATGGTAATGTATAGGGAAAGTATTGGAATCATGTCGAAAATCTTAACTCGAGTTTTCGCAAGACCTCTAGAATACGAAAAAACCATTTTCAGCGTGACGTCTGTGTGTGTGTCTGTTTGTCTGTGCAGATTTTTATCCACTCTAACTAAAAAACTAATTGACCGAATTTCATAAAATTCGGTACGTAAGTCACTTATGGGCGAATCTGGTGCTGATTAGTTTTGGGTACAATTCGGGATAAAAGGACCCGCCTTTTTTTTTTTACATAATGGCTCGAGGAAGCATCTATCCACTCTAGCTGAAAAACTAATGGACCGAATTTCACAAAAATCGGTTGATAAGTAGCTTGTGAGCCATCCTGGTGCTGAATCGATTTTGGTACGATTCGGAAAAAAATAACCTGCCTTTTTTTGCAAAATGGCCGGCAAAAATCGTTAAAATGTAAACTAAAACACTACGTATGCTCAAATATATCCATTAAATGCTTGTTTTATACGTAATTGGTAACGAAGAAAAGAATAAGACCAACCTAGTTACATTAGGACTAGTCGTTCTCGAGATATTTTAGTTTTTTCGTATTTACTCTGTGCCACCTTTGAAAATAAATCCAGTTACCAAATGAGAACGAAAATTGAATTAAAAGTGAATTATATTTAATTAAAATAAAAAGAAGGTGGATATAAATCTGCAGGGAAAGTTATGTGCTGTCCACATCAGATTTTTACTTTCCCTGCAATACATGGTAATGTATAGGGAAAGTATTGGAATCATGTCGAAAATTGCAACTGGAGTTTTCAACGGATCTACACGTTTCGAGACCCCTAAAATACGAAAAAACTATTTTTAGCATGACGCCTGTGTGTGTGTGTGTCTGTCTGTCTGTCTATGTGTCTGTGTGTCTGTTTGTCTGTCTGTGCAATGAATGTATCCACTCTAGCTAAAAACCTAATGAACTGAATTTCACGTAATTTGGTAGGTAAGTCACTTGGGTGAGACCCTGGGGTTGATTAGATTTTGGAAGGATTCGTAAATACAAAAACCGCCTTTCTTTGCGAAATGGCCCGCAAAAATTTCATGTATCCACTCTAGCTAAAATACTAATCTATTAAATTTCACAAAATTTGGTAGATAAGTTTCTTATGGGATACTCTGGCGCTGATTAGATTTTGGTACCATTCTGAAAAGAAGAACCTGCCTTTTTTTCCAAAATAGCCCGCAAAATTCTGAAAAGAAAAAAAGATCTATTTATGCTCAAATGTATCAATTAATTCCTTGTTTTATATTCAATTTTTGACGAGGAAAGGAAAATAACACACTCCGTTATGCTTTAGGATTAACCGTTCTCAAGATATATGAGATTTCTTGTATTTTTATTACGCCGATTTTGGAAAAATGTCCAATTACCAAATAAAAACAAAAATTGAATTAAAAATGCAAATTTTGTGTTATTTGGTGCATTTTAAACTCAAACTAACGAATTATTAAAGAAATAAAGATAATATGAATAGTCGGCAGAGAAAGTCATGTGCTGCCCACATCAGATTTTCACTTTCCCTGCAATACAGGGCAATGTATAGGGAAAGTATTAGAATCGTACCGAAAATCGCAACTCGTGTTTTCGACGGATCTACACGTTTCGGGACCTCTAGAATACGATAAAACCATTTTTAGCGTGACATCTGTGTGTGTGTCTGTTTGTGCAGGTTTTGTATCCACTTTAACTAAAGACTAATTGACCGAATTTCATAAAATTTGGGAGCTATGTCACTTGTAGGCGATTCTGGTGCTGATTAGTTTTGGGTATAATTCGGGATAAAAGAACCCGCCTCTTTTTGCGAAATAGCCCGCAAAAATTGCCTGTTTCCACTCTAGCTGAAAAACTGATAAACCGCATTTCACAAAAATTGGTTGATAAGTCGCTTGTGGGTTACCCTGGTGCTAATTAGATTTTGGTACGTTTCGGAAAAAAATAACCTGCCTTCATTTGCCATTTAAAGAATTAAATACAAGTTATATTGCATATGGTTACATATGGTATTGCATATGGTATGCACAAGTTATATTGCATATAAATTAAAGAACCCAAATTTGAAAAATCTGTACAAATCAAGATTGAAAACAAATCAAGAAATACCCCCAATCTTTTGGACCCGGGCGACGACCCCCCCCCCCCTCAAGTTTTTGGAGTTTTCAATTCAAAGCGTGGAACGAAGAAAAAACCTTATTCGGACTAATTCCAATGCAAAAGCCATAAGAGTTTAATAAATTGGTCATTTGTCTGCAACCCTACTCCAAAGCAGTCTTTACCATGGATCATGCATGTCTCAAAAGACATCACCTGTCTACCATTATCTTTAATGTGTTGCTTATTTTAGGCGTCCCTCATCCATGTGTACCTATAATCACAGAATACTATAATAGTCTGTGCCTATAATCATCTATGTATAGTAAAAGGTGTCTGTCTCCGATCTCAGTCGACAACTGAACAATACGGAGTGATATACACATCAAGACAGGCTCGATAATCTCCTTTGAATGGAGTGGAGAGATATTTATGTCCGTGAGAATTTTTCTCAACCAGCAACTTTATTTACTGTGTAGGAATGTCAGTACAGAGCACAAGGGGCAAAGCGGCTTTAATTTCCTGTATCAGTTTCTGATGCTTATCTTCATACTTTGACATTAATTCAAAGACCCAACCCATCTGCAGTATCTAGATTTGCGTATAATCCGATAGACCTCATATTCTTATACTTGTAAGATGTATGAGCGACCTCAGACAGAGCCATCTTGATTACCAATCTTGTGCCAACTCGATTGGTAATAAAAACGGCCCTGCCCCATATAATAATCATTCAATGGTCCTCCCCATAAAAAGTAATCAAACATTGGAATGAATCATTTGAATCATATAAGTATTTTTCTAACACCTGTATGGGCAACTGTTCTTTTAGAATAGGTTTTTTAACTTTCCCTGCAATACATGGTAATGTATAGGAAAAGTATTGGAATCTTGTCGAAAATCGCAACTGGAGTTTTCGACGTATCTACACGTTTTGGAACCTCTAGAACTCAATAGAATTTCCCCAAAAATTGAATTTGGAATATATTTATTCCTTATTAAATTTATAGATGATATGATGTTACGAAACATGACATATGGGACATAGTCATTGTATATTTATTTTGCTGCATCCAGGCCAGAACATATTCTTTTGTTCTGTTTATTCTGTTACTGCTTGGAAACAACCTGAACGTTGCAAAGAGCAATTTCTTATTTTGATTTCGAAATGTCGTCGGATAAATAAGTCTTCAATTTCTCATTTGAAATTATAATTTTTTGGTATCCGGTTCTCATTTATTCATCCGCATTCTTCGCACAGAGCAAACTTCTATTACTTAATAGTGGACAAGGAGATTTTCATCCGCTAATTGAGAATTTTGTTTCATGTGTAATTCCAATTTTTTTTTTGCTTCAATAATGATCTATTTTTTGCTTTTTCATTCATTTTGACCTTATCCAATCTGACGTTAAAGAAATGCAGCAATTCTTATACAACTCATTCTGTATCTTATGGTATTTACATTCTCCATAAGTGAAAATCAGGCTTCGTTGTAAAAATAATCAAAGTTGGAAGATCATTTAAACTCAAATATATTGTAATTGCGTTGTTTCAGTATGTAGATACACAGAATTTAAGCAAAAATAAAGCGGTTTTAGGTCAGATGCAACACTAAATATGAATTAAGAAGAACTTTAAAAATCACAATTTTGGCACAAGATGGATGCCATATTTTATTTTGAAGTGGGTCACTTGATCTATTCATATAAAGGGTGTAATTATTATTTTAATTTTTATTTAAAAACTACTGAATATATTTTGACGAATTTTTTGTTATATATTTTATGGGATAATTTGAATATTTCCTAAAACTTTCGAAGCAATTTATGAATTTTAAATTTGCTTAAAAAATGTTTGAATAATGAGGTCGCATAGGGTTCAATGTATTTCATTTTTTCAACCTAGGTTCAATCCAAAACTAATTTGGTAATATTATTCATTAATATTCCCAAAGGTCCCACAGACCGTCTGAACAAAATACTAAAATTTTATTTCGATAAAGTCATATTTGCGGCATTTATCGTGCTAATAGACAGACAGACAGAATGAAAAAAGTCATAAACACTTTTCAACTATGTTGTAAAGTGTTAAAAAAATAGAAGTTTTATTATGATTGTAGCCAAAACAGGAGGGGACCCATGACACAGTATTCTAAACCATTGTGCAAACTTGCCAATCATTTCATGCCATAGGACCGGCGCTAGCCTTAACAGAAAATTTTAAAAGGTTTTGTCAGCGGCTAGTTCTTTTTTAAATATAGAGAGATAAAATGAAAAAGTACTTTCATTTATTTACTTGAATAAAAAATGCATTTAACTTTTTAATGTGAAGAACAAAATGCCAGCTTTAGCCACTTGTCGTGAAACTGTAGATCTGCAACTACTGTTAAACTGTTGCATTATGCCTAATAAAGAAATTTTAACTTTTTTGTTGACGCTAACACTGAACTATTTTTGCTGTGACATTGCTGATATAGCTTATTGTACCAAGGCTTCGAATTTTCATGTGATTTTTAAATTTAAAGACAGGATACTTTTATCAAATGAAATTTGAAAAACTGTAATAGAACTTAAAGCATTCTAAAACATCAATGAAGCAAACCCAGACACACCAGTGCATTATATGAGCTTATTTATCAAAAATAAAATCGTATGCAATATGCAAACTGATGACGTATAATCAGATAACAACTGGTTAAATTCTGTAATCAATCCTTGAATTTTACAAGTATCGATAATGTGAAACATGATTTTTTATCCACACATGCGAAATTTTGAGTTATATTTTCAAATATCATAAGAAATGGAAATTTATCTATAAAATTGGTCTAAATGTATACATGCATGACATCTTTCATAAAGAAATATTTCAAGAATAAAAAAAAAATTGAAAATGTAAAATTTAAGTTACGTACTGAGAAAAATTGGTCTATGAATTGATGTTTTAGTCTAAATGCATACATTCCATTCATGTACAGACAGAAAAATGAAGCAATTTAAGTTATAGCGAGAATTTATCTCCTTGGTCGCTGTGTGTATAATTGAATAAATGGGTACTTCTGTGCCTCTACGACACCAAGGAGTGGTGATAAACATTTTTACTTTCCTTATATACAATAATGTATAAGGAAAGTATTGTGACGGGATCGAAATTTCGAATTCGAGTTTTCGACGGGAGAGCACGTTTCAAGCATCCCTGATCACGAATCGGACATTTTTTAGATGATGTCTGTGTGTGTGTAGGTGTGAAAGTATGTGTGTGTGTCAGTGAGTCTGTGGAGACGATAACTGACGAACGAATAGACCGAATTCGAGCGAAATTTGGTACAAAAATTACAATTCGTGAATACTGGAAGCCTGTTGTTTTTATGTGCAATCGAATGTTCAGAACCCCCCTAAATTTTTCGAGTGAAATTTTGAAAAAAATCATCAAAAAATCAAAACATCTAATAGAGTTACGCAAATAGACATTTCTTATGTAATTTTTCATTAGAAAATGATTAACATGAATTTTAGAACGCTAGCATGAACCGTTCTCGAGATATTGCGCATTTTTCAAAAAATTATATAAAATATAAAAAAAAATATTTCCTCTTGAGAAACATGTTCACTTTTCATAAGTAATATCATGCGAAAAATTTGGTGACATCATTCTCGTGGATCTAGCTCGTTCCATTCATGAAAAAGATTCTTTGAGTAATACATTTGTATTTGTACGCCAATAGTCATTTATCTGCTATAAGAATAAATTATTTCTCCGTCCATAACGCTTGGCGAGATTTTGGCGGAGTGTCGCCGACTTGGCGACTTTTTTTAAATGTTACCAAACAAAAGAAAGTCTCGCCAAATGGATAACAATGACGCTAAGTGAATGAAAATAACGACTGTTTAACGAAAATTCAATATCTTGGAAAAAATATAAGTATCTACTTTAAAAATAACCCATTTTGCTTTTCCTGTAAAAGTAGTAAATGCATTGCATTATATATGGAAAGTTATGTGCTGCCCACATCAGATTTTTTGTGATGATAACCATAAATATATCGCCACACGGTGTTCATTTTTTAAAGTAGGAGAAATTTTAAGTCGTAGGAAGAACATTTTACTTTGCGAGGTTCTTGACTGATAAAAACTTTACTGTGGTTGTATAAAGTGTTCTTAGAGGTGAGTGTTATTCAATGGAAAGCGCAAATGTTGATGGCCACAAATGCTCATTGGTTCGCTTGACGTTGAAAGCCATCAGCATGCCGTTTCGACTGAAAGACGGGAGATGCCGAGGGATTGTATACTTGCATGTTAAAAAGAAAAAAAAATCATTTAACTTAAAAACATACGCGTCTTGGAAAATCTAAGTTCTACAAATTTTAAGCAAAAAATCCCAGGTGGTAATACTGGTATTTGGTAAGAACTTCAACGTTTGAGAAATATTAACGTTTTTGGTGACGACAACACAAAACTTTTTGTCAATGGCAACGAATTATGCCTAAAATATGTTGATTTATAATAACGATATTCAGAAATTGAACGAATGCTAGCGACACATGGTGTCAACTTTGCGAAAGCATTTTAATGATGACACACTAAACTTATTCATGAATGGCAACTAAGTATGCTATTGGTCGGATATAGCGCGCTACAAGTAACGAAACTACAGTACTCTAACAGCATTTTTTTTCACAGTGACGTAAGATTTACGTCACACTGTGACTTTGGGACGTCGCAGTACGTCTCGGCAATGTCATATTGAGGTCACAGCGAAGTCATATTGGTCATTTTCATGGTAGTTTGTGACGTCGCATTTTAGCGTGTTTGTGACGTCACATTGTAATGTCGTCACATTGTTACGTGTTAATTAAATTGTGGAAACGCCACAAAATATAGTCACAATGAAGTTACAAAATGACTAATACGTAATGTCGCATAGAAGTCACATTGTGACCCAGGTGTCACGTGACTACAACGTCACTGTCACACATGTGTCGATCCTTGCTGTGAGGGTAGTCACTACTTTTTCTCGCAGTTTGTCGTGTAACGCGCGACTTAATAAATCACTAGTTCGTATCGAGTTATTTAACGTTACTTTAGAAAGCAAACAAGGTGCCATTCTATATATCGTGTGATCGCCCTTTCTTCCTTTGTACGAAATTTCGTATTCTGGGCAACGATGTACATTCTGCAAAGTGTCTTGCGCTCTGAAACAAATAAAAAATGTCGATTGTTTTAGCCGACGAGACATCTTCAGACCTAAGTGCCCGTCTCATAATACCAAATTAGACGATATGGAACTTAATGTATGTCGTCGAACGCATATGCCGGTTCCTGAGAGAGAAACTATATAAGTTTTTCGATGTTGCAAGGTTAAGAAAGCCACTGCCTCGTGAAGATTTTTTTATATGGATATATTATTTGTGTGGGGTATATTAGATGTGTTATTTCCCAAAAGACCCTGCATATTTGATTGCAATTTTGAGACGCAAATTCTACTAAAAATGAACAAACCTGTTTTTAAAGAAATAGTTTTTACTTTTATTTTATAATATTGTTCTCGGAAGTGGGTAAAATCAGATATCTTTGAGAATATGTAGTCTATTAATTCATTTTTGCGGGCCATTTCGCAAAAAAAAAAAAAAAAAAAAAAATGAATTGTACCAAAATCTAATCAGCACCAGGATAACCCACAAGCGACTTATCTACTACATTTTGAGAAATTCGGTCCATTAGTTTTTCAGCTAGAGTGGATACAGCAATTTTTGCAGGCCATTTCGCAAAATAAGGCGGGTTCTTTTACCCCGAATCGTGTCAGAAACTAATCAGCACCAGGGTCATATACAAGTGATTTACCCACCAAATTTTATGAGATTCGGACCATTTGTCTATGAGTTAAGAGTGCATACATACATTGCACAGACAGATACGCACACACACACAGACGTCACGCTAAAAATAGTTTTTTCGTGTTCTAGAGGTCCCAAAATGTGTAGGTCCGTCGAAAACTCGAGTTACGATTTTCGGCATGATTCCATTATTTTCCCTATGCATTACCATATATTGCAGGGAAAATAATACGATTTTTACCCACACTTATGAAGTTTTGTGTTATATTTTCAAAATCAAATACCATAAAAATGGAAATTTTCATACAAAATTGATGTATGAATTGACATTTTAGTCTAAATGTACACATGGCATCTTTCATAACAGAATTTTTCATGAATATAAAAAAAAATGTACAATTTTTGTAACATAATGAGTAAAATTGGTCTATGAATTGATATTTTTAGTCTAAATGCAAGTGTTCCATTCATGCACAGACAGATATGAAGCAATTTAAATTATAGCGAGAAGTTATCTCTTTGGTCTCTGTGTGCATAATTGAATAAATATATTCTTTTGTTACTACTCGAATATTTTAACTTTGAATAATGTGAAACTCAGATCACATGAAATCTCCTTCAGTAACAGATAATGCAACATTTTTTATTTTATTTTATATATAAATCTTTAAATCGAATTGTTGGCATTTATATACTTCTAAATTCTATGTATTTTTAAACATTGAAATTATTACACCGATAAAAATCTTAAATGTAAAACTGCATTTAAAACTCAGAAAAAAATCACCTTCATGAAAACTTATAAGTAAATATATATCATTACTTAAAAGCATATATTAGTTACCCAATTTCAGAAAATTTTACATGTCTATAAAAAGTTTGAGACTTAGAATAACTTATGCAATTAATTTAGTGTTATTATACCTAGAGAACTCATGAAAACTACTTAATAGATAGCCCACCACTTAGGAAAAATTATATGTATTAGTACATCTTTGCAAATAATTTAATTAACATTTGGAAAATTCCGCCTAATCTTTAAAAGTTTTCTAAGTACGATTTACCTCTTAGACAGCTCATCATTTATGAAATAGAAGTCAAATAACATTTAACTCTTTTCCTCATTACTTAAAAGTATACGATATTAATTTTCCGATTTCAGAAAATGTTACATTCCTATAAAATGTTTGAGACTTAGAAAAACTTTAAAATATTACTTTTCTACACGGATGTACAATTTACTTCCTTGGTGTAACTCAATACTTTGAAAAAATTACGGATGTTTTTCAATTTTGATATTAGTAAAAGTAAAATTACATTGCATTCTTAGAAAAAATTTAAATATACATTAATCCAGCAGTTAATGAATATTTGACGTGTGTGTTTAAAGTTCTCAAATATAATGAGATGTAAATAAATATACGTATACATATCTGAATTCTTTCCGGTAAACAATTAGATTCACATTCGTAAATAATATTAAGAGGCATTATTACATTTAGGATAGTCTGCCAATAAAACACCATCATTAACAAACTTTAGAGAGTACACAATCCCAACTCTTTCTTAGATGAAGTTATATAGAACGTTTCAAATATGTAGTACTTACCATTTTTTCATCCAGCTATGCGGTGTAGTAGAAATTTTGAATAACAATTGCTATGTGTATGATGCTGATAATATTACATTATAGATATTATCGAAAATGCACAAAGTTTTAAAACTCATATAAACTTCAGAATAAATAAGTTAATATTTTAACAGCCTGCGTTTTGATTTTTGAAAATCGTAAATGTGAAATTGATATTCACTTTTAGAAAAAGTTTGTATATCATTTACACAATGGATACCGGAATTTTTTTGTTTTACATATTTAGTTAAATCTTACTTTTTAAGTGTTACATTTTTCGACGTGGGGAAATTAATTATAAAGTTTTTTAAGAATAAAAAAAAGTATTCACTATGTCCAGATAGGATACAAACAGCAAAATATATCTTGTGATTACAATTGGTGTACTAAGCTTCTTCAAAACATTGATCAAGTCTAAGACTTTACAAGTTTCGCAAATCCTAATACTTCTCTATTTCGCTGCTATGTGGCACTGATGTCTTCATTCCATACTATACCGCCACTTCAGATGTTGTCACCCCTTTAAAAGTTTCGTTAAATCCTTAACAAATTATAAGCCCAGACCATTAAAATAACATACTTGTAAATAAAATTTTATTCAAGTTCCCGCGTGTCAGAACAAGAAGGCTCGCTTCATTACATCAGGTATGGACAAAGGAGTGCCACTTCAAATAAAATTGTTGAATTATAAAAACTTCAAAGAATTTTCCACTTGCAAAAATACTCCCGCCCAAAATTACACGGGAAAAATTAAAGACTTCGATTTCGGTATGTATATCACACATATCGCCACTGAGGTTGAACCCCAAATTCTCCTCTATTCCTATTACTCAAGAAATTCAATTAAAATGCTGGATCGGCAAAAACTTGTCAAAACGTACAAGATAAAAGCAATAAAAATAACGAATTGCAGAAGATCCTTGAAGTCCAAAATAAACTAACAAATTCACTCATTTACAGCAGCTTTCGAAAATATCCTTTATTTGCAATGAAACACAAATTGTCCAATTAAGATGTTGAAAGGTACATAATATGTATTGAAATAGCATACTTGCAAATAAAATTTTCAAAAATTTAGTCCATTTGCTGTGCTTCAGAACTATAAGAAGGCTTCATTACATCTGGTAGCTCGGATGGGATGGACAAAGGAGCAATGTCCAACTCTTCAAACTCTCCAGTTTCTGTAACATTAAAAAGAAAAATAAATCCTCTGCATTTGAACATACAAATTTAAAAGTTTAGAAATATTTTAACTTTAATATGTGTACAACCTAAACCCTTTGGAATCACCGTTACCAATACCAGTGATATGATTACAAACCCTTTTGGAGCAGAAATTTTTTGAAATTGTAGCAGTTTTTAACTTCATAGGTAAGTAGAATTGGTTGTTGGACAGGTTGTAGTGAGTGGACCGTGAAGAGGTGTATCTAACCTTTGTCACCATATGCTGAGTGTGGGAGTATTTAACCAGATGACAAGTTCCACTATGGTGGATCAATTGGCCCCAATTCTGTATAACATTTATATTAACGACATTCCAAAATCCCCCCACACACATATTGCAGTTTATGCGGACGACACTGTCATATACACCAGATCATCAAACCCCAATTTCGTGCCCCCACCGCCTTCAGAAACACATACACACACACTCTCCTCCAGGTTCCAGAATTGGAAAATTAAAATAACTGCTAAGAAAACAAGCAGCATCTTGTTCAATAAAAGGAAGAAAAAGCTCCCCAATCCCATCAAAATAAATGACACTAACATTCCTTACGTAAACACATGTAAATACCTTGGTATACACTTTGACAAAAAGCTAACATTTAAAGACCACATCCTAAAGGCAATTAAAATATATCACGTCGCCAGATCTAAATTATATACAATTCTACACTCCCTTACACGTAAACTACAAAAACAAAATCACCCTCTACAAAACTGTGCTAAGACCAGTCCTGTTATAAAGCCGTTGTCTGGGGTTTTGCCTTCGAGACAGATAAAAAGAAACTGCAAACTACTCAAAACCGAACACCAAGATTAATAAGGAAAACCTCCAGATACCTGAGAAATGATGTCATCCACCGGGACTTTGGAAAATTTAAATTAAAAATAACATAAACATATTAGCATATTGTAATAATTACGGAAACCTTGATAAACTCACTGTACCTCATCCAGGGGAATAATACTAATAACAAAAAAAATTTGAAACAATGTCATCTGGCCACGCCCACTTGGGAGCCAATCAGATTTCACCTGTTCTCCTAGGAGAACTGTATGGAAAAGTCTGCTCTAGGATGAGGCAGCACCCATTTTGCCTTAGAGAGCACATAGTATTTTATTATCATGCACTATCACCCTGGAAATACAGCCCATAGAGGCTAGGGGCTCCGTTAAACCGTGTCCAACACAACGAGATGGTACTATGGTGGATAGCAGAAAAACCACCCCTTAGCGTAACTATACATGTAAGATCTAAGTGCGTGCTTGTGTAGAAGGATACGGTTGTCGTTGTTTTTCGAAAATTCGCTGCTAGCTCCGGTGTAACATTAACAAGAGGACCAACTGGTCTTTTAGAAATCGAAGGTATTATTGCGGGTTTTCAAGTATTTTCTTGTGCTAATTTAAGGTGCATCAAAGAAGCTTATTTAAGGCGTATAAAAAGTTATTTAAGGAGTGCCAAAGGAAATCATTTAGAGCATATTACGCGGGCGTCATGCGTGACGTCATCAAGCGAGCATTCCATTGGACAAATAAGCTTGGAACACTAACAGGAAAATTAAATTTGTTTGTTATATGTTATGACTTATTTTTTCTTGAAAATTGTTGACAAAATCGAAAAAACTCGCCGATTGCGTCAAGTACATGTTTTTTACTCTCTTTAGCTTAAAACAGTCCCTCTTTAGTTTATAATAATCCCCCTTTAGCTTAAAATAGTCTGCGAAAAAGTCGCAAAGAGCGGTCGATCTTCTATTCTCCAAAGGGCAACTCTGCAAAGTGATGGCCCCCACCCACCCCTACCCCTCTACAAATGATTTTCCTGGATCCACCCCTTTACCGTCCGAGGACTAAATTTCGCTGAAGTCGAATTTTCGCTACAAAGGACACCGACATCTTTTATTATGCAAAACTTAAATACATCACAAAGCTATAAATTTATGAAACACCAACATACACTTACCAGTATTCTTATAAGCCAATCCCAATTTAGCAGGTGCTTGGGCTAAGGCTGTGGTAGAATTTATACCATATTCTTCCAATGTTCTCTCTGGCAACATCACCTAGTAGAAGTAAAAATAATTGGCTCTGGTTACATATTATTTTAAAATTACTTGAAATAGAAATAGTAACCTAAGTTTTTACAATGTTCTAAGATCTGAAAATTCACTTTTATCTGTCCATTTGTGGCCGGGGTCTTATTTCGTAACATTAAAAAAAATTGTTTTAAAAGCCTTGAAAATTTTCAAATGTGAAAAAAGAACTTTTAAGAATCTTTGGTTTCGAAATTATATTAGACACGAAATTTTAAAAATAAAACATTTGATGAAAAAAGGAACACTAAGATGGATGGGAAAATAAATTGAATGTCGCAATCACAGCATTTATTAGAAAATAATTAAAAAATGAATCGCAATAATTTACCAAAATATAAAAATAAGCAGGTTAGATAATCTAATATATAATAATTAGGGGATAGAAATAGATGGAAAAAGATGTACCCTTGGCAACATAAGAAAATACAAACTGGATGGGCAATCGCACTATTTATTCAAAAATGAATTGATTTTTTTTTTTTCATTTTTATTCACATTATAAAAATAAAATAGTTTTATTACTCTGATATGGAAATCAAATTATATGGCAAACTGGATGCAAATAGGTATCTCTTGGATATACTCTTGGAAATCCAGGGGAAAACGATTTGAGATGTGCAAAATCTGGCACTTCAGATTCAACAATTTAAAATTTGAAGTTACTACTTCATCTCATTATGTTGACTGCCGTATTTGAAAACAAAATACACGTCAGTTTATTGCCGCCTGACCCCCCCCCCCCCCCAAAAAAAAGAAACGGCTGTAATCTGGGCTGAAACTCTGCTCATCATCGGATAGGGGGTCCTAATTTTTGCAGAATTCGTAGTATTTAGTTTTTAGAAAATTTTAAAAAAAGTGTATATTTTATCAATTTCTCTGTAGAATAGGAAAAGGTTTATATAATACTAAAAGATGGGAATGGGGTACATTCTATGGAAGGGCTACATTCTAGTTATGGTGTTATGTAAATCAGAAATTGTGATTTTAAAAGATGTGCCGGCTGATGGATTCAAATAATAAGGATTTAAAAAGGAAACAGTTTATTGCCGCCTGACCCCCCCTTCCCCCCCAAAAAAAGAAACGGCAGTAATCTGGGCTGAAACTCTGCTCATCATCGGATAGGGGAGTCCTAATTTTTGCAGAATTCGTAGTATTTAGTTTTTAGAAAATTTTACAAAAAGTGTATATTTTATCAATTTCTCTGTAGAATAGGAAAAGGTTTATATAATACTAAAAGATGGGAATGGGGTACATTCTATGGAAGAGCTACATTCTAGTTATGGTGTTATGTAAATCAGAAATGGTGATTTTAAAACATGTGCCGGCTCATGGTTTCAAATAATAATAATTTAAAAAAAAAAACAGTTTATTGCCGCCTGACCCCCCCCCCTTCCCCCCAAAAAAAGAAACGGCAGTAATCTGGGCGGAAACTCTGCTCATCATCGGATAGGGGGGTCCTAATTCTTGCAGAATTTGTAGTATTTAGTTTTTAGAAAATTTTACAAAAAGTGTATATTTTATCAATTTCTCTGTAGAATAGGAAAAGGTTTATATAATACTAAACGATGGGAATGGGGTACATTCTATGGAAGAGCTACATTCTAGTTATGGTGTTATGTAAATCTGAAATGGTGATTTAAAAAATGTGCCGGCTGATGGATTCAAATAATAAGGATTTAAAAAAAAAACAGTTTATTGCCGCCTGACCCCCCCCCCCCTGACCCCCAAAAAAATAAACGGCAGTAATCTGGGCTGAAACTCTGCTCATCATCGGATAGGGGGGTCCTAATTTTTGCAGAATTCGTAGTATTTAGTTTTTAGAAAATTTTACAAAAAGTGTATATTTTATCAATTTCTCTGTAGAATAGGAAAAGGTTTATATAATACTAAAAGATGGGAATGGGGTACATTCTATGGAAGAGCTACATTCTAGTTATGGTGTTATGTAAATCAGAAATGGTGATTTTAAAAGATGTGCCGGCTGATGGATTCAAATAATAAGGATTTAAAAAAAAAAAAACAGTTTATTGCCGCCTGACCCCCCCCCTTCCCCCCAAAAAAAGAAACGGCAGTAATCTGGGCTGAAACTCTGCTCATCATCGGCTAGGGGGGTCCTAATTTTTGCAGAATTCGTAGTATTTAGATTTTAGAAAATTTTACCAAAAGTGTATATTTTACCAATTTCTCTGTAGAATAGGAAAAGGTTTATATAATACTAAAAGATGGGAATGGGGTACATTCTATGGAAGGGCTACATTCTAGTTATGGTGTTATGTAAATCAGAAATGGTGATTTTAAAAGATGTGCCGGCTGATGGTTTCAAATAATAAGGATTTAAAAAAAAAAACAGTTTATTGCCGCCTGACCCCCCCCCCTTCCCCCCAAAAAAAGAAACGGCAGTAATCTGGGCTGAAACTCTGCTCATCATCGGATAGGGGGGTCCTAATTTTTGTAGAATTTGTAGTATTTAGTTTTTAGAAAATTTTACAAAAAGTGTATATTTTATCAATTTCTCTGTAGAATAGGAAAAGGTTTATATAATACTAAAAGATGGGAATGGGGTACATTCTATGGAAGGGCTACATTCTAGTTATGGTGTCATGTAAATCAGAAATGGTGATTTTAAAAGATGTGCCGGCTGATGGATTCAAATAATAAGGATTTAAAAAAAAAACAGTTTATTGCCGCCTGACCCCCCCCCCTTCCCCCAAAAAAAAGAAACGGCAGTAATCTGGGCTGAAACTCTGCTCATCATCGGATAGGGGGGTCCTAATTTTTGCAGAATTTGTAGTATTTAGTTTTTAGAAAATTTTACGAAAAGTGTATATTTTATCAATTTCTCTGTAGAATAGGAAAAGGTTTATATAATACTAAAAGATGGGAATGGGGTACATTCTATGGAAGAGCTACATTCTAGTTATGGTGTTATGTAAATCTGAAATGGTGATTTTAAAAGATGTGCCGGCTGATGGATTCAAATAATAAGGATTTAAAAAAAAAACAGTTTATTGCCGCCTGACCCCCCCCCCTGACCCCCAAAAAAAGAAACGGCAGTAATCTGGGCTGAAACTCTGCTCATCATCGGATAGGGGGGTCCTAATTTTTGCAGAATTCGTAGTATTTAGTTTTTAGAAAATTTTACAAAAAGTGTATATTTTATCAATTTCTCTGTAGAATAGGAAAAGGTTTATATAATACTAAAAGATGGGAATGGGGTACATTCTATGGAAGAGCTACATTCTAGTTATGGTGTTATGTAAATCAGAAATGGTGATTTTAAAAGATGTGCCGGCTGATGGATTCAAATAATAAGGATTTAAAAAAAAAACAGTTTATTGCCGACTGACCCCCCCCCTTCCTTCCAAAAAAAGAAACGGCAGTAATCTGGGCTGAAACTCTGCTCATCATCGGCTAGGGGGGTCCTAATTTTTGCAGAATTCGTAGTATTTAGTTTTTAGAAAATTTTACAAAAAGTGTATATTTTACCAATTTCTCTGTAGAATAGGAAAAGGTTTATATAATACTAAAAGATGGGAATGGGGTACATTCTATGGAAGGGCTACATTCTAGTTATGGTGTTATGTAAATCAGAAATGGTGATTTTAAAAGATGTGCCGGCTGATGGTTTCAAATAATAAGGATTTAAAAAAAAAACAGTTTATTGCCGCCTGACCCCCCCTTCCCCCCAAAAAAAGAAACGGCAGTAATCTGGGCTGAAACTCTGCTCATCATCGGATAGGGGGGGGTCCTAATTTTTGTAGAATTTGTAGTATTTAGTTTTTAGAAAATTTTACAAAAAGTGTATATTTTATCAATTTCTCTGTAGAATAGGAAAAGGTTTATATAATACTAAAAGATGGGAATGGGGTACATTCTATGGAAGGGCTACATTCTAGTTATGGTGTCATGTAAATCAGAAATGGTGATTTTAAAAGATGTGCCGGCTGATGGATTCAAATAATAAGGATTTAAAAAAAAAACAGTTTATTGCCGCCTGACCCCCCCCCCCTTCCCCCAAAAAAAAAGAAACGGCAGTAATCTGGGCTGAAACTCTGCTCATCATCGGATAGGGGGTCCTAATTTTTGCAGAATTCGTAGTATTTAGTTTTTATAAAATTTTACAAAAAGTGTATATTTTATCAATTTCTCTGTAGAATAGGAAAAGGTTTATATAATACTAAAAGATGGGAATGGGGTACATTCTATGGAAGGGCTACATTCTAGTTATGGTGTTATGTAAATCAGAAATGGTGATTTTAAAAGATGTGCCGGCTGATGGATTCTTATAAAAAGGATTTAACAAAAACAATGTTTTACAGTATTACACTAATTCAAGAACTTCAGAAAATAGAGGATACAAGCAACGAGCTATAGTATACGAAGATACTACTGGCATTCTGATAACGTTATCCGCCACAATCTAAGAGCTAGAATCAAATAGCTTGATTGCTCCTTGAAGGCGGTAAGCCACTGTTCACTCTACCGATGACGTCAGAAATGGTCAATTCCCTCAAGCAGGGGAATTTTAACATGGAAATTACATATGACCAGAGGTGCTGAAATGTTCCAAAGATTAAAATTATTTTTACCATTTTCTAAAGGCTACTTTTATAAAAATAAAAATTAATTAACTTATTCATTTAATATGATAGACTTAAAAAAAGGTTTACATATGAATTTATCATTTTAAAACGATTTCTGCCAAAAACTTTCGCCCGTTTTTCAAATAAGGGAAGAAACTAAGCCGTTTTTAAGCCAAATGTTTTACATTAATAAGGAGATGATTTTTTTTTTAATTTATTTATTATTGACTTCACTTTACCATTAAAATTGTACTTATTTCATCAAGTTATCAATTATTCAAATGTTTTTAAATATCGTACACAAAATAAAACATAACATTAATATTTTAATTTTATACCTACCTTTTAATCCATTGGAATCAATTAAATATTGAGTACAAAGGCATAATTTTTTTTATTAAAAATGAATGAACTATAAAAATTGTAATGCAATCTATCCCAAAATTATATAGAAACTAAAACTAAAAGAATAAACAGAACAGATGTATAACGATTATGCAGGATATTATTCAGGAGGGAGGGGTGTGCTAAAATCGAGTGCATTCAAAATTTGGAGATTATTAATAACTTTTCATTTTTAGAACTTGGAAATGTAGATTTAAAGGTCCAATAACAACAAACTGATAAAAATTCGAACCATTTAAATATCGAGGTGGGAGGGATGATAAAAATTGTTTAAAAAATAAAACACATAAAGAAATATATTAGGATATTAAAGAAAATGACGTAAGAGAAAACGAAAAATACCAAATTTTTCGTTTTTGACTGCACTAAGGACGGAGCTGTAAAAACTTAAACTGTTCATTTTCAAAAAGTAACGAACGAGAAAAGCTGAAACAGTTTTTAGAAATCCCATCCGAAACATGAAAAATAACAGGTACACTTCAAGTCGATTAAAAAAAGAGGAGAAGGGAGTAAATTAGAAAAAGAAGAGTTTAAAAAATAAAATAAAAAATAATATGGAATCGAGTGGGGCATCAAAATGTCGGTGTACGAGACCATTAGAAAAACATTATTTTCTGTTTTCAGAGCCATTGGAGAAGAATGGGGGAGTAAGAAAAAAATTGAAAAATCGCCTTTACTTTGTTTTGGAAAGTAATGGACAAAATAATTGTAAAATTTATTTGAAGATAAACCCAAACACAGGAAAAGCGTCGAGGACACTTCAGGCTAATTACAAAAAGAGAATGAGAGAGAGAAAGTAATAAAATGGAATGTGAAAAAATATAGAACAAAAATATTCGAGTGAGGCATTAAAAATCGGACGCATAAAGACTAGGAGAAAATTATCACATGTGAGAAAATAGTGCTCAAACCTCAATCTTCCTATTGAAGTTCACTTGTAATGTTATTAAAATGTTCTGTAAGGAATGGTTTCTAATTAAATTAACAGTTTCCAGGGAAGTACTTTAACATCCCCCTGACCTCCCCATAAATACGCCTATGACAATGCATATTCAAATATTAAAGTGAAATGTTTTGTTGAAAAAATAAAATGTTTTGTATTTCTCCAACAACATTTTATTGCAAAAATAGTTCATAATGCTGTTCAAGTGCTTTAAAATTCTCATTTACAAGGTTAAATTCTTGAATATTTCTCTCGGAGGAGGGGGGGGGGCGGATTGCTTCATAATCGGGACTTCAATCCACCCACCCCCTTTAAAAAGATTATATGTTTGCCCATGCAACATACCAGATGTTGAATTGCGAGAAATATTTTGTATTCATCATGGAAGATTTCTATAAAGTGGAACGCCATAATTTTAACAGAAAAACCAAAGTTTGAAATACGCAAAAATATTCAGTGTGCTATAATAAAATGAAATGTTTTAATATTGTCCTAGTTTGCTAAGAGGTATGTGGTATGTACTATATGTGCAAAATGTATGTAGCTAAAAATAACTAAGTTATACCAACAATTTAAAATTGAACTATGCAGAAAACGACGTGACATATGGCCCAATTATTACTATTTATTACAACTTAAATACTTTTATTCTCTTTAGTGAGTCAAGAAATTTCAGTCCTCTGACGTAAACTGAAGATATGTAGTGGTAAAATATCATAAGTATTAAATATTTTTTTTATTAATATCATAAGTATAACTATTTAAATGAAAGTAAAATGACAACAGTAATAGAAAGTAAAATAGCAAGCAAATCTGCCTCTGTGAATGTTCCTAATACTTAAGTTTCTGCATATCTCATTTGAAGAAAAATTCATTTAGCTGAAAAAAATTAGGTGTTCCCCAAATAATGACCTATGTGTTCTATGCAAAATATACTGATGCCACCAAAAGGTTTATACACTTCCCCATTTACATGAAAAATGAATTAGATGAAAAATAAACTGAAAACATTTCAGAAATTCCCAAAATTATGACCATAGTCTTCAACAAATACAAATACCGTTGCCACCTAAAAAAATATTTTAAGAAATGATAACTCAAATATATTCACATTTTGCAAAAATACCTCCCAAAAAAATCACGAAAATTCAAGATATCAGACGGAGATCGTAACGTAAATTAAGATTACGGTGATTGCGATCCAGTTGGCTCCAGATCTGCGTTTGAATAAAACACTCCGGAATAAAATGTGTTTTAAATACGAAAATATGTTTTGGAGTCCATATGATTGATAAATATAACCTACCAAAATAAAATTAGCGAGGTACACTATTTAATTGATTTAACATGAAATGATCCTTAAACAAAACCCAGTAAATTTTGAAAATTATCCGTATACGCGTGCATCCTTCAGCACAAATCATTTGAGAACAGGATTAGAGAAATTTCTTAATTTTGCGCATTGCAGCTAGACATATTGTATGTATGCATTACATCAATCTCCGAAATCAACCTGCCTTAAGGTAGTTAAAAGACAAAAAACTATAAATGAAATATACCTCATCATCTTTATACAAATGCTGATTCTGTGGAGGAACTCTTGTAATTCCTTCAATTATTCTTTTCACTTCCTCGATGGTAGTATCTTCTTTAGCATCTAGACAGATGGTGGTTTTCTTGCGCATGATTATTAAGAAGACGTCCTACATTCAAAGCAATGTAAATTTCAATATAAAAAGACTAGCAATTTTCAGAATATGACACATACTACAAAATATTATATAATAATTTAAATTGTATAATGCATGTATTTACTCTTAACTGAAAAAATTAATTGACCGAATAATTTGGAATTTAGTAGGTAAGTCACTTGTGGTGATCCATGTATGCATCACCATAAACTTGGTGATCGTCAATATCGAAATTAAAAATACTGGAAATGTATCTCGTAAGTCTAAAGAAAGCTGTGGTTAGTTAAATGTTAATATTCCCCGATTTCCACCTTTTGCCCCTTTTTCGGTCGGACCATCATTCACATCAAAATTAAAAGATTTATGTTTTTTCCCATCTGAACATAAAAAATACCCAGTAAATAAACATTAACCCGTAAAACTTGGCGAAAAATATATTTTAACATTTATTCTGCGGAAGTACAAATTTTCTAATTATCGTGAGGTTTGGAGCAAGGAAAAAATATCTCTAATATTGAGCTACAAAGCTCTTGTGGAACATTGTACAATTCTCTTCTCAGTTTTTAAATTTGGTTTGTACCTGCTTCATTGTTGAAGCCATTTTTATATCATTAAAATGTTTTTTCCTTATTATAGATTATTTAATTAACCTCTCACTGTCTTTCAACTACAAAGTTGTTGGAAGAAGCCAAATCATCCTTTATAACAGCAATTCTATTGCTATATTTACAAAAAGTGTAAAATAAATAATTGAAACTTCGATAGTAGTAAGTGAAATAATGACCAGAGAACAAACAATACTGGAGTTTTGTTGCGACAAACGGATTGATTTGCACTCCCAATTTTTGAGAAAGTTTTCTAATTTTGATAAAAAGCTCTAAAATTCGCAATACATTTTTTGTGCAAAGCTGAAATAAATTTTGAGCCAAAATAATATTTAGAGATAAAATATATATATTTTTTTTACATACAGACGCTAAAATAAATTTAGTTTAAAGCTCTTATTTTTCTAAAATTTGTGATTTTATTTGAAATGCGAAAAGAACAGTATTATGGATCGCAAATAAAGAACACTCAATTTTTCAGAGCATACTACTAAATAAAATTAAAATTGCCCGTTACTTTAAGCCCTTCCTCGCATTTTTACTTCCCACTACTATGTAATAATATTTGAATATAGAAAGTAATATTTACACGAAAATATTCGAATTCGAGATCTTGATGCCAATATATGCTTTAAGACTTCCTGAACACGTTTTCACTATTTCAGGAGTTATATCCGTCTGTCTGTCAGTGGTCGATTACTTGCGTACACAATAGCGGCCACAAATATTAATGGATTTTCACGAAACTTTGTATCCAGCTTTGTTTTTGAAATAACTAGAACTAGATAGAATTTTTCTTTTTTTAATTCGAGGGAAAACTTCAAAATTTGGTTTTTTTTAACATGGCAGCATAGGGCAAAAATTGGCATGATCATGCATAAAAAGGGTTATTTATGGTTCAATGATCAAGAGTTTCAATTATTGTTGTGAAAAGTAGTGATGTTTTTGTTTGTGACGTGATTGACCTCCTCGGGGGAAAAGTTGCCCCCCCCCCCCCCCGATGGTGCACATTGTTAAGTACATTTAACAAAGGATTTTTTTAAGCCCTTCAAAGTAAAAGATAACAAGCCATAATTGAAGTCTTTGGATCCACGATACCGATGTTTCAAAAATTTCTTGTAAAATTAGGAAACAAAAAGATATTTAAAAATAGATTCAGGTATGATAAAATCGAGTTGAATCACATTCTAGTTAATTTAAGTCGAAAAACTATGTTAGGATTGGCCACATGGTAAACAATTGCTTTATATTGCAAAAGTTGTTTTGTAGTCAATAAGATTGGCACAATTCTCTTACCAAATTACATAAAAATTAATTAAGCGGAATGAAGCCGAACTCGACTGTCTCATAAACAAAAACAAATCCATTTTCAAATAGCCTGTTATTTTTATTTTTTATTGCAGGAAAAAATTTGAAAAATTTATATCGTTGGTCCAAATGATTTAAATTTAAAATTATCGATGTTTATAGCTGAAAATTTAAGGCTATTAACAAGGGCTATTTATGGCTCAATGATTACGAAACTTCAAGTTTCAATCATTGTTTTGAAAATTAGCCGTAATTTTGTTTGTGACGGCATTGACTTCCTCCCCCCCCCCCCCCCCAATGGTGCACATTCTCAGGTTAAGGTACGGTCCTAGCAATCAAAAGATATTTTCAAGCCCTTCAAAGTGAAGGGAAATCAGCTATAATTGTAGTTATTTGTATCTACGACACCGATTTTTTAAATTTTTTCTTGTAAAATATGAAAACAAAAAGCTATTTAAAAATGAATTCTGATATGATAAAGTCGAACGGAATCCCACTCCAGTTAATTTAACTTTAAAATTACAGAAATTCATAGATGAAAACTTCAAGTTTCAATCATTGTTTGAAAATTAGCCGTATTTTTGTTTGTGACGGCATTGACTTCCTCCCCCCCCCCCCAATGATGCACATTGTCAGGTTTTGTAACGGTCCTATCAACCAAAAGATATTTTCAAGCCCTTCAAAGTGAAGGGAAATAAGCTATAATTGTAGTTATTTGTATCTGCGACACCGATTTTTCAAATTTTTTCTTGTAAAATATGGAAACAAAAAGCTATTTAAAAATGAATTCTGATATGATAAAGTCGAGTGGAATCCCACTCCAGTTAATTTAACTTTAAAATTACAGACATTCATAGATGAAAATTTAGGCCGAAAAACTATGTTTGGGTTTAACTTAAATGCACACAAAAAGTCTACTATTTAGGTTTTAAATTAACTGTCATAAGCTCCTACAAAACATGAAATAGCACTTTTTCTTTATCCAGCCATATGGTAAACAATTGTTTTATAAATACAAAATTTGATTTGGAGTCTTTAAGACTAGATTGATACAATCAATTCTCCTATCAAATTATATCAAAATTAATTAACTGGAGTGAGGTTGAACTCGACATTCTTATAACCGAATCCATTTTTAAATAGCCTTTTATATATATTTTTTTGCAAATTTTGTAAGTAAAAATTTGAAAAACCTGTACCGTTGGTCTAAATAAATTAAATTTAAGGTACAGATTGGATATAAAGAACTTGGATTTTTCAACTTTTTTTCACGAGTCAATTGTGGCGCCAAATGGCCAAATGTGGCGCGCCTGCTTTTGCGCAACATTTTGCATTTTCTGGAAATTCTGGCAACCCCACTCCTTTAAGCTTTCTGATGCAGTCGGCTGCGGCCATTTTATTTTTGTTTTGTTGTTGGTGTGTGTGTAAAAACGTGTCTGAGTGTGTTAAAAACGTAAATATCATACAGGAATTAAAGATAGCACATGTTATTAGATGAAATAATGTAGAAGCCGAAAATTTACATAGAAATAATGAGAGTTTTTTTATGACCGCAATGTGGAAACAATTATTTGTGCAATTTGGATATTTACACGTGTTTTTCTTTGAAAAGTTTTGGATTTCATTAAACCAGGTACTGTGTTTTTATTTTGTTGTAAACTTAAAGTATCGTTTCTTTTAAATTTCTTTAAAGTACAAACTTTTTTCTAAGTATTGTTTTTTCTTAAATTTAGTTAAAGTACAAACTTTTTTCTAAGTATTGTTTTTTTCTTAAATTTAGTTAAAGTACAAACTTTTTTCTAAGTTTCGTTTTTTCTTAAATTTAGTTAAAGTACAAACTTTTTTCTAGGTATCGTTTTTTCTTAAATTGTGTTAAAGTACAAACTAAGTATCGTTTTCTCTTAAATTTAGTTAAAGTATAAACTTTTTTCTAAGTATCGTTTTTCTTAAATTTAAATAATAATTAACAAATCTTTTCTTAAAAGTATTGTTAATTATCGGCATTTTTATGCATTTTTTCTAAGTATCGTTTCTCGTAAATTTAGTAATTTCGTATTTTTAATAAGTATTGTTAATTATCGGCATTTTTTATTAGCTATGTTTAGATTTCTTACGCGTAAAGTTCAAGATGGCGTCCGTTAAGAATTTATAAACACCGTACGCGTTGGTGCCAGTCTTGGCGACAAAAAAAAAATGGCGGATTTAGCCAAATTCTTTATATCCAATCTGTTCCAAATTTAAAATTACAGAAGTTCATAGATTAACATTTAGGCCCAAAAACTATGTTTGAGTTTAACTTAAATGCACACAAAAAATCTAATATTTAGGTTTTTAAATTAACCCTATCCCCCCACCCCCCCCACCCGGAATTCAAATAAAAATTCATAAGCTCCTACAAAATATGAAAGAGCATTCTTTTTTATCCGACCACATGGTAAACAATTGTTTTATAAATACAAAAATTGTGTTGAAGTCTATAAGATTGTTACAATTCTCTTACCAAATTACATCAAAATTAAATAAGTGGAATGAAGCTGAACTCGACTTTCTCATATCGGAATCCATTTTTAAATAATCTATTATTTTTATTTTTCTGCAAATTTTGCAGGAGAAAATTTGAAAAATCTATCAGTGATCCAAATGATCACAATTATAGCCTGTTACCATTTATTTTAAAGAGCTGGAAAAAATCTCCAATTGATACCACATTTCACAACGGACTCCTTGGGTGAGGTAACCCCCCCCCTCCCCTTCTCAGGAGGATGACGTCACGAACACAAAAATTGCATCGCGACTCCATTTTCCACTACAATGATTGAAACTGTTAAGTGTACCGATCATTGAGCCATAAATAACCACTTTTATGCATAATTATGTTAAATTTCGTCCTATGCTACCACGTTAAAAAAAATATATAATATCAAATAAATTTCGAAGTTTTCGATCGAATTAAATTTTTTTTTTATCTAGTTCTAAATATTTTGATAACAAAGCCGAATGTAAAGCTTCGTAAACATCCATTAATATTTATGGCAGCAATTATGTAGACAAAATATCGACTAAAGACGGACAACACTCTAAAAATTGTCAAAACGTGTTTAAAGTCTTAAAATATATATTGGCATCAAAATCTCGAATTCGAAATTTTTTATACTTTAATTTTACGTATTATTTCCCATATTCTTTAGTAAATTGAATTGTACAATTGCACTATTTATGCAAAAATAATTAAAAAATTAACCTTAATAATTGACCAAAATGTGAAAATAAGCAAGTTTAATAAATCTAATGATTATTGTTTAGAGAATGGAATTGGGTGGAAAAGGGTATTATGGATTCTCAACCGAAAATCTCAATCGTATATATATACTAAATGTATCAAAATAATAATAATAATAACATGAATTATAAACCAAAATATGAAAATAAGCAAGTTTTGTCTACTTAGTATACAATAATTTCAGGAAGGAGATGTATGGGAAAAAACACGTGTCAGCTTTGGGCAATGCAAGCGGTATCTCCTGAATTACTCAGTCCCCTTATTTACGCGAAAATAATTAAAAATTAACTTTAATAATTAACCAAAATGTTAAAATAAGCCAGTTTAGTCAATCTAATGATTAATATTTATATCATGAAGATCGATACTTGTAGACTCCCAGGACTACACTACAATTCACTGAATCGTACAATAGTACATAATGAGAGAAAACAATAAAAAAAAAATCAACATGAATAATAAATCAAAACATGAAAATAAACAAGTTTTGTAGGAAATTGCGTAATAGTTAGAATCTCTGAACTTATGCAATTAAAAATTCTATAAGGAACTTACCATTTTGTTTTTCTTGTCACTAGACACGTGCTGATCCAACGTTATTATAATATAAACCACACACTCGTTGATCACACTCTAGATCTGGAAACGAACTCAGAACACTCCAAACTGACCGAATGCAACAAGTGCCGCAAAATGGAGAACGATTTTCATTGGTGCTTGGGTTACCAGTAATGTCACGATTTTGACTTGGCACACTTCTTGGCGGGAATAGGAAATCTTTTTACAGTTATCGCTAGAAATGGCGAAAGTAACTAAATAAATCAATCATTGGAATGAGTTGTTTGAATCATCGAAGTGAAATACAGGTATATATGTTTGTGTACTTTCATAAACTGTACCTCTATAAATGCTTAAAATTAGAAGAGAAAAATAAAATAAAGGTGAAACTTTTAATACGCCTAGTTTCCTCTCTTTTTTGTTAAAAATATATTTCGTATTTTGTTACTCCTCGTATTTTGTTAAAAATACACGTTTACTGAAGTTAAGGAATAATTTTAGTGGCACGTTTATAATACTAAATGGTATGGTAGTTCTGTAAATGTATACTTTTAAAATCTCAAAGTTTATACAGGTTTTTTATTCATTATTAAAATGTTGATGCATTAATATTAAACATCAACAACTTTAAATAATATAATTAATGTTTTTTTCGAAATTAAGGCCAATTTCACTGATGCTTTTATTAATTGAATTGAAAACAAGTAAAAACAAACAAAAAACGTATTTTCTTTTCAAATACACCCTTTTATTAGTTGTATGTAACTTAAATATATGAAGGACAACACCATACAAAATGTTTGCTCCGGTTCCCGAGTTTTTCCTTAGAATAACATTAAGTTATTCTTTAGTGCATTACTCTTAACAGTTCCTGTACGGGCTCGGATGGTAAGGTTCAAAATCCAATGAATTAAAATATACCATGAAAGATAATCATGCCAAATATGATATGATTTTTCTAGATACACCGGATCTCGAGTTATTCCCGCATAATGAGTATATATCTATGGCGGGCACAGGGTGGGCTAGCCCGATAAGGCTCAAAATGCAAGAAATCAATATATACCGTAAAAGACAACGAAATACTAAATCTGGACCTTCCAACTAGAAAATTAAAATATATCACAAAAGACAACGACATGCCAAATTTCATGTTAGTGTGATTAATGGAACTTGATTAGTTAGGACCTAAACAATAGGTATTTTGAAATACATCAGACGTATTCAGCACTGTTTTACTCCTGTACAAAAAATTATTTTATAGAGCAAAGCGCGGCAATAAGTCGCCGAGTCTGCGAGTCTTCGACCCCAAGTCACGTGATACATGCAGTGGTCACTTTTTCAATCTCTTCTGAATAGCAATGCGCAGTCTACCTATATCTCTGGTCGAAGGTTTGAATCATAGGATTAATTTTTCTCCTTTATGTGCAAAAGGGCCTTTCAGAGTATGTTTTCTAATGTGTGTTGTTGAGTGCATGCTTATGGCATTTATGAAGTTTTAATGTGGGCAGGAGCCTTCGAGAAGGCAGGATTGCCTTCTCGAGATGTCAGATTAATCTAGATTTTCTTGTGATTAGTTAGTTGATCAGTTAATAGGTAGATTTTAAAGTATTGTGAAAGTCAACTAAAACATCGCAGACTAGGGCATTTATGGATAAAACTTCAAACCAAATATCCCCTTCCCTCGAAAAATTTAGAATTCAATAATATATAAATAGTTTTACACATTTGAAAAAAATAAGTTCATACCATGAAATATTTTTCTTTAAATGCATAAGCATATTGATAGTATTTAATATTAAAGAATTACGGTATTGACCAGTAAAGACTTGTAAGTTTGATGTATGCATACATATGTTTGCAATGTTGATTAATAGGTTTATGATACCTAAATATTTAAAACTATTTAAACTATTATTGAAGTGCATTGGAAAGGAAGCATTTTTACTTTCCCTGCAATACATGGTAATGTATAGGGAAAGTATTGGAATCATGTCGAAAATCGCAACACGAGTTTTCGACGGATCTACACTTTTCAAGACATCTAGAATACGAAAAAACCATTTTTAGCGTGACGTCTGTGTGTGTGTCTGTGTGAATACACCGAATTTCACAAAATTTTGTAGGTAAGTCACTTGTGGGCGAGTCTGGTGCTGATTAGTTTTGTGTACGATTCGGGATAAAAGAACCTGCCTTTTTTTGCGAAATGGCCCGCAAATGTTTGTATCCACTCTAGCTGAAAAACTAATGGATTGAATTTCACAAAATTCGGTAGATGAGTCACGTATAGGTCACTCTGGTGCTGATTAGATTTTGGTACGATTCAGAAAGAAATAACCTGCCTTTTTTTGCAGAATGGCCCGCAAAAATTGTCAACATCAAAACTAAAAAGCTACGTATGCTCAAATATATCCATTAAATGCTTGTTTAATACGTAATTTTTAACGAAGAAAAGCATAAGACCAACCCCATTACACTAGGACTAGTCGTTCTCGAGATATATTAGTTTTATTCGTTTTCTCTCCACGCTACCTTTGAAAATAAGTCCAGTTATCAAATGAGAACGAAAATTGAATTAAAAGAGAATTAAATTTTATTGAAATAAAGAGAACGTGGATATAAGTCTGCAGGGAAAGTCATGTGTTGCCCACATCAGATTTTTTACTTTCCCTGTAATACATGGTAATATATAGGGAAAGTATTGGAATCATGCCGAAAATCACAAGTCGAGTTTTCGACGAATTTACACGCTTCGAGACCTCTAGAATCAGAAATTTTTTTTAGCGTGATGCCTGCGTGTTTGTCTGTCTGTCTGTCTCTGCAGATTTTTATTCACTCTAAATAAAAGACTAATTGACCGAATTTCATAAAATTTGGTAGGTAAGTCCTTTGTGTGAGAATCTGGTGCAGATTTGTTTTGGGTACGATTCGGAATAAAAGGATCCGCCTTTTTTGGCGAAATAGCCCGCAAAAATTGTATCCACTCTAGCTAAAAAATTAATGGACCGAATTTCACACATTTCTGTAGATAAGTTGCTTGTGGGTTACCTTGGTGCTGATTATATTTTGGTACTATTCAGCAAATAAATAACCTGTCTTTTTTTTGCAAAATGGCTCTCCAAATTCGTCAAAATCTAAAATAAAAAACTACGTGTGCTCAAATATATCCACTAAATGCTTGTTTTATTCATAATTCTTAACGAAGAAACAAATAAGATCAACCCCATTACACTAGGACTAGCCCTTTTCGAGAAATTTTAGTTTTTTCGTAATTTCTCTACGCCACCTTTAAAAATAAGACCAGTCACCAAATGAGAACGAAAATTGAATTAAACGTGAATTAAATTTAATTAAGATAAAGAGAACGTGGATATAAGTCTGCAGCGAAAGTCATATGCTGCCCACATCAGATATTTTACTTTCCCTGCAATATATGGTAATGTATAGGGAAAGTATTGGAATCATGTCGAAAATCTTAACTCGAGTTTTCGCAAGACCTCTAGAATACGAAAAAACCATTTTCAGCGTGACGTCTGTGTGTGTGTCTGTTTGTCTGTGCAGATTTTTATCCACTCTAACTAAAAAACTAATTGATCGAATTTCATAAAATTCGGTACGTAAGTCACTTATGGGCGAATCTGGTGCTGATTAGTTTTGGGTACAATTCGGGATAAAAGGACCCGCCTTTTTTTTTTTTACATAATGGCTCGAGGAAGCATCTATCCACTCTAGCTGAAAAACTAATGGACCGAATTTCACAAAAATCGGTTGATAAGTAGCTTGTGAGCCATCCTGGTGCTGAATCGATTTTGGTACGATTCGGAAAAAAATAACCTGCCTTTTTTTGCAAAATGGCCGGCAAAAATCGTTAAAATGTAAACTAAAACACTACGTATGCTCAAATATATCCATTAAATGCTTGTTTTATACGTAATTGGTAACGAAGAAAAGAATAAGACCAACCTAGTTACATTAGGACTAGTCGTTCTCGAGATATTTTAGTTTTTTCGTATTTACTCTGTGCCACCTTTGAAAATAAATCCAGTTACCAAATGAGAACGAAAATTGAATTAAAAGTGAATTATATTTAATTAAAATAAAAAGAAGGTGGATATAAATCTGCAGGGAAAGTTATGTGCTGTCCACATCAGATTTTTACTTTCCCTGCAATACATGGTAATGTATAGGGAAAGTATTGGAATCATGTCGAAAATTGCAACTGGAGTTTTCAACGGATCTACACGTTTCGAGACCCCTAAAATACGAAAAAACTATTTTTAGCATGACGCCTGTGTGTGTGTGTGTCTGTCTGTCTGTCTATGTGTCTGTGTGTCTGTTTGTCTGTCTGTGCAATGAATGTATCCACTCTAGCTAAAAACCTAATGAACTGAATTTCACGTAATTTGGTAGGTAAGTCACTTGGGTGAGACCCTGGGGTTGATTAGATTTTGGAAGGATTCGTAAATAAAAAAACCGCCTTTCTTTGCGAAATGGCCCGCAAAAATTTCATGTATCCACTCTAGCTAAAATACTAATCTATTAAATTTCACAAAATTTGGTAGATAAGTTTCTTATGGGATACTCTGGCGCTGATTAGATTTTGGTACCATTCTGAAAAGAAGAACCTGCCTTTTTTTCCAAAATAGCCCGCAAAATTCTGAAAAGAAAAAAAGATCTATTTATGCTCAAATGTATCAATTAATTCCTTGTTTTATATTCAATTTTTGACGAGGAAAGGAAAATAACACACTCCGTTATGCTTTAGGATTAACCGTTCTCAAGATATATGAGATTTCTTGCATTTTTATTACGCCGATTTTGGAAAAATGTCCAATTACCAAATAAAAACAAAAATTGAATTAAAAATGCAAATTTTGTGTTATTTGGTGCATTTTAAACTCAAACTAACGAATTATTAAAGAAATAAAGATAATATGAATAGTCGGCAGAGAAAGTCATGTGCTGCCCACATCAGATTTTCACTTTCCCTGCAATACAGGGCAATGTATAGGGAAAGTATTAGAATCGTACCGAAAATCGCAACTCGTGTTTTCGACGGATCTACACGTTTCGGGACCTCTAGAATACGATAAAACCATTTTTAGCGTGACATCTGTGTGTGTGTCTGTTTGTGCAGGTTTTGTATCCACTTTAACTAAAGACTAATTGACCGAATTTCATAAAATTTGGGAGCTATGTCACTTGTAGGCGATTCTGGTGCTGATTAGTTTTGGGTATAATTCGGGATAAAAGAACCCGCCTCTTTTTGCGAAATAGCCCGCAAAAATTGCCTGTTTCCACTCTAGCTGAAAAACTGATAAACCGCATTTCACAAAAATTGGTTGATAAGTCGCTTGTGGGTTACCCTGGTGCTAATTAGATTTTGGTACGTTTCGGAAAAAAATAACCTGCCTTCATTTGCCATTTAAAGAATTAAATACAAGTTATATTGCATATGGTTACATATGGTATTGCATATGGTATGCACAAGTTATATTGCATATAAATTAAAGAACCCAAATTTGAAAAATCTGTACAAATCAAGATTGAAAACAAATCAAGAAATACCCCCAATCTTTTGGACCCGGGCGACGACTCCCCCCCCCCCCTCAAGTTTTTGGAGTTTTCAATTCAAAGCGTGGAACGAGGAAAAAACCTTATTCGGACTAATTCCAATGCAAAAGCCATAAGAGTTTAATAAATTGGTCATTTGTCTGCAACCCTACTCCAAAGCAGTCTTTACCATGGATCATGCATGTCTCAAAAGACATCAGCTGTCTACCATTATCTTTAATGTGTTGCTTATTTTAGGCGTCCCTCATCCATGTGTACCTATAATCACAAAATACTATAATAATCTGTGCCTATAATCATCTATGTATAGTAAAAGGTGTCTGTCTCCGATCTCAGTCGACAACTGAACAATACGGAGTGATATACACATCAAGACAGGCTCGATAATCTCCTTTGAATGGAGTGGAGAGATATTTATGTCCGTGAGAATTTTTCTCAACCAGCAACTTTATTTACTGTGTAGGAATGTCAGTACAGAGCACAAGGGGCAAAGCGGCTTTAATTTCCTGTATCAGTTTCTGATGCTTATCTTCATACTTTGACATTAATTCAAAGACCCAACCCATCTGCAGTATCTAGATTTGCGTATAATCCCATAGACCTCACATTCTTATACTTGTAAGATGTATGAACGACCTCGGACAGAGCCATCTTGATTACCAATCTTGTGCCAACTCGATTGGTAATAAAAACGGCCCTGCCCCACATAATAATCATTCAATGGTCCTCCCCATAAAAAGTAATCAAACATTGGAATGAATCATTTGAATCATATAAGTATTTTTCTAACACCTGTATGTGCAACTGTTCTTTTAGAATAGGTTTTTTAACTTTCCCTGCAATACATGGTAATGTATAGGAAAAGTATTGGAATCTTGTCGAAAATCGCAACTGGAGTTTTCGACGGATCTACACGTTTTGGAACCTCTAGAACTCAATAGAATTTCCCCAAAAATTGAATTTGAAATATATTTATTCCTTATTAAATTTATAGATGGTATGATGTTACGAAACATGACATATGGTACATAGTCATTGTATATTTATTTTGCTGCATCCAGGCCAGAACATATTCTTTTGTTCTGTTTATTCTGTAGCTGCTTGGAAACAACCTGAACGTTGCAAAGAGCAATTTCTTATTTTGATTTCGAAATGTCGTCGGATAAATAAGTCTTCAATTTCTCATTTGAAATTATAATTTTTTGGTATCCGGTTCTCATTTATTCATCCGCATTCTTCGCACAGAGCAAACTTCTATTACTTAATAGTGGACAAGGAGATTTTCATCCGCTAATTGAGAATTTTGTTTCATGTGTAATTCCAATTTTTTTTTTGCTTCAATAATGATCTATTTTTTGCTTTTTCATTCATTTTGACCTTATCCAATCTGACGTTAAAGAAATGCAGCAATTCTTATACAACTCATTCTGTATCTTATGGTATTTACATTCTCCATAAGTGAACATCAGGCTTCGTTGTAAAAATAATCAAAGTTGGAAGATCATTTAAACTCAAATATATTGTAATTGCGTTATTTCAGTATGTAGATACACAGAATTTAAGCAAAAATAAAGCGGTTTTAGGTCAGATGCAACACTAAATATGAATTAAGAAGAACTTTAAAAATCACAATTTTGGCACAAGATGGATGCCATATTTTATTTTGAAGTGGGTCACTTGATCTATTCATATAAAGGGTGTAATTATTATTTTAATTTTTATTTAAAAACTACTGAATATATTTTGACGAATTTTTTGTTATATATTTTATGGGATAATTTGAATATTTCCTAAAACTTTCGAAGCAATTTATGAATTTTAAATTTGCTTAAAAAATGTTTGAAAAATGAGGTCGCATAGGGTTCAATGTATTTCATTTTTTCAACCTAGGTTCAATCCAAAACTAATTTGGTAATATTATTCATTAATATTCCCAAAGGTCCCACAGACCGTCTGAACAAAATACTAAAATTTTATTTCGATAAAGTCATATTTGCGGCAGTTATCGTGCTAATGGACAGACAGACAGAATGAAAAAAGTCATAAACACTTTTCAACTATGTTGTAAAGAGTTAAAAAAAATAGAAGTTTTATTATGAATGTAGCCAAAATAGGAGGGGACCCATGACACAGTATTCTAAACCATTGTGCAAACTTGCCAATCATTTCATGCCATAGGACCGGCGCTAGCCTTAACAGAAAATTTTAAAAGGTTTTGTCAGCGGCTAGTTCTTTTTTAAATATAGAGAGATAAAATGAAAAAGTACTTTCATTTATTTACTTGAATATAAAATGCATTTAACTTTTTAATGTGAAGAACACAATGCCAGCTTTAGCCACTTGTCGTGAAACTGTAGATCTGCAACTACTGTTAAACTGTTGCATTATGCCTAATAAAGAAATTTTAACTTTTTTGTTGACGCTAACACTGAACTATTTTTGCTGTGACATTGCTCATAAAGCTTATTGTACCAAGGCTTCGAATTTTCATGTGATTTTTAAATTTAAAGACTGGATACTTTTTTCAAATGAAATTTGAAAAACTGTAATAGAACTTAAAACATTCTAAAACATCAATGAAGCAAACCGAGACAAATCAGTGCATGATATGAGCTTATTTAAAATTTAAAGGCAGAATACTTTTATCAAATGAAATTTGAAAAACTGTAATAGAACTTAAAGCATTCTAAAACATCAATGAAGCAAACCCAGACACACCAGTGCATTATATGAGCTTATTTATCAAAAATAAAATCGTATGCAATATGCAAACTGATGACGTATAATCAGATAACAATTGGTTAAATTCTGTAATCAATCCTTGAATTTTACAAGTATCGATAATGTGAAACATGATTTTTTATCCACACATGCGAAATTTTGAGTTATATTTTCAAATATCATAAGAAATGGAAATTTATCTATAAAATTGGTCTAAATGTATACATGCATGACATCTTTCATAAAGAAATATTTCAAGAATAAAAAAAAAAATTGAAAATGTAAAATTTAAGTTATGTACTGAGAAAAATTGGTCTATGAATTGATGTTTTAGTCTAAATGCATACATTCCATTCATGTACAGACAGAAAAATGAAGCAATTTAAGTTATAGCGAGAATTTATCTCCTTGGTCACTGTGTGTATAATTGAATAAATGGGTACTTCTGTGTCTCTACGACACCAAGGAGTGGTGATAAACATTTTTACTTTCCTTATATACAATAATGTATAAGGAAAGTATTGTGACGGGATCGAAAATTCGAATTCGAGTTTTCGACGGGAGAGCACGTTTCAAGCATCCCTGATCACGAATCGGACATTTTTTAGATGATGTCTGTGTGTGTGTATGTGTGAAAGTATGTGTGTGTGTCAGTGAGACTGTGGAGACGATAACTGACGAACGAATAGACCGATTCGAGCGAAATTTGGTACAAAAATTACAATTCGTGAATACTGGAAGCCTGTTGTTTTTATGTGCAATCGAATGTTCAGAACCCCCCCTAAATTTTCGAGTGAAATTTTGAAAAAATCATCAAAAAATCAAAACATCTAATACAGTTACGCAAATAGACATTTCTTATGTAATTTTTCATTAGAAAATGATTAACATGAATTTTAGAACGCTAGCATGAACCGTTCTCGAGATATTGCGCATTTTTCAAAAAATTATATAAAATATAAAAAAAAATATTTCCTCTTGAGAAACATGTTCACTTTTCATAAGTAATATCATGCGAAAAATTTGGTGACATCATTCTCGTGGATCTAGCTCGTTCCATTCATGAAAAAGATACTTTGAGTAATACATTTGTATTTGAACGCCAATAGTCATTTATCTGCTATAAGAATAAATTATTTCTCCGTCCATAACGCTTGGCGAGATTTTGGCGGAGTGTCGCCGACTTGGCGACTTTTTTTAAATGTTACCAAACAAAAGAAAGTCTCGCCAAATGGATAACAATGACGCTAAGTGAATGAAAATAACGACTGTTTAACGAAAATTCAAAATATCTTGGAAAAAAATATAAGTATCTACTTTAAAAATAACCCATTTTGCTTTTCCTGTAAAAGTAGTAAATGCATTGCATTATATATGGAAAGTTATGTGCTGCCCACATCAGATTTTTTGTGATGATAACCATAAATATATCGCCACACGGTGTTCATTTTTTAAAGTAGGAGAAATTTTAAGTCGTAGGAAGAAAATTTTACTTTGCGAGGTTCTTGACTGATAAAAACTTTACTGTGGTTGTATAAAGTGTTCTTAGAGGTGAGTGTTATTCAATGGAAAGCGCAAATGTTGATGGCCACAAATGCTCATTGGTTCGCTTGACGTTGAAAGCCATCAGCATGCCGTTTCGACTGAAAGACGGGAGATGCCGAGGAATTGTATACTTGCATGTTAAAAAGAAAAAATAATCATTTAACTTAAAAACATACGCGTCTTGGAAAATCTAAGTTCTACAAATTTTAAGCAAAAAATCCCAGGTGGTAATACTGGTATTTGGTAAGAACTTCAACGTTTGAAAAATATTAACGTTTTTGGTGACGACAACACAAAACTTTTTGTCAATGGCAACGAATTATGCCTAAAATATGTTGATTCATAATAACGATATTCAGAAATTGAACGAATGCTAGCGACACATGGTGTCCACTTTGCGAAAGCATTTTAATGATGACACACTAAACTTATTCATGAATGGCAACTAAGTATGCTATTGGTCGGATATAGCGCGTTACAAGTAACGAAACTACAGTACTCTAACAGCATTTTTTTTCACAGTGACGTAAGATTTACGTCACACTGTGACTTTGGGACGTCGCAGTACGTCTCGGCAATGTCATATTGAGGTCACAGCGAAGTCATTTTGGTCATTTTCATGGTAGTTTGTGACGTCGCCTATTAGCGTGTTTGTGACGTCACATTGTAATGTCGTCACATTGTTACGTGTTAATTAAATTGTGGAAACGTCACAAAATATAGTCACAATGAAGTTACAAAATTACTAATACGTAATGTCGCATAGAAGTCACATTGTGACCCAGGTGTCACGTGACTACAACGTCACTGTCACACATGTGTCTTGCTGTGAGGGTAGTCACTACTTTTTCTCGCAGTTTGCCGTGTAACGCGCGACTTAATAAATCACTAGTTCGTATCGAGTTATTTAACGTTACTTTAGAAAGCAAACAAGGTGCCATTCTATATATCGTGTGATCGCCCTTTCTTCCTTTGTACGAAATTTCGTATTCTGGGCAACGATGTACATTCTGCAAAGTGTCTTGCGCTCTGGAACAAATAAAAAATGTCGATTGTTTTAGCCGACGAGACATCTTCAGACCTAAGTGCCCGTCTCATAATACCAAATTAGACGATATGGAACTTAATGTCTGTCGTCGAACGCATATGCCGGTTCCTGAGAGAGAAACTATATAAGTTTTTCGATGTTGCAGGGTTAAGAAAGCCACTGCCTCGTGAAGTTTTTTTTATATGGATATATTATTTGTGTGGGGTATATTAGATGTGTTATTTCCCAAAAGACCCTGCATATTTGATTGCAATTTTGAGACGCAAATTCTACTAAAAATGAACAAACCTGTTTTTAAAGAAATAGTTTTTACTTTTATTTTATAATATTGTTCTCGGAAGTGGGTAAAATCAGATATCTTTGAGAATATGTAGTCTATTAATTCATTTTTGCGAGCCATTTCCAAAAAAAAAAAAAAAAAAAAATTATGAATTGTACCAAAATCTTATCAGCACCAGGATAACCCACAAGCGACTTATCTACTACATTTTGAGAAATTCGGTCCATTAGTTTTTCAGCTAGAGTGGATACAGCAATTTTTGCAGGCCATTTCGCAAAATAAGGCGGGTTCTTTTACCCCGAATCGTATCAGAAACTAATCAGCACCAGGGTCATATACAAGTGATTTACCCACCAAATTTTATGAGATTCGGACCATTTGTCTATGAGTTAAGAGTGGATACATACATTGCATAGACAGATACGCACACACACACAGACGTCACGCTAAAAATGTTTTTTTAATGTTCTAGAGGTCCCAAAATGTGTAGGTCTGTCGAAAACTCGAGTTACGATTTTCGGCATGATTCCATTATTTTCCCTATGCATTACCATATATTGCAGGGAAAATAATACGATTTTTACCCACACTTATGAAGTTTTGTGTTATATTTTCAAAATCAAATACCATAAAAATGGAAATTTTCATACAAAATTGATGTATGAATTGACATTTTAGTCTAAATGTACACATGGCATCTTTCATAACAGAATTTTTCATGAATATAAAAAAAAATGTACAATTTTTGTAACATAATGAGTAAAATTGGTCTATGAATTGATATTTTTAGTCTAAATGCAAGTGTTCCATTCATGCACAGACAGATAAAATGAAGCAATTTAAATTATAGCGAGAAGTTATCTCTTTGGTCTCTGTGTGCATAATTGAATAAATATATTCTTTTGTTACTACTCGAATATTTTAACTTTGAATAATGTGAAACTCAGATCACATGAAATCTTCTTCAGTAACAGATAATGCAACATTTTTTATTTTATTTTATATATAAATCTTTAAATCGAATTGTTGGCATTTATATACTTCTAAATTCTATGTATTTTTAAACATTGAAATTATTACACCGATAAAAATCTTAAATGTAAAACTGCATTTAAAACTTAGAAAAAAATCACCTTTATGAAAACTTATAAGTAAATATATATCATTACCTAAAAGCATATATTAGTTTCCCAATTTCAGAAAATTTTACATGTCTATAAAAAGTTTGAGACTTAGAAGAACTTATGCAATTAATTTAGTGTTATTATACCTAGAGAACTCATGAAAACTACTTAATAGATAGCCCACCACCTAGGAAAAATTATATGTATTAGTACATCTTTGCAAATAATTTAATTAACATTTGGAAAATTCCGCCTAATCTTTAAAAGTTTTCTAAGTACGATTTACCTCTTAGACAGCTCATCATTTATGAAATAGAAGTAAAATAACATTTAACTCTTTTCATCATTACTTAAAAGTATACGATATTAATTTTCCGATTTCAGAAAATGTTACATTCCTATAAAATGTTTGAGACTTAGAAAACCTTTAAAATATTACTTTTCTACACGGATGTACAATTTACTTCCTTGGTGTAACTCAATACTTTGAAAAAATTACGGATGTTTTTCAATTTTGATATTAGTGAAAGTAAAATTACATTGCATTCTTAGAAAAAATTTAAATATACATTAATCCAGCAGTTAATGAATATTTGACGTGTAAGTGTGTTTAAAGTTCTCAAATATAATGAGATGTAAATAAATATACGTATACATATCTGAATTCTTACCGGTAAACAATTAGATTCACATTCGTAAATAATATTAAGAGGCATTATTACATTTAGGATAGTCTGCCAATAAAACACCATCATTAACAAACTTTAGAGAGTACACAATCACAACTCTTTCTTAGATGAAGTTATATAGAACGTTTCAAATATGTAGTACTTACCATTTTTTCATCCAGCTATGCGGTGTAGTAGAAATTTTGAATAACAATTGCTATGTGTATGATGCTGATAATATTACATTATAGATATTATCGAAAATGTACAAAGTTTTAAAACTCATATAAACTTCAGAATAAATAAGTTAATATTTTAACAGCCTGCGATTTGATTTTTGAAAATCGTAAATGTGAAATTGATATTCACTTTTAGAAAAAGTTTGTATATCATTTACACAATGGATACCGGAATTTTTTTGTTTTACATATTTACTTAAATCTTACTTTTTAAGTGTTACATTTTTCGACGTGGGGAAATTAATTATAAAGTTTTTAAGAATAAAAAAAAGTATTCACTATGTCCAGATAGGATACAAACAGCAAAATATATCTTGTGATTACAATTGGTGTACTAAGCTTCTTCAAAACATTGATCAAGTCTAAGACTTTACAAGTTTCGCAAATCCTAATACTTCTCTATTTCGCTGCTATGTGGCACTGATGACTTCATTCCATACCATACCGCCACTTCAGATGTTGTCACCCCTTTAAAAGTTTTGTTAAATCCTTAACAAATTATAAGCCCAGACCATTAAAATAACATACTTGTAAATAAAATTTTATTCAAGTTCCCGGGTGTCAGAACAAGAAGGCTCGCTTCATTACATCAGGTATGGACAAAGGAGTGCCACTTCAAATAAAATTGTTGAATTATAAAAACTTCAAAGAATTTTCCACTTTCAAAAATACTCCCGCCCAAAATTACACGGGAAAAATTAAAGGCTTCGATTTCGGTATGTATATCACACATATCGCCACTGAGGTTGAACCCCAAATTCTCCTCTATTCCTATTACTCAAGAAATTCAATTAAAATGGTGGATCTGCAAAAACTTGTCAAAACGTACAAGATAAAAGCAATAAAAATAACGAATTGCAGAAGATCCTTAAAGTCCAAAATAAACTAACAAATTCACTCATTTACAGCAGCTTTCGAAAATATCCTTTATTTGCAATGAAACACAAATTGTCCAATTAAGATGTTAAAAGGTACATAATATGTATTGAAATAGCATACTTGCAAATACAATTTTCAAAAATTTAGTCCATTTGCTGTGCTTCAGAACTATAAGAAGGCTTCATTACATCTGGTAGCTCGGATGGGATGGACAAAGGAGCAATGTCCAACTCTTCAAACTCTCCAGTTTCTGTAACATTAAAAAGAAAAATAAATCCTCTGCATTTAAACATACAAATTTAAAAGTTTAGAAATATTTTAACTTTAATATGTGTACCACCTAAACCCTTTGGAATCACAGTTACCAATACCAGTGATATGATTACAAACCCTTTTGGAGCAGAAATTTTTTGAAATTGTAACAGTTTTTAACTTCATAGGTAAGTAGAATTGGTTGTTGGACAGGTTGTAGTGAGTGGACCGTGAAGAAGTGTATCTAACCTCTGTCACCATATGCTGAGTGTGGGAGTATTTAACCAGATGACAAGTTCCACTATGGTGGATCAATTGGCCCCAACTCTATTTAACATTTATATTAACGACATTACAAAATCCCCACACACACATATTGCAGTTTATGCGGACGACACTGTCATATACACCAGATCATCAAACCCCAATTTCGTGCCCCACCGCCTTCAGAAACACATACACACACACTCTCCTCCAGGTTCCAGAATTGGAAAATTAAAATAACTGCTAAGAAAACAAGCAGCATCTTGTTCAATAAAAGGAAGAAAAAGCTCCCCAATCCCATCAAAATAAATGACACTAACATTCCTTACGTAAACACATGTAAATACCTTGGTATACACTTTGACAAAAAGCTAACATTTAAAGACCACATCCTAAAGGCAATTAAAATATATCACGTCGCCAGATCTAAATTATATACAATTCTACACTCCCTTACACGTAAACTACACAAACAAAATCACCCTCTACAAAACTGTGCTAAGACCAGTCCTGTTATAAAGCCGTTGTCTGGGGTTTTGCCTTCAAGACAGATAAAAAGAAACTGCAAACTACTCAAAACCGAACACCAAGATTAATAAGAAAAACCTCCAGATTCCTGAGAAATGATACCTGAGAAATGATGTCATCCACCGGGACTTTGGAAAATTTAAATTAAAAATAACATAAACATATTAGCATAAAGTAATAATTACGGAAACCTTGATAAACTCACTGTACCTCATCCAGGGGAATAAAAATAAAAAAAAAATTTGAAAGCAATGCCAACTGGCCACGCCCACTTGGGAGCCAATCAGATTTCACCTGTTCTCCTAGGAGAACTGTATGGAAAAGTCTGCTCTAGGATGGAGCAGCACCCATTTTGCCTTAGGGAGCACATAGTATTTTATTATCATGCACTATCACCCTGGAAATACAGCACATAGAGGCTAGGGGCTCCGTAAACTCGTGTCCAACACAACGAGATGGTACTATGGTGGATAGCAGAAAAACCACCCCTTAGCGTAACTATACATGTAAGATCTAAGTGCGTGCGTGTGTAGAAGGATACGGTTGTCGTTGTTTTTCGGAAATTCGCTGCTAGCTCCGGTGTAACATTAATAAGAGGACCAACTGGTCTTTTAGAAATCGAAGGTATTATTGCGGGTTTTCAAGTATTTTCTTGCGCTAATTTAAGGTGCATCAAAGAAGCTTATTTAAGGCGTATAAAAAGTTATTTAAGGAGTGCCAAAGGAAATCATTTAGAGCATATTACGCGGGCGTCATGCGTGACGTCATCAAGCGAGCATTCCATTGGACAAATAAGCTTGGAACACTAACAGGAAAATTTAATTTGTTTGTTACATGTTATAGCTTTTTTTTTCTCGAAAATTGTTGACAAAATCGAAAAAACTCGCCGATTGCGTCAAGTACATGTTTTTTACTCTCTTTAGCTTAGAACAGTCCCTCTATAGCTTAAAATAGTCTGCGAAAAAGTCGCAAAAAGCTGTGTTTTATTCTCCAAAGGGCAGCTCTGCAAAGTGGTGGCCTCCCCCACCCCCAACCCCTCTATAAAGGTTTTTCCTGGATCCACCCCTTTACCGTCCAGGGACTAAATTTCGCTGAAGTCGAATTTTCGCTACAGAGGACATCGACATCTTTTATTATGTAAAACTTAAATACATCACAAAGCTATAAATTTATGAAACACCAACATACACTTACCAGTATTCTTATAAGCCAATCCCAATTTAGCAGGTGCTTGGGCTAAGGCTGTGGTAGAATTTATACCATATTCTTCCAATGTTCTCTCTGGCAACATCACCTAGTAGAAGTAAAAATAATTGGCTCGGGTTACATTTTATTTTAAAGTTATTTCAAATAGAAATAGTAACCTAAGTTTTTACAATGTTCTAAGATCTAAAAATTCACTTTTATCTGTCTATTTGTGGCCGGGGTCTTATTTCGTAACATTAAAAAATTTCTGTTTTAAAAGCTTTGAAAATTTTAAAATGTGAAAAAAGAACTTTTATAAATCTTTGGTTTCGAAATTATACTAGGCACGAAATTTTAAAAATAAAACATTTGATGAAAAAAGGAACACTAAGATGGATGGGAAAATAAATTGAATGGTGCAATCACAGCATTTATTAGAAAATAATTAAAACATGAATCGCAATAATTCACCAAAATATAAAAATTAGCAGGTTAGATAATCTAATATATAGTAATTAGGGGATAGAAATAGATGGAAAGAGATGTACCCTTGGCAACATAAGATAAAAAAAATTGGATTGGGCAATCGCATTATTTATTCAAAAATTATTTGATTTTTTTTTTTCATTTTCATTCACATTGTAAAAATAAAATAGTTTTATTGCTCTGATATGGAAATTATATGATGAAACTGGTTGCAAATAGATACCTCTGAACTCTTGGAAATCCAGGGGAATACGATTTGAGATGCGCAAAATCTCAGATTCAACAATTTTAAATTTTGAGGTTGTCTATTTTATTTCAGCATGTTGACTGCCATATTTGAAAACAAAATACATCAGTTTTTGCCGCCTGCCCCCCCCCCCTCTCCAAGAAAAGAGGGTAATCTGGGCTGACACTCTTCTTATCATCCACGCCTCCTGAGATCACATAAGTCATGCCTCTCTTCCCCCATCAAGAGTTGTGAATGAATCAAGCGATCAGAAATGCGGCAACAATTACCATTAATTGACACAAAAATTGGCTTCAATTTGTGTTCAGCATCAAGATATTCCAGCGTTGATTCTCCAAATCATCAAAATTCTCCAGTTTGATAATTTTAGTTCTTGCTGATAAACACGATTCAAATACTTCGATTTTTCTGGAATATTGATTATGTAAATTATTTACAGGTCTGTACGCTATGCCTGTAAACTATTTAACAAGTGTTCAATAGGCAGTGTAGAACAATTCCCAACTAACAGATTTTTTACGCTCGAGCTAACCACATCGGAATGTAATCCCTACGCGGATAGATCTTAATTTTTGCAAGATTGGTAGTATTTAGTTTTAGCAATTTTAAAACAGTGTATATTTCATCAATTTCCCTGTAAAATGAGAAAAGTTTCATGTAATACTAAAAGATGGGAATGGGATACATTCTATAGAAGGACTGCATTCTAGTTATGGTGATATGTAAATCAGAAATGGTGACTTTAAAAGATGGCTGATGGCTTCAAATGATAAAAATTTAAAAAAAAATGTTTTTCAGTATTACATTAATTCAATTTCAGAAAATAGAGGATACAAACAACGAGCTATAATAACTCGCATTCTGACAACGTTATCCGCCATAAGACACCGTTCAGGCTGCCGATGACGTCAAAAACAGTCAATTCCCTCCAGTAGGGGAATTTCAACATGGAATTTACATATGAGCAGTGGTGCTGAAATGTTCTAAAGATTTAAATTATTTTTACCATTTTCTGAAGACTACTTTTATAAAAATAAAAATCAATCAACTTATTCATTTAATATTAAGAGATTTAAAATAAAAAGGTTTACTTATGAATTTATCATTTTAAAAGTATTTTTGCAAAAACGTTCGCCCATTTTTCAAATATGGGAAGAAATTAAGCTCTTTTTAAGCCAAATGTTTTTACACTAATAAGGAGATGATTTTTTTTTTTAATTTATTTATTATTGACTTCACTTTACCATTAAAATTTTACTTATTTCATCAAGTTATCAATTATTCAAATGTTTTTAAATATCGTACACAAAATAAAACATAACATTAATATTTTAATTTTATACCTACCTTTTAATCCATTGGAATCAATTAAATATTGAGTACAAAGGCATAATTTTTTTTTATTAAAAATGAATGAACTATAAAAATTGTAATGCAATCTATCCCAAAATTATATAGAAACTAAAACTAAAAGAATAAACAGAACACATGTATAACGATTATGCAGGATATTATTCGGGGGGGGGGGGTGCTAAAATCGAGAGCATTCAAAACTTGGAGATTATTAATAACTTTTCATTTTTGGAACTTGGAAATGTAGATTTAAAGGTCTAATAACAACAAACTGATAAAAATTCGAACCATTTAAATATCGAGGGGGGGGGGGGGGGAGGGAAATGATAAAAATTGTTTAAAAAATAAAACACATATAGAAATATATTAGGATATTAAAGAAAAGGACGTAAGAGAAAACGAAAAATACCAATTTTTCGTTTTTGACTGCACTAAGGACGGAGCTGTAAAAACTTAAACTGTTCATTTTCAAAAAGTAACGAACGAGAAAAGCTGAAACAGATTTTAGAAATCCCATCCTAAACATGAAAAATAACAGGTACACTTCAAGTCGATTAAAAAAAGAGGAGAAGGGAGTAAATTAGAAAAAGAAGAGTTTAAAAAATAAAATAAAAAATAATATGGAATCGAGTGGGGAATCAAAATGTCGGTGTACGAGACCAATAGAAAAACATTATTTTCTGTTTTCAGAGCCATTGGAGAAGAATGGAGGAGGAAGAAAAAAAATTGAAAAATCACCTTTACTTTGTTTTGGAAAGTAATGGACAAAATAATTGTAAAATTTATTTGAAGATAAACCCAAACACAGGAAAAGCGTCGAGGACACTTCAGGCTAATTACAAAAAGAGAATGAGAGAGAGAAAGTAATAAAATGGAATGTGAAAAAATAAAAAACAAAAATATTCGAGTGGGGCATTAAAAAATCGGACGCATATATATATATATATATATATATATATATATATATATATATATAAAGACTAGGAGAAAATTATCACATGTGAGAAAATAGTGCTCAAACCTCAATCTTCCTATTGAAGTTCACTTGTAATGTTATTAAAATGTTCTGTAAGGAATGGTTTCTAATTAAATTAACAGTTTCCAAGGAAGTACTTTAACATCCCCCTGACCTCCCCATAAATACGCCTATGACAATGCATATTCAAATATAAAAGTGAAATGTTTTTTTGAAAAAATGAAATGCTTTGTATTTTTCCAACAACATTTTATTGCAACAATAGCTCAGAATGCTGTTCAAATGCTTTAAAATTCTCATTTACAAGGTTAAATTCTTGAATATTTCTCTCGGGGGGAGGGGGGCGAATTGCACCATAATCGGGACTTCAATCCACCCCCTTTAAAAAGATTATTTGCCCATGCAACATACCAGATGTTGAATAGCGAGAAATATTTTGTATTCATCATGGAAGATTTCTATAAAGTGGAACGCCATAATTTTAACAGAAAAACTAAAGTTTGAAATACGCAAAAATATTCAGTGTGCTATAATAAAATGAAATGTTTTAATATTGTCCCAGTTTGCTTAGAGGTATGTGGTATGTATTATATGTACAAAATTTAAGGCATATAGTTAAAAATAACTAAGTTATACCAATAAATTAAAATTGAATTATGCAAAAAACAACTTGACATTTGGCCCAATTATTACTATTTATTACAACTTCAATACTTTTATTCTCTTTATTGAGTCAAGAAATTTCAGTCCTCTGACGTAAACTGAAGATATGTAGTGGTAAAATATCATAAGTATTAACTATTTTTTTTATTAATATCATAAGTATAACTATTTAAAAGAAAGTAAAATGACAATAGTAATAGAAAGTAAAATGACAATAGTAATAAAAAGTAAAATAGCAAGCAAATTTGCATCTGTGAATGTTCCCAATACTTAAGTTTCTACACATTTCATTTGAAGAAAAATTCATTTAGCTGAAAAAAATTCGGTGTTCCCCAAATAATGACCTATATGTTCTATGAAAAATATACTGATGCCACTTCCCCATTTACATGAAAAATGAATTAGATGAGAAAATAAACTGAAAACATTTCAAAGTTTCCCAAATTTGTGGTCCTAGTCTTCTACAAATACAAATACCGTTGCCCCCTAAAAAAATATTTTAAGAATCGATAACTCAAAAATTTTTACATTTTGCTAAAATACCTCCCAACAAAATCACGAAAATTCAAGACCAAGAGACCAATTCGAGAATTCAAATATCAGACGAAGATTGTAACGTAAATTAAGATTACGATGATTGCGATCCAGGTGGCTCCAGAACTGCGTTTGAATAAAACACTCCGGAATAAAATGTGTTTTAAATACGAAAATATGTTTTGGAGTCCATATGATTGATAAATATAACCTACCAAAATAAAATTAGCGAGGTACACTATTTAATTGATTTAACATGAAATGATCCTTAAACAAAACCCAGTAAATTTTGAAAATTATCCGTATACGCGTGCATCCTTCAGCACAAATCAATTGAGAACAGGATTAGAGAAATTTCTTAATTTTGGCATTGCAGCTAGACATATTGTATGTATGCATTACATCAATCTCCGAAATCAACCTGCCTTAAGGTAGTAAAAAGACAAAAAACTATAAATGAAATATACCTCATCATCTTTATACAAATGCTGATTCTGTGAAGGAACTCTTGTAATTCCTTCAATTATTCTTTTCACTTCCTCGATGGTAGTATCTTCTTTAGCATCTAGACAGATGGTGGTTTTCTTGCGCATGATTATTAAGAAGACGTCCTACATTCAAAGCAATGTAAATTTCAATACAAAAAGACTAGCAATTTTCAGAATATGACACATACTACAAAATATTATATAATAATTTAAATTGTATAATGCATGTATTTACTCTTAACTGAAAAACTTAATTGACCGAATAATTTGGAATTTAGTAGGTAAGCCACTTGTGGTGATCCCTGTATGTATCACCATAACCTTGGTGATCGTCAATATCGAAATTAAAAATACTGGAAATGTATCTCGTAAGTCTAAAGAAAGCTGTGGTTAGTTAAATGTTAATATTCCCCGATTTCCACCTTTTCCCCTTTTTCGGTCGGACCATCAACTCTATTCACATCAAAATTAAAAGATTTATGTTTTTTCCCATCTGAACATAAAAAATACCCAGTAAATAAACATTAACCCGTAAAACTTGACGAAAAATATATTTTAACATTTATTCTGCGGAAGTACAAATTTTCTAATTATCGTGAGGTTTGCAACAAGGAAAAAATATCTCTAATATTGAGCTACAAAGCACTTGTGGAACATTGTATAATTCTCTTATCAGTTTTTAAATTTTGTTTGTACCTGCTTCGTTGTTGAAGCCATTTTTATATCATTAAATTTTTTTTTCCTTATTATAGATTATTTAATTAACATCTCACTGTCTTTCAACTACAAAGTTGTTGGAAGAAGCCAAATCATCCTTTATAACAGCAATTCTATTGCTATATTTACAAAAAGTGTAAAATAAATAATTTGAAACCTCGATAGTAATAAGTGAAATAATGACCAGAGAGCAATACTGGAGTTTTGTTGTGACAAACGGATTGATTTGCACTCGCAATTTTTGAGAAAGAGTTCTAATTTTGATAAAAAGCTCTAAAATTCGCAATACATTTTTTGTGCAAAGCTGAAATAAATTTTGAGCTAAAATAAAATTTAGAGGTAAAATAATTTTTTTTTTTTTTACATACAGACGATAAAATAAATTTAGTTTAAAGCTCTTATATTTCTAAAATTTGTGATTTTATTTGAAATGCGGAAAGAACAGTATTATGGATCGCAAATAAAGAACACTCAATTTTTCAGAGCATACTACTGAATAAAATTAAAATTGCCCGTTACTTTAAGCCCTTCGTCGTATTTTTACTTCCCCATACTATGTAATAATATTTGAATATAGAAAGTAATATTTACACGAAAATATTCGAATTCGAGATCTTGATGCCAATATATGCTTTAAGACTTCCTGAACACGTTTTCACTATTTCAGGAGTTATATCCGTCTGTCTGTCAGTGGTCGATTACTTGCGTACACAGTAGCGGCCACAAATATTAATGGATTTTCACGAAACTTTGTATCCAGCTTTGTTTTTGAAATATCTAGAACTAGATAGAATTTTTCTTTTTTTAATTCGAGGGAAAACTTCAAAATTTTATATTTTTTTAACATGGCAGCATAGGGCAAAAATTGGCATGATCACGCGTAAAAAGGGTTATTCATGGTTCAATGATCAAGAGTTTCAATTATTGTTGTGAAAAGTAGCCATGTTTTTGTTTGTGACGTGATTGACTTCCTCGGGGGAAAAGTTGCACCCCCCCCCCCGATGGTGCACATTGTTAAGTTCATTTAACAAAGGATTTTTTTAAGCCCTTCAAAGTAAAGGATAACAAGCCATAATTGTAGTCTTTGGATCCACGATACCGATTTTTCAAAAATTTCTTGTAAAATTTGGAAACAAAAAGATATTTAAAAATAGATTCTGGTATGATAAAATCGAGTTGAATCACATTCTAGTTAATTTAAGTCGAAAAACTATGATAGGATTGGCCACATGGTAAACAATTGCTTTATATTGCAAAAATTGTTTTGGAGTCTATAAGATTGGCACAATTCTCTTACCAAATTACATAAAAATTAATTAAGCGGAATGAAGCCGAACTCGACTATCTCATACCCAAATCCATTTTCAAATAGCCTTTTATTTTTATTTTTTTTTTTGCAAGAAAAAATTTGAAAAAATTATATCGTTGGTCCAAATGATTTAAATTTAAAATTATCGATGTTTATAGCTGAAAATTTAAGGCTATTAACAAGGGCTATTTATGGCTCAATGATTACGAAACTTCCAAGTTTCAATCATTGTTTTGAAAATTAGCCGAATTTTTGTCTGTGACGGCATTGACTTCCTCCCCCCCCCCCCCAATGGTGCACATTGTCAGGTTTAGGTACGGTCCTATCAACCAAAAGATATTTTCAAGCCCTTCAAAGTGAAGGGAAATAAGCTATAATTGTAGTTATTTGTATCTACGACACCGATTTTTCAAATTTTTTCTTGTAAAATATGGAAGCAAAAAGCTATTTAAAAATGAATTCTGATATGATAAAGTCGAGTGGAATCCCACTCCAGTTAATTTAACTTTGAAATTACAGACATTCATAGATGAAAATTTAGGCCGAAAAACTATGTTTGGGTTTAACTTAAATGCACACAAAAAGTCTACTATTTAGGTTTTAAATTAACTGTCCCCCCCCCCCCCCACACCCGGAATTCAAATAAATATTCATAAGCTCCTACAAAACATGAAATAGCACTTTTTCTTTATCCAGCCATATGGTAAACAATTGTTTTATAAATACAAAAATTGTTTTGGAGTCTTTAAGATTAGATTGATACAATTAATTCTCCTATCAAATTATATCAAAATTAATTAACTGGAGTGAAGTTGAACTCGACATTCTCATAACCGAATCCATTTTTAAATAGCCTTTTATATATATTTTTTTGCAAATTTTGTAAGTAAAAATTTGAAAAACCTGTACCGTTGGTCTAAATAATTTAAATTTAAAATTACAGAAGTTCATAGATTAACATTTAGGCCCAAAAACTATGTTTGAGTTTAACTTAAATGCACACAAAAAATCTAATATTTAGGTTTTTAAATTAACCTATCCCCCCCCCCCCCCACCCGGAATTCAAATAAAAATTCATAAGCTCCTACAAAATATGAAATAGCATTTTTTTTTATCCGACCACATCGTAAACAATTGCTTTATAAATACAAAAATTGTGTTGAAGTCTACAAGATTGTTACAATTCTCTTACCAAATTACATCAAAATTAAATAAGTGGAATGAAGCTGAACTCGACTTTCTCATATCCGAATCCATTTTTAAATAATCTATTATTTTTATTTTTCTGCAAATTTTGCAAGAGAAAATTTGAAAAATCTATCAGTGATCCAAATGATCACAATTATAGCCTGTTACCATTCATTTTAAAGAGCTTGAAAAAATCTCCAATTGATACCACATTTCACAACGGACTCCTTGGGAGAGGTAACCCCCCCCCCTCCCCTTCTCAGGAGGATGACGTCACGAACACAAAAATTGCATCGCGACTCCATTTTCCACTACAATGATTGAAACTGTGGAACAGATCTAATATAAAGAATTTGGCTAAATCCGCCATTTTTTTTTGTCGCCAAGACTGGCGCCAACGCGTACGGTGTTTTGAAAATTCCTAACGGACGCCATCTTGAACATTGCGCGTACGAAATATAAACATATATAATTACAAATGCCGATAATTAACAATACTTAGAAAAATACGAAATTACTAAATTTACGAGAAACAATACTTAGAAAAAATGCATACAAATGCCGATAATTAACAATACTTAGAAAAAATACGAAATTACTAAATTTACGAGAAACAATATTTATAAAAAAGTTTGCACTTTAACTAAATTTAAGAAAAACGATATTTAGAAAAAAGTTTGTACTTTAACTAAATTTAAGAAAAACGATACTTAGAAAAAAGTTTGTACTTTAACAAAATTTAAGAAAAACGATACTTAGAAAAAAGTTTGTACTTTAACTAAATTTAAAAAAAAACAATACTTAGAAAAAAGTTTGTACTTTAACTAAATTTAAGGAAAAACGATTCTTAGAAAAAGAAAAAACGATACTTAGAAAAAAGTTTGTACTTTAACTAAGTTTAAGAAAAAACAATACTTAGAAAAAAGTTTGTACTTTAAAGAAATTTAAAAGAAACGATACTTTACGTGGACAACAAAATTAAAACACAGTACCTGGTTTAATGAAATCCAAAACTTTTCAAAGAAAAACACGTGTAAATATCCAAATTGCACAAATAATTGTTTCCACATTGCGGTCATAAAAAAACGCTCATTATTTCTATGTAAATTTTCTGCTTCTACATTATTTTATCTAATAACATGTGCTATCTTTAATTCCTGTATGATATTTACGTTTTTAACACACTCAGACACGTTTTTACACACACACCAACAACAAAACAAAAATAAAATGGCCGCAGCCGACTATATCAGAAAGCTAAATGGGGTGGGGTTGCCAGAATTTTCAGAAAAAGCAAAATGTAGCGCAAAGCAGGCGCGCCGCATTTGGCGCCACAATTGGCTCGTGAAAAAAGTTGAAAAATCCAAATTCTTTATATCAAATCTGTACCGAAACTGTTAAGTGTACCGATCATTGAGCCATAAATAACCACTTTTATGCATAATTATGTTAAATTTTGTCCTATGCTACCACGTTAAAAAAAATATATAATTTCAAATAAATTTCGAAGTATTCGATCGAATTAATTTTTTTTTTTTATCTAGTTCTAAATATTTTGATAACAAAGCCGAATGTAAAGCTTCGTAAACATCCATTAATATTTACGGCAGCAATCATGTAGACAAAATATCGACTAAAGACGGACATCACTCTAAAAATGTCAAAACGTGTTTAGAGTCTTAAAATATATATTGGCATCAAAATCTCGAATTCGAAATTTTTTGTACTTGAATTTTACGTATTATTTCCCATATTCTTTAGTAAATTGAATTGTACAATTGCACTATTTATGCAAAAATAATTAAAAATTAACCTTAATAATTGACCAAAATGTGAAAATAAGCAAGTTTAATAAATTTAATGATTATTGTTCAGAGAATGGAATTGGGTGGAAAAGGGTACTTATGGATTCTCAACCGAAAATCTCAATCGTACTAAATGTATCAAAATAATAATAATAATAGTAACATGAATTATAAACCAAAATATGAAAATAAGCAAGTTTTGTCTACTTAGTATACAATAATTTCAGGAAGGAGATGTATGGGAAAAAACACGTGTCAGCTTTGGGCAATGCAAGCGGTATCTCCTGAATTACTCAGTCCCCTTATTTACGCGAAAATAATTAAAAATTAACTTTAATAATTAACCAAAATGTTAAAATAAGCCAGTTTAGTCAATCTAATGATTAATATTTATATCATGAAGAACGATACTTGTAGACTCCCAGGACTACACTACAATTCACTGAATCGTACAATAGTACATAATGAGAGAAAACAATAAAAAAAAAAAATCAACATGAATAATAAATCAAAACATGAAAATAAACAAGTTTTGTAGGAAATTGCGTAATAGTTAGAATCTCTGAACTTATGCAATTAAAAATTCTATAAGGAACTTACCATTTTGTTTTTCTTGTCACTAGACACGTGCTGACCCAACGTTATTATAATATAAACCACACACTCGTTGATCACACTCTAGATCTGGAAACGAACTCCGAACACTCCAAACTGACCGAATGCAACAAGTTCCGCAAAATGGAGAACGATTTTCATTGGTGCTTGGGTTACCAGTAATGTCACGATTTTGACTTGGCACACTTCTTGGCGGGAATAGGAAATCTTTTTACAGTTATCGCTAGAAATGGCGAAAGTAACTAAATAAATCAATCATTGGAATGAGTTGTTTGAATCATCGAAGTGAAATACAGGTATATATGTTTGTGTACTTTCATAAACTGTACCTCTATAAATGCTTAAAATTAGAAGAGAAAAATAAAATAAAGGTGAAACTTTTAATACGCCTAGTTTCCTCTCTTGGCGACATTTTTTTAAGCCAACTTGGATTGTTTACATTTTCATACTCTTTTCCCCTGACAATGTTTTCATGCCATATAATACTATGAAGAAATGATTAATAACTCCCAAGAAATTTATATAAATATCAGTAAGTACACATTTAAAATTGATATTTTTTGCTGAGTATATATTTTCCAGACTTATACAAATAAATACAGTGTATGGCCGTAAATATCATTTTTCTTGAGAATTGTAGCAGAAACAATTACTTTTTACACTTTCTTTTGGTATTAACTGTCTTTGTATGTACATAAAAAAATACTCGTTAAACATTTCAAAAAAGTCCTTAACTGTATATGTAATGTATCAAATGAAATTGAGCAATTAAAATGCGATTTGAAAATTTTTGTGATTATGAAATGTATAAAGTAACCATATAAAATTCCTAATATTTATCTATGATAAGTGCAATAAAATATACAAAAATATTTTTCAATTCAGTTTTTGTGCATTTAAAATTTCTATTAAAATGTTAGCTAATTTCTATTATTTTTATTACTTTTCCCAAAGATGAAGAAAGATGTGGGAAACACAACTGAAAAGAGAAAAGTTTTAAGCATTAAAATATGCTAAATTGTGCTATATGTGCAAAATATGCTGAATTGCATGAAAATATACTAAATTGCATCAAAATAGGCTAAATGAAAAAAAAAATTAACGTTTAGTCATTTTAAACAATTATTTGTTATGCCTAGTGTTCTATAAAGGCTGGAATTTTTTAAACAGTCGGTGGGGGGATAAGGTTGTTTTTTACAGAAACTTGGGAACAAAACTGATTTTTGTTTTCAACTCTGGCTTTTTTCCATATCTTAAAAATGAAGAAATCTAAAGTGTCTCACTGTCTGATGAATATGTAAAGCAAAGAATGATATTTTAAATAATAATAAAAAACATATATATTGAGTCGCCGCGTAAATTCATAAAAGATTCAAAGTAATACTTTTTTTAAAAATTAGAATGCGAAGATATCATTCCTTTATGTTAAAAATTAGAATTGTGAAAATATTAAATTTTGAGATGCAACAACATAAATATAAGAAATTTCATAACACATATTTAAAAAATTAAAAATGATTTTAATAATGGAGAAATTATTGTCCTATAGATTCTATTTAGTTCTTTGAAACTTCGTTCTTTGATCCTTTTAATTATGTCAAAGTAATAATATTTTTGATCAGTGAGGAATTGAGTGTGAAAATGTTTCAAAATTGTGTTTAAAATGTTTATTCATTCCCCACTCCTTCCCAGCATTTAACAGGGTGTTGTTCTATTGATAAATATGAATTGATAAAGCCATTTTATTAGAAAGTTAAAGTCATTAACTTTTGCAAGTTAATGCCTTACAAGCAGCATTTTGATTTATTATAATAACATTATGTCCAAATATTCTTAAACGCAATTTTATTTTTTTGGGGGGAGGGGGGGGTTTCAAGGAATATAAAGTAACTGTTGCATAATCTGGGAGTAATATACAAGATTTTGAATAGATACAATTGTATAATGCTCAGCTATATTACTAAAGTTGAAAATTGGCATTGCCTCACTGCCAATTTTGCACTTCAGTTTGTACAAAAATAAAAGTGTTTTATTAAAAATAAAGTTTTACTGAAGTAAGAAAATAATTTTAGCGGCACTTTTAAAACACTAAAAGGTATGGTAATTCTAATGACTGAATGTATATTTTCTAATGACTGAATGGGGGGGGGGGGGGTCAAGGAATATAAAGTAGCTGTTGCATAATTTGGGAATAATATTCAAGATTTTGAATAGTTATATAGAATTGTATATTGCTCAGCTATATTTCTAAATTTGAAAATTGGCATTGATGCAATTTTGCACTTCGTTTATACAAAATCTAAAAAGAAAATATTTTGTTAAAAATACAAGAACTAAAAAAAAAGTATTTTGTTAAAAATACACGTTTACTGAAGTTAAGGAATAATTTTAGTGGCACGTTTATAATACTAAATGGTATGGTAGTTCTGTAAATGTATACTTTTAAAATCTCAAAGTTTATACAGGTTTTTTATTCATTATTAAAATGTTGATGCATTAATATTAAACATCAACAACTTTAAATAATATAATTAATGTTTTTTTCGAAATTAAGGCCAATTTCACTGATGCTTTTATTAATTGAATTGAAAACAAGTAAAAACAAACAAAAAACGTATTTTCTTTTCAAATAAACCCTTTTATTAGTTGTATGTAACTTAAATATATGAAGGACAACACCATACAAAATGTTTGCTCCGGTTCCCGAGTTTTTCCTTAGAATAACATTAAGTTATTCTTTAGTGCATTACTCTTAACAGTTCCTGTACGGGCTCGGATGGTAAGGTTCAAAATCCAATGAATTAAAATATACCATGAAAGATAATCATGCCAAATATGATATGATTTTTCTAGATACACCGGATCTCGAGTTATTCCCGCATAATGAGTATATATCTATGGCGGGCCCAGGGTGGGCTAGCCCGATAAGGCTCAAAATGCAAGAAATCAATATATACCGTAAAAGACAACGAAATACTAAATTTGGACCTTCCAACTAGAAAATTAAAATATATCACAAAAGACAACGACATGCCAAATTTCATGTTAGTGTGATTAATGGAACTTGATTAGTTAGGACCTAAATAATAGGTATTTTGAAATACATCAGACGTATTCAGCACTGTTTTACTCCTGTACAAAAAATTATTTTATAGCGCCAAACGCGGCAATAAGTCGCCAAGTCTGCGAGTCTTCGACCCTAAGTCACGTGATACATGCAGTGGTCACTTTTTCAATCTCTTCTGAATAGCAATGCGCAGTCTACCTATATCTCTGGCCGAAGGTTTGAATCATAGGATTAATTTTTCTCCTTTATGTGCAAAAGGGCCTTTCAGAGTATGTTTTCTAATGTGTGTTGTTGAGTGCATGCTTATGGCATTTATGAAGTTTTAATGTGGGCTGGAGGCAGGATTGCCTTCTCGAGATTTCAGATTAATCTAGATTTTCTTATGATTAGTTAGTTGATCAGTTAATAGGTAGATTTCAAAGTATTGTGAAAGTCAATTAAAACATCGCAGACTAGGGCATTTATGGATAAAACGTCAAACCAAATATCCCCTTCCCTCGAAAAATTTAGAATTCAATAATATATAAATAATTTTACACATTTGAAAAAAATAAGTTCATACCATGAAATATTTTTCTTTAAATGCATAAGCATATTGATAGTATTTACAAATCTCGCTAAGCGTTATGGACGAAGGAATAAGTTATTCTTACAGCAGATAAATGACTATTGGCGTTCAAATACAAAAGTATTACTTAAAGCAACTTTTTTCATGAATGGAATAAGCTAGATCCACGAGAATGATGTCACCCAATTGATCGCATAGTATTACATATGAAAAGTAAACATGTTTCTCAATAGGAAATGTTTTTTTTTTATTTTATATCACTTTTTGATATTTTTTTTTTAAAATATACAATATCTCGAGAACGGTTCATGTTAGCGTTCTGAAATTTATGCCAACCGTTTTCTAATGAAAAATTACATAAGAAATGTCTATTTGCGTAACTTTATTAGCGGTTTTAATTTTTTGACGATTTTTTCAAAATTTCATTCGAAAATTTAGGGGGGTTCTGAACATTCGATTGCGTATAAAAACAATATGCTTCCAGTATTTACGGATTGTGATTTTTGTACCAAATTTTGTTCGAATCGGTCCATTTGTTCGTCAGTTATCGTCTCCACAGACTCACTGACACACACACATACTTTCGCACACACACACAGACATCACTTCAAAAATGTTTGATTCGTGATCAGGGATGCTTGAAACGTGCTCTCCCGTCGAAAACTCGAATTCGAAGTTTCGACCCCGTCACAATACTTTCCTTATACATTATGTATGTAAGGAAAGTAAAAATAGATATCGCAGCGCTAAAAATGAAGTGTAAGTTACCTTTTTAAAAGGGGTCTTCGTGTCGCCCTTTTCCGAGATTTTTAAAATTTGTCTTGTCTTTTAAACATGTGTGAAAAAAAAAATCTATCAACTTTTTGTAAATTCTGACTCCTCATCTCTCTTCGAAACACCTTCAACTCTTGTTTAAAGAAATCGATATCGTTGATTGCAAATCCAGGAAGAAGATACGCTTTTAGGGAAGAGGTCGATTTTCTCCCTTTCTTTTCAGGTTTTTCAAAAATATTTAAAAATCTATTAAATCTTTCGGATTTTTGAAATTTTCCGCAACTTCCTAAATCGGATGCTATGCTACATTTTAGAAAAGTCACAAGATGCTAGGCCAATTATTAACTTCCGAATAAAGAGTCATGCATGCATACATACATACATACATACATGGGAGTACTAACGGAGATTTCAATAGAATATGCTTAATCTAATATACTGTTTTCTTTTCGTATATGTAGACCTATTACTTTCCTTATATATGTAATGTATAAGGAAAGTATTGTGACGAGGTCGAAAATTCGAATTCGAGTTTTCGACGGGAAAGCACGTTTCAAGCATCCCTGATCACGAATCGGACATTTTTGAAGTGATGTCTGTGTGTGTGTGTGTCAGTGAGTCTGTGGAGACGATAACTGACGAACAAATGGACCGATTCGAACGAAATTTGGCACAAAAATTACAATCCGTAAACGCTGGAAGCCTATTATTTTTATACCCAATCGAATGTTCAGATCCCCCCTAAATTTTGGAGTGAAATTTTGAAAAAATCGTCAAAAAATCAAAACCTCTAATAAAGTTAAGCGAATAAACATTTCTTTTGTAACTTTGAGTAATACTTTTGTATTTAAACGCCAATAATCATTTATCTGCTGTAAGAATAACTTATTTCTCCGTCCATAATAACGCTTGGCAAGATTTTGGCGACGAATTTGGTGGAATATCGCCAACTTGGCGACATTTTAAATGTTGCTAAATTAACGAAAACCTTGCCAAATGGATAAAAATGACGCTAAATCAATGAAAATACGACTTATTGAGGAAAATTCAATATCTTGGAAAGAATATAAATATCTACAATAAAAATATATATATTTTTTTTTTACTGTAAAAGTAGTTAATTCATTGCATTATATAAGGAAAGTCATGGGCTGCCCACATCAGATTTTTTTTCTATTGTAAGTAAAACTGTGACATTTATCTATAACGAGAATTAGATTTCAGCCCACCTTTGGCCGCATTTTTTTTTTTTTTTACAATGTACGCCAAAAAATGTCATAGGATATATGGGAGTGCAAAAATACTTTTGTACAATTTAAATTATTAGATAATATTTTGTAGTATGTGTTATATTTTGAAAATTGTTAGTCTTTTTATATTAAAATTTGCATTGCTTTGAATGTAGGACGTCTTCTTAATGATCATGCGCAAAAAAACCACCATCTGTCTAGATGCTAAAGAAAATACTACTATCGAGGAACTGAAAAGAAGGATTGAAGGAATCACTAGAGTTCCTCCACAAAATCAGCATTTGTATAAAGATGATGAGGTATACATTTATTTATAACATTTTGTATTTTACTATCTATGGACAGTTTGATTTCAAAGATTTATTTATTTATTATATATAGTATATGTATATACATATACGTATTTTCTGTATAGCGACGGGTGTATTAATATAAGTAAAATAACATACCTCCCACCTGCTCGCTCGTTCATATTATTCCTGGAAGCATTACATAGTGCTAATTTACATTAAAGTAAAATTGTGGGGACTAGTTAAATTAAAAGTTACGCCCAGGGAGTTGACTAAAAATTATGCATATTCTAGTTATACGTATACAGATGGTTCAGAGATTATAGCCACCAGTAAAATTAAAATCGGTGAATTGGGAAGCGAGATTGAAAAATTCCCTAAAGTTAGGGAATTTTCAATAAAAATTCTCTTTTAAAGGAAATTTCGATCGAACTTGCAGCAGCCATTTTGTTTCTAGCGTATATGAACCAACTCAGTTGCATCGTTTTCACATTATTGGTGAATACTGCTTCAAATAAGTGCGATTTCGCATATATAGATTATATTGCTGTGTAATGTTGAAAGAACAGTTTCCATCTATGTTTAATTTCAAGTTATGTGAATGGAAATGACACAACATTAATTCCTTTGTAGTAGTTTTCGTTATTAATCAATATTACAACGCCAAATGTTGGAGAAAACGCGTACAGGATTTTAGGACTTTGATTTTTTTTTAAAATCCAACTAAAACTTTTTGCTGCATCATTGAGATTTAATAATTAAATAGAGAACTGCGATTTTTATGATTAGCACTGTAACCCCCACATGTAGGTTTTAGAAACGGTGTTTTACAAGGAATTTTCATGAAATGTGAAATTTCGAGTACAGAGAATGAAATGGAGAAATCATTCATAGTTTTTGTAAAAGAAATAGAAGAAGGTTAAAGATAGGAATATTCCCATCTTTTGTACTCCGAGAATTTTAACCTGTATTTCCTTAATCTTAAGTTTATTACAAATAAATACTACGAATCCTGCAAAAATTAGGACCTTCTGCATATCCTCATAGTGAATACATTCCGACGTGGTTAGCGGAGCGTGAAAATTCTGATAAGGGATCTGTTAAACTTTTGTTAAATAGTTTACAAGTATAGTGTATATGACTGTTAAATAGTTTACATAATCAATATTCTACAAAAAACTAAGTATTTGCAACATGTGATGAGCATGAACTAATATTATCAAACTAGAGAATCTTGATGATTTAGAGAATTAACACTGGAATATCCTGATGCTGAACACAAACTGAAGCCAATTTTTGTGGCAATTAATGGTAATTGTTGCCGCATTTCTGATAGCTTGATTCATTCACAACTCTTCAATAGCTTTTAAAGGGGGGGGGGGGAGACCATGTGATCTCAGGAGCCGTGGATGATGAGAAGAGTGTCAGCCCAGGTTATTGCGCTCTTTTTTTTTCTAAAGGGATATGGGGAACAACAATAAGGTAAATTAATTTTTCTAACTTTTTTCTAAAGAATCAAAAATTTAATAGAAATTTTTTGCGAAAAACTTCCTAAAAAAGCCAACTTTTAAGACTTTTCAGTTAAATGTACGGAATCATGAATAAACTGACGTTTTCTGTTTCCAAATATAGTAGTCAATATAATGAAATAAAGTAGTCACCTCAAAAATTTAAAATTGTTGAATCTGAAATGCCAGATTTTGCACGATCCAATTCATATTTCCCTAGATTTCTGACAGTCCAAAAGTATCTATTTACATCCAGTTTCATCATATGATTTCCATACCAGAGCAATAAAACTATTTTATTTTTATATTGCAAATAAAAATTGAAAAAAAAAATGAAACATATCATTTTTGCATAAATAGTGCAATTACCCAATCTAGTTTGTATTTTCGTATGCTACCAAGAGTACATCTTTTTCTATCTATCTCCATCTCCTAATTATTATATATTAGATTAACTAAACTGCGTATTTTTATATTTTGGTGAATTATTGAGATTCATTTCTGAATTATTTTCTAATAAATGCTGTGATTGCGCCATTCAATATATTTTCTCACCCATCCTATTGTTCATTTTTATATCAAATGTTTTATTTCTGAAATTTCGTGTCTAGTATAATTTCTAAACCAAAGATTTATAAAAGTCCTTTTTTAACTTTTGAAAATTTTCAAGGTTTTTAAAATAAATTTTAACATTACGAAAAATGACCTTCGCCACATATGGACAGAAAAAAGTGAATTTTTAGATCTTAGAACATTGTAAAAACTTAGGTTACTATTTCTATTTGAAATAACTTTAAAATAAAATTTAACCCGAACCAATTATTTTTACTTCTACTAGGTGATGTTACCAGAGAGAACCTTGGAAGAATATGGTGTAAATTCTACCACAGCCTTAGCCCAAGCACCTGCTAAATTGGGATTGGCTTATAAGAATACTGGTAAGTGTATTTTGGTGTTTCATAAATTTTTAGTTTTGTGATATTTTTAAGTCTTACATAATAAAATATGTCGGTGTCCTCTGTAGCGAAAATTGGACTTCGGCGAAATTTGGTCCCCAGACGGTAAAGGGGTGGGTCCAGGAGTAGTGGGGGAGGTCGCCTGTAGGCCTGTCTTTAGGCGAATAAAATACAGCTGTTTGAGAATTTTTCGAACAAGATGGCTATTTTAAGCAAAAGAAGTAAAAAACTAGTAATTTGATGCAAATGGCTTTTTTTTTTTTTTTTTTTTCGATTTTCCCAACAATTTTCGGGAACAAAGTCATAACAAACAAATTTAGTTTTTCAGTGTTCAATTCTTATTTGTTCGATGAAACGCTCGATTGGTGTCGTCACGCATGACACCCGCGTAATATGCCCTAAATGAGTTCTTTTGACACACCTTAAATAATCTCTTTTTATATGCCTTAAACTTCTCAGAAAACTTTAAATTCGTGCAAGAAAATACTTGGAAACCTTCATACTTTCGATTGCTAAAAGACCGCTTTTGTCCCCTTATTAATGTTGCACCGAAGATCGCAGCTTATTCTGGAAAAGCAACCGTATCCCTCTATACACACGAGCATCTAGATCTTACAAGTACACTTATCCCCCGATTTACACGGCACTTGTTTTACACGGTTTGTAAATTAACAGATTTCAAAAAATTGATAAAAATGTGTATTCCGCTCCATATACGCCTATACGAAAATTTGATGACATTTTTGAACTTTATTCCTTTGGTAACACTGAAGAAAACAACAGGGGATTCCCGGTGTTGTAAAATATATACATTTAGGGGAATCCCCGTAATGCTGAATCCCCGTATAGGGAAATCCCCGTATATATTTCACAACAGTAAAGCTATGTGGTTCATGCAAGTACATAGTGCAGAAACATTTTAGCAGCAAAGCTAATTGTGCGTTTATCTTTTGAACTGGTAAGTTTTCAACATTTATAGTTTTTCTTGCATCTTTATAGTTTGCGTAAAATAAATAAAATATGTTAATAATTAAATATGTAACAATTAAATTAATATGTAATAGTTAATTAAATATGTAATAGTTAAATTAAATATGTTATATCACTACATTCATATGTTTGTTGTTTTATAAACTAAGTATAATTTTAAGTTTTCTGAGATGTCTTACTTTTGTTTTACTTAAATGGCTGAATCATGCACATTTTGGGGTTATTTTCGTTTTACACGATTTTACTTAGCAAAATCCAAGATTTCAATTTACAAGGTTTTGTGCAGAACCTATCTTCCGTGTAAATCGGTGGACAGGTGTATAGGTAAGCTATGGAGAGTTTTTTCTGCTATCCACCATAGTAGAACTTGTCATCTGGTTAAATACTCCCAGACTCATCAAATGGGGACAAAGGGTAGATACTCTAAACTTCACGATCCACTCACTCCGAAAATATCGAGCAACCAATTCTACTCACCCATGAAATTAAACACTGCTACAATTTCAAAAATTTACTGTTCCAAAATAGTTTTCTGTAATCACATGACTGGCACTGGTGACGGTGATTCCAAAAGGTTTAGGGGGTACACGTATTAAAGTTACAATGTTTCTAAACTTTTAAATTTGTATGTTTAAATGCAGAGGATTCATTTTTGTTTTTAATGTTACAGAAACTGGAGAGTTTGAAGAGTTGGACATCGCTCCTTTGTCCATCCCACCCGATCTACCAGATGTAATGAAGCCTTCTTTTGGTTCTGAAGCACAGCAAATGGGCTAAATTTTTGAAAATTGTATTTGCAAGTATGTTATTTCAATACATATTATGTACCTTTTAACACCTGAATTGGACAATAGGTGTTTCATGTCAAATAAAAGATATCTTAGAAAGCTTTTGCAAATGAGTGAATTTATTAGTTTATTTGGGACTTTGAGGATCTTCTGCAATTCGTGATTTTTATTGCTTTTTTCTTGTACGTTTGTCAAGTTTTTGCAGATCCACCTTCTTAATTGAATTTCTTGAGTAATAGGAATTGAGGAGAAGTTGGCGATATGTATGGAATACATGTCGAAACCGTAGACCATTTTGGATTTTTGTGATCTGGGACGGTAGTATTTTAACAAAATAAAAAATTATTTGAAGTTTTTAATATTCAATAACTTATTTTGAGGTGGCAACGATATTGTTTTCATGACCTTCTAGGAGGGCATTTTGAGAGACTGAAATTTTATGTAATAGGTTTTATGTAAATGGGGATGTGTAGAAATTTATAAAGACTGGCAACATCTACAAACGACGTACGTGTAGTACACATTACTGCCACATAGCGGCGAAATTGAAATCTAGATCTGGGCTTTTATTTTTATTTTTTTAATTCAAAGAAACCTTTTAGGAGTGGCAACACCAAAAATAGCGGTATAGAATGAGGTCATCGTCACATAGAGGCGAAATGGAGCAGTACGAAGATTTCGAATTTTTTGATTGCTGACTTTACACGTAATTTTAACAGTGAAAGAATACTACCAACCCCTGACAGACTAATCATTCTCGAGATATTTTAGTTTTTTTACATTTTCGCTAAGCGCCACCTTTGAAAATTAGTCCAGTTACCAAATGAGAACGAAAATTGAAAAAAAAAATGCAAATCCAGTGCCATTTTAAATAATTATGGGTGTTATTTTGTGCAATTAAACTCAATATGATGAATTATTGAAGAAATAAAGAGAACCTGAAAATGAGTCTGCAGTTAAAGTCATGTGCTGCCCACATCAGATTTTTACTTTTCCTGCAATACATGGTAATGTGTAAGAAAGTATTGAGATCATGCCGAAAATCGCAAGTCTAGTTTTCGACGGAACTACACGTTTTGGGACCACTAGAACAGGAAAAAACAATTTTTAGCGTGACGTGTCTGTGTATATCTGTCTGTCGGTGCTGTGTATGTATCCAGTCTAACTCGAAAGCTAAAAGGACCAAATTTCATAAATTTTGGAAGGTATATCACTTTTATGTGACTCTGGTGCTGCTTAGATTTTGGTATGGTTCAGGAACAGAACCCGCCCTTTTTACGAAATGGCCAGCAAAATATATGTGTATCTACTCTATAGTTAAAACTAATCCGTCAAATTTCATAAAATTTGGTGGATAAGTCACTTATAGGATAACCTGGTGCTGATGAGATTTTGGTGCAATTAAAAAAAAAAGGAACCTACCTTTTTTTGCGAAATGGCCAGCAAAAATCTTCAAAATCTAAAATAAAATATTACGTATGCTCAAATATATCAATTAAATGCTTGTTTCATACGTAATTTTTGACGAAAGAATAAGACATAAGACCAAACCCATTACTCTAGGGCTGGGTGTTTTTGAGAAAAAAAATTTTTTTCGTATGTTGACCAGCCACTTTTGAAAATAGGTTCAGTTGCCCAATGAAAACGAAAATGGAAGTAACAGTGCAAATTCAATGTAATATAAACAAATCTGATGTGGGGAGCACATGACTTTCCTTATATATAACGAAATGAATTTACTACTTTTACAAAAAAAAAGGTTATTCTTATAGCAGATACTTATATTCATACCAAGATATTGAATTTTCGTCAATTAGTCGTTATTTTCATTGATTTAGCATCATTTTTATCCATTTGGCGAGATTTTCGATAATTTGGCAACATTTAAAAAAGTCGCCAAGTTGGCGGCATTCCGCCAAAATCTCGCCAAGCGTTATCGATGGAGAAATAAGTTATTCTTAGAGCAGATAAATGACTAATGGCGTTCAAATGCAAAAGTATTATTCAAAGTACCTTTTCTCATGAATGGAACGAGCTAGATCCACGACACTGGTGTCACTCAATTTATCGATGATATTACATATGAAAAGTGAACATGTTTCTCAACAGTTAATATATTTTTTTTAATTTATGGGATTTTTTGATAAATTTATTTGAAAAATGGGCAATATCTCGAAAACGGTTCATGCCAACGTTCTAAAGTTTATGTCAATCGTTTTCTAAGGAAACATTACATATGAAATATCTATTTGGCGTAACTCTATTAAAGGTTTTAATTTTTTCAAAATTTCACTCGAAAATTTAGGGGAGTTCTGAACATTTGATTGGTTAAAAACAATAGACTTTCAGTATTCACGGATTGTGATTTGTGTACCAAATTTCATTCGTTCGTGAGATATCGTCTCCACAGACTAACTGACAGACACACACACACAGAGACAGTACCTCAAAAATGTTCGATTCGTGATCAGGATATGCTTGAAACGTGCTCTCCCGTCAAAAACTCGAATTCGAATTTTCGACTCCATCAGAATACTTTCCTTATACATTATTGTATATAAGGAAAGTAATAAATGTTATGGAAAAGAAAAATTGGACTACTGTGGAATATCCAAATCGGATTCCCGGGAACAAGACTGAAAAAACGGAACAAGCACATAACAATCGAAACACTTGACAGCTATATAAACGTCATTTTCGATGTCTGATAACAAAATATTAACTAACCGAATTTACAAAACGCTGGAACGATTTAATCTGGACCGCAGTGTGTTCTATAATAGTACGTAATTATAATGTAAAGACTCTGCACGATCACTCCCTTTTCTTCCAAGTGGGCTACGTAGATCTACCAGGTGAGCAATAAAAACTCGTTAAATACCCGGAATCTCGGACATCGGAATGTCTGAGGATAAAGCGAACAAATAAATTCTCCAGAAGTGCAATTTCAGGCCTTGAAGGGTGGGGTTGAGATGAAGTACAGTAAAGCTCCTAATGTTTCCTTCCCTGAATAGACAGAGGGGTGTACCACCTGCAGATTTGTTACTGCCGGCGTGTATTAAATGCCGCTTTTTTTTCGACCGCTGTCCAGTCTTCTACCAGGGATAGTAATTTAGTCAAAGGGAAGACTGATATTTAACAATAGCATTGTTAGGCGTCAAATTGAAATTTCTAGTCTCAAATAACGACCGCTAATTTCGAACACTGTGTGTGTGTCAGTGTCAGTGAATCTGTGGAGACGATAACTGACGAACGAATGGACCGATTCGAACGAAATTTGGTTCAAAAATTACAATCCGTGAATACTGGAAGCTTATTGTTTATATACGCAATTGAACATTCAGAACCCCCCCCCCCCCTCAAAATGTTTCGATTGAAATTTTGAAAAAAATCATCAAAAAACCAAAACCTCTAATAAAGTTACGCAAATAGACATTTCCTATGTAATTTTTCATTAGAAAACGATTAACATAAATTTTGGAACACTAGCATGAACCATTCTCGAGATATTACACATTTTTCAAAAACATTATCAAAAAATTATATAAAATTAAAGAAAAATTTCCTATTGAGAAACATGTACACTTTTCATATGTAAAATCATGTCAACAAACAAGTCTATAATTGCTGTTTATCTGTTAATTGTGATCTTGAATGTACCGTTATTCATATAATTACTTTCCTTATATACAATAATGTATAAGGAAAGTATTGTGACGGGGTCGAAAATTCGAATTCGAGTTTTCGACGGGAGAGCACATTTCAAGCATCCCTGATCACGAATCGAACATTTTTGAAGTGATGTCTGTGTGTGTGTGTGTGTGTGTGTCAGTGAGTCTGTGGAGACGATAACTGACGAACGAATGGACCGATTCGAACGAAATTTGTTACAAAAATTACAATCCATAAATACTGGAAACCTATTGTTTTTATATGCAATCGAATGTTCAGAACACCCCTAAATTTTCGAGTGAAATTTTGAAAAAATCGTCAAAAAATCAGAACCTCTAATAAAGTTACGCAAATAGACATTTCTTATGTAATTTTCATTAGAAAACGATTGACATAAATTTTAGAACGCTAATATGAACCGTTCTTGAGATATTGTACATTTTTCAAAAAAATTATCAAATAGTCATATAAAATTGAAAAAAATATTTTCTATTGAGAAACATGTTCCCTTTTTATATGTAATACCATGCGATAAATTGGGTGACATCATTCTCGTGGATCTAGGTCGTTCCATTCATGAAAAAAGATACTTTCAGTAATACTTTTGTATTTAAACGCCAATAGTCATTTATCAGCTATAAGAATAAAATATTTCTCTATCTGTTATAAGAATTAATTATTTTATCTAAATTATTTTCAGTCCATAACGTCTGGCGAGATTTTGGCGACTTTTTTAAATGTTACACATCAAAGAAAATCTCGCCAAATGGATAACAATGACGCTAAATCAACGAAAATAACGACTATTTGACGAAAATTCAATATCTTGGAAAAATATAAGTATCTACTATAAGAATAACCTATTTTGTTTTTACTGTAAAAATAGCAAATACATTGCATTATATAAGGAAAGTCATGTGCTGCCAACATCAGATTTTTTTTTTACTGTAAAAGGAATAAATTCGTTGCATTATATAAAGAAAGTTGTGCTACCGAAATCAGATATTTTTCAAAGACGGAATAATAAAAATGTGAAAACATTCAAATAACTCGAGGTACTAACTTGGGTCTAGAGTAATGGGATTTGTCTTGTTGCTTTCCTCGTCAACAATTACGTATACAGTTTAATTGATACATTTGAGCATATGTAGTCTTTTATTTTAGATATTTGCGGGCCATTTCGTAAAAAAAAAAAAAGCCAGGTTCTTCTTTTCCGAATCGTATCAAAACCTAACCATTGGATGATATTTTCCGTATTACGAAGGAATGAGTTATGGAATTTGAATGGAGCATCGGATTTATTCAATGTCTTGAAAACTCGAATGGAGTATTATAAACGATTTATATTTTGTAAAAAGGAACCATATTTTGTAAAAATGATATTTTTTTTAAGAGGTGCGAGTAAGTTAATTGAATTCTTAATGAATTTCCGATGTGCACAATCGTGTGTGTGCTAATAGTTATTAATTTTTAATAGTTATTAATAGTTAATTACATTTTACTTTCCCTGCAATACATGGTAATGTATAGGGAAAATATTGGAATCATACCGAAAATCGCAACTCGAGTTTTCGACGGATCTATGCGTTTCGAAACCTCTAGAATACGAAAAAACTATTTTTAGCGTGACGTCTGGGTGTCTGTCTGCATAGATATTGTATTCACTCAAACTAAAAAACTAATTGACCGAATTTCATAAAATTTGGTAGATAAGTCTTTTGTGGGTTACCCTGGTGCTGATTAGATTTTGGTATGATTCGGAAAAAAATAACCTGCCTTTTCTTGCAAAATGGCCTGCAAAAATCGTCAAAATCTAGAATAAAAAACTACGCATGCTCAAATATATCTATTAAATGCTTGTTTTATACGTAATTTGTAACGATGAAAGGGTTAAGACCAACACCATTGCACTAGGACTAGCCGTTCCCGAGATATTTTATTTTTTTTGTATTTTCTCCACCCCACCTTTGAAAATAAGTTCAGTTACCAAATGAGAACGAAAATTGAATTAAAAGTTAATTAAATTTAATTAAAATAAAGACAACGTGGATAAAAGTCTGCAGGGAAAGTCGTGTTCTGCCCACATCAGATTTTTTTTTTATGCTAACAGGTTTAATGAATGAATGATCAAGGTGATACAAGAATTGTGTGTGTGAATGGGTTTACAAAATTTTAATTTCGATATGTACCCATACAAGCATGTGTAGAGAGAATAGTGCGATTGCGCAATTCAGTTACTTCGCGTGAATTGCCAAGAGTACGTTAGTATCTTTTTCCATCCATCTGCATCATTTAAATGTTGCATATTAGATTGACTAAACTAGCTTATTTTCATATTATGGCTAATCATTAAGGTTAATTTTTTTAATTATATTTGTATAATACAAATTTTTCTAAAAAATATTTTTCTGAAAAATCGGTATGAACTCTGTGAAGGGATATTGAAATAGAATTTAGTAAGGAGTTCTTAAAAAAAGCAAAAAGAGCTACTACTTTATTTTTAGGTAGTAAGAAGGATTGAATTTGACATTTTTTAATTATATAGAACTTTTACGTGCTGTATTTTTACTTACCAAAAGATTTCTTTCATTCAATATTTTATCTGCAGAGAAGTGTTTCTGTGTCAAAGACATGTGAATGATTATTAAACAGTAACCAATGACATTTTTCTTTATGCATCATATTCAGTGTAATGAACATTGTTATAGACTCTGATGAGAATAACTCTAACGAATGTGCTTACTTTTGAAAAGATGTTTTAATTATTTTGTATTCGTTGAAATTAAATTGTGTTTATAGATACAATACAGATTGTTTATCATATTTGTCTATTTTTTTATGGTGCAGTTTTGTAGTAGAGGGGAGAAAAATCCCTATTCTGTCTTGAAAATTCCCTTTTATGCTTTCTGTAAAAAGAGAAATTGTTATCGCGCTGTGCGATTTTTCGACTTTTGTCGCGAATTGCATATATTTAAAAATCTCCCTAATTTTCATTTTCCAAGATTGGCAGCTATGCTATGCTACATTTTAGAAACGTCACAAGATGCTAGGCCAATTATTAACTTCCGAATAAAGAGTCATGCATGCATGCATACATACATGGGAGTACCAACGGAGATTTCAATAGAATATGCTTAATCTAATATACTGTTTTCTTTTCCTATATGTAGACCTATTACTTTCCTTATATATATAATGTATAAGGAAAGTATTGTGACGAGGTCGAAAATTCGAATTCGAGTTTTCGACGGGAAAGCACGTTTCAAGCATCCCTGATCACGAATCGAACATTTTTGAAGTGATGTCTGTGTGTGTGTCAGTGAGTCTGTGGAGACGATAATTGACGAGCGAATGGACCGATTCGAACGAAATTTGGCACAAAAATTACAATCCGTAAACGCTGGAAGTCTATTATTTTTATACCCAATCGAATGTTCAGATCTCCCCTAAATTTTCGAGTGAAATTTTGAAAAAATCGTCAAAAAATCAAAACCTCTAATAAAGTTACGCGAATAAACATTTCTTTTGTGACTTTGAGTAATACTTTTGTATTTAAACACCAATAATCTTTTATATGCTGTAAGAATATCTTATTTCTCCGTCCATAACGCTTGGCGAAATTTTGGCGACGAATTTGGTGGAATAACGCCAATTAGGCGAATTTTTTAAATGTTGCTAAATTAACGTAAAACTCGCCAAATGTATAAAAATGACGCTAAATCAATGATAATGACTACTAATTGACGAAAATTCAATATCTTGGAAAGAATATAAATATCTACTATAAAAATAATCTATTTTTTTTTTCTGTAAAAGTAGTAAATTCATTGCATTATATAAGGAAAGTCATGTGCTGCCCACATCGGGTTTTTTTAAAAATAAATTTATCAAAAAATCAGATAAAATTAAAAAATTATATAATTAACTATTGTGAAGTATGTTCACTTTTCATATGTAATATCATGCGATAAATTTGGTGACATCATTCTGGTGAATCTAGCTCGTGCCATTCATGAGGGAAGAGATTTTGGGCTATACTTTTGTATGCGGACGCCAATGTTCATTTATCTACTATAAGAATAACTTATTTCTTCGTCCATATTGTTTGACGAGATTTGGGCGACGAATTTGGTGGAATGACGCCCTTGGCGACATTTTCAAATGTTGCCAAATTAACGAAAATGTCTCCAAATTAATAAAAATAATGCTAAATCAATGAAAATGACGACTAATTGACGAAAATTTAATATCTTGGAAATAATATAAAAACCTGCTATAGGAATAACCTGTTTTTCCGTCCGCAACGTTTGGCAATATTTTGATGATGAATTTGTTAGAATATCTCCAAATTGGTGACTTTTTAGTTATTGCCAAATTAACGAAAATGTCACTCAATTGATAATAATTCGCCAAATTGATGAAACTAATGCTAAATCAATGAGATGACGACTAATTGATGAAAGTTCAATATCTTGAAAAGAACATAAGAATAAAACATTTCTCCGTCTTTCTGTCCATAACGCGTGGCGAGAAATTTAACAGGACATCGACTACTTGGCGACGCTTTTAAATGTTGCCAAATTGATGAAAATGACTCCAGGTAGGAGGTAATGCTTCTCAAATTCTGATTTACGTTCATATGACGGGCATACCTTCTAGTACATAAGAAATGTTCTTTAATGTATATGTTCTTCAATGTCTTATGTGTATATAAGAAATGTTCTTTTATCCTTTTGTAACACTTGGTGATATATTTGGCTAACTTGGCAAATAATCTAGCAAACGTGACGATATTTCGATTCAGATTGAAGAAAATATCATTAAAATTGCGAAAATGACGCCAAATTAATGAATTAATTATTAAAATTGAAGTAGTTTTACATGTTGTCATTCGGAAAATCGCCAAATGTACAATGCAAGTTGATCTTATACATTATTACTTTCCTTATTTACAATAATGTATAAGAAAAGTATTGTGATGGGGTCGAAAATTCGAAATCGAGTATTCGACGGGAGAGCACGTTTCAAACATCCCTGATCACGAATCAAACATTTTTGATGTGATGTATGTGTGCGTGTGTGTGTCAGTGAGTCTGTGGAGACGACATCTCACAAAAGAATGGAGCGATTCGAATGAAATTTGGTGCAAAAATCACAATCCGTGAATACTGGAATCCTATTGTTTATAAACGAATTCGAATGTTCAGAACTCCCCTAAATTTTTAAGTAAAATTTTGAAGAAGTTATCAAAAACTCGAAATCTTTAATAAAATTACTCAAATAGACATTTCTTATGTAATTCTTCCTTAGAAAACGATTGACATAAACTTTAGAACGCTAGCATGAACCGTTCTTGAGATATTACACATTTTTCAAATAAATTTATCAAAAAATCCCATAATTTAAAATAATATATTAACTGTTGAGAAACATGTTCACTTTTCATATGTAATATCATGCGATAAATTAGGTGACATCAATCTCTTAGATCTAGCTCGATCCATTCATCAGGAAAGATTCTTTGAGTAATACTTTTGTATTTGAACGCCAATAGTCATTTATCTGTTGTAAGAATAACTTATTTCCATAACGCTTGGCGAGATTTTGGCGACAAATTTGGCGGAATGTCGCTACTTGGCGACTTTTTTAAATGTTGCCAAATTAACGAAAATCTCGCCAAATGGATAAAAATGACGCTAAATCAATGAAAATCACGACTCATTGACGAAAATTCAATATCTTGGAAAGAATATAAGTGTCTACTATAAGAATAAACTATTCTTTTGTTATAAAAGTAGTAAATTCATTGCATTATATAAGGAAAGTCATGTACTTTAAGAGCAGCAATTTTTCTTTCAAAATCAGTAGTAGTAATCCATTGGGCAGTAAAACTAATAAAACTGCAATTGTTAACTGAAGTCCATATGTCAGATGTAACTGAAATTGCTTCAGTTATTTCAATTAGTGATGATATTTTACTTTTGCATTTTAAATAAATATCAGGTATGGCATTATCAGTAAAACAATTCCTTGATGGTATTTGGTACTGAGGTTGGGTTTTTTTTCATAAGAGTTTTAAAACCAATATCATTTAAAATGCTGAATGGTTGATTGTCAATGGCAATCATTTCACCTATGGCATAATGTAAATCTACTGATCTTGCATCTTTGTTATCCCACAGTTTTTTTTTTTTTTTTTTCTGAAAACAAGCCTGTAAAGTTTGCTGTTTTCTTTTTACACCACGACTACTGCAAAGACTGTCTTGATCTGCATCAAAGACTTCAGCTTCAGATTCCACATTGCTTGAACTTATATTTTCTTTCAGTTGATGTGGATGTTTCATTTTCAGATGGTTATTTAATGCAGTTGTTGTAGCTTTTCTTGCAATAACCACCTCTAGAAACACAAATTTTACAAAGCTTGCAGCTCGCCTTCATTGCATTCTCATTTAAAATCTCAAAGAAATCCCAAACAGGAGGCATTCTGGTCACAGCGGCATTCTGGTCTTTTGATCTCTGACCCTCCCTGGTTTGGATCTACTTCCTCTGAGACACCTGCTCAATACAATGTTCAAAGTGATCGCAAGTGGGAGCTCCTCGGAACTCATCCCCTAGGGAATCATTTGCACCCCTCTCAGTTGGGAGAATAGCTGGGAAACAGGTGTACTTTGGATAAGGAATGAAATGCAACTATTTTAAAAAAAGGGTAGCGTAAGGGATGAAATGGGAAGAGCTAAAACGGGAATAAGCCTAATTATTCCTCGAATGGAGAAAATGCAATGCGTAGACGACGACATATGGTACACCACGAAAGGGTGAGTTCAGGAGTCAAAGAGCTTAAGTTTTATAGGTTTATTCAACAATTAGAGCTTGAAGGTAAAGAGGGGAGGGGGGGGGCTACAAGGATAGTGCTTTGTAACATTGCCACCGCTAGAAGTAAAATTTGTAGTCCCCTTAGCAAGAACCCGTCACATTATGTTCTCCAGCATATTGTTGATTCCAAACACCAGATCCAGATATGGTTGGTGGGATCTCTATAGAAATTCCCACGAGGTTTCTACGAACTCGATATTTTCTATTTTCTCATAATTTATAATTCTAGCTTTCTGGTCTCAAATGACTTGGGGCTGTTGACTGCCAAACCAGGGCAGTAGCCAGACATGATATTCAAAAGGGGCGGAAATGAAATTCAAGGGGGGCTCAACAGTTTTGAAGGAGTAACTCACCCTAAACACAGTTAATCATTACCATTTATTAACCATAATAGTTACTATTATATATTTTATTTATGTAAATTATTTACAAATAATTGCGTATTTATATTTATAAACTAAGAGTTGATTAGGAAAATCATATAGTTACTATATATAAATATTATAATATATAATATTTACAATAGATTTTAATATAAGCATTAACTAGCAGCAAAGCTCTTAATTAATCGAAAAAAAAAATCTGAAAGTTAATACAAGTTAACGCTTAATATCAACTCTTAATTACCTATTAGTTGATTTTGACACAATTTAAAACAATGAATCCAGCAATAGTACAAAAGTAACCAAATACTATCGTCTTAATATTTAAATATTTTTAAATTAAATATGTAAATAAATTGATCATCACTATAACCACACATTCAGCTAAATTAAAAACAAAGTAATTTATAAAGAAAATCTCATAAATAATATTTTTATGCAAAATTTGGATGACATTTCTTATCACAACTGAAACTTTAATATTTTTATCGGGGGGGGGGGGGGTTAGCTCCCTCTGGCCCTTGCTCTTATAGGAGTAATCAAGCTCTTCTAGCGCTTTGCTCTTGCCCGACTACGGTGCTGTGTAATCATTTATAGTTATTGCGTTTAAAAAATTTCACTTTTTGTATATTTTTTTTTTTAGTAAAATATGAAGTTAGAAGAAAATTACGAAATTTTTTCAAATAGAAAAATTCAGCAGGGCTCGTGCCCTTCTGCAATCTTCTTCGTGCCTTTACAAATAATTGCGTATTTATATTTATAAACTAAGAGTTGATTAGGAAAATCATATAGTTACTATACATAAATATTATAATATATAATATTTACAATAGATTTTAATACAAGCATTAACTAGCAGCAAAGCTCTTAATTAATCGAAAAAAAAAATCTGAAAGTTAATACAAGTTAACGCTTAATATCAACTCTTAATTACCTATTAGTTGATTTTGACACAATTTAAAACAATGAATCCAGCAATAGTACAAAAGTAACCAAATACTATCGTCTTAATATTTAAATATTTTTAAATTAAATATGTAAATAAATTGATCATCACTATAACCACACATTCAGCTAAATTAAAAACAAAGTAATTTATAAAGAAAATCTCATAAATAATATTTTTATGCAAAATTTGGATGACATTTCTTATCACAACTGAAACTTTAATATTTTTATCGAGGGGGGGGGGCGGGGTTAGCTCCCTCTGGCCCTTGCTCTTATAGGAGTAATCAAGCTCTTCTAGCGCTTTGTAGGGGCGCTTATAGGGCCCCTTCTTTTTAATCTGTATGCAAATGATATCCCCCGCGCACCTAATACCACCCTTTGTTTATATGCAGATGACACGTGTATCATTTCATCCAACAAAAATATTAATTATCTTCACTCACAGATGCAAAACCATATTAGCATACTCATCCAATATTATGACAAATGGAAAATTAAGATAAATGCAACTAAATCGCAGGCAGTGTTTCTCTCAGGAGCCCGTATACCCCCCCCCCCCCTTAATGTTTCAAAATCAGCCTATACCCTTCTCGCGAACAGCCAAGTACCTCGGCGTCCATTTGGATAGCCGACTTACTTGGCGTACGCACTTTGAGCATATTGTCAAAAAAACTAGGAAGCTTGTCGGAGCGCTAAACCATCTTTTGTTCTCTAAAGACCTTGATATTAGCAATAAAATTCTTTTATATAAAAGCATAATGCAGCCGATTCTTTTATATGCATGCCCGATCTGGGGGTATGCATGTAAAACGAATATCCAAAAACTACAAGTTGAGCAGAACAGGATACTTCGCATCATCAGGAAAGCCCCCCGTTACTTACGTAATGATATAATTCACAAAGATTTTAAAGTCAAAACAATTAAACAGGCCATCAAAAAACAAACCACTAAATTTTTTAGAGATATTCACAAAATTCCGAATGAATCCCTGTTTAATCTCCAGGATTATGACCCGAGGGCGAATAAAAAGCGTCCCCGTGCAGTCTTGTACGAACCTCCCTAAGCATTGTCTTATTTTCTAGCATTCCCAGTCTGCTTATTGTGCAACTCTTTTACTTATTTTCATACCTTTTGCATCTATCTCGCATACTCCTCCCCCCACAGCTTGTAACCAATGTTACAATGCTGCAAGTTGTATCCCAACTTGCCTCTAGATGGCAGCACTGCTGCACCTTAAGGGGACGCTTCAGTTAAGAAAAATCACCGTTCCCTTGAAAATTGCACCCGGTGGCTCAAGAGATGGGCAGTTCCTTTTTCAAATGATTGGCATCTGATGGTGCAATGAGAGTAAGTAAAGGTGACGAAAGGCCCTTGGACCTCTATAGTTTATGACTTGCTCGCCTGTCCAAGAGGATAAAGGGGAGAATCTCAGAAGGGTGTGTGGTTTGGGGGACGAAGTAAATGAATGAAAGAATGAAAAAAACGTAACTGGAGGCTTTTTCCACTTACTGAAAGGAAAGTTTCCTATCCATTCTATTTCTTGTCAAGGAATAACCAAAGAGTTCTCCTAACCGATTATTATATAATTATAATATATATATATATATATATGTGTGTGTAACTTCAATGTGTGTTTTGGAGACTAATCTAGGTACAACACTAAAATGTGTGTATTAAAAAACTAGAATTAAAAATAAAATTAATGATATTTCTATGCCTATGAGTCCAGAGCGATGGTATAAAACTAATATTTATTTAGTCATTTTGAATATATCATTATTTCCTTTTTAAATAGTATACATTAGAGTGCATTGTATGAAATTTGAAGTTTGAAATGGACGATACAGCACTAAAAATATGTGATATTCTACATACCGCATTTTTTAGCCTTGCAGAATGTATTTGGAAATTATAGTATTTAGCATGATAGTTCCTTGTGTTGAAAATGATTTGTTTCAACCGGGGTTACTTGGAAATCTCGGGTTCTGCATAGTAATGAATAGATCAAAAATTCAACTTCGGTACAGAACTTAACACAGTCGGAATTTTGAGGGAGAAAAACTACTGGTTCACCGAATATTTATACAAAAAATCTGATGTGGGCAACACATGACTTTCCTTATATAATGTAATGAATTTACTACTTTTACAGTAAAAAAAAAGGTTTTTCTTATAGTAGATACTAATATTATTTCCAAGATATTGAATTTTCGACAATTAGTCGTCATTTTCATTGATTTAGCGTCATTTTCATCCATTTGGTGAGAACCCAACGCGGACCGGCCTGAATATTTTCAATACATTGAAACCTGTTGGCTTGTATGCGAATTAAAATTTGCCATTTAAGGAATTAAACACAAGCTCATCACATATAGTATTAAATGTAAAGGAACCCAAATTTTAAAATTAATTTCAAATTAAAAATAATTAAAATCAAGAATGAGCATTAATATAAAATGAATTTTTATTTATCATTTTGGTTGAAGATGAGAAGGGATAAAAAAAGACTGGGATTATGTTTTAAAAATGCTTTCTTCATTTATCAGTGAACAGTGCAATGACTATTTAGTTAGAACTACTCATCAGCATCAAAGATTCGTTGCAGCAGTAGCAAAACAAACATGTCATATGCCACAATTGTTAGTGTTGTTAAAAACTTTTCAATGCGATTAAACTTTCTATGTAAGTATAGATAGATAATATTTTCTTTAATTATGACATAATTATGAATATTTTTAAAATTTAATAATTTTAGTAAAAGTGTAAGATGTTTGGAATAAATACATTCAAGGACAATAATTCGCATTAGCTATATGTTGATTTAAAATTATGACAGTTTGCTCAGATAGATTTTTATTCAACATTTGTTATAGGAAAGAAATCGTCGGAACTGTGTTTAAGAATAAAATGTGTTTAATTTTGATAATTTAGAAGCATTCGAAATCTAAGAACTAAAATTAAAATCATAGAAGAAATTGAATAAAATATCAGTGATAAATTTTAAAGTAAACAGTATCTTGGATTTCTTATTTTCATTTATTTATTGGATTTCATATTTCCACCACCAGACAAACAATCACAGTACAAAAGAGATTAAACTTTTTGGCGACAAATTTAAAAATAAAACAAATTGAAACTGGCACTTGACCAATAATAATAATCTAATGATCATTTCCTCAAAAATTAAATTTGGAATGTATTTCTCCCATATTCAATTTATAAATCACATGATATTACGAAACATGACAATTGGTGCATCGGTGTACATTCATACTGCTGTATCCAGGCCAGAACATATTTTTTGTTCTCTTACTATAGCTTTAAACAATTTGAATGTTGTGAAGAGCAATGTTTTATTTTGACTTCGGAATGTAGTAGAATAAAGAAGTCTTCAATTTCTTATCCAAAATTATAATTTTTCTGTATCGGGTTCTAATTGACCCATCTGCGTTCACCGTGCAGAGTAAAATTTTATTACCTAACTAGCAGCATGCCTGTTCTTCGTACGGAGTATCTCTAAAATGCGATACATTCAACAGTAATATACTGTAATAATTAATTATATTTGAAAACTTAAAAACTTCATCGAAAAAAATGAACTTGATTCAAATGACGTCATCGAAATATAAATCACCTGGCTCTCTATAGCTTTTTACGGCAGTTATCGTGCTAACGGACAAAGACAGAATGAACAAAGTCATAACCACTTTCCAACTATGTAGTAAAGTGTTAAAAATGGTTATTTGATTATCAGCATTTTATGAGGAAGATTCTTTCTTATGCTGCTATGACTTATATAATGCAATGATTTTTTTACTTTCCTTATATACATTATGTATAAGGAAAGTATTGTGACGGGGTCGAAAATTCGAATTCGAGTTTCCGACGGGAGAGCACGTTTCAAGCATCCCTGATCACGAATCAAACATTTTTTAAGTGATGTCTGTGTGTGTGTGTGAAAGTATGTGTGTGTGTGCGTGTGTGTGTGTCAGTGAGTCTGTGGAGACGATAACTGACGAACAAATGGACCGATTCGAACGAAATTTGGTATAAAAATCGCAATCTGTAAACACTGGAAGCTTATTGTTTTTATACGCAATCGAATGTTCAGAACCCCCCTAAATTTTCGAGTGAAAATTTAAAAAAATCGTCAAAAAATCAAAACTACTAATAAAGTTACGCAAATAGGCATTTCTTATGTAATTTTTCATTAGAAAACGATTGATATAAATTTCAGAACGATGACATGAATCGTTCTCGAGATATTGCACATTTTTCTGAAAAATTATCAAAAAGTCATATAAAATAAAAAAAAATATTTCTTATTAAGAAACAAGTTCACTTTTCATATGTAATACCATGCGATAAATTGGGTGACATCATTCTCGTGGATCTAGCTCGTTCCATTCAAGAAAAAAGATACTTTGAGTAATACTTTTATATTTGAACGCCAATAGTCATTTATCTGCTGTAAAAATAACTTATTTCTTAGTGCATAACGCTTGGCGAGATTTTGGCGGAATATCGCCAACTTGGCGACTTTTTGAAATGTTGCCAAATTAACGAAAATCCCGCCAAATGGATAAAAATGACGCTAAATCAATGAAAATGACGACCAATTGTCGAAAATTCAATATCTTGGAAAGAATATTAGTATCTACTATAAGAAAAACCTTTTTTTTTACTGTAAAAGTATTAAATTCATTACATTATATAAGGAAAGTCATGTGTTGCCCACATCAGATTTTTTTCTTACATAATGCAATGAATTTACATCTTTCACAGTGACAAAACAATGTATAAGATTCACGGCCCTATATGTTTAGGTGTAATTTTTTTCACAGTTTTGCATGGTAAATCCCGAGCAACACCGAGTATTCGCTGCTAGCATAATATAAAGAAACTTAAAATTTGCAATCATGCGCAAATTACTATAGTTATACTAAATGACATTGTTAATCAAAATATTCTGTTAAAATATTTAATTTAATGCCCCTAAAAAGAAGTTAGAGAATTTCTGTTCTCGCTATACAAAATTATCTTCACGGGCGGATCTGAAGAATAAAACATCCTGGCCCCGTTTGCAAGCAAATTAACAAAAAATATGAAATTGATTCAATATATGAAAAATAAAAGCGTTAAAATTGTATGGGAGCCTTACTACTTATATTCGCAAATATTGGAAGATATACCCTATATTAGTAGATTACATATACAAGTTGAAAATATCAATAAACCCGTAATCTTTAAACCTGGAGGCAGTAATTGATTCTAGTATATGCCAAAATGAAAGTGCTAAAATTATATGGGAATATACACCCGTAATAATATCGTAACCCCTTATAGTGTCGTAGATTAGAAGATATGTCCGTGTGTTAGAAGATTACCCGTATTACAATATGAGTCTCAAAAATCATTGCCAAAGTAAAACAGATGACGTAATAAATTGAAAATATCAATAATCTCCGTAATATTTATACCAGAAGGCCGTAACTGATTACACAATATGCCAATATATGTCTAAATATATGCCAATATACCTGTACTACTTATATTCTCGTAGATTAGAAGATATACTCGTGCCTTTGTAGAAGATTACTCGTACAACATACAATATATGAGTTTCAACATTTTTTGTCATAATAAAACAATGGCATAATAAATGGAAAATATCAATAATAATGTTCATGTTTAAACCTGAAGACAGTAATTGATATTACCCAGTCAAAAATGCAATGTCAATGAAATTTATTTTACAGACATATCTTTATTATTCAAATCGGAAAAGATTTAACAAGAAAGATCAATCACGTATAAATCATTGATTATGACACACTTTCCAACTGCACACATTATGACACACTTTCCAACTGCCCGGCCGTTCAATTAGATGCTCAAGTCCTCAGGACGAGCCGGACGGTCTGGGTCTTCAACACTTTCCAACTGCAGGGCGCGGTAGCCCATTGGTTAGCGCGCTGGAGTTGCACTCGGTAGGCCCGGGTTCGATTCCAGACACTGCCAAAACTGCCGCCGTGTTCATACGGAGTACGATCACGTTAAACATGTGGGTCCGAAAGTCCTTCCGAGAGGTTGGTGGTAGGGGAAGGAGGGTACGGTCTCTGTGGATGCCTCCCCCACTGGGTTCCGGTCTAAATTGGGTGGCACTTCCCGACCGTCCAAACAGTTACCTAACACCTTTCTGGTAGGTCGGACGGTCTGGGTTTCAACAACAACAACACTTTCCAACTGCGATGCAATTTTATTTAAACATCTCTAAAATGTGATACATTCAGCGGTGATATTTTTAAAATTATCACAATAGTACAATAATTTATTATATTTGAAAACTTTATCGAAAACAAATGAACTTTATTAATTGGGAATTTTGTTTCATATGCAATTTCAAATTTTTCTTTTACGGTTTTGATTTATTTTAAGCTTTTTTATTTATTTTGACACGGCCCGATCCGACCTGAATTTAATATATAAACTTCGCCAAATTGAATATTAAAATACCCCAGTGGTGTGCGGCATTCCTAAAATAGTGAATATTAAAAAACTTAAATTATACACTTTATTTCTATTTAACGATCTATCATCCTTGCATCAATTTTAAAGTCTCAACGATTATCACAATCTGTTTAGTACGAAATTTTCACATATAGTCTATTTCAGATTGTATCTTTTTGCTATTCAAAGTTATCTTCACAGGCAGTTCTGAAGAATAAAACATCCTAGTCCCTTTCGTAAACAAATTTACATAAAATGTGAAATTGAATTAATGTATGTCAAAATGAAAGCGCAAAATTGTATGGGAAGACATATACCCGTACTACTTATATTCTCTTATATTAGTAGATATACCTGTGTATTAGTAGAAGATTATCCGCACTACTTTTACTAAGAAAAACAGATGACATAATAAATTGAAAATATCAATAATCCCCTCAATCTTTAAACCTGAAGGTCGTATTTTATATAATCCAGTCAAAAATGCAATTTCGATAAATTTTGTTTAATATGCATTTCTTTATTATTTAAATCGGGAAAAAAATTAATAAAAAAACTTCTGCGCTACATAAACACACTGGTTTTAAATCTTTTGTTAAGCGACATGATATCATTTCCTTCAAATAAATTTGCGGAAAAACATTGTCTGCATAATGCTATGTCTATAAAAGGTTTAACTGTGCGGTTTTTTTTTATTAATATTTAACTTGAAACATGGACTCAATTTTAAGTGGGGCTATTCCAAAAGCTACCCAAAAAATTTGTCGAAATTCGGTGCAGCCTTTATCCCAAGACTAAATCTTTACTCATAAATTCAACTACGGGACAGAATTCATCAAAGCAGGATTTTTGATGAGAAAAATGTGACTAGTTCACCAAAATTTTATACATACTATAACAAATTATTTACAATCCAGAAGCCCCCGGTGACCTAAAAGACTGCAATTAATATAATATTTACATTAAATAAGTATGGAACAAATATATGCAAGAAGAAAAACAGTAAACCAGCGCGAGCCGAATTATCTGTACTGATACAACCAAATGGAACGAAACCAAGGACTTATTTTTCTTTTCTGGACCAAAGTCAAAAGACACCTGCTAAACACAACAATATACCCCTTCGTTCATTTCCCCGATACCAGTCAATCATCCACCCACCCCTCAAATCTCCACACCAAGAACTTTCACCCCCATTTTTCCCCTGGAAGGATGGGAGGTGTGGCTAACGTTGAAAATCGGAAGTTTCAGCAGTTGAAACACGATTTACTATTCCAATATATTAATCCCAAATTAATTCAAAAATCTAAAAAAAATCTTAAAAAGAAACCAGAAGTATAAGCTATTGAACGCTGTTTTTTAAATTGTGAAACGTTTAATAGTTCATTTTTTATAGAGCAATTATGAAGGTGATGTTTTATCTAAGAAATTTTGACAAATTAACTCCATTTCAAGATATATTTAAAATAAAATTTAAAAAATTGATGAGGGAGTTCAATGCATTAAACTGTCTACAATCATGTGCCAAAAACAGAATTTTAAATTATTCATTTGCTAATGTGTAATTAGCAAAGAACTTCCCCCATAGGTTAACATGGGCATGAAAGCTAACTGAAGCGTCGCCTTAAGTTTTACTCTCCTTCCAATAAGGAAGGGCTGGACAAAGTGTCCTTTTTGTTTTAGAATCAGATCAATTACGCTCAAATGATGACATGTGTTAATACATTATCCACAGATCGGAGGTAAAAGCCCTCGGGCTAGGCACTCCAGAACGAATTCAACATCCCTCGGTCTCTCTAGCGCTTTGCTCTTGCCCGACTACGGTGCTGTGTAATCATTTATAGTTATTGCGTTTAAAAAATTTCACTTTTTGTATATTTTTTTTTTAGTAAAATATGAAGTTAGAAGAAAATTACGAAATTTTTTCAAATAGAAAAATTCAGCAGGGCTCGTGCCCTTCTGCCCCCCCCCCCCCCCCCCGTAGTCGGCGCTATGAAGAGAACTTATATTACAGGAACACATCCAAGTAGAAGTAACTGTCTGAAATGGCTGCTTCTGAATCATACCAGCCTTAGGTGTAATGGTTTAAGGCAGTCAAGAAATTATTATCAGCTACTTTCAGCTTTCTAACTATTTCCAAATTCTATCAGTATCCCATTTACTTAGGATAATAGAGAAGGTACTAAGGGTGCCATAGGTGTTCCTTTGTATCCATTAAAATGTGTCAAATAAGATAACCAAAGAATTTCTCTGTGTGTGTGCAGTCAACCCTTTTAATTTCTTTCAGGATTTCTGAAGAGAAGATTACTTTGTTGAGTCTTTTGTCACAGGGTGGGAACACCCACCGAATACTATATACTGTGGGTACACCTGTCTGTAACTGTTTAGTTATCTATCAGTATCTACTCCGTTATGGTTTGCAAGACCAGGTGTGACAACAATTTAAAAAATCTGATGTGGGCAACACATGACTTTCCTTATATAATGTAATAAATTTACTACTTTTACAATAAACAAAATAGGTTTTTCTTATAGTAGATACTTATATTCTTTCCAAGATATTGAATTTTCGACAATAAGTTGTAATTTTCATTGATTTAGCGTCATTTTTATTCATTTGGCGAGATATTCGTTAATTTGGCAACATTTCAAAAACTCGCCAAGTTGGCGACATACCACCAAATTCATCGCTAAAATCTCGCCAAGCGTTATGGACGAAGAAATAAGTTATTCTTACAGCAGATAAATGACTATTGGCGTTCAAATACAAAATATTACTCAAAGTATCTTTTTTCATGAATGGAACGAGTAGTAAAAAATTACATAATAATACACATAAAAATTACATAAATGGAACGAGTGGTAAAAAATTACATAAGAAATGTCTATTTGTGTAACTTTATTAGCGGTTTTGATTTTTTGACGATTTTTTCAAAATTTCACGCGAAAATTTAGGGAGATTCTGAACATTCGATTGCGTATAAAAACAATAGGCTTCCAGTGTTTACAGATTGTGATTTTTGTACCAAATTTCGTTCGAATCGGTCTATTCGTTCGTCAGTTATCGTCTCCACAGACTCACTGACACACACACACAGACATCACTTCAAAAATGTTTGATTCGTGATCAGGGATGCTTGAAACGTGCTCTCAGGTCGAAAACTCGAATTCGAATTTTCGACCCTGTCACAATGCTTTCTTTATACATTATGTATATAAGGAAAGTAAAAAGAATGGCTAGACATTCTGGCAAAGTATCCTTTGCACTTTAAAAAGAAAAATGATTTGGCAATGTTTGAATTTGACTGCTCAGTTTCAATTTTGATAAAATTATTTATCAGTTACATTACAGAAGAGACTAAGATAGCAAAAATTCACTTGAATAAATTGTAATTCTAATTTGTAATGATATTTTAACCCTTTCCTTACGGCGGTACAACAGTTGTACCACTGAAATTCTCTTGAAACTCTCCATCTTCTTCTGAAAACTTGAAGAATGCCTGCAGCCCTTCCTTCAAGTTTCTCCTGAGTGAAGGGGGAACGAGCTACGAACAAAAGACAAGGTAAATGCAAGATTCTCTATAACATAACATGAAGCCATGATTATCACATATCAGAAATTAACTATCAATTATCAATTTATGCAGATAAACAAACCAAATTAAGTAACCATTTACTATATTAATTTGCTTTTGGAATGATTTATTTTTTTTTTATTTATTTTAAATTAATAATTATACTTAATGTTAATGCAAATAAATTTAGGATGTTACATGTAAATGCATTTAAAAAAGGCACAAAATAGAAACGTTTACTATTTTAAATTGGCATAAAATAGAAATATTACCTTTGAAAATATTTAACCGAATATTCGGTAGTCGGCCGAATATTCGGTTAGAATTTTAACGGAATATTTGGTATTCGGTATTCGGTAAAAGATGGTATTCGCTGCAACCTTAATGCTTATGCATTTAAGTCAAAATATTTCATGATATAAACTTTTTTTTTAAATTTTTAAAAATATTTATATATCATTGAATTCTTAATTTTTCCAGGGACAGTGCATATGGTTTTAGGTTTTGCACATAAATGCCCTCGTTTGCGATATTATAATTAACTTTCACAACACTCTGAAATCCACCAAGTAAAAAATATAATTAACTTCTATAAATTTTCCACAAAAGATATTCCTCTTATATTATCTATCAAATGTTTTTTTCATCCCTTTGATATCAATTTTAAAGTCATATGATAAACTAGATATTAATTAGATATGGAAAATTTTAAATTAGTCTACTTTATACTAGCTGATAAACTAACGAATCATAAGAAAATCTAGATTAATCTGATATCTCGCGAAATCAGTCCTGCCTCCAGCCCACATTATTACTTCATAAATGCCATTAGCATCCACTCAACAACACACATTAAAAAAGCACATAAAGGAGAAAAATTGGGCCTATGATTCAAACAAACTTTCGCCATTTCTAGGGATAACAGTAAAAAAAATTCCTATACGCGCCAAGAAGTGTGCCAAGCTAAAATCCTAAAATCGTCACATTACCGGCAACCCAAGCACCAATGAAAATCTTCCTGAATTTTGCGGATTAGCGACACCTGTTATATTTGGTCAGTTCGGTTCGGAGTTCGTTCAATAGAGTGTGGTCAGCACGAGTTTTGAAATCTTGGAATTATTTTATTTGTGAAAAGAAAATCAAAATGGTAAGTTCCTTATTGAATTTCTAATTGTATTATATATATATATTTATGTTCAGAGATTCTAACTATTACGCAATTTCCTACAAAACTTGTTTATTTTCATATTTTGATTTATTATTCATGTTTATTTTTTGTTTTTTAATTATTTTCTCTCATTATGTACTATTGTACGATTGAGTGAATTGTAGTGCAGTCATGGAAGTCTACAAGTATCCATTTCCATCATATAAATATTAATCATCAGATTGACTAAACTAACTTATTTTAACATTTTGGTTAATTATTTAAGTTAATTTTTAATTAATTTCGCGTAAATAAGGGGATTGATTAATTCAGGAGGTACCGCTTGTCTTATCAAACACTGACTTGCGTCTTTTTTCATATATCTGCATCCTGAAATTATTGTACATTAAGTAGACAAAACTTGCTTCTTTTTATATTTTGATTTATTATTCATGTTATTATTATTATTATTATTTTAGACACATTTCAGTACGATTGAGCAATTCGGTTGAGAGAAAATTTAAATTCCAGCACAAAATTTGAAATTTTATATTCTTAACGTGGCAACATAGGACAAAATTTAACATAATTATTCAAAAAAGGGGTTATTTATGGCTCAATGATCCCTACGCTTAACAGTTTCAATCATTCTAGTGGAAAATAGCCGCGATGCAAATTTTGTGTTCGTGACGTCATCCTCCTGGGGGGGGGGGGGGGAGTTATCTACCCCAAGGAGTCCATTGTGAACTTTGGTATCAATATAAAGATTTTTTAAGACCTTTTAAATAAAGGATAACAGGCTATAATTGTGATCATTTGGATCAACAATACAGATTTTTCAAAAATTTTCTTGCAAAATTTGCAAGAAAAAAAAAAAAAGTAGCAGACTATTTAAAAATGGATTCGGGTATGAGAAGGTCGCGTTAAGCTTCACCTCAGTTAATTAATTCTGATGTAATTTGGTAAGAGGATTGAGCGAAATCTTATAGATTCCTTAAAAACATTTTGTATTTATAAAGCAATTGTTTACAATTTGGCCGGATAAAAAAAAAATGCTATTTCATATTTTGTAGGAGCTTATGAATTTTTATTTGAATTACAGTTGGGGGGGGGGGGAGGTGATAGGGTTAATTGGAAAACTTAAATATTAGACTTTATTTGTGCATTTAAGTTAAATTCTAAAACCTAGTTTTTCGGCTTACATTTTCATCTATGAATTTCTGCAATTTTAAAGTTAAATTAACTGCAGTGGGATTCCACTCGAATTTATCATATAAGAATTCATTTTTAAATAGCTTTTTGTTTCTATATTTTACAAGAAAAAATTTGAAAAATCGGTATCGTAAATACAAATAACTACAATTATAGCCTATTGCCATTCACTTTGAAGGGCTTGACAATATCTTTTAAATGATACCGTACTTAACAATGTGCACCATTAAGGGGGGGGGGGGGGGTAACAATAATTGAAACTCGTGATTATTGAGCCATATAAGTAACCCTTTTTATGCATGATTATGTCACATTTTGTCCTATGCTGCCATGCTGAAAAAATATAACATTTTGAAATTTTCAATCGAATTAAAAAAAAAAAAATTCTATCTAGTTCTAGATATTTCGAAAACAAAGCTGGATACAAAGTTTCGTGAAAATTCAGTAATATTTGTGACCCCTATTGTGTACACAAGTAATCGACCACTGACAGACAGACGGACATAACTCCAGAAATAGTGAGAAAGTGTTCAGGAGGTCTTAAAACATATACTGACATCGAAATCTAGAATTCGAAAATTTTTGTGAAAACATGACTTTCTCTATACTAATATTATTACATAGTATGGAGAAGTAAAAATACGACGAAGGGCTTAAAGTAACGGGCAATTTTAATTTTATTTAGTAGTATGTGCTGAAAAATTAAGTGTTCTTTATTTACGGTTAATAAGACTGTTCTTTCCGCATTTCAAATAAAATCACAAATTTTAGAAACTTGCGAATTTAAGAGCTTTAAACTACATTTATTTTAGCGTCTATTTGTAAAAAAATATTTATTTTCGCTCTAAATTTTATTTTAGCTTTGTAAAAAAGATGTATTGTGAATTTTAGTGCTTTTCATCAAAAATCGTACTCTTTCTCAAAAATTACGATTACAAATCAATCCGTGTGTCGTAACAAAACTCCAGTATCGTTCTTTGATTTTATCTTCATTATTTCAGTGTCCAACCACTATGGGGGTTTCAAAATATTTATTTTAGTGAATATAACAATAAAAAAATCTGATGTGGGCAACACATGACTTTCCTTATATAAAGTAATGAATTTACTACTTTTACATTAAAAAGATAGATTCTTCATATAGTAGATACTAATATTCTTTCCAAGACATTGAATTTTCGACAATTAGTCGTCATTTTCATTGATTTAGCGTCATTTTTATCCATTTGGCGAGATTTTCTTTAATTTGTCAACATTTCAAAAACTCGCCAAGTTGGCAACATTCAGACAAATTCGTCGCCAAAATCTCGCCAAGCGTTATGGACGAAGAAATAAGTTATTCTTACAGCAGATAAATGACTGTGGGCGTTCAAATACAAAAGCATTACACAAAGTCTCTTTTTTCATGAATGGAACGAGCTAGATCCACGAGAATAATGTTATCTAATTTATCGCATGGTATTACATATGAAAAGTGAACATATTTCTCAATAGGAAATATTTTTATTTTATTTTATGACTTTTTGATAATTTTTTTGAAAAATGCGCAATATCTCGAAAACGGTTCATGTTAGCGTTCTAAAATTTATGTCAATCGTTTTCTAATGAAAAATTACATAAGAAATGTCAATTTTCGTAACTTTATATGTAATTTTGATTTTTTGACGATTTTTTCAAAATTTCATTCGAAAATTTCGGGGGTTCTGAACATTCGATTGCGTATAAAAACAATAGGCTTCCAGTGTTTACGGATTATGATTTTTGTACCAAATTTGGTTCGAATCGGTCCATTCGTTCGTCAGTTATCGTCTCCACAGACTCACTGACACACACACACATACTTTCACATACACACACATACATCACTTCAAAAATGCTTGATTCGTGATCAGGGATGCTTGAAACGTGCTCTCCCGTCGAAAACTCGAATTCGAATTTTCGACCCCGTCACAATACTTTACTTATACATTATGTATATAAGGAAAGTAATTACTGTTATAAAAGATGATTTGGCTTCTGCCAATAACTTTGTAGACAAGACAGTGAGAGGTTTAAAGTAATAACTGCTTCCTTCCGACTTACGACAACTTACATCTGTAGAATTCCTTATTCGCGTTTCATGAGAGGAGGGGGGGGGGGGGATATTGAACACCTCAATAAAAATAAAGAGAGTTTTAAAATTTCAACGTTTCTCAGTGATCCCTCTCATCTTAATTCTTTTGAAGGTTGTCAAGGTAATTCATATGACGAGAAAGCAGGTTAAGAAATATTTTTTCTGCTTATGCAAAATTTTATTGCAGTAAGTGATATTTAACTGAATAACTCTTTCCGTATAACTCTTATTAAATTCGACGCATTTATATCCGAAACTAATAGATAAAAATATATTTTTTCCCTCGGAAATAGGGTACCATTTATGAATTTTTTTTTTTTTTTTTTTTGAAAAAAAAATCATAAATAAATGAAATTTACTTTGAATTTAATAAGAGATTTTGAATTCGAATACTTTTAGAATGAGTCTTTTGTAACTTTGAAATTTTATTTCTATTTTTACTATCATTTTATTACTTTCCTTATATACATAATGTATAAGGAAAGTATTGTGACGAGGTCGAAAATTCGAATGCGAGTTTTCGACGGGAGAGCACGTTTCAAGCATCCCTGATCACGAATCAAACATTTTTGAAGTGGTGTCTGTGTGTGTGTCAGTGAGTCTGTGGAGACGATAACTAACGAACGAATGGGCCGATTCGAACGAAACTTGGTACAAAAATCACAATCCACAAACACTGGAAGCCTATTGTTTTTGTACGGAATCGAATGTTCAGAACCCCCCTAAATTTTCGCGTAAAATTTTGAAAAAATCGTCAAAAAATCAAAATCGCTAATAAAGTTACGCAAATAGACATTTCTTATGTAATTTTTCATTAGAAAACGATTGACATAAATTTTAGAACGCTAAGATGAACCGTTCTCGAGATATTGCATATTTTTCAAAAAAATTATCAAAAAGTCATATAAAATAAAAAAAAATATTTCCTATTGAGAAACATGTTAACTTTTCATATGTAATACCATACGATAAATTGGGTGACATCATTCTCGTGGATCTAGCTCGTTCCATTCATGAAAAAGGATACTTTGAGTAATACTTTTGTACTTGAATGCCAATAGTCATTTATCTGCTGTAAGCATAACTTATTTCTCCGTCCATAACGCTTGGCGATATTTTGGCGACGAATTTGGCGAAATGTCGCCAACTTGGCGACTTTTTTAAATGTTGCCATATTAACGAAAATCTCGCCAAATGGATAAAAATGACACTACATCAATAGAAATGACGACTAAGAAGAAAATTCAATATCTTGGAAAGAATATAATTATCTACTGTAAGAATAACATTTTTTTAAACTGTAAATGTAGTAAATTCATTGTATTATATAAGGAAAGTCATGTGTTGCCCACATCAGATTTTTTTTAATTGTTGCTCGCTCTGGTGCTAATTTTAACGATCGATTTGATAGAAATTATATAATCTTTCTACCCATTTTATTATATTTAGTAGTTCAAATTGTCATTCAGCTTAACGCCAAAATAAAATTGCCATACGGTATATGGGAGTGCAAAAAATAATGTTTTGTACAATTTAAATTATTAGATAATATTTTATATTATGTGTTATATTCTGAAAATTGTTAGTCCTTTTATATTGAAATTAACATTGCTTCAAACGTAGGACGTCTTCTTAATGATTATGCGCAAGAAAACCACCATCTTCCTAGTTGCTAAAGAAGATACTACCATCGAGGAAGTGAAAAGAAGAATTGAAGGAATTACAAGAGTTCCTCCCCAAAATCAGCAATTGTATAAAGATGATCAGGTATACATTTATTTATAACCTTTTGTATTTTACTATCTTTAGACAGTTTGATTTCAGAGATTTATATATTCATATATAGTATATATATACATATACGTATTTTGTGTATAGCGACGGGTGTATAAAGATAAGTAAAATAACATACCTCCCACCAGCTCGCTCGTTCATAATATTCTTGGAAGCATTACATAGTCCTAATTTACATTAAAGTAAAATTGTGGGGACTAGTTAAACTAAAAGTTACGCCCAGGGAGTTGACTAAAAATTATGCATATTCTGGTAATACGTATACAAATGGTTCAGAGACTATAGCCACCAGTAAAATCAAAATCGGTGAATTGGGAAGTGAGATTGAAAAATCCCCTAATGTTAGGGAATTTTTAATAAAAATTCTTTTTTAAAGGGAATTTCGATCGAACTTGCAGCGGCCATTTTGTTTCTACCGTATATGAACCTACTCAGTTGCATCGTTTTCACATTATTGGTGAATACTGCTTCAAATAAGTGCGATTTCGCATATATAGATTATATTGCTGTGTAATGTTGAAACAACAGTTTCCATCTATGTTTAATTTCAAGTTATGTGAATGAAAATTACACCACATTAATTCCCTGGCCACACATTAAGCTGCCGTAAGCTTTAGGATTAGTCGTGTGGTCTGCGTCTTCAACAACATTAATTCCTTTGTAGCAGTTTTCGTTATTAATCAATATTGCAACACCACATGTTGGAGAAAAGGCGTACCAGGATTTTGGGACTTTGAATTTTTTTAAAGATGCAACTAAAACTTTTTACTGCATCATTGAGATTTAATTATTAAATAGAGAACTGCGATTTTTAAGATTATCACTGTAAGATTATCATTAAGATTATAACCCCTCATGCAGGTTTCAGAAATAGTGTTTTACGAGGAATTTTCATGAAATGTGAAATTTAGAGTACAGAGAATGAAATAGAGAAATCATTCATAAATTTTGTAAAAGAAATAAAAAAAGTTAAAGATATCAATCTTTCCATCCTTTGTACTCATCTTCGATAACATTCATTAATACCAAGATTTTTAACCTGCATTTCCTTGATCATAATTTTTGACATTACTTTATATACTCTATTTTCTGAAATTTATGAATTTATGGAGTAATGTAAAACGCTGATCTTATAAAAATATACTTTTTTAATCTATCAGCCGGCACATCTTTTAAAATTACCATTTATGATTTACCTAACACGATATTTGGATTGGAACCATTCTATAGAATGTAGCCAATTTTATTGTACAATTGTATGGATATTTTCTCATTTAAAAAGGCAATTAGTGAAATATACACTTCTTTTAAGTTTACTACAAATAAATACTACGAATCCTGCAAAAATTAGGACCTTCTTCATATCCTCATAGAGAATACATTCCGACGTGGTTAGCGGAGCGTGAAAATGCTGATAAGAGGTTCACTTAGCCTGTTAAACACTTGTTAAATAGTTTACAAGTATAGTGTACATGACTGTTAAATACTTTACATAATTCAACAAAGAACTAAGAATGTGCAACGTCTGATGAGCATGAACTATTATTATCAAACTAGAGAATTAACAGGAATATCCTGATGCTGGACACAAATTGAAGCCAATTTTCGTGTCATTTAAAGATAATTGTTGCCGCATTTCAGCTTGATTCATTCGCAACTCTTCAACAACTTTTAATGGGGGGGGGGGGGGGGGACTATCTGATCTCAGGAGCCGTGGATGATAAGAGTGTCAGCCCAATTTATCGCGCTCTTTATTTTTTAAAGGGGGATAGCGGGCGGGGGGGGGGGGGGGGGGGGAGCGACAATAAGGTAAATTAATTTTTCTAACTTCTTCTAAAGAATCAAAATGAAATTTTAGTATGTTGTTCAGACGGTCTGTAGGACCTATGGGAATATAAATGAATAATATCACCCAATTAGTTTTGGATTGAACCGGGGTTGAAAAAATGAAATACATTGAGCCCTATAGGACCTAATTTTTCAAGCATTTTTTAAACGGATCTAAAATTCACAAATTGCGTCGAAAAGTTTAGGTAATATTCAAATTGTTCCATAAAATATGTAAAAAAAAATTCAGCGAAATATATTCAGTAGTTTTTTAAATAAAAATTAAAATACTAATAACACCTATTACATAAAGCGATCACGTGACCATGATATGAAAAGATCACGTGACCCACTTCAAAATGATATATGACATCCATCTTGTCTCAAAATCGTGATTTTCGTTCTTTTTAATTCATATTGAGTGTTGTACCCTTCCTAAAACCACTTTATTTTTGTTTTAATTCTGTGCATTTACATTCTGAAGCAGCTCAATTACAATATATTTGAGTTTAAATGCTCATCCATATTTGATTATTTCTACAACGAAGCCTATTTTTCACCTATGTAAAATGTAAACAGCAAAATATGTAGAATGGATTGTATTAGAATTGCTGTATTTCTTGAACACAAAATCATTTAGTTCATGGAGTCTTCATAGCTGATATGAATGAAATATTCATTGATTTTACAAAGAGACGGACGATTTTTTTCGATGAAGTTTTACGCATAGAGTTTAATTACTTGTAGCTCCATGGTCTTAATTTATAAATAAAATAAATTATTATAGTATTTTGATGAATGGCATGAATGAGAAATTATTTATGAATGAAATGCTGTTTTATAGAGAGAGCCAGGCGTGGTATTTTTTCTATGACGTCATTTGAATGATTTTCCGTTGTTTTCGATGAAGTTTTCAAATATAACAAATTATCGTAGCATTATGATAATTCTAAAATCATTTCCGAGGAATGTATCACATTTTAGAGATGTTTAAACCAAGCAATTTATATTTCAATGCCGTCATTTGAATGAAGTTCATTTTTTTCAATAAAGGTTTAAGTTTTCAAATATAATAAATTAAAGTAGTATTGTGATAAGTTTTTAAATATTACTTAGGAATGTATTGCATTTTAGAGATGTTTAAATAAAATTGCATTGAAGTTGGAAAGTGTTTCATAATCAATGCTTTAAGCATGATTGATCTTCCTTGTTTAATTATTTTCTAATAAATGCTGTGATTGCGCCATTCAATATATTTTCCCACCCATATTAATGTTCATTTTTTTATCAAATATTTTATTTCTAAAATTTCGTGTCTAGTATAATTTCGAAACCAAAGATTTATAAAAGTCCTATTTTGAAAATTTTCAAGGTTTTTAAAATAATTTTTTTAACATTACAAAAAATGACCTTGGCTACATATGGACAGATAAAAGTGAATTTTTAGATCTTAGAACATTATAAAAACTTAGGTTACTATTTCTATTTGAAATAACTTTAAAATAAAATGTAACCCGAGCCAATTATTTTTACTTCTACTAGGTGATGTTGCCAGAGAGAACATTGGAAGGATATGGTATAAATTCTACCACAGCCTTAGCCCAAGCACCTTTCAAAGTGGGATTGGCTTATAAAAATACTGGTAAGTGTATTTTGGTGTTTCATAAATTTTTAGTTTTGTGATATATTTAAGTCTTACATAATAAAATATGTCGGTGTCTCTGTAGCGAAAATTGGGACTTCGACGAAACGGTTCCCGGACGGTAAAGGGGTGGGTCCAGGAGTAGTGGTAGAGGTCGCGACCACTTTGTAGGGCTGTCTTTAGGCGAATAAAAGACAGCTGTTTGCGACTTTTTCGGACAAGATGACTATTTTAAGCAAAAGAAGGTAAAAAAAAACAAGTAATTTGACGCAAATGGCTGGGTTTTTTTTTCGATTTTGTCAACAATTTTCAAGAAAAAATAAGTCATAAAAAATAATTTAATTTTCGTTTAGTGTTCAAAGCTTATTTGTCCAATGGAATGCTCGCTGACGTCACGCATGCCACCCGCGTAACATGCCCTAAATGAGTTCTTTTGTCACGCCTTAAATAATCTCTTTTTATATGCCTTAAATAAACTTCTCAGAAAACTTTAAATTCGCGCAAGAAAATACTTTCGAAATACCTTCAATAATACGTTCGATTGCTGAAAGAACACTTTTGTCCCCTTATTAAAGTTATACCGGAGCTCGCAGCGAATTCTTGAAAAAAAGAACTGCAACCTTGATTGTTGGACACAACAATCAATTCTACTCATACATGAAGTTAAAAACTGCTGCAATTTTGAAAAATTGCCTACTACAAACTGCTACAATTTCAAAAATTCGCTGTTCCAAAAGAGTCACTGGTACTGGTGACGTTGATTTCAAAGGGTTTAGGTGGTACACATGTTAAAGTTCAAATGTTTCTAGACTATTAAATTTGCATGTTTAAATGTATAGGCTTTATTTTTATTTTTAATTGTTACAGAAACTGGAGAGTTTGAGGAGTTGGACATTGCTCCTTTGTCCATCCCACCCGAGCTACCAGATGTAATGAAACCTTCTTATGGTTCTGAAGCACAGCAAATGGACTAAATTTTTGAAAATTGTATTTGCAAGTATGTTATTTCAATACATATTATGTTCCTTTTTACACCTTAATTGGACAATTTGTGTTTCATGTCAAATAAAAGATATGTATGAAAGTTTATGCAAATGAGTGAATTTGTCAGTTTATTTTGGACTTTGAGGATCTTCTGCAATTCGTCATTTTTATTGCTTTTATGTTGTACATTTTGTGAAGTTTTTGCAGATCCACCGTTTAAATTGAATTTCTTGAGTAATAGGAATAGAGAAGTTGGGGTTCATCCACAGTGGCGATATGTGTGGTATACATACCGAAACCGGCAGCCATCTTGGATTTTTGTGATCTTGGACGGGAGTATTTTAGCAAAATGAAAAATTATTTAAAATTTGTAATATTCAAAAACTTATTTTGAGGTGGCAACGATACTGTTTTCGTGACCTACTAGAAGGGTATTTTGAGAAACTGAAATTATATGTAATAGGTTTCTATGTAAATGGGGATGTGTAGAAATTTATAAAGACTGGCAACATCTACAAACGACGAACGTGTTGTACACATTATCGCCACATAACGGCGAAATTGAAAACTAGGTCTCGGCTTTTACTTAAAAAGTTCAAAGAAACTTTTTAGGGGTGGCAACACCAAAAATGGCGGTATGGAATGAAGTCATCAGCGTCATATCGCGGCGAAATGGAGCAGTACGAGGATTTTGAATTCGAGACTTCGAATTTTTTGAAGAAGCTTAGTACACCAATTGCTACTATAAGATATATTTTACTGTTTGTATCTTATTTAGGAAGAGTTAATATTATTATTATTATTATTATTATTTTTCATGCTTACATTTCCCCACTTCAGAAAATGTAACACTTTAAATAAGTGTAAAGTTTTTACTAAATATGTTAAACAAATAAACTTTCAGTATTCACTGTGTCTAAATAAGATATGCACTCCTTAAATGTGAAAATCTATTAAGTGTGACAACCGTGGACACAGCCATTTTGAAAGACCATGCTGCCGCCTCTCAGCATCATGTCAACAGTGTTAAAGATATTGTAGATGGGAAACAGCTTGTTATTGAGAAACAATTTCCTAGTTATGCAGTGCCTAGCAGTTCCAAACGGAGAGAGACATGAAAGTGTTGGTCCCATGCAGATGATGCCAGAAAAGCGGAACTTCTATGGTGTTTGAAAGTTGTATCAAGCAATTTCAGTTTTAATTCGACACAGAATGTAAATGAACTATTTGCAGCCATGTTTCCTAACAACTCCATCGCGAAAAAGTTTTTAGTTGGCCCAAGGAAACTATCATATCTAATTTTTGAAGCAACAGGATCATATTTTCATGAGCAGTTAGTGAGAGATGTAACAGATTCTGATTCTGCTTTTACTATAATGTACGATGAACTATTGAACAGGCAAACAAAGAAACAGCTGGATATCAAAACCAGGTACTGGTCATGCAAAGATGGAGAAGAGAAAGTTTATCATTTCAGCACATATCTTATGGGACAGGCTACGGCACAAGATATGTCTTCCAACCTTCTGAAGTCTATTGATGATAACAAACTGCCATTGAGAAATTTGATTATGTTGGGAAGTGATAGGCCTCCTGTAAACATTGCTGTTTCAAGAATTATAACATAGGAACCTGTCTTTTGCATGCTGTACACAATGCATTTGGGAATGGCTTGGTTAATTTTGGGAAGGAGACAGTTGATTTGATTATTGATTTATATAACTTTTTTAAACTTTCGCCAGTTCGAGTTGAACAATTTAAAACTGTGCAGGATGAACTCAACTAAAATCTTTTAAAACTTTTAAAATCTTTTAAACATGTGCAATCCCGATGGATGACGTTGGCACCAGCAGAGTTCTCAACCAGTTGAAAGCATTGGTGAAGTATTTTGTGGTTGAGCTACCAAAGAAAGATTCCAAAATTTCTCAAAATGTCAGGTCTTCTCGTATTTTGAAGTGTCTAAAAAATAGACCCCTTGCCAAACCCAAATACAAATGCACTTTTTGCTAACTGTAGCAAAAATATTTCAGCCATACCAGCTGCTTTTTCAACGTGAAGAACCACTAATCCATATTTTGTATGATCAAACCATCATGCTTGTTAGCTTGTGTTTTACCTATGTTTATGCTTGTGTTTTACCTATGTTTATGCTTGTGTTTTACCTATGCTTGTGTTTACCATCATGCTTGTGTTTTACCTATAATATAGGTAAAACACTTGTTACCTCGGTGTTGATTAGATTTTGGTACGATTCGGGATAAAAGAACCTGCCTTTTTTTCGCCAGATGGAAAACAAAACTCATATGTATCCACTCTACCTAAAAAACGAATTGACCAAATTTCACAAAATTTGGTAGATAAGTCGCTTGTGGGTGTTTCACTGTCGCTAATTAGAATTTGGAAACCTACATTTTTTTGCGAAATGGTCTGCAAAAACTTTCAAAATTTAAAGTAAAAAACTATGTTCAAATGTATCAATTAAATGCTTGTTTAATACGTGATTTTTGACAATGAAAGGAATAAAATCAACCCCATTACTACTCTAGGACTAGCCGTTCTGGAGATATTTTTTGAATTTCGCATTTCTACTACGCCTCCTTTGAAAGCACGTCCAATTTCTGTATGAAATCGGAAATTGAATTAAAAGTGCAAATTTAGTGTAATTTAAACTTATCATGGCTGCTATTTTGTGCAATTAAACTGAATTTAAGGAATTGTTGAAGAAATAAAGATAACGTGAGTAAGAGAACGAGTCTGCAGGGAAAGTCATGTGCTGCCCACATCAGATTTTTTTAAAATCTGCATGAACGTTTTCTATAAATTCGAGTATGTATTGTTCAACAATGGTTACTTTGGAATATTTCGGTGTTAGTGCCAAAATACCTATGAAAATAGCCCATTATGCAAATTTTAAATATTGCTATTTGCAGAAAACAGTAATTCCTATCAAATGATATCTTCCATTTTGCTCTGATGGCTAAATTGTGCAATCGCGGTTGGTTGTTTCTTTTTCCTTTACAGCTGTACAACACGCCTTCGAACCTTTCTATGCACGACCAGAAAAATCAATCCAGGAAGTAACTTTTAAAGATATAGTTACAAACTTCCCATGAATGTCCGTACACACTTAGAGCTGCTTCATCATACCTAAGATGAGATTTGAACTCCATATGATATCCGTAGATCCAAACACTGTAATGGTTAATAATGCACTCCAGGGTGACTCACAAGGAACTTACCTATCAAATTTTATGAAATTCTGTCAATTAGTTTGTCAGTTAGAGTGGATACATACATTGCATTGCACAGACAGACACACACGCTGAGATCACGCTAAAAATATTTTTTTCCCGTATTCTAGAGGTCCCAAAACGTGTAGATCCATCGAAAACTCGAGTTGCGATTTTCGACGAGGTTCCAATATTTTCCCTATACATTCCCTATACATGTATTGCAGAGAAAGTAAAATTGTATCTCTAATCACATAATCGTGATTTTATAACTTTAAAAAATATATATATATGCAATCGGGAACAAGAATACGCAGACACAAATCTGTTTTGGTCATTGTCCGCGAAAATCGGTGACGGATGCTATCACCTTAAGCTAGAATCTGGATCCACGAGAATCATTAGCACATGGGTCACATAATATTGCTCATGGAATCTAAATCTATTTAGGGATAATTAAATTACTATTGTTTTAATTTCAAATAACTATTTTTATAAACGTGCAATACCTCGTGGACGGTTCATGCCAGCAGGGCCGCTCATACAATTTAGAGGCCCCTTGGCCCCCTTCATATTTGATTTTCCCCTCCTTATGAATATTTCTCATCTTTACGTCTCCCAAAAAGAAAAAATCTGATGTGGGCAGCACATGACTTTCCCTGCAGACTTATATTAACGTTATTTTTATTTTAATTAAATTTATTTCACTTTTAATTCAATTTTCGTTCTCATTCGGTAACCGGACTTATTTTCAACTAGCCGCCTTTGGCGACCAGCCTGTTCGCTACCCTTGAAAATTCTGACCGTGGCAAATTGTAACCGTGGCACACTCGCTGGCGCGACCTTACCAGAAGGTGTAAGGTAACTGTTTGGACGGCCAGGAAGTGCCACCCAATTTAGACCGGAACTCAGTGGGGGAGACATCCACAGGGACCGTACCCTCCTTCCCCTACCACCAACCTTTCGGAAGGACTTACGATCCCGCATGCTTAACGTGATCGTACTCCGCGTGAACGCGGCTGCAGTTTTGGCAGTGGCGGGAATCGAACCCGGGCCTACCCAGTGAAATTCCCGCGCGCTAACCACTGGTGTACTTCGCCCTCCGCGACATTTTCCATAACTTTCTTTTTATTCACCGAATTTAGACCGGAACCCAGTGGGAGAGGCACCCACGGGGACCGTACCCTCCTTCCCCAACCACCAACCTCTCGAAAGGACTTACAGACACACATGTTTATTCCGCGTGATCGTACTCCGCGTGAACACGGCGGCAATTTTGGAAATCGAACCCGGGCCTACCGCGTGCAATTCCCGCGCGCTAACCACTGGGCTACTTCGCCCTCCGCGACAATCTCCATAACTTTCTTTTTATTCACCCAATTTAGGCCGTACCCTCCTTCCCCTACCACCAACCTCTCGGAAGGACTTACGGGCCCACATGTTTAACGTGATCGTATTCCGCGTGAACACTTCGGCAGTTTTGGCAGTGGCGGGAATCGTACCCGGGCCTACCGCTAACTTCCCGCGCGCTAATTTACAATTTAAAATGACCATATGCTCTCTAAGCTCTTAATTCCATCATCCTCATTCCATTGTTCCATCATTTAAAATATCCATAAAATTTAAATATCCATCGTTCCATCATTTAAAATATCCATAAAATTAAAATATCCATCGTTCCATCATTTAAAATATCCATAAAATTAAAATATCCATTTAAAAAATCCATATCGTTCCATCATTTAAAATATAAATATAATAATTTCTACAGTGCATATGTTAAGCTCTTATTTCATTTAAAATCGGAAGCGCGGGAAACGGAAAGTAAAAACTAATTCGGTTTCTTATTGTCCCACCCATCGCTATGCATATACAGAACCGTGACGTCACCTCCACCTTGACGTCCCCACCCACCACCTTCCTTCCTTCAGCGGTGGAGAAATGAAGCGGCACGCCGAGCGGAACGCCGAGATATCGAAATTCGGAAACTTTTAAAATCCCGATCCTGTGGGCAATACGGAATATTTCCTGACCAGATTGGACTTGTAAGAATGCCAGATGTTTGACCTTTCTGAAAATGTAAATTATTAGTCGAAATTATGAGTACTTTTCACGATGCGAGAATTTAAAAACCAAAAATCGTTTTCTTGAGCAAAAAGTGACTTTTGTTTTAAAATCTTTAAAAAATATTAGATTCCGATGGTGTGATTTGTTTTTTTCTACGATGTCTGGATCGTGGAGAAAAAAGGGCAAAAAACGGTCGAAATCGCATAAAACATTAAATAAATAAAAAAATAATTAGAATTTTGAAAATCGGTTTTCACGTGTCCCCTTCCCTCCCCCCGGGTCTCCGATTGCCAAATTTCGTAGCTCTCCGACGCGCGGTCGCGAAACGTATAGTGTATAAGACAGACAGACACACACACACACACACAGACATTGCCTTTTATTATTTAAGAAGGTGGCGTAGAGAAAATACGGAAACTAAAATATCTCGAGAACGGCTAGTCCTAGTGTAATCGGGTTGGTCTTATTATTTTCGTCGTTAAAAATTACGTATTAAACGAGCATTTAATGGATATATTTGAGTATACCTAGTTCTTTAGTTTAGATTTTGACGATTTTTGCGGGCCATTTTGCAAAAAAAGGCAGGTTATTTTTTTTCGAATCGTACCAAAATCTAATCAGCACCAGAGTAAACCATAAGTGACTCATCTACCGAATTTTGTGAAATTCGGTCCAGTAGTCTTTTAGTTAGAGTGGATACAAGCTTTTGCGGGCCATTTCGCAAAAAAAGGCGGGTTCTTTTATTCCAAATCGTACTCAAAACTAATCAGCACCAGACCCGCTCACAAGTGACTTACCTACCAAATTTTGTGAAATTCGGTCCATAAGTTAGAGTGGATACAAAATCTGCACAGACAGACAGACACACACACAGACGTCACGCTAAAAATGGCAGAAATGGCTAAAATCGCGGCAGAATAAAGACATTTAAGTCTATGGGCTGGAACCTTGTAAGTATCTTGAACTGGAGCAACTTATTGATTAGTACTAATGCTAACTAGATATTTAGAGTCAGTCTGTGAAGTTGGACATTTTTGTAGAGCAAGGCAGTATAATAGTTTTGTAAATTGTGTGGATGAGCTAGCTCTCAGATTCATTTGGTGTTGAGAAGGTGAAAAACCCGACGATTCTCCCAAGATGTGAAAGATCGTATCAGGTACAATTTAAAAAAATCTGATGTGGGCAGCACATGACTTTCCTTATATAATGTAATGAATTCACTACTTTTACAGTAAAAAAAATAGGTTTTTCTTATAGTAGATACTAATATTCTTTCCAAGATATTGAATTTTCGACAATTAGTCGTCATTTTCAATGATTTAGCGTCATTTTTATCCATTTGGCGATATTTTCGTTAATTTGGCAACATTTAAAAAAGTCGCCAAGTTGGCGACATTCCGCCAATTTCGTCGCCAAAATCTCGCCAAGCATTATGGACGAAGAAATAAGTTATTCTTACAGCAGATAAATGATTATTGGCGTTCAAATACAAAAGTATTACTCAAAGTATCTTTTTTCTTGAATGGAACGAGCTAGATCCACGAGAATGATGTCACCCAATTTATCGCATGATATTACATATGAAAAGTGAACATGTTTCTCAATAGGAATTTTTTTTTTCTATTTTATATGACTTTTTGATAATTGTTTTGAAAAATGTGCAATATATCGAGAACGGTTCATGTTAGCGTTCTAAAATTTATGTCAATCGTTTTCTAATGAAAAATTACATAAGAAATGTCTATTTGCGCAACTTTATTAGAGGTTTTGATTTTTTGATGATTTTTTCAAAATTTCACTCGAAAATTTAAGGGGGTTCTGAGCATTCGATTGCGTATAAAAACAATAGGCTTCCAGTGTTTATGGATTGTGATTTTTGTTCCAAATTTCATTCGAATCGGTCCATTCGTTCGTCAGTTATCGTCTCCACATGCTCACTGACACACACACACACACACATACTTTCACACACACACACACAGACATCACTTCAAAAATGTTTGATTCGTGATCAGGGATGCTTGAAACGTGCTCTCCCGTCGAAAACTCGAATTCGAATTTTCGACCCCGTCACAATACTTTCCTTATACATTATGTATATAAGGAAAGTAATTATATGAGGATAATATCAAAATTGTGTTTTATTAAAAAAGGCTAATTAATGCGTCCCATCCAGTGCTCCAACCAAATATTACTAAGTCTGGCATTACATCTCGCTAGTTAATAAATTAAGTGTCTGAAGAAGAATGATAGAATTTGTAATATTAAAAATAATGATGTAACATCGATGATGTGTGTTAAATAAATTGAAGACTGTTCTATTTACCCTTAGATCTTACCTTTGAATGTCTATAAGATTATTATATTACCTAATCACCCGTTATGCTGAAAATAGGTGGGTTTTGTGGTCACCAAACAATGTACTAACCCAAACTACTAATGGCTGTAGTTAATAAGTTAAATGATGTAGAGTTACCCCTTTTTTAAGATAAGTAATTAACTAAATCAATACGACACATAATAAATCGGCACATTTGGTGCTCGTGATTTTAGCAGTAACGGGAATAAAATAATGATACTTAGCCCTAGTAGTAGAGAGGGTATTTTGAGAACAGGTCAGTAGCTGGAACGAACAGTTAGTAGAAGAAATTCTCCTGGGAGACCAACCCGTGACCTTGAATAAGGAATGCGGGGTTGGGGAGAGTTTTTTTTCGGGGGGTGGAGTTCTTCCACAATGCTTCTTTCTACATGTACCGTGTTTTCAACTGACCTCTTGCCTCTTGCTTGTTCCACGCAGGTATTGTGGCTATAAAGAAGGTTCTTTCAGACTCTATAACGCAGTAGTTTTAAATGAATTTGGAAATTTGGTAGTTATACAATATGAATGGATGGCTAAAAGGCCTTTTTGGGTCTCCTCTCCCCTAGTTGTTGCTCACTCTCTCTTTTTCAATAATTAATAATTACTTACTAATAATACATTTTTCTATCAAATGGATTTGTCAGTTACCGTATTTAATTCTGAACCGTAGTAGTTCTAAATGATGCAAGATGTAGGCCCTAAGAAGGGCTTTCTTCCAAAGGAAATTTCGTACTGCACAACCGAACACTGTTAGCGACAAGAGAAATGCCACTTTTAAAATTGACTATTAAAACAACTAATAAAATTAAATGAAAAATCTTAACTGTTAGAAATACTTTTTGCATTTTTACTAACCCTATAAAAATGTTAACTAGAGACACACGAGATAGCAGATTCAGATTCTTTTGTGTGTGTGTGTGTGTGTGTCGGGGGGAGGGGGGTATCTAAGTTTTTTTAATCTCGCACTCTTTTAACTTTCCCTGCAATACATGGTAATATATAGGGAAAGTATTGGAATCATGCCGTAAATCACAAGTCTAGATTGCCGCACATTATTATTTATTAACTATAACTTTCTAAATATTTATTTCCTACGGTTTTCTCTTTTTCCCCTCTATAGTTCACTGTACCCCCCTGTTCAAATAGATATAGTTAAATAAAATAGCTTTTGAAAATACACGTGAAATAAGATATTTGTAAAGAAGTGACAATTTGGTGGCAAGTAGTGTAGTTTGCACAGTTAATTTTTGACTGAACTGTTAAGCATTTTTATACTCATTTTTATACAGTTTTTTTTAGCTAGAGTGGATACAAGAGATTCTTCCAGACCATTTCGCAAAAAAAGGCGAATTCTTTTATCCCGAATCGCACCAAAAACTAATCAGCACCAGGGTCACACACAGGTGACTTACCTACCAAATTTTATGAAATTCGGTCTATTAGTTTTTTAGTTAGAGTGGATATAAAATCTGCACAGACAGACAGACACACACACACACACACAGACGTCACTCTAAAAATGGTTTTTTCGTATTCTAGAGGTCTCGAAATGTGTAGATCCGTCGAAAACTCGAGTTGCGATTTTCGGCATGATTCCAATACTTTCCCTATACATTACCATGTATTGCAGGGAAAGTAAAAATGTTTTTAATGATTTAATAATTTATCGTATAGCAGTTGTAAATCGAAAAATAAATGTTTCTGGAATATATGAAATCTAACTTTTTATACGGTCTCTAAAGTGCCAATTAGTAAAATTTTATTTATACATTAATATGCAAGACTAAAAATGTCTGATGTGAGCAGCACGACTTTCCCCGTGGACTCAAATTCGTTTCCTCTTTATTTCATTAATACTTCATTAAAGTGAATTTAATTGCACAAAATATAGCACGCATAATTGAAATGGCACTGAATTTACACTTTAAATTCAACTTTCATTTTCATTTGGGAACTGGACTTATTCTCAAAACCGGTGTAGCAAAAATGTGAAAGAACTAAAATATCTCGAGAACGGCTAGCCCTAGATATGGGGGGTGATCTTATTCTTTTCATCGTCAAAGATTACATGTAAAACAAGTATTTAATTAATGCATTACAGCATATAAAGTCTTTTATTTCAGATTTTGGAGATTTTTGCGGACCGAATCGTACCAAAATGTAATCAGCACCAGGATATCCTACAAGTGACTCATCTACCAAATTTTCGGTCAATTAGAAATTCGGTCAATTAGCTTTTTAGCTAGAGTGGATACAAGAGACTCTTGTAGGCCATCTCGCAAAAATAAAAAAAAATCTGATGTGGCCAGCACATGACTTTTCTTATATAATGCAATGAATTTACTACTTTTACAGTAAAAAAAAAAATAGATTATTTTTATAGTAGATATTTATATTATTTCCAAGATATTGAATTTTCGTCAATGAGTCGTCATTTTCAATAATTTAGCGTCATTTTTATCCATTTGGCGAGATTTTCGTTAATTTACACAATATTTAAACAAGTCACCAAGTTGGCGAGATTCCACCAAATTCGTCGCCAAAATCTCGCCAAGTGTTATTGACGGAGAAATAAGTTATTCTTACAGCAGATAAATAACTATTGGAGTTTTAATACAAAAGTATTACTCAAAGTGTATTTTTTCATCAATGGAACGAGCTAGATACACGAGAATGATGTCACCCAATTTATCGCATGGTATTACATGTGAAAAGTGAACATGTTTCTCAATAGGAAATTCTTTTTTTTTTTTTTTTTAAATGACTTTTTGATAATTTTTTGAAAAATGTTTAATATCTCGAGAACACTTCATGTTAGCGTTCTAAAATTTATGTCAATCGTTTTCTAATGAAAAATTACATAAGAAATGTCTATTTGCGTAACTTTATATTAGAGGTTTTGATTATTTGACGATTTTTCAAAATTTCACTCGAAAATTTAGGGGGGTTCTGAACATTCGATTGCGTATAAAAACAATAGGCTTCCATTGTTTACGAATTGTAATGTTTGTACCAAATTTCGTTCGAATCGGTCCATTCGTTCGTCAGTTATCGACTCCACAGGCTCACTGACACACACACACAGACATCACTTCAAAAATGGTCGATTCGTGATCAGGGATGCTTGAAACGTGCTCTCCCACCGAAAACTCGAATTCGAATTTTCGACCCCTTCACAATACTTTCCTTATACATTATTGTATATAAGGACAGTAATAGAAGCATTTTCAACAATGTTAAATAAATAATCATTTTATATATAATTACTTTCCTTATATACGTAGTATAATGCATAAGGAAAGTATTATGACGGGGTCAAAAATCCGAATTCGAGTTATTAACGGGAGAGCACGTTTCAAGCAACCCTGAACACGAATCAAACGTTTCTGAAGTGATGTCTGTGTATGTGTGTGTCAATGAGTCTGGAGACGATGTTTCACAAAAGAATGGAGCGATTCGAATGAAATTTGTACAAAAATTACAATCCGTGAGTACTGGAAGCCTATGGTTTTTAAACACAATAGAATGTTCAGTATCCTCTCAAATTGTCGAATGAAATTTTGAAAAAAATCATCAAAAAATCAAAACTTTTAATAAAGTTATGAAAATAATAATTTCTTATGTAATGTTTCATTAGAAAACGATTGAAGCAAATTTTAGAACTCTAGGATGAACCGTTCTCTAGATATTTGACATTTTTCGAATAATTTTTTCAAAAAATCACATAAAATTAATAAAAAATATTAACTTTTGAGAAATATGTTCACTTTTCATGTGTAATATTATGCGATACACTTGTTGACATAATTCGATTGGATCTAGTTCGTTCCATTCACGAGAAAAGATACTTTGTGCAATAGTTTTGCATTCGGACTCCAATAGTCAATTATACACTATAAGAATAACCTGTTTTTTCGTCCATAACGCTTGGCTAGATTTTGGTGGCGAATTTGGCGTAATGTAGCCAACTTGGCAATTTTTGAAATGTCGCCAAATTGATAAAAATGACGTTAAATCAATGAAACTGACAACTAAATGATGAAAATTCAATACCTTGGAAGGAATATAAGAATCTACCCTCTGCAACGCTTAGTGGAATTTTGGTAAAATATCGCCAAGATGGCGACTTTTTAAGTATTGCTAAATTGATGAAAATGTCGCCAGCCTGATAATAAATAATGCTAAACTGATAGAAATGTCGCCAAATTGAAAAAAATAACTTTAAATCAATGAAAATGACACCTAATTGATGAAAATTAAATATATGGGAAAGAACATTAGATTCGATTATGAGAATAACTCATTTTTCAGCCCGTCCATAATGCTTGGCGATAAATTTGGAGGGATGTCGCGATCTTGGCAACTCTTTAAATGTTGCCGAATTGACAAAACTGTCGCTAAACTGATAAAAATGTTGCCAACTGATTAAAATGATGCTAAATGGAGGTAATATTTTGCAAAATTTTAATTCTGTCATATGACTGGCATACTTTTTAGTATATAAGAAATGTCCTCTCCATTCGTTTGTAACACTTAGCGATACATTTGGCAAACTTGGTTGTTGTTGAGACCCAGACTGTTCGACCTACCAGAAAGGTGTAAGGTAACTGTTTGGATGGCCGGGAAGTGCCACCCAATTTAGACCGGAACCCAGTGGGGGAGGCATCCACAGGGACCGTATCCTCCTTCCCCTACCACCAATCTTTCAGAAGGACTTACGAACCCACATGTTTAACTTGATCGTACTCCTCGTGAACACGGCGGCAGTTTTGGTAGTAGCGGGAATCGAACCCGGGCCTACCGAGTGCAATTCCAGCGCGCAAACCACTGGACTACCGCGCCCCTTGGCAAACTTGGTGAATAATCTACCGAAATATCGTCATCTTGACGATTTTTCACCCCAGATTGACAAAAATATCGTCAAATTACAGAAATTACGTCAAGTTAATGAAAATGATGACTAATTGATGAATTTATTATTAAAATATTTTGATATATGGACTCTATCGCTTATTGAGGATGCTATCAGTATTGATAATTGTTAATTTGGAATTGCGTGAAACATAACTTCATTGGGTATGAAATAGTTTTACATGTTGTCATCCGGAAAAGCGCCAAATGTACAATTCAACGTTAAGAACACTGTGCCGCGGATCTTATACATTATATTTTCACTGTAAAAGTAGTAAATTCATTGCATTGTATAAGGAAAGTCATATGCTGCTCACATCAGATTTTTTTTTAACATTATAAAACGAATGGCACTCATTTTACGACTCTGGCATCAGGACCGCTCATAGGGGGGAGGGGGGATGCGTCAGATTGGACCTGGAGACCCAATTTTTTACTTTCCCTGTAATACATGGTAATGTATAGGGAAAGTGTTGGAATCATGTCGAAAATCGCAACTCGAGTTTTCGACGGATCTACACGTTTCAAGACCTCTAGAATACGAAAAAACCATTTTTAGCGTGAAGTCTGTGTGTGTGTCTGTCTGTCTGTCTGTGCAGATTTTGTATCCACTCTAACTAAAAAACTAATGGACCGAATTTCACAAAATTTTGTAGGTAAGTCACTTGTGGGCGGGGCTGGGGCTGATTAGTTTTGGGTACGATTCGGAATAAAAGAACCCGCCTTTTTTGTGAAATGGCCCGCAAAATCTTGTATTCACTGTAGCTGAAAAACTAATGGACCGAATTTCACAAAATTCGGTAGATGAGTCAGGTATAGGTCACCCTGGTGCTGATTAGGTTTTGGTACGATTCAGAAAAAAATAATCTGCCTTTTTTTGCAAAATGGCCCGCAAAAATTGCCAAAATCTAAAATAAAAAACTGGGTATACTCAAATATATCCATTAAATGCTGATTTAATACGTAATTTTTAACGACGAAAAGAATAAGACCAACCCCATTACATTAGGACTAGCCGTTCTCGAGATATTTTAGTTTTTCGTACTTTCCCTACGCCACCTTTGAAAATAAGTCCGGTTATCGAATGACAACGAAATTGAATTAAAAGTGAAATAAATTTAATTAAAATAAAGAGAACGCTAATATAAGTCTGCAGAGAAAGTCATGTGCTGCTCACATCAGATTTTTACTTTCCCTGCAATACATGCTAATGTATAGGGAAAGTATTGGAATCATGTCGAAAATCGCAACTCGAGTTTTCGACGGATCTACACGTTTCGAGACCTCTAGAATACGAAAAAACTATTTTTAGCGTGACGTCTGTGTGTGTGTTTGTCTGTCTATCTGTGCAGATCTTGTATACACTCTTAACTAAAAAACTAATGGACAGAATTTCATAAAATTTGGTAGGTAAGTCACTTGTGGGCGAGTCTGGTGCTGATTAGTTTTGGGTACGATTCGAGATAAAAGAACCCGTCTTTTTTTGCGAAATGGCTCGCAAAAACTTGTATCCACTCTAGCTGAAAAACTAATGGACCGAATTTCAAAATTCAGTAGATAAGTCACTCGTGGGTCACCCTGGTACTGATTAGATTTTGGTACGATTCGGAAAAAATAACCTGCCTTCTTTTGCAAAATGGCCCGCAAAAATCGCCAAAATCTAAAATAAAAAACTACGTATGCTCAAATATATCCATTAAATGCTTGTTTAATACGTAATTTTTAACGAAGAAAAGAATAAGACCAACCCCATTACTCTCGGACTAGCCGTTCTCGAGATATTTTAGTTTTTCCGTATTTTCTCTACGCCACCTTTAAAAAGTAAGTCCAGTTACCAAATGAGAAGGAAAATTGAATAAAAAGTGAATTAAATTTAATTAAAATAAAGAGAACGTGGATAAAAGTCTGCAAGGAAAGTCATGTGCTGCCCACATCAGATTTTCTCTTTTCTATTCCGCATCAGGGAATGTGCTGGTAGACGATACTAATTAGAGTTCAATTTTATACAATGTTTCAGATAACTTTATTTGAAAGAAGTGATCTCGAGAATAGTTCAAGCTAGCGTTCTAAAGTTTGTGTCACTCGTTTTATAATAAAAAATCGTGTATAAAATAAATATTTATTCAATATTATCAAACCTCTTAATTCTTTTTAGGATTTTTTAAAAAATACATTCGAAAATTTAGGTGTCTTCCGAACGTTCGAACAAAATTACATTCAAAACGCTCCATTCGTTCGTGAGATATCGTTTCCACAGACATAATTACACTTACACATACACACAAACATCACCTCAAAACGTTCGATTCGTATTCAAGAATGCTTGAAACGTTCTCTCTCGTCGAAAACTTGAATTCGCATTTTCGACCCCGTTACAATACTTTTCTTATACATTATACTATATAAGGAAGGTAAAAACTGATATCATCTTTCTAAGCAAAGCAATTCAACAGAACCGGAAAATACGTGACGTCTGTGTATGTGTGTGTGCAATGTATGTATCCACTCTAGCTGGAAAACTAATTGACCAAATTTCCTAACATTTGGTAAATAAGTTACTTGTGGGTTACCCTGGTGCTAATTAGATTTTGGTGATGATGTTAACAAATTTGTCACATAATAATGCATATGAAAATTGAACATATTTCACAATAGTTAATACTTCTTTAATTTTATGTTAATTTTTAGAAAACTTTTGTGAAAAATGTGCAATATCTCGAGAACGGTTCATCCCAGAGTTTTAAATTTATGTCAATCGTTTTCTAACGGAAAATTACATAAGAAATTATTATTTACGTAATTTTATTCAAAGTTTGGTTTTTTGATGATTTTTATCAAAATTTCGTTCAAAAATTTGGGTGTGTTTCGAATATTCGATTGCGTTTAAAAACAATAGGCTTCTAGTATTTATTCACTGATTGTAATTTTTCTACCCAATTTTGTTCAAAACGCTCCATTTGTTCTTGAGATAGTGTTTCCACACACACAGACACCACTTCCGAACTATTTGAATCGAGTTCAGAGAAACTTGAAACGCGCTCTTTCGTAGAAAATTCGAATTCGAATTTTCGACCCAGTCACAATACTTTCACTATACATTATACTATGTATTTACGGAAAATAAAAAATTGGATGTGAGCAGCACATGACTTTCCCTGCAGACTTATATCCACATTATCTTTATTTTAATTAAATGTAATTCACTTTTAATTCAATTTTCGTTCTCAATTGATAACTGGACTTATTTTCACAGGTGTCGTAGAGAAAATACGAAAAAACTAAAATATCTCGAGAACGGCTAGTCCTAGTGTAATGGGGTTGGTCTTTGTCTTTTCCTCGTTAAAAATTGCGTACTAAACAAGCATTTAATGGATATATTTGAGCATACATAGTTTTTTATTTTAGATTTTGGCGATTTTTACGGGCCATTTTGCAAAAAAAGGCAGGTCATTTTTTCCGAATCGTACCAAAATCTAATTAGCCAGCACCAGGGTGACCCATAAGTGACTTATCTACCGAATTTTGTAAAATTCGATCCATTCGTTTTTCAGCTAGAATGGATACAAGCTTTTGGGGGCCATTTTGAAAAAAAAAGCGGGTTCTTTTATCCCGAATCGTAACCAAAACTAATCAGCACCATACTTGCCCACAAGTGACTTACCTACCAAATTTTATGAAATTCGGTCCATTAGTTTTTTAGTTAGAATGGATACAAAATCTGCACAGACAGACACAGATACAGGCGTCACGTTATGAATAGTTTTTTCGTATTCTAGAGGTCTCGAAACGTGTAGATCCATCGAAAACTCGAGTTGCGATTTTCGGCATGATTCCAATACTTTCCCTATACATTGCAGGGAAAGTAAAAATAGAAGGTAACTTATCACTATAATAGAAAGGGGATGAGGGGAATATTAATATACATGAATCACAATTAAGTAGGTATATACATAAATATATATAAAATGAATTAGCAAACACGGCAAAAATGAAAAAAAGGCAATAATAATTAGCTCAAGATTAAAGATCAAGACAAGGAGAACAATCAGTTGAAACTACATAAAGAATGGCGGTTAGTTCGAAATTGCATTCTCGTCAGAACAGCCATACAATTCGAATTAAAACCGATGGAATAGCCAATTTCTGAGAATGGCGATAGCATTTGACTATGGACACCATTGGAACTGTCTACTGGCTAGTGGAAGGAGAAATAATAGAAAACAAATTAATTAAACACCATGTTCTTCGATTAATGGAAAAGTACGCTGTACTGAACGTCTGAGGTTTTAAAAACAGCAGACGATATATTTGAAATCGTTATATTAGACTCTCCTACAGAATTAAAATTTAAATTTAAAAATTCTGAAATAGCTTTATTCTTAAATTAATTTGGAAACATTGTTTTGAGGATGTTTAAAAATGTTAAACGTCATGCTAATGAAGTTATTGTAGTTGCAAATATAATGGCAATATGCAATGTAGATTCAGATCCCCATGATAAAGTATTAAATTTTGAAACTTACTATTCAGTCACTGAAATGAAAAAATCTCCACCGAGTATACTCTGTGTTTTTACTTTACTTATATACATAATGTATAAGGAAAGTATTGTGACGAGGTCGAATATTCGAATTCGAGTTTTCGACGGGAGAGCACGTTTCAAGCATCCCTGATCACAAATCAAACATTGTTGAGGTGATGTCTGTGTGTGAGTCTGTGGAGACGATATCTCACGAACGAATGGAGCAATTCGAATGAAATTTGGTACAAAAATCACAATTCGTGAATACTGGAAGCCTATCGTTATTAAACATAATCGAATGTTAAATGTTGCCAAAGTAACTCAAATCTCGCCAAATGGATAAAAATGACGACTCATTGACGAAAATTCAATATTTTGGAAAGAATATATATATATTTTTTTTTCAAATGGCCAGGTACTTGGAAAGAATATAAATATCTACTATAATAAAAACCAATGTTTTTTATTGTAAAAATAGTAAATTCATTGCATTATATAAGGAAGGTCATGTGTTGCCCACATCAGATTTTTTGATAAATAAATGCAATCACTGTGAATTTCAAACATCATTGTTCTCTATGGCATGGAAAAGTGGTTGTGGGAAAGGATTCGATTCATATTTTTCAAGGGATATAAGATGTTTGCAACACGGAACACGAATCAAACATTTAAAAAATAGTATTTGTGCATATCATTTCGTGTTATCTGCTAAAATAAAAATTAAAAGTGATATAAAAAGTGATCGGCGCAACAATTTGTTATGGAGCGTTCACAAAACAAGCTCCCGCTAAGAACTGAGGTTCGACCCAAATAACTCTGATCTGGCAAGACTTATTTATTTTTCCGTATTTTGCGACCTAAGCTGGTACTCATAGGAAAATTTTCATTGTCACTCTGAAGAAACCTTTACTTTGGACAAATTTCATACTATTTTAAAATGCAAAAATGTGTGTGACAACTCGTTCTGTTCATTAGATGGTTTAAAAAGAAACTCATATATTTTAAAAGAGGACTAGGGGACTTTTTCCCCTGCTAGCTCAGCTCGCGCAACTACCTTCGGGAGGCTTCGCCTCCTACTCTCTGCGCTAGCAGAGCTCGCTTCATATCTATCTTTCCTAAAAATTCTACCTTCAAAAATCTATTTTCTATCCCCTGCCTATTTTCCGCAGGAATGAGAAGAAGAGATTTTTCTTAGCCCAGGTAATCCAAAAACTGAATTCCTTGAGCTCGCTTCGTGAGCTATTTCATGCCAATCTAAAGTTTAAATCGATAAACGAGTTATTTCATCGTGTTACCCCATTATTTTTCTATAAATGTACCAAATTTCATATTCTTGTATGCTATAGTTTTTACAGTACGAGACAGAGAAATCGCAAGACTTGCTAATACGAAAAAAAAAGTACACTTCAGATGTGCATAGAAAGTAAAATATCTGTAAAACTACATCAAAATTGAACAAGAAAGATCAATCATGCATAAGCATTGATTATGAAACACTTTCCAACTGAAATGTAATTTCATTTAAAAATTTCTAAAATGTGATTCATTCAGTGGTAATATCTTTTACATTATCACAGTACTACAGTAATTTATTATACTTAAATATTTAAAACTGTATCGAAATATAAATCATCTGATTCTTTATGCAAAATCAATGAATATTTCATTCATATAACTTGTATTCCAGACTCCAGAGCTAAATAATTTTATGTGAAAAAAATTCAGCAATTCTTGTGTAATTCATCTTACAATCGCTTGAGATATTTGCATTCTGCATATGTTAAAATTAGGCTTCCTTGAAGAAATAATAAAAGTTTAGGGATCATTTAAAATCACAACTATTGTAATTGCATAGGCACGGAATTTAGATACACAGATAATACACAGATAATATATATGTGTATGTGTATGTACTCAAAGTATTGGAATCGTGCCGAAGATCGGAACTCGAATTTTCAAAGGATCTACACGTTTTGGGACTTCTAGAACACGAAAAAACTACTTTTAGGAAGAGGTCTGTGTGTGTAAGGGTGTATCTGTGTATGTTTCTGTGTGTCTGTGTGGATATTACATCCACTCTAATTGAAAAACTAATGGACCGAATTTCATACAATTTGGTAGGTATGTTTTTTGTGGGAAATCCTGATGTTCATTAGATTATAGTACGATTCGTAATAAAAGAATCTGCCTTCTTTGCGAAATGGCCGCAGAAATTGCCTTTATCCACTCTAGCTAAAAACTAATGAACCAAATTTAACAAAATTTGGAGTATAATATTTCAATAACCTACAAGTGATTTATATACCAAATTTAACAAAATTTTGTATATAAATCATTTGTAGGTTATTCTACTAAGATTCGGGAAAAAGGAACGGGCTATTTTTGCGAAATGGCCAGCAAAAATCGTTATATATAAAAATAAAAGACTACGTGTGCTCAATTATATCAATTAAATTCCTATTTTATATGTGATTTTTGACAACAAAAAGAATAAGACTAACCCCATTACTCTAGGACTAGCCGTTCTTGAGATATTCTAGTTTTTTCGCGTTTTCGCTACGCCACCTTTGACAATAAGTCCAGCTATCAAATGAGAACCAAATTTAAGTTTAACGTGTAAATTCAATGTCATTTAAAATACTTATGTTGTGCAGATAAACTCAAATTATCATTGAATAAATAAAGAGAACGAATATGAGTCTGCAGAGAAAGACATGTGCTGTCCACATCAGAATTTTTAACAATATTACACCAATGATTTATAGAAGTGAACGGGGATTATTTTCAGGCCATTTCGAAAAAAATGTATGATCTATATTTAAAGATCCATCAAATTTTTGTCGAATAAAATGTTCAACAAATTTAAGCTGTGTACCAAATTTTAACTCTCTAGGACGTAGGAAAGTGCATTTAAAATGCCATCAATTAAATTTATCATGAAGAGTTATATAAAATTTAAAAAAAAATGAAAAATTGTTATCTACCAAATTTATTTTAAAATATGAAGCCACTCCCATATGCAAAACGTTTAAACAAATGGAGAGATATTTATTATATAATATCTCTCTCTTTTCTTTCTGGAAGATATCCCAAAGTCAGAATTTAATTGAATTTGTTTTTTTCCCTATATTAACTAATTTTTTTAATTAAAAAACTACTTAACATATTTTACTGAATTTTTTTTTATATATTCTATGGGATAATGTGAATATTTTCTAAAAATTTCGAAGCAATTCGTGAATTTTAAATTTACTTAAAAAATGTTTGAAAAATTAGGTCCCATAGGGTTCAATGTATTTCATTTTTTCAACCCGGGTTCAATAAAAAACTAATTGGGTGATATTATTTATTTATATTCCCATAGGTCCTACAGACCGTCTGAACAACATACTAAAATTTCATTTTGATAAACTCATTTTTACGGCAGTTATCGTGCTAACGGACAGACAGACAGACAGACAGACAGACAGAATGAACAAAGTCATAAACACTTTTCAACTTTGTTGTAAAGTGTTAAAAAGGGGCTCCGTCCTGCAAAAATTCACCCATGTAGGAACCTGCCTGCAAAAATTCGTGGTTTTGCTATTGTTAACATGGAGGTAAAAGTAAGGAGTTAAATGTTCATATTAAGAAAACGCCAATTTCGTTTGAGACAATAATTCAGGTGGCGCTGGGATTAGATAAGTAGTCCTGTATTGTATGCATTTCTATGGCGAAAGACCTAAAATATTTATTTAAACTGTCAATTTTGTAAAAATTAATTATTGGTACAACGCAAAGAATAACTGAAGCAATAAAGAATATTCCTACGTATTCAAAATTATTTTACTTTTCAATTCATTTTTATCTCCACATATTCTGTACTCTATCCTAAACCTATGAAAAAATACTGGTTAATTATACTCATAATTAAGGAATCCTTAATTTAAAAATTATTAAAAATACATATACTAAATACTACGCCTTTCTATAGTGTCAACTAACAATAGCAACTACTTTACAAACACTAGCGACACCTAGATATAATTCTCAAAGCATTGTGGCATTTTCAAGCGTTTCATCCATAGGAGTTTTATCTCCTCCTTTCTAACTCCATGAATGTTAGTCTATCCAAGACGTGAACTCGCAGCTCAAATATTTTGTCTTTGAATTTGACATTAAATATTTCTTAAACCACAATATACACTGCTGGTCATCCAAAATACAATACCATGAAAGACAAGAGATATCAAAGCCAAATTTATTGGACAAAGAACATAAAGTACAAGGATGAATTGATTGAAATACAGCCCCGTTCGACTAGCGGAACAAGAAGAAATCAGTATTTTGTGCAGCCACCATGTCTGACAATAACTGCTGCTACACGCCTCGGCATTGAAAGAAAGAGACTTTGGATGTGTTCTTGGGGTATGTCAGTCCATACTGCTTCCACACGTTGCCGAACTTCATCTGTCGTAGCAGCTGGTGGTGTTTGCTGGGCCAGTCGTTTGCCAATCATCGACCAGACGTGTTCAATGGGCGACAGATCTGGAGAAGGGGCGGGCCAAGGGAGCAGTGGAACTTGGTGGGCACTGAAGAAATGCTGAACGATATGTGTTACGTGTGGTCTCGCATTGTCCTGTTGAAACTTGGCCGCAGGCAAGCCTTGAAGGTAAGGTAAGACAACAGGCTCCAAAACTGCAGACATGTAGCGGTGGCTGTTGAGTGTACCGGCAATGCGTATTAGGGGGTGCGGGAGTAAAATTCAATGCCACCCCCAAACCATAAGGCCAGGTGAAGGACCGGTATGGCGATGCATAATGCAAGAGTTATGGCGCTACTGGCGCACATGATTTTCATAAATTCTAATCATTTGTATTTCCTATCGAGGTCTACGTATGGTGCAAATTTCATGCTTATTGGATGATTCCTTCATGGTGTTGCATTTTGGATGGCCAGCAGTATATATCAAAAAATCTGATGTGGGCAACACATGACTTTGGGCAACTTTGGGCATGATGTGGGCAACACATGATATAGCGTCATTTTTACCATTTGGCGAGATTTTCGTTAATTTGGTAACATTTCAAAAAGTCGCCAAGTTGGCGACATTCCGCCAAATTCGTCGCCAAAATCTCGCCAAGCGTTATGCACTATGAAATAAGTTATTCTTACAGCAGATAAATGACTATTGGCATTCAAACACAAAAGTATTACTAAAAGTATATTTTTTCATGAATGGAATGAGCTAGTTCCACGAGAATGATGTAACCCAATTTATCGCATGGTATTACATATGAAAAGTGAACATGTTTCTCAATAGGAATTTTTTTTTTATATGACTGTTTGATAATTTTTTTTTTAAAAATGAACAATATCTCAAGAACGGTTCAAGTTAGCGTTCTAAAATTTATGTCAATCGTTTTCTAATGAAAAATTACATAAGAAATGTCTATTTGCGTAACTTTATTAGTGGTCTTGATTTTTTGACGATTTTTTCAAAATTTCATTCGAAAATTTAGGGGGGTTCTTAACATTCGATTGCATATAAAAGCAATAGGCTTCCAGTGTTTACGGATTGTGATTTTTATACCAAATTTGGTTCGAATCGGTCCATTCGTTCGTCAGTTATCGTCTCCACAGACTCACTGACACACACACATACTTTCACACACACACACACACACAGACATCACTTCAAAAATGTTTGATTCGTGATCAGGGATGCTTGAAACGTGCTCTCCCGTCGAAAACTCGAATTCGAATTTTCGACCCCGTCACAATACTTTCCTTATACATTATGTATATAAGGAAAGTAAAAACGGTTTATTTCAGCGTCTTCCCCAAAGCTTTTTCTACAAGTGTATCAAATTTCATATTACTTTCCTTATATACATAATGTATAAGGAAAGTATTGTGACGGGGTCGAAAATTCGAATTCGAGTTTTCGACGGGAGAGCACGTTTCAAGCATCCCTGATCACGAATCAAACATTTTTGAAGTGATGTCTGTGTGTGCGTGTGTGAAAGTAAGTATGTGTGTGTGTGTGTGTGTGTCAGTGGGTCTGTGGAGACGATAACTGACCAACAAATGGACCGATTTGAACCAAATTTGGTACAAAAATCACAATCCGTAAACACTGGAAGTCTATTGTTTTTGTACGCAATCGAATGTTCAGAACCCCCCTAAATTTTCGAATGAAATTTTGAAAAAATCGTCAAAAAATCAAAACCCTTTAATAAATATACGCAAATAGACATTTCTTATGTAATTTTTCATTAGAATACGATTGACATAAAATTTAGAACGTTAACATGAACCGTTCTCGAGATATTTCACATTTTTCAAAAAAATTATCGAAAAGTCATATAAAATAAAAAAAAATATATTTCCTATTGAGAAACATGTTCACTTTTCATATGTAATACCATGCGATAAATTGGGTGACATCATTCTCGTGGATCTAGCTCGTTCCATTCATGAGAAAAGATACTTTGAGTAATACTTTTGTATTTGAACGCCAATAGTCATTTATCTGTTATAAGAATAACTTATTTCTCCGTCAGTAAAGTTTGGCGAGATTTTGGCGACGAATTTGGCGAAATGTCTCCAACTTGGCGACTTTTTGAAATGTTGTCAAATTAACGAAAATCTCGCGAAATGGATTAAAATGACGCTAAATCAATGAAAATGACGACTAATTGTCGAAAATTCAATATCTTGGAAAGAATATAAGTATCTACTATAAGAAAAACCTATTTCTTTTACTGTAAAGGTAGTAAATTCATTGCATTATATAAGGAAAGTCATGTGTTGCCCACATCAGATTTTTATATTTACAAAAGATTTTTGAAAATGAAATCTGTGTTCCGTTTATTACAAATCTAATACATGGCCTAGAACTTGTTGTTGTTGAGACCCAGACCGTCCGACCTACCAGAAAGGTGTAAGGTAACTGTATGGAGGCCTAGAACTTGTGAAGAAACTTGCCGCGGATTTTCGTACTGGCTAGCCGAAGCTCTACCGCTGAGCTTCTGGGACGGAATTGTACATTTTTATCGTTGAAGTGGACTCTGGATTCTCCCCCCGCTAATGTTCAACTGACGAGCAGCTTAACAATCTGACTGATCACCTCCTGTTATTTTTAAATCAGGTTAGCTTTCTGTTGTTATTTTTATCCCTAGGTTAGCTGCTTGTGTGGTCGCTGACCTCCTGATTTGAAATCGGCGCCCACTGAATCCTTGCTAGCCATACTAGGGATACTTTCAGACCTCCGGGCATCATTGACTAGCCTTCAGTGCCATTGTAAAGAACCTTGCTGTTCCAACCGGGTACAAAAACCACCGATCTTCTTACTGGTCAGACGATGCTCTCTGTGCTTTTGAACTATTGAGACTCAATTGAGCTTATCGTTGAAGATCTGCTTTGCTCTGAGCAACTACGGAAAACTTTCGAAAATTTGAAGAAAAATATATATTTTTTTATTATTTACAAAAAATCTCTAAACAACCCACCAAAACAGCAATTTCTCAAGCATTATCCCTTCCATTAATTTTTGCACTGAAATCCACCCCCCCTCTGTTTCTTTTAATGGAAGCTATATATGTGGAAATTTACAAATTATAGTGGAAATAAAAAAATAATAATAAATTTTCATACAGATTTTTAAGAGCAGACAAAATATTGAACATTTATGTCTCGCTTATTAAGCTCATCCAAAGCTTCGAAAAAATAAAATAGATCTTTAATTATTTATAAAAAATTTCTGAAAACCCCTCCAAACGATAGACGACTTTCTTAAACGATTGCTCCTCATTAATTTTTGCACCAGACTCTCACATTTTCTCTTTTAAAAGGAAAGCTAAATATGTGGAAATTTACTGGAAAAATCAATATACTTTATTTTATATAGATTTCTTAAGACGAACAAAATATGGCCATATTATTATCTTTTGGGACAAAACAATTGACAAAATATTTTATTATCGCCACTTTGTTATCGTCTGTCAAAGAACAGAGGATAATTTTTTCCCGACTATGTTTAGGCACGGAGTAGCTTAAATTTAGAGATTTTAGAAATTCGTGGATTTTAAAGATAAGGTTTAAATTTTTAAAACTCACTATAATTTCAAAATTAGAATATTTTTTCGCCAAAAAATGCTCGAATCGGTAAATTTTATGTCTACAGAGTTTCATAAATACGTCTATATGGAATTGTTATCCGTCTATATGGAATATTCTATATGAAATTGTTTTTGCATATGTTTATGCAATGTGTAGAAAATATTGGAAGGGGTAGAAAATATTGGTGGGGGATGGTCTTTCAAATATTCTTGGTAATTTATTAAGGGGAAATGAACTACAAATACCTGCATATACCTGTTCTCTACCGACTGGGACACCACCTAGCTTGAGAGGAAAACAACTCACTTTATCTTTCTTCTAATTTGAGTTCTAAGTTTTTCCCTCTGTTACAATACCCCAGTTATTTTGGAACTGCTTAATTTTTTGTTTCGTTTCAGTGGGCCATCTGTATGATAGGTAGGTTAACTACATAGTGAGCTTATTTTACCTTTTAAAAAATTTTCTATTTTAAATTTAAAATAAAATATAAATATTATCTCGAAAACGGCGTAAATTAGCGTCCTATAAATCATGGCATTCACTTTTAAATGAAACATACAAGTGAGATATTTTTTTTTTTTTTTGTAACAGTTATTATCTTTTTGCAACGTTTTTTTTTTTTCAATTTTTGAAGCAAAAATTATTCACAAAATTAAGGGCTTTTATTTGTCAGTTCATTTCGCAAATCAATACGCTTCTGACATTTTCCGATTGAAATAATTGTCGCAAATCAATACACTTCCGACATTTTCCGATTGAAATAATTGTACCACATTTTTATTTTATTTTATTTTATTCAATTTACGTGGCAACTACAGATGAAATCCAGTTACAGTAGCCACACAAGAAATTAAAAAGTACAGAACATAGGATACAAGAATACTAAGTAGTAAACATGTCAAGCGCATTGAAACAGTCTTTTTTAAAACAGGCAGGAGTCAAGTTAAATATATCAATATCAGCACAATAGGTATTATATAGATCAACAAATTTATAGATAGAATAGCATTTAATGTAGTTGTGTTTAACAGTAGTATTGTGAAAAAGAGTTTTTTTTCTGATATTATTGACAGGTATGTGAAATTCCAGGCAAGAAAGTAAAGTAGGGCAATCAATAGTATTATTTAAAACCTTATAATAAAACAAGAGGCAGGACCAGCTTCTTCTTTTTTTAAGAGACATTAAACTATATTTCTGTCTGAGTTCCCTTGTATGCATATCATAAGGATAATAGCCAGTCAATCTGTAATCAATAGTACGTAATAGTTTATTTTGCACGATTTCTATCCGTTGAGAATGCAGATTGTAAACAGGGTCCCAAATCATTGCACAATATTCCAAGATTGGTTTAACAAGGGTATTATAAATACAAATAATCGTATCAGAACTGGCAAAAACAAACATTTTATTCGATGTTCGAAAGATATCGCGTCTGCAGAAATACATCATTGAAAAAGTGGTTGAATCGTATTCAGGGATGGTCAAAACATGCAGATCCACCAAAATATGAGTGTGATTTTTTACTGCATCCCAATACTTCCCCTCTTTGCATGGTAGGAAAAGTAAAATTAAATTGAGAGTGAGTAACATTCTAAAAAATATTAACCCTAACACAAATTGCATGTAATACAAAAACTATTTAATAAAAAATAATAAATACAACTAGCGAAAATTGACATTAAAAAAAAGTTGAACTTCATACTACTTTAGAGACCCATGCTCTGATAGCCCTACTTTATGACTCATCAATTTTCTTCAGCCCGGTTTCTAACGAAAACACCATAAAAAGTAATAACCGGTTTCAAAGGTAAAGCCTTTCCTTCAGGATAGACAGATATTAACTGCACCAGTAAATAATATGTTATTGTTGTTAACAAATAAATGCCGGTCGTTTGGCCGCTAGGCCATTAGACAGTGAGCTCTCCAGTATTTCTTTATTTATGAGCTAAAAGTCATTAGTACAGGGCACTCGTCTAAACCAGCAAAGAATAAAAGAATAGACAGAAATATAAGAATTCGTCAGTTTAAACCTGATCAGGTGCGTTCTTGCTTTTGCTGGTGCGGCTGCTGTGTCCCTGTACCCTACAGAAGGATGATGCTTTTTGCTTCCGAAACCTATTAATGCTTTCAATCGTCTTTTTGCTGTTATTAACGAACGAAGTGTTTTTATTGCATTTTTATTTTCTATTATAAAGGCGTTAGACGGTCTTGTACTTAATGTTTGGAATGTTACAGTAAACAGGGGTAGGTGTGAGTTTCTCCCTCTCCCCACACATCACATCCAAAATCCCATATTTGTATATAATTAAATTAAAATAAATATAGGAATTTTCATGATATTTTAGTGATAAGTCTTTATGAAACATTTATTTTACATAACGTGTGTATAAACATTAATCCATGCACCAATCTATAGAGTTCTTAAAATTTGCATTTTTTGCGAAATTAGCTCCAGTTTAGTGAATGGTGTTTTTACTTAACATTTTTTTGCTTATTCCTGCCCGATGTCAAAAGCTTCATAATTCCTGTTTCAGATATTTTATGCGCAAAATACATTTACACTTTTTCATGCACTATAAAAATGGAAAGGTTTATCAGTATTATTACTTTCTTGTGAGGTACTACTTCCATTAAATAAACAGAAAAAAAAGTTTTAATCCATGAAAATTTCTAAACATTTTCAAACCAAGCCTTTGTTTATTCTATATTATACAAATATTTAACACATGTATTTTGAAATTTGTGTCTATAAATATTGTTTTTGCACACATTGCATTATTTGCGCAGAATTTTGCAATGAGTTCAAGGCACCCATAACAGATTTATTTGATAATTATCACCAATACCCTCCAATTTGTTACAACTTATTTTCAGCAGGAAACAGTATAATTTTTCTCAACAATAAAAGTTATTTGCGCAGAATTTTGCAATGAGTTCAAGGCACCCATAACAGATTTATTTGATAATTATCACCAATACCCTCCAATTTGTTACAACTTATTTTCAGCAGGATTATCCTAGATATGATAATGCACCCATAGTCGAGCAAATAAAACTACCACTGTCCGAACAGTTAGCCCCGAACGCGTGGGAATCTAACTTTTCAGCAACTCTATTTTTTGATCTGACCAACTGCACCGACCTTTTGAAGTCAAACACCCTAGGTTTCGAAGTGAAAGGGGGTACTGTACGTAATTGCTTCGGTCTAAATAATTCCCACCTGTTTCTGAACTTGTGAGCTTGGATCATTCAAGGTATTTTTACTTGAACATATTTTTCAGAAAAAACTTCATTCCAATATAATTTAAAAACGATTAGCAACAACAACAAAAATAAATTAATTTTCTTCAAATTTCTGTGGATGCACTGCACCCACGGACAAAAATCTGTGGGTGCAAGTTGCACCCATGGGTTCCGACGCCAGTGTAGCACCATATATATATATATATTCTTTACTACGGCATGTCCCTTCATCCTCTTTATATTTCATGGAATCTGGATATTTTTTTTTTGTTAGGAATTAAAAAGAAAGTGATCTACGCTGCCGTAAATCAAACATAATCGGTTTTTAGCGCAAAGCCGGATCTCACTAAATCTGTGATATTCAGCGCCATCTTTTGACAAAAGATTGGAAAGGATGTAACATTTCGTTTGGAATGAGGCTGGAGAGGAAATGAAAATATGCTGAACTGTTGCATCAATGGGAGAAAGACCCTTTGTTCGGAAAAAGTACTTCGAATCTGGCAATTATTTCCCCAGGTCGTTCGTTTCTTCGTTTGTAGTTAGGAGGCTGAAGTTTGATTGTTATAACGCTATAGGAATTCTTCTGGCCAAAAATATAAATCGTAAAAAATGGTAAAACTCCTTATTATATGTTGAATTATTTTAGTAGTTTCTCATTTTTTGTATTTTTGACGAGCCGTCACGATCCTAATGCGTTTAAATATTTTGTTTTCTTGCATGAATGCTAATGAAGTTAATCGTGTTTCGAATAATATTATATTTTACATTCCACGTGTTTTTCCTAATTAGATATTGCGGCGAAAGATTTGATTTATTCGGTTGCATTTACATTTTGGTTATAGTGATTAATTCATTTACCTTTTCTTTCTCTGAATTGTTATTGTTAATGTGTTCTACTGCGTGATCGTTCGAAACCTATCACCCAAGCAATTCTGTATCATCTAAACATACTTTGAGAATTAATGCAATTTCAATGTATTTGAGTATAAAAATGATTATCTTTTTACTAAAGATTTTAGAATAATGAAATCAAAATATCGTAAAAATGTTCAACCTATGTATCCTAGCTGCATTAACATTATACGGTTAGTGTTGATGCATTTCTTATTTCCGATGTATTTTTCAGATTTGCTTATTATCATATCATTATTCTTGAACTAAAGTACTTCATGAAATCTATTATTGTGTTTTAGAGAAATAAAATAATTTAAATACCCGTTAATAAATTTTTGAATTAAGTTAAGCTTGGTTTACACTGTATTAGGGTTTTTCTGGATTTTTTAGTCAAATGCTATCGGAATAATAAAATTTTAATCAAGTTTATGCAGCTGACCATTATATCTGTGTATGTGCAAATGGCATGGTGAGAGTATGGGGGAAATTTCAGCGTGAATTACACTAAGTGAGCTCAGCAGAATGCTTAAACATTTCTGAAGCATAGGAATACTAGAATCAATTCAGTTTATTAAATTTTACTAATTTATTAATTTTAAGATCCAAATTGAAATGATAAAATGTGTCCAGTCTGTCTTGGATAGCATTAAAATTGTATTTTTTTAATAGTTATATATTTCCATATCTTTTAAGTTTAACGTACAACTATGCACACATTTTAAATAAATTTATTAATTAAATTTTTCCCGACCACTGCATTTCAGTCTGAGTATCAGGACATCATTCTACTACTGATCATTCCATTTTCACGTACACAAATGTGGTGATTGGGAGAAATGAAATTATTCCTAAATAAATTTAAGATATGTGCTTTATTGTGTGTTTCACATTTAAAAAGACGTTCAAAAACCTATTAAAAAAAATACTAGTTTTAACTTCATCCAAGATGACAGACTCTCAATACATTTCATCATTTCAACTCTGATCTTAATATTAACAAATAAAGTAGTAAAATTTAATAAATTACCCGATCACCAGATTTGTACCAAGGAAAATGGTGTTTGAAAAGTGATTACAATTTCATGTTAGGCTTAGTGTGTAAATAATTGAAAAATATAAGTAAAATTCAAAAATGTATAAGAAAACATAAATATCATACAAAAATGAAAGACAGCACATGTCAATGCTATGAAAATGATAAAATAATATAGAAACAGAAAATTTACATAGGAAGGATTATTCTCTGTTACAAATGTGGCAATAGCTATTTGTGCAACACTTGATCTGAAGCAATTTGAACATGGACCTATGACTAGGGCCCAATAAACCCACCAAGTTAGAGGAAGCACTACTGCATTTGGGGTCCCCCGCTTTTATCTTATGAGCATAACTTGCAAAAAGTTTAAAAACACTCAAAACATTCTATTAGTTCAGGGTTGAGTAAGTAAAATAGATATTCTATATTTTATTAAATTTTACCCATAACCTGTTAAATTTCACTGCTAGCTTATCTGTAATAAGGGCATTTTAGGTGAAATAATCTAGGTGAACTGTTTAAAAATAAGTGAGAATTCAAGTCTTTTTTGACAGAAGAAACTAATATGCAATGCCAACAAATTAGTAAAGTTCTAACAATTAATGTGGTAGTGCTATTATAACAAATAATTTTCATTTCAATTAACATTAATTAATAATCTTGATATTTAATGTATAATACATGGTTTTCTATATTCTAGGCATAGGAGACATAATCAAGCTAAAGGCCCTTAGTTTTCATTAAGTATTATAAGACTAAAAGATGTCTCATGTTTAAAAATTTAATGTATTTTCAGATTTTAAAATCAAAAAAACCCTGACATTACCACTTTATAAATTTATTTTAAGAAGCTTATACACACACACACATATATATATATATATAAAACCCATGAAAAAGGTAACATCTCATAAACAAATTTTGGGGAGGAGATTACAAATTGGAACTTTGGTACATTAAGTTTTATTCTATAATTACTACTTATAAGCAGGGTTGGCAAAAACCCAAGTTTTTAAGTTTAAATTAGGTTTTTTTGGTTTAAACCGGGTTTTTTTTTTTAAATCCTTTTCTAATTACATGTATACATATTTACAAATAAAATTTGACATTAACTAGAATAATTAATGTTCAAATAACAATTAATATTCCTTCTGAAAATAATTTAAACTAAGTAAATAAACAATTGTTGCTATTTATGTGGACATTCAAATCATATTAAATTTTAATAATTTATTTAGATATACTATTTTTTAAATTCAATGTATACAAATACAATATAATACAATAGTAATTGTTTACTACATAATACATGGAATATTGCTCTTAGATTCAGCAGTAATGGTGATAAGTTGTTTAAAATACCAATAATGTAGATATTTCATTTAGTGAATTATTTTCTTAAAAAATAATAAAAAGAAAACTATATTCTTATTTCTTTATTCCATTTAAAAATTAAAAACAAATTTAGGATTTAACATTTTGAACAAAAAAATAAGTTTTGCGGCTTTTTCTAAACCCAGTCTGTTACGCAATTTTGATTGTACAACTCCAAAAGAAGAAAAAATTCTCACAACATTCCCTGTAGTTGCTTTTGCAGTAGGAATTACTTCAACTTCCTTCAACACATCAGCATTAAACTTTTTTATATCATTTTCTTGTATTCGCCACCATTCTATGACTTACATTTTCAATAAATTCCTTTTGGAAAAGATATATTTGGAATGGAAAACCTGTAGCACAAAATTTCAATATCAGAGTTAATAAGTTATTTTTAGGAAACTTTTTCTTAGCATATTCCAATGCCAATTTTTTTTCATCTGCTGATAATTCGTGATCATCTTCATCATCTTTATCTACAGCTTTTGGGTGTAACAGTAAAGCAAGAAGATGGGCTGGTGTTATTGCCATTTTATAACGATTATCTCATTTTTTCAGTACATCTTTGTTGAATTTCTTATCATGCATCTGCTTTTTTAATTTTTAAAAAATAAAAAGTTTCTCCAATTGAACAATTTTCTCTCTGCGCTCTGTCCAGAGCTACATTAATTGGTTTTAATTCTTGCAAGTAATCTTATGCATTTCTTTTTAATGAAATGTTTGAAATTAAATTTTGAATATTTTTATCAATCTCGCCTTTATTGTTTTCACATATATTTACTAGCACTGGCCATGATTTTAGATACCTCTCCAAGGCGTCAGAAAAGGAATTCCTGCGAACTTCACATGGCAATATTAACTTTGGTGCATTTGCAACTTTTCTAAAGTATGCACCTGCAAAATGGTTATTCCAAAAATACTTAATCACATGCAAAATTTGTTCTTTAACGTTTGGATAACTTATATCACCAGGCAGTAAGTTCAAAATATGAGCAGCACAACCGTAAGTAATAACTCTGAATTCCTCATCCTCACTCTCATCAAGCATTTTCTTCCTTTTTTCAACATTTCCGGTAGTGTCTGTCACTACTGAACATACTGAACACTGAAATTCTGACTGGTACTTTTTTATAGTTTTAACAGCAATGTCATATAGATTTTCACTTGTATGAGCAGTGCTCGAAATGTCAATAGTATCAGCTAAATATGTGTTCCCATCTTTTGTTGTTAAAGTAACACAAATCACCGGTTGATTGTGAATGTTTGACCATCTATCTAATCCTAATGTGATAATTTCGTCTTTTAATATTTCTGCACATTTTTCTTTTTCCTTTATGTAGGTGTTCTCTAATAAATCGCAAGCAATTTGTTTCCTTGGTGGTGGAAAATATTCTGGGTGAAAATTCTGAACCATTTTAATGAACTCTGAATGTTCCACAGTGTTGAATGATGTATTTGTAGCATAAATAAACCTGGCAATTTGTTCATCAAACATTTGTTTTTGAGCTGGTGTTTATTTACTCACAAAACAGTCCAGAGTTTTATCTTCTCTTCTCCTTTTTTGAGAGCTGATTTCACTTGTAGTTGGTTCTGGTTGTGTCATTGATGAATCCAAAGAACTTGAAGCACTGGAAAGTGAGGCTGATACACCATCGCCACCATCTACATAAAATTAAGAAGGGGCTTAATGACATAGAACACATATTATATCAACATTTTTAATCGCATAATTTAATATTAAACTTTATTTTTTTCTTCATTTTGTGAATTAAACACTCGTTTTATTTATGTATTTATTTTTAATATTTATTTAATACTTAGGCTAAAATTAACTTGATATGATGTAATAGTATTCTTGTATTTTGAATAAAACTTTTTTTAAATTCAAAAACACATAATAAAATTAATTAATATTAGTATATTTAATTTAGTATTGATTTATTATCTTTTCAACCAAATAGAATTTACAAGTAATATAATAATTTTAATAAGAATATAATCATTTGATTGAATGAAGAGAAACAAACATTCTTAGAATGTGTGTACATGAAAAATGTTCTTGTTCTCAATATGCATTACTTGTAATTTCACAAGTATTTTTGATTTAACAAACATTTAACTTTTAAAAAGAATTACTTTTACAGTTAATAATAGAAGTATTAATAATAATAAAATTATTACTTACCAACGGATTCATTAACTGAATGAGGATCAAGATTGCTACATGTTCCTTCATTCTGAGCACTTGACCTTCCATTTCTTTTTTACATTTAGCTCTGTAGCCTTTCCTTTTATCATTTTTTACCTCATCAAAATATAATCAAATTAAATCTTCTCTTCTACCACCAGAGTTAGACATTTTTTGTTCTCAAATGCTAACTTTTATCCCATTCTACTTCTACACAAACACAAGAGCAAATATGATATAACTGTAACTATGAACTGACTGATGCAAATTGCTGCTGAAATGAGTTGAGTTGTTCAGTTGTTAAAAGTAGAAGTTATTTATAACATCAAATAATTTGAAAAATCTAATAAATTATTCTTAAAAAAAAAACCAATTGGTTTTTTTGAGAAAAAACCAATTGGTTTAAACCATGCCAACCCTGCTTGCAAGACAAAAGTGAAAAAATGATGTGAATAGTTAATTCCAATATTAACATGGAAGATTAGATTTCATATCTACAAATTATAGAACAGAAATCATATCGTATAAAAATGTGCTTTTATCAGGGTTGCAAAAAAGCCGGCTAAAATTAATAAAAGCCATGCCGGTGGCTTTTTTCTGCCAAAATTGGCTTTTTTTTTTTAAAAAAAGTGAAGGATTTTAATTTTAAATTATACATTTTTAAGTGTTCTTTAACTAATTTTAAAGGTATTTTATTGAGTTAAAATTTAATAAATAACTTTATTTCTCAATAATGAAAAAATTAATATTGAAATACCTGCTAGTACAAAAAAGCCAGCTAAATTTTAAAAAGGCATACCAACCACTTTACTTGGTTTACATTGACCGTGAACACATTTTAAAAAAAATGTTATTGCTTTAAATAATGAAATATTTTATTTTAGGACAACAGTTGCTTGGTGATATATCTTATTAGTTAACTAATTTTAAGGATTTTATTGATATGTAAGAGTCTAATTTTCACTTATAAATATTTAAAATCATGCATAAAGTCATTTAATAAAAAACAATATCACTATTGAAAACAGTATTGGGAATAACATATACATGAACTCATTTGAATAGCATCAAGCTTTTCAAAAATTTATTTTAACAAGTTTTAATTTGAGAACAATTTTTAACCTTTTTTGATTGCTCTCTCTTGTTAGCAGTGTGTAAATAGTAGTGTGTAAAAAAAATGTTTTTCCTTTTTGGAATAAAATTGATTTTTTTCCTTTTTGATGTGTGGTGATTTGTCTGTTTAATTAATTACAGTCTTTAAAATGTGTAGTATATGTAATTGTAGAGCTATGCATTATGTAACGGAGGCTTTCAAAACACTATCTTGGTCTAATTTAATGAATTCTCTTCAATGTATATATATTTTTCCTTTTAAACATATTACCTTTATAGTGTTTTTCTAGTGGTCGTAAAATCTTGTGTACTTGGTAATATTTAATAGAAGTTTATAAACATTTAGGAGTGCATCAAAGATAAAGCAATGCAAATTTAATGTCAGTTGGCTGTAAACCACCCTTTCTTAATAAAAGCCGTTTTTTTTTAAAATAAAAGCTGGCTTTTTTTTTTAAGTGGTTAAAATCAAAAAAAGGCGGCCAGCTTTTTTTGGCCTGGCTAAAATCCGGCAACTCTGGCTCTTATGTATATTATTATATTCTATATGTGTATTTGAATGCTTTAAACTTCAGATAAGCAGTATTTACTGAGTGTTTTATTTTTTAGTTGCTATGTAGTAGCTAGTAAATTAGTTTCAAAAATTCAAATAGTTTGGTATTTAGATGATTTTAATAGAAGTTAATTTTAGCAGTTTTTGTTAAGTGCATATAAGGCTATTAAAGAATCTTATAATTTCCCTTAAAACTGCCCGTTAGTTATATTCATAGCACAATTATGAAACAATTAACCTGCATATAACAAATTGTTTGCACTTATTGCATTAACATAAAACATTGGTAAACCAAAGTAAAAATACAACTATTTTCGCATATTATTTTGAAATAAAATAGTTGGGGAACCATGCTAAATAATAAAATAGATTTTTTTTTTAGAAATTAGTTCGCATCTTTATATCACAGTAGAGTAATATATAATTCAGTTTTATATTATTTTTGTATTGTTTTGAGTTTCATATATTTTGAAATTACAAATATTTTCAGACATTGTTTTGAAATAAAAAATATGTGTGAAGTTAACCATATACAGGCCTCGCAAATGGTCCCTTTTTTTCTTCGAGGTCCTTTTTTTCGTAATTAGTCCCATAAAGTCCATTCTTTCATTATCAGGTCCCTCTTTTCCCCTTTTTTGTTGGGAAAATACTGTCATACCGCCACAAGAAAGTCTCTGAACAGGGTTGCCACAAGTAGATGAGTCGAAGAAAGGAGGAAGAAAGGTTTAAAATTGACTGCAACATTTGGCAAATCAAGCGCACTTCGTTAAGCGAGGGATCTGTTTCATCTATCATGATGTACTAAAAAAAAAATAGATGTTTTTTATCTGACAGTTAAACACAATTTTTGTATTAAATGGCATCAAATTATAGATTAACTTAAAAATTTTGTCGTCACTTAAACTCAGAAAATAATTTGTTATTATAGGCGACAGCAGCTACGGAAAAGCCATCAATCTATTAGAACAAAGTAGTTTTAGATATTTTCTTTTAAATTCAATCAGTTTGGGGAGAGAAAAGCTTACAATTTAATACTAGAATTTATATCATTTTGTTTAAAACTAAATTTCGAATTAGATGAAAATTATTAGTTTTCAATCAGCAAATTACACAATAGTCAGCAAAAAGGAAAAGAAATAAATGATAAATAAGCAAAATTATGACTTTAAAATATTCATTCTTTTCATATTTTTCAATTAATTATAAAATATTCATTCACATTCATTGGAATAACTATTATCTATGTCCGAATCACTTGAAATGTCTTTACTTGAAGAGTCTGAATCGCTATCCGACCGATTTATCACTAATTTATCCACAATAACTTCTATCAGTCCATCTTTCTTCCAATAAATATTGTCTATTTTTTCAATGTGTTCACAGTGTTTTTTCCATTCATTTTGTGTTACTTTTAAAAAGCTTCTTTAAGCAATAATTGTAAATTGTTCAAACTTAAGTCACCTGTTACATTTTTTTCTCGGATGCAACGTTTGACAGATAACCATATGTATTCAGTGGGGTTGAGATCATAATGATAGGGAGGTAATCTTGCAATTTCGTGCCCTGCTTCTTTTAAAATTTGGTCTGCCCTGTATGCAGTGTTAGAAATTAAAAATTTGAACTAGGCGTCATTTGACGCCTAAAGGTTCTGATTCTAGGTGCCAAATAGATACGGCTAGTTGCCATTTTTGCATCTCTAACAATAACAACTATTTTTTAAATGCCCATTTTTGTTAAAAATGAATAATTCAGATTTTGTATTAAAAATTGTTTTAAATTTTCTTAAAATTTGAAATAAACTGAAAAAGAAACTCAAGAAAAAATAAATAGAAAAAATTGCTAATTTATTTTTACTTGGCAAAAAGGGACTTGGCATAAAAAAACAACAAATTAAAAAAAAATTCTTTTTAACAATTTTCAATTATGGTCATCTTATCTTGTACAGTCATTGCCCCAATACCCCTTCATTTCATGCTTGAAAATTAATTTTCCTGAGTTAAAACAGCAATTAATATAAAAGTTTTAGTTGATGAAAACAAATTACGAGAATGGAAAATACATGATAATAAAACGGAATAAACCGATAATCACGTATAAATGCACATTTTAGTGACATTTCCATATAATCTTTCTCATATTACTTACAAATATAAGAATGAAACACATTTAAAATTAAAATATTATAAGGTAATCTTGAGCGAAATTTAGTCACTTTTTGTGGCCAATCTTGCCAAAGTATGGAATTTCATTTTAAAATCTATTTACTATATTCATCTTAAAAGTTTAAAAAAAAGGGGGGGGGGGCGGAATTTGCATATTTCTCCGGAAATCGGCAGTCAATGCAAATATCGGAGCGTCACGAAGAAATGCAGAGTTGGCAGCTAGGGTTCAGTATTTGCAAGTTAATAATAAGTTTCTGTTTTATAGTTGCTACTCTTTATCTTGTCGCTTTGACAAAATATAAATCATACCCTTGAAACTCATCTACACCCTTTGGGTGAGCTAGACAGCCTGGGTAATAATAAAAAAAAGTATGAATCACATTAATTTTAGGGATTGATATAAAAAATGCATAGATGCCAACCTACCAGAAATAAAGATAGGAACACATTGCATGAGGAAAAATCGCGCACTAATACCGTTTTTCCCCATACTTCTGCAAAATAGCCTTCTATTTCATTAATAATACGTTTGAAAAATAGTTTTTCTATTATATAGAAAAACTATTTTTGTGTTTGTAATTATTTTGTATATTATATATACAAAATAATTACAAACATTTTAAACGATGCAAACAAATTGTAACAGTGGAAAAATACTTTCAAAATGAAACGAAATATAGAGGATCGCGCACAAATGCCGTTTATCGCGATACTGCTGCAAAATAGCCTTTCATGTCATTAAAAATACGCTTGAAAAATAATTTTTCTGTATAATATAGTATATACGAAATAATTACAAACGTTTTAGATGATGCAAACAGATTGCAGAAGTGGTAAAGTATTTTCACAATAAAACGAAATATAAAGAAGATCGCAGACAAATGCCGTTTATCGCGGTACCCGGTACTTGTGCAATGTAGCTCTTCATTTCTTTAATAATACGTCTGAAAAATAGTTTTCTTGTATATAACAAGAAATAATCATAAAAATTTTAGTCGATGCAAATGTGTTTCTCCCACATTAATTATAAACAGACGCAATTACGTGGAAACGGATTTTTAGATGAAAAAACGGGAAAACCTCCATCTTAAAATTCCAGACTTTGCTTCTCATTTCGTGACCTACTTCCGATTTCATGACTTGTAGATACTCTTATGCAGATCTGCATACAATAAAATATAAATGTTATGGAAAAGAAAAATCGGACTACTGTGAATCCAAATCGGATTCCCGGCACAAGACTGAAAAAACGGAACAAGTACATAAAAATCTGAACACTTGGCAGCTACAAAAACGTCATTTTCAATGTCTGATAACAAAATATTAGCTAACCAAATTTACAAGAAGCTGGAACGATTCAATCTGGAATGCAATGTGTTCTATAATAGTAAGCAATTAGAATATAAAGATTGCAGGATCACCTTCTTTTCTTTCAAGTGCGATACGCAGATCTACAAAGGAATAAAGGGGAGGGGAGCAATAGATACTCTTTAAATACCCGGAGTCTCGGGCATCGGAATGTCTGAGGATAAAGCAAACAAATAAATTCTTCAGAAGTGCAATTTCAGGTCTTGAAGGGTGGGGTGAGTTCAAGTACAATAAAGATCCCAATGTTTCCTTCCCTGAATAGACAGAGGGGGATTTTACTGTCTGTGTACCACCTGCAGATTTATCACTGTGGGCATGTATAAAATGCCGCTTTTTTCTCAATCGCTGTCCAGTCTTCTTAATTCTTAATTTCTTAATTCAATTAACGTGGCAACAACAGATCGAAATCCAGTTACAGTAGCCACACAAGCCTCCATGCCTTATTCGGGATTCGAACCCGAGCCCTCCACACATCAGCCGAACACGCTATCCACTAGGGATCGTAATTTAGTCAAAGAGAAAGGGAAGACTGATATTTAACAATAGCATTGTTAGGCATCAAATTTGACGACCAGATTGAAGAATGTAGTCGTCAAATTGAAATTTCTAGTCGCAAATTACGACTAACGACCGCTAATTTCGAACACTGCCTGTATGTGGCGGATTTGGGCTCATGTTTTGAAATGATATGAAATAGTTCTGCTTTTTGCATTGTTGAGTCATGAGAAATTTTCTTTTCTGCCAACCATTCAAGCATCGCTCCTTTAGTCGAATATTTTGTAGGAACGCAATCCACTTTTACTGAATGGTAGGGAGCATTGTCCATGCAAATCACACTATGAGGCTGCAAATTAGGCAACAGTTTTTCAATAATCCACTTTTCGAATTGTTGGCCATTCATCTGTCCATGGTAGTCGCCGCTACTTGAAGAAGCTTTGTAAATTAGCTCAGCTCCGTCAATAAATCCATCAGATGAACCTGCATGTACGACAATGAGACGGTTTTTAGAACTGGTAATCGTATGAATACCTTCAATAAAATCATCCTGCCAATATTTGCCTTATGTTAAATTTCAGTCTACCCAAGTTTTGTTGATGTAAACCAAACAACGTTGCTCCTTTCTGAATTTTTTCAATGCTCTCAAATACTTGTGCCTCCAAAACACAATGTCTGGCCTTTCGATTAAAATCTTTCGTGAACTGATACATTTCTTCCATCGAAAATTCAGTAAATGTAGAATTCGTCTGAAGGACTCTCTTTTCCATACAAAATTAATTTTTTCTTAATTTTTTCTTTTAACACTGGGAGCAGTTTCCCAATAGAAAGAACACATTTCACTTTTTTGTAAAAGTCCTAAATAGTTTGTCTTATGACACACTTGTCAAAATCATGAATATTGCAGTTTCGATAGGATGGTTTTTTCCTATGTTTTCAAGGGGTAGATAAAATACTTATCTCAGTGTCATTAAGCGATTTCACCTCACGTTTTATCTTTTTAACTGAAGACGCTGAAACCCCTGTCGCTTCCGCAGTTCTCTTCATTGCATTTGAAATTGATATTTTTAGAGAATTTGGGGTTTTTTCCTCTTCAAAAATGCCGTAACATTGTGGACTATTGTACGTGCTTGCGAATACAAAGTCTTTCCACTTTTAAATGTAGTCATTTTTCAACTAGACAAAATCCACAAAGTGTGCCACACAGTACAAGTTACTTCACAGCTTTAAAAATCACAGAATGCGAGCATCTACCATTGACCCCAGTACAAAGCAAAATACGACTTTTGTCGGTTCTATCTGCACCAAATCGATAAAAGCACAGCCACCAAAACGTCTGCTGTCTGGGGACTTTCTTGTGGCGGTAAAACAGTATGCATTTTAACAGCATAGATTTTCGGTGTCATTGAAATGCCCCGATGAATGGCTATCGTGGGAGTGCACATGTTTATTTTTTTGATGCAGATGTTTTCCCAACTTCTAGAATTGCAGATGAGCATTGTCTCCTACCCATCTTTGGACGCTGCATGCTGGGGGTAATAGAATAAATAGAGCTTGTCACACGAAAACGCCCATGTTCTCATGTGACAAGCTCTATTTATTCTTTCATTCCCAGCACGCAGCATCCAAAAACGAACTAGAGACAACAGGGGTTTTTGTTTATCAAATGCTAGTCCTAATACAAATTTCTAGATACATGAATGAAGTATGTTGTTTACGTTTACAGACTTGGATGCACGTATCGATGTTCAGGAGTCATAATTGTCCTAAAATTCCCGAAAAAAAATAATTGCATCCAGAAATATCCCTATTTTTTATGTACCAAACCGAAATTTCTGAAATTTTAAACTCAAAAGTAGAGATGCCAATTTCTACAAATTCTCCTTAATTTCTATGGGAAACATCCTCATCTCATACTACGGGTTACAGAATTTATATAGTTTTCTACAGAAAATTGCCTTCTGGCTAGGCTAATGTAAATTTACGGCCGCAATCACTGTAATTAACAGGGATTTATCAACACATGTAATGTAAATTTAGATCGTGATCACATGTTTTATGAAAGTAATGAATATGCTTCTTCAAATTCAACATAAATCGCTAAAATGTTATGTTTTTCATTAAAATATTTGTGTCCTAAAATATCCTTATTTTTTATGTACCTTCTCGAAATACCTGAAAATTTACTTAAAAGTAAAGATGCCGATTACTATGGATTCTCTGTAGTTTTTGTGGAAAACATCCTCATCTCATACTACAGGTTACGGAATTCGCATAATTTTCTATTGAAAATTACCTTCTGTTTAAGCCAATGTAAATTTATGTTCGCATACACGGTAATTAACGGCAATTTACGGATGCATGTAATGCAAATTAAGATCGCGATCGCTTGTTTTATGAAAGTAATATGCTTCTTCAAATTCAGCATAAATCGTTAAAATGTTATGTTTTTCATTAATTTCGCACGAACAGCGTGATTGATTGTTTGTTCTTGTGAATTGCTGAAAATACTTTGTATCTTTTTTCCCATCCATCTCCATCTTCTAAATACATTGCATATTAGATTGACAAAACTAGCATTTCTCTGTATTCTGGTTAATTTCTTATTTTCGTATAAACAGTACGATTCCTCAATTTAGTTTTTCTCTTCAATTGCCAGAATACATTAGTATCTTTTTCCATCCATCTTCATCTTCTTAATATTGCATATTAGATTAACTGAACTAGCATATTTTCATATTCTGGTTAATTATTATGGTTAATTTCTTAATTATTTTTGCATAAACAGTGTGGTTGCGCAATTCAGGTTGTTCTCATGAATTGCTGATAGTACATTAGGATCTTTTTCCATTGAACTCCATGTTTTAAATGTTGCATATTAGAATATTAGATTGCCTAAACTAGCTTATTGTCATATTCTGGTCAAATTTTATGGTTAAATTTTTTAATTATATTTGCAAAATACAAATTTTTCTATTTTGAATAATGGGTATGAACCCTGTGATGGAATATTTCCCAAAAAGTGGTAAAGCAATGTTTTAGGCAAAAAGGCAACCATTTTGGCAGGGATATAATTCATTGCTATATTTTTGTTAAATTGAGATCAATATTTTTTATTCTCAGTAGTGAAAACTTGTGTTTTACCGAATATAAATGTTTGTTTTTATTATAAAATAATATTCACCGGATAAAAACTTTATATATTTTTTGTTTTATAATTTTTTTGTCCTGAAATTTTGTAAAATTTGTGTCCTGAATTTTCATATTCTACCAGTACTACCCATGGATGTTTTAAATGTAATGTTTCTGTATATATTTTTATAGTTGTCTTAATCATTTTTCCGAAAATATTACCAATTCAATTTTTTTTTTCTAATATTGCTATTTAATATCAAAATATCCCTACTCTGATTGTGTATATTTCTAGCAATATTTTGCAAAATTATCATAGAATTCCATCCATCCGCCCTCCCTGTAAAAGCGACCTTCTTCCCTTTTTCGTTTCAATTTGAAATTCTGAAAAATACAATTCAAAGCATCGGAAAAAATTAAACGAATTTTAATGAAAATACAATTTAGCTGAAAATTCCGAGTAAGCCTCTGCTCTTTATTTTTTTTAATCGCATTTGAAGGGGTGGATCGACAGAATTCTACTTTGCAAAAAAATTCCCAATAATTGCATCCCCCCTGCATTTTCCGAGATGCATTTGAGGGGGTGGATCGACAGAATGTTACGGTAATGCAGAGATAATAACCATTACGGATTTTCCGTAATTACGAATTCCTGAACAAAATTACTGACTACGGAAAATACCTGTAATATTACTGAAAACACCTATTATTTCTCATCTTTCATTTTTGCATAAATGTGTGATTCCACAATTCAATTTGCTGAGACAGAATGTATATTCTGTATTGTTATTAAAAAATATGGGGCTGAATTGAAGTTAAATTTTGAGTACAGACTTATTAAATTTTTTTTATTACTTCAAAAAATAAAAGACATTAATGTTCTGTATTTTTAATATTTTGGGCAGAAATTAGTAAAGTTTGAGCTAGAGCAGGCTAAAAAAAAATTAAACTAAATTTAGCTTAAGCTAAACATATTCTGTTTTCTTAAGAATTTTGAAATTTCTTTTTTGCGCAATAATGAAGAATATGTATTCATATTATGTTTGTTTAGTTATAATAGTAATTTATTTTGAACATTTCTTGATTTTTCCGCTATGCTGGTTCATGACTAACATAAATCTGTTGCACAGGAGTGCAGGAGCATGGGATCCACTCAACCGCAGGCTTACGTCTAACAATATGGACACTGTGCAGGCAGCAGGTTTTAAAATATTATATTGCGATTTTTATAGAGCTTTTCAGAATTTTATTTGTTTGTTTAAATCAAGTTTTTATTTTTCTCTTCTATTTATTGGCAAGTAAACAGCACTTTGAAATTGAAGCTAACATTTATATATATGTGTGTCTTTTCAGAAAAATATCTTTATAATTAATAAATGACAACAAACAATTGAAAAATATTATTAACATTTAAAAGTATCTTGTCACTTTGAACTCATGCACACCTCATTGATGAATGAGAAAATATTAAAAAGCAATTTAATATTCACCTTTGTAAATTTAATAAATTATAAATTATATAAATTCAATAACTGTAATTGTTAATGAACACAACTGCTCAAGACTATAAACATTTTTTATGTACAATTAGCTTTTTTCAATGATAAATTTTTCACAGCAATAATTGAAAATTGTCACGTTTTAGTTCTTCTTTAAATTGAAAATGGTCCCTTTTTTTCCCAGGAACATAATAAAAATTTGTTGTGAGCCCTGCATATAGAATAATAAAGTACAGCATTTTTAAAAAATGTAATATCTATATTTTATTTAATCACTGGCGGTAAAAGTTTTACTTTTGTAAATTATTTAATCTTAAATATTAACTGTTATGCGACTTTATTTTTCATCTACATTTTAATATTTAAAATTTATGGGTCATTAAAATTTGGGCTCAGACAACCAAAATATTTCTTACTTTTAATTTGAAATTGCCAATAGACAAGGATTTAATCCATGTTTAACCAGATAAAATTGTCAAAAGCATTTCAAATTGAACAAAAAAGGAGAAGAAGCATATAATATTAAACATATTTTTTTTTGGATATAAAAGTATATATTCAATTTCTAATGAAATTTCAATTAATGTAATTAAATTTTATGAAAACAATTATCCTTTTCCTTTTTTGTTGATGTAATACTTTCTTTATAGTTTATCATATATATAATAACAGTTTTATTGTTAGCATAAACAACACATGCTACCAAACATATATCATTATTTCAATTTGGATCTTAAAAATAATAAATAAACTAGGAAATTTTAATAAACTGAATTGAGTCTAGTATTCTTATGTTTCAGTGGTTTTAAGGTGCTCTGCTGAACATACTTATTGTAAATTAATAACCACCATAATTTCTTATACTTCAATTTTATCCAACCATTAGATTTGCACATGTGTATATATAATGGACGGTAGCTAAATAGGGATCTGGTGGTTGGCTACCTAGACATATCTAAAAATAATTTACAGATTAAATTTAAATTACATTGGTTTTTTCTTTGATTTACAATTTGCAAAATCTTCAATTATATCATCAAATGCCAGTCTTTCAGTTATATTACTTTCAATTGCTAGAAGAGCTAAACTACTTAATTTATTTTCTGAAAGAGATGATCTATTTTTTATTCTTTTTAAAGCTGGAAAAGAACGCTCACTGGTACAGTTCGTTATTGGAATTGTTAACATTATTTTCAGTCCAGTCTCCACATTGGGAAAAGGGTACCCTATATTTAAAGATTTAATTAATTTAATTTATCGACACGTTTTAGATCTTTAGAAATGAAATCATTAAATTGCAAATATTCATCAACAAATTCTTCTTCAATATCCTCATTGTAAATTTTTTGGAAGTTTTTAGCACATTCCTTAATAGTCTATTTTGACATAGATTTATTGCTTATAAATCCAAATCTGGACTCCAGAAAAGCATATGCTGGCTTTCATAATAGAATCACAATGTGCTTGGTACAAAAAATATTTTCTTTGAGAAAATTTCACATCAATGCTTGAAGTTTCATTAAGCATTTTACTTTTAGGAATTTTCTTTGTTCAGGAAACTGTATATGTTGTTGTGCAACTAAAGCCTCAGCTTCATTTTCATATTCATCAAAACTGTTTCTAACATGATTTATGAATTTTGTCAATGATTCATGCAAAGGCACAATGGCATCCATTTCACAATTTACAGACTATATCCGCTAGTTTTACAGGATTGACACGGATACACTTGTACACATTTTGAAGTTTAATGACAGTATTAAACTATTCACAAATACAACAAAAACATTACAAAATTTAAGAAGTTTCATACAACAAAACTGGTGGGCTTCAGCCAATGTCGTGAGTCCTCCGTCTCTCTCTCTCTTTTTCTTTATTTTATTTTTCCCAGGTGTCGCTGCGCTGGAAGTTCACTCGTTACAGTCTGAATATTTTACTTACACTATTCATTCACATACTGTCTCATTCGTATACTGTCTCAAATGACAGTCACCAATGCAGATTCAAAATTTTGCATTTTGGAATTCAATGCATTATCCCATGTCTCGTTGAAGCAGTTTTATTACTATCATTTGAAATCACACAGACTGTTCAAAATAATATTGTAGTTTTCCTCGAGTGCTGTAAACCCTTTCGGGACAATTGGCACGCCCACGTGTCGGCTGCGAACTTGCATTCAAGGACGGATGGCACACACTCGTGACGGAGAAAACTACCGTAAACGGCGAGTGGTATGCATGCGTGCCTTCACGTGGAACGTTTTAATTTGTCTACTAGATGGTGTTAAATGCCCATGAAACGAACTTCAATGTATTTTGCAGATATATGACCTTGGTATAAGGAGAATCCAATGAATTATTTCTCCATTTGGAGCGGCGATACATGATTTTGTAATATAAACAGACAGAGCAATTCTCGCAGCATCAAAGATTTTATAATTGAGTTTCGGGTTTTGTTTTTATTTCAGCGTTATGATTTCGTTGTTGAATCATAGGAATATAAGAGAGTATTTTTTTTGTTTGGGTTTTAGAGGCAGTGAAATTATTCGTTTATTTCGGATAAAAGAATGGGAGCAACTAACGAGTATTTTGTATTCAGATTTGTATGAAAAATATACATCAAATAGAAAATAAATATTTCTTTTATTTCTGAAAAAAGTAGATTTCTGTGTTGAATAGGTGATTTTTAGTGAATTTTTTTCTAGAGTTAGGCTTAGCGCAAAAAATTTGCTGTCCTTTGGGAACAGTTCGGAAGCGAAGCGCTCCATCTTTTGGGCCGTGACAGTTCCGGAATGCAGCCATCCCGAATGGGTTAACTACATCTGTATTTGCAGATCATCTAGTGCTTGATAAAGACTTCAGAGTTAAATTACCAGATCTAGAGAGAAATTTCTGGGATAACAATTCCCATCTATGGGTTTAAACGGAAAATAAGTTGTACAAGACCAAAGAAAGATACTGCTGAACGACAGCATTCTGCAGCACTAGTACCTACAAGGTTAAGTGAATATGCGGAGCATGGCATAAGTGGAAATCCCATGTTTAATCATGCTTGAAGGCCAGAATATTTTCCTGACATGTTACTTCACTTGCATTGTCAAAGGATTATCCTCTACAATATGTTAATTCAATTTCTAAACTTTTTAGAAAATTCATTATAACTTCGTTTAAATGTTGTGAGCTATGGCCATGAATAGCTAGCTATACATGTGTTATAAAATGTTCAACCGGTTTACCTTCTTTATCTACACAACTTAAGACTATGGCAAGCTGATCAATATGGCATATATCAGGAGTTGAGTCCAATATTAGACCAAAATACTTTGCTCCCTCTACTTCAGATAATATTTCAACACTCTCATGGCCATTACTTCAATTAATTCTGTAGCAATGGTAGATGACAAGTAGTTAACACTCCCACCACCCTTATTAATATTCCCATTCGCCTTTATATGATCAGCTAAAAATGGGTCAAAACAACTCAGTAATTCTGGGATCCCAAGAAAATCACCATTGTGTACTGAACCAAATGTTTCATTTTCAACAAAGCAAGCCAGTCCACACGGAGAAATAAATTTTATTACTGCCATAACTCTATATAAAATCTTTCCAGTAAACACATTCTGGGTTATACTGTTCAACAAAATTAATATTCATCCAACTTGCTGCAATAGAATGCTGCAACAAGGAATATATACATTTTCTGTGAAAATTAGAATTTTCATATGAGAGTTTTTTCGCAATATTTCTCTAATCTGAATATCCTTCTCTGCACAGTACTTGATCACTTAAACCATACAGCTTACAAGTATAACAAAATACAGTTTGTAAGCTTGGAGAATAAATTAGCCTGTCTCTTAACTACTTCTTCATTTTCTGAAGAAAGTTTTTCTTAGAGCACATACATATGATTTTTCCAATAATTCTTGAGTTCTCCAGATATTCTATGTTTTGTTTTGGTTTATTATGAACAAAATATTCTCGAAGTCCATCTCTGTTACCGGAGACCACATGGCAGGCTTACTATAGTTAATTTCTTTCTTTCAAGTTTTCAGAAGTAGATTTTGTTTCATCATCCTCGGATATCTTACGGTGGACATATCCCGTACTGACACTTTTCTCAAAGGTGCCTGCTGTCGTTCATATACATTTTTCCATTTCTCCGTACACAGCATCAAATGAACACTTTTTCCCTTTCAGATGTTTCAAAACCTTCTGTAGTTTTCAGAACAATAAATGATCTTTATTCTAATGTCCGAACAGTGTAGCAACAATATTTTATCCTGCTGGGCCTCTACCCCCACTTAATGTTGTGCTACATTGCAATTTGTGATCGGTCCTTAGTAATTGTCCAGAAAGAATCTCGAGTTTCCAAAAAAAATCTCTAAATTTTTTTTATGGAAAGAAGGTTACTGTATAAATATAAAGAACATGTGAAAAAATTATCGGGAAATTTAAATATGGAGCTCATCTTCGATAAAATTGTTTTTGCTGAAATTAAGAAAAAACCTTTTTTTTTCATTGAGGCAAAAAATGATAAGGTTTTAAACTGTTATCAAAATGCATGCTGTTTGACAATGAGCATATATTTTAAAATATCCACAAAAAATTATCTGTTTCTGACTATTAGGTGCAGGTACAGAGCAAGAAAGAATTTTATCAAACACAAGGTTTTCATTTCATGCATTCGCAAAGCAGCACCTAGTGAAACATTTCTTTGAAAATTTATTGCAAAAAAAAAAAAAAAAAAAAACTAATAAATGAAATCAACTAAAGTTTTGTATATAATTTTGTTATCTGTAGCTTTCAAAAAAAATTTTAGAAAATCTAAGGGAATAATAGGTGACATTTTCACACATTTTTGGTTGAATTGACATAGAAGGACCCCATTCGTAGTTTACCTGTCTTGAGAATGTTTGTCTCAAATGAGTTAGTCATATTTTGAGACGAAAACAACCAATATATGATACTAGAAGCAGGGTTGGGTTTTTGACGTGACATTGGTTTAATCTATGTTCTAACCGGATAAAACCGTCAAAAACCCAAAAGCTGCCTACAAAAGGAGAATTTGATTTAAAAACAATAAAACCACCATGTCAATCATTATAAGACTGATCACCCATATAAATTTGAATAATAATATAAAAAAATGTAAGTAATTTTAAAACATTATCCTTACCACAATACATGTACATAAATACCTTTAAAATATTGAAATGCTAGCAGTAATTAAAAATAATTTTTCGATTATTTGAATTTAAATATTAAGACATTCTGATTTTGTTTTAAATTAAAAACAATATTTATAACTTTTCTGAAGTTTTATTATTTTAACATTTTAGAGATAGCACAATTTGTTTTTAATATTCGGGTTCATTACACCCACATAGCATTCGATAACACATAACGAGTTTAGAACTTTTCTCCAGTTCTAAACGATTTTGCAGTTTAGAATGGATGCTTCCAAAATTTGAAAATATTCTTTCTATAGAAACTGAATTAGCAGGTTGGGATATCAGTATTATTGCTAGTTCAGCGAATTTGAAAGCTGCAATGTTTTCATCCTGAAAACTTTCACACTTCGCAATACCTTTCCACCACGTTATCGGATTGGTGAGTTTTGCACTTGTAGTGAAGTAAGATGTTTTGAATGGACTTTCTTGGGCTTCAAGTGCAATCAGAAGTGGTAAACAGTCTTCAATTTTTTCTGTAGTATAAAAACGAGCAGTTTACATTTGGCTATCTGTTAAGTCTTTACCCATGTATTTCGAATGCATGATGTAAGCGAGGAAATGGATTGGCATTAATCCCTGTCTTTTCTGAACAATTTTAATGTATGGCTGCAGCTGCAAGGAATCTTCTTTCATAAGACTTAGCTAAATGTGGCATGCATCAGCCAGTGTTGCTGTATCTCTTTGGAGTATGTAATCCATCAGCAGTTGGTTTTAATTGTAGTATCAAGTCTTTGCACTGTTTATATAAATTATAGTTGTTAATAAGACAAAGAATGGCTCTATCAATTTCTTCCTTGTGCTCATTTGCTATCTTTTGAAAATATGGTCTATTGTGAATAAAGGTATTTATGCATGTAAGCTGGCTATTCCATCTTGTATTTCCTGGAAGTTGAGGCTGAAGTGCTTCTTCATACGCTTTAAGTCATCCTCCGGGTAGATGATGGTTTCTAAAGTATTTTTAGTCTTTTATCACTTGTTTGATAATAGCGTCAGGTGTAAGAGCTTCACCCAGCAAATTAAGCCAATATGCCAGACATCCATAAACTTTTAAATTTCTGTAGTTTTTATGAAGCAGTTCTCTGGCGTTTTAGTTACAACTGCTTTTACTTTGGCATCCAAACTTTTCCTTGGCTTTTGCAATTGCATTCTGAATAACATACTTATGGTACTCGGCATCCTTTTTGTTGCTGTCACTATCTACAACATCAAGAAAGTAGGCCTTGCCTTCAGCATGAATGCATGTCGCTATCACAGGATCGTTGTGTAGATTGCTCCATCCATCTTCAATTAAGGTCAAATTCTTCCCAGTAAGTTTTACTTTCGCTATTTCTTCAACTTCTGCTACAACTGTATCAAGTAGAGGTCCAAATAATGACTTTCTGTTAGGGATGCAATATCCTGGTCGTAGTGCATTGACAAGATCTTTAAAAGTCGAATGTTCTGCAAGGCTGAATGGAATATTGTTTGCATAGAAAAACTTGGCCACCAATACCTATCTTTTCAGCAGTAACTGTATTTGTTTTGATAACATACGAATCTATTTTATGCTTTTTTTCGGCTTGTCTGGATTCCACTTCAGACTCAGACTGCACTTCTCCACCTATATCTAAAGTTTTCTTTTGCAAGCACTATAATAAATGAGATTTCATCCTTTCTACACGGTTTACTTGAATACTTCCACAATTTTTACACTTTGCATATTGTTTCCCATCCCTGTCCACATTATAATAATGTTGCCAAATCAAATCTGTCGGCCTTCCACCACTATTCATTGTCACTTTATTCAGCTTAAACTTCAATACACACAAATATCTTTGCAGTACTAACACAGCTTGAAATTGTTAAAATAACAAACAAAAAAACAACAGACAAACCACAACTAGATTCCAAATGAAGTGAAACTAGCAGGAAATCTAAGCTACAGTTATTTTTGTCTTCCTTCCTTTAGAGGTTTGGGTGCTCCCATTTAAAGTAAAGGGGTAAGGGAGGAAAACTTTTCTCTACCCTACCCCTTAGGTGTAATGGAATGGATCAAGAAATTTTTTGATTAAGAATGAGTCAGGCCATTGTTAGTTGAACTTAGTCTAGAATTTGGGTAGAGAAGGGAGGAGGGGTATGCATTGTTCAGTCTTATCAATTATTATTGTTGAGAATTGAGAAATGTCTATAGCAAAGGGAGTGGTGGGAAGGTATGCTGTGGACCATAGCCTGTGGTTAAAACTTATTGTCTCCAGTATTGTGCAATCAAGATAAGAAAGGTCATTCATTGTCACCCAGACCAGAAAACATGTACAAGTTAGGAAAAAGAGAATAGTATATAGGCCTACATTGTAGGTGGCAAAAATATTTTTTCTTCCAAACATTTATTTCCAAGGGGCTATCCATTTTTATTTACCAATATAATAAAAATAACAAATTTATTCAAATCAATTAAATATACAATTTACAAATAGAGTTGCTCTCTTTCAATTATTATATATTGTTTTATTGTATTTGTTTTATTAATCCTCCCTCCCTTAAAAATACAAGGGATCCGAAAGTAAAACCTTGCACAAGGCACATGAAAACTAGTTACGGTACTGATAGAGGGTGACAGGATTTTGATGGGCAATATTGTTTGCTTTGTTCTCACTTGACAGTTTTTGACGTGACGGTTAAAACCATGGATTAAACCAGATAAAACCGTAATGCATCAAAAACCTGCCAACCCTGACTAGAAGCTTATTTTTCATTTACAAAAACACTCACATTTCTACTTATAGTACTTAAAAAGTCAATATTTAGTTTACATGATATATATTAGCATCTGACATGAAAATGAATTTTTGCTAAACACTGTCTTTTATTATCTTCCAAATCATTGTAGGTTTCCCAATGGCCATTTTACTGCAGACAGAGAGCAGTGTATTATCCAATTTTGTTTATTTGAGTTCCAACAGAGAAAGTATTACCCTCCATAATCTGCATAGATATTCTAAAACAGTAAGCTCATATGGAATATCTGCTGACAAAGATACATAGGGAGTCAGTCGGTCCTACACTTGATAAAAATGTATCTTGAACTGATATATCAACTAATTCAATTAATACTTGTTCTCCAAAACTATAAACTACTCGCATTGTTTTTGTTCCTTTGCATATTGGACTGCACAGCAAAATCAGTGAACTAAGTAATTTAAAATAAATTTAATTGTTGTGTAACCATACTTTAAAATGTGATTAATACAGAGAAATAGCATACAGTTTTGTTAAATCAAGTGAGGTGGCTGATGTTCAAGAAGTGAATTTTCTATATAATCTTTTTTATTAACACTTTACAACAAAGTTGAAAAGTGTTTATGACTTTGTTCATTCTGTCTGTCTGTCCGTTAGCACGATAACTGCCGTAAAAATGACTTTATTAAAATGAAATTTTAGTACGTTGTTCAGACGGTCTGTATGACCTATGGGAATATAAATGAGTAATATCACCCAATTAGTTTTGAATTGAACCTGGGTTGAAAAAATGAAATACATTGAACCCTATGGGACCTAATTTTTCAAACATTTTTTAAGAGGATTTAAAATTCACAAATTGCTTTAAAATTTTTAGGTAATATTCAAATTGTTCCATAAAATATATAAAAAAAAATTCAGCAAAATATATTCAGTAGTTTTTTAAATAATAATTAAAATAATAATTATACCTCTTATATGAAGCGATCACGTGACCATGATATAAAAAAATCACGTGACCCACTTCAAAATGAAATATAGCATCCATCTTGTCTCAAAATCGTGATTTTTAAAGTTCTTTTTAATTCATATTGAGTGTTGTATCCGTCTTAAAACAGCTTTATTTTTACTTAAATTCTGTGCATCTGCATACTAAAACAACGCAATTACAATATATTTGAGTTTAAATGAGCATCCAAATTTGATTATCTCTACAACGAAGCCTAATTTTCACTTATGTAAAATGTAAACAGCAAAATATGCAGACTGAGTTGTGTAAGAATTGCTGTATTTCTTTAACACAAAATTATTTAGATCATGGAGTCTGCATAGCTGATATGAATGAACAAATATTCATTGATTTTACAAAGAGGAGGACAATTTTTTTCGATGAAATTTTAAGCATAGAGTTTAATTACGTGTAGCTCCATGGTCTTAATTTTTAAATAAAATAAATTATTATAGTATTGTGATGAATGAAATGAATGGGAATATATTTTTGAATGAAATGCTGCTTTTATAGAGAGAGCCAGGTGTGTTATTTTTTCTATGACGTCATTTGAATGAATTTCAGTTGTTTTCGATGAAGTTTTCAAATATAATTAATTATTGTAGTATTACGATAATTTAAAAAATATTATCGAGGAATGTATCGCATTTTAGAGATGTTTAAACCAGGCAATTTATATTTCAATGCCGTCATTTGAATGAAGTTCATTTTTTTCGATGAAGGTTTAAGTTTTCAAATATTATAAAGTAGTATTGTGATAAGTTTTAAAATATTACTTTGGAATGTATTGCATTTTAGAGATGTTTAAATAAAATTGCATTGAAGTTGGGAAGTGTTTCATAATCAATGCTTTAAGCATGATTGATCTTTTTTGTTTTTTCATTTGTTGTTCACTTAAAGAACATGTACATTTTTCATAATATTTTTCTTAGGTAAGCATTGACATTTTAAAATAGAAACATTTTTGCATGTTTTTAACAAAAAAGTTTTTGTGTACAATTTTTCATTGTTTACTGTAAAATATGTTTCTAAAACATAAATTCTACTGCTCTTCTAAAATATTTTTTTTGTGCTGTAAAGCCTCTATTCTAGTGCTCTCTTGTGCTACAAAATTAATTTATGCTAAGTTCTACAAAAACCTTGATTCTAGTGCTCCAGTACTACGCAACCTGCACTGGAGCATAACATAGCTAAGACGTATATGATAAACTAGAATGAATTACCTGGTATTGTTCGTGTCCCAAAAAGCCCACTACTTATAAATAATTAAGTAAGCACTTGCTACTTAAATATAATACATTTCAACACTATATAAAATGGTTTTGATCCAGAAAATGCATGCTCTCCACTCTACAAAAGAAATAAACATGAAGAAAAGCATGGCTTAAACTCCTAGGTGTGAAGGGACTTCATGGAGGATGCTTTGCCATCACTTAATGCGATCTCTTTCAACCTAGACTTGCCCCCAAGGGGGGTTAATGATGTCACAAGCACAAAAATTATATCAGTTATTTTATGTATCATTTTATTTCAGTTTAGTTATGTATCATTTTATTTCAGTTTAGTATTTATCATTTTATTTCAGTTTAGTTATTGTATTTTTGATTATCACACTAAAAAAACAATACATTTCTTAATCATATGAGTCTAAAACTAAAAATTTTCTGAATAAAATAAATGTGTTGTAAGGTTTTAAAAAATTGAAATTTTTCTGTTCAAACCTGCCCCATGTAGGGGTACTTTTGAACAACTTAGGGATACCTTTGATGAAAAGTTTTTACTGAAGACTGCACAACAAAATACAAAATAATTAGAATAAAGTGAAACAATTATATATAACTAAAATAACTACATATGTTATTTAACCAAATTTATATCCATCAAAATTAGTATCAAAGCACATTATAGAAATAGTACATAAAGATTCTCTGGTTATTTTTGGTTGGGGTAACTTTTTTACAATCTCCTTGAAATCAACCGAATTGATATCTGATGCCTCTGGGCAATAAAACTTATAATCATTTTCTCTTTTATGAAGGAATAATTCATTCTGACTAACATAGTGAAAATAGTTATTACTTTCCTTATAGACATAGAATAATGTAGTAGGAAAGTATTGTGACAGGTCAAAAATTCGAATTCAAGTTTTCGACGGGAGAGCATGTTTCAAGCATCCCTGATCAAGAATCTAACATTTTCTTTTATGATTACTGTCTGTGTATGAAAGTGTGTGTGTGTCAGTCAGTCAGTGGAAACGATATCTCATGAACGAATGGAGCAATTCGAATGAAATTTGGTACAAAAAATACAATCTATGAATACTAGAAGCTAATTGTTTAACCACACAATCAAATGTTCAGAACCCCCTAAATTTTTGAGTGAAATTTTGAAAAAATCATCAAAAAATCAATACCTTTAATAAAGTTATGTAAATGGACATTTCTTATGTAATTTTCCCTTATAAAATGATTGACATAAACTATAGAATACTAGCATGAACCATTCTCGAGATATTGCACATTTCTCAAATGTATCAAAAGATCTCATAAATTAAAAAAGAATATTAACTGTTGAGAAATATGTTCACTTTTTACATGTAATATCATGCGATAAATTTGGTGACATCATTCTCATGGATCTAACTCGTGCTATTCATGAAAAAATATACTTTGAATAATACTTTTGTATTTGGACAACATTAGTCATTTATCTGCTATAAGAATAACTTATTTCTCCATCCATAATGCTTGGTGACAAATTTGGCGGAATGTTGCCAAATTAACTAAAATCTCACTAAATGGAAAAAAAAATAACGCTAAATCAATGAAAATGTCTAACTGACGAAAATTCAATATCTTGGAAAGAGAAAAGTATCTACTCTAAGAATAACCTATTTTTTTTTTACTGTAAGAGTTGTAAATTTATTGCATTATATAAGGAAAGTCATGTGCTGCCCACATCAGACTTTTTTTTACATGAAATTGAACTAAACTAAAATCATTAATGTTCAAATCTTCTAAAACAATAAATTTCAGGCTTTGCCCCTTTTTTTTGACTAAATTCTAACCATCTCGTTAAGGGTTTTTTGTAAACTAAATATAGTGGTAGTTAATTATAATTTAAAATGTTTACTACACTACAAACATTGTCAATATTTTGTGAACTTATATAAAAGTAAATAATATGCTAAGATATAGTAATTATAGTAATTAAGTGCATCGTTCATATATCAATGAAACTTGAATAGTAAGTTGACTCATAAGTAATTTGCATCTTTAATTTTTACAGTAAATTCAAAAGTAATTATATTTAGACACTTTCATAACTCTTTATTATGAAGTTTTGATTGTTCAATGGTGCCCCAACTTGTCTGTTCAAAGGTGCCCCATCACATGAAGTTTAGCACTATTAACTACTCAGTTAAGCTTACATATTTTAATAAAACAAATTATGTAATCTAAAACACCAATCTTCAATTAAATAGTAAATAATCAATTAAAATTATACAGCTAAAACACTCTCAACCTTAAGCTTACAACTTTATTTTGATAAGTATAGATTCAAGAAGGAAAATAATGCTCAGATGATAATATCCAGGAAAACTGGTAGAACTTTGGCTACTTTGTTGCATTACAAGAATAATAATATGCTGCCAATTATATCTAAACAATATTTATTTTAAAGAAAATATTTAGGGTGTCTAAAGGTGCCCCCTTCACACAATATTATTATGTAGAGGGGGCACATTTGGCACAATATTATTACGTAGAGGGGGCACATTTGGCACAATATTATTATGTAAAGGGGGCACATACTGATCTCCCCTGTACACAATAATTGATTGTATATACATCAATAAATTAATATTGATTGAGTTTTGTAATCATTGAGCCATAAATAACTCATTTTATGCATATGTATTACTGTATGTCACATTTTATCCTATACTGCCATCTTAGAAAAATATAACATTTCAAAGCCTTCTCTCAAATTTGCTTGTAATCTAAAGATTAAATTCAACACTGTATTCCCCATTTGATCATCGAACCCCTCCCATACAATACATATTGTCTGAGATCCTTGCTATGCCTTAAATAATAGATTTGTATGTGAAAGAAAAATTATTTAAGTAAGAATTTTCAGTAATCTTGTAATATAATCTGTATGAAAAAAACATTAAATACAAAAATAAAATTTTTTAATTTACACTGATGCAGTTTTTACCATTCAATCACATCAATTTTCATCATTTCAATCCACAACTTGAGTACACCTATTTCTTCTATTTGTCACCAATTTGTCTTTTTAATGGTTCTATAGCACTGGCAAAGGGGATCCAACCAACATATATTTGAAATAGCTGTATGCTGCATTTTCCTTTCATTTGCACTTGAATGCAGTGTTCAAGTTTTCCTTTGGCGTTGTATTTAAGTGCAAATAAAAATATATTTCATTTTTCCTCCCCTTATTTTTGTATCTTATTTATTACAGTTTTTCTTCATAGACCCCATACTGGCAAAATGGAACACAATATTGTAGCCTTCATTCAAACATGGACCCCATTCCTGGCTATGCCTATGATGGCTTATATGTGACAATGAAACATAAGGGACTTTTAGTACCAGCTACTTATGTTTGGATTTAAAATTTTGAGTTATTTTGTTTAAATGTTACAATTAGAACTGATAAATTTAAAACAGTAGTCAAGAAATGTTTTACACAATTGCAAAATATTATGTATTTAGGCTATATTTCAATTTGAAATAAAAGACAAATGCATTTTATGGACAAGATTATAAAAAGTTAATTTTTTTTTTTACCAATTCTAAAATTTAAGAAATCAAGTTGTGACATATGGAATGGAAATATCAGTTACATTTAACAATTATTTTGAACACAACTTAATAAATGCATAATTATTAATTATTCAAATAATTTTATTTTGAATAAATAAATAAAAATGTATAATCTCAAGTAGTAACTAAATATGTGCAAAATGTTTTGATTTCATATAAATATACTCATGTCCAAAAATGAAGCAACAAACAGAAAAATTAGCATGTTTGCTAAAAGGAACAGTGTGTAGCCACAAAATTTCCATACATGACAGATGCATGCATGCGGAAACTAGCCCGGAAAAAATATTCCTGTATACTAACATTTCTTTACAAGGAAATGTATTGGGTAACTCTCTGTTTCGTGCAGAGCCTATATCTTGATGTTATGGATTTCAGAAAAAAAATTGAAATAGCCAAATTTTGAAAAATGTGTAAACATCATCTGAGTGATGCCAGGCAATAAGAGGAAATTAGTGTGTATCAAAGGGGGTCAGTGGCAGTCAGACGTAGCCTGAGCCCTAAATGTCAATCTTTTATGTCAATTGCCACCTATGGAACCAGCATCAAAGTGAAGGAACAGTGTCGCAAAGACCAGTAAGTGGATGTCCAAGGTTCAAAGCTACTCAGGATGCCAGTTTTCTGTGTCTGCAAACACATCACAGGTAAATCACTGCACATCAACTTGCTTCTAACCTTGCAGCATTGGCAGTAGGAATGGTATCTTGACAAGCTGTTTACAGATGCCTATGGTTACATGCAGGTCAGCTGTATGCAAGACAACCAGTGGTTAGTGTCCTACTGACACCCTCACACTGAGGGCCAAGCTTAAAGTGGGTTCGAAATTACCTTAACTGGATTCCACAACAATGGGGTGCTGTGCTCTTCGTGGATGAGTCATGGTTTATGTATAGACGGATTCCTGATTGTTATTTATCTGGAAAACGCCTGGAATTCGCTATCACTCCAGTAACATTCGGGAAATATATGCATAGAGGTGATGGTTTGGGCAGGGATTGCTGTTTGCACCTGCACTGAGCACTACATCTTCCCTTGTGGTACTGTGATTGCAGTGCGGTATAGAGATGACATCCTTGCTCAAAATGTTTACCCATTTCTTATAGTCATGGGTCCTGATGCCATTTTTATGAATGATAACGCACAAGTTCACAGGACTTATATTATCAGCCAGAAACGCTGATTCGTATGGAATAGCCATAGAGATCAGCCTAATTAAATCCCATCGAGCATGTATGGGAGATGCTTAGGATACATTAAAGTTCTGTCCATGACCCTCTCCGGAATCATTGAGAGCTAAAAACATGTTTGCTTTGTAAATGGCCACTTATACCCTAAAACAGCCATAGATGATCTTATTTCTGGCGTAAATCGGTGCTGATGGGCATGTATTTCCAACAGAATATCATCACATTCTGTATTGACAGACCTCCACCAGAACTGTTTTTGCTGGCCAAAATGCTATGTTTTTGTTTATCTCTATTATTTAATTTATTGATAATTTTCTTTGCATTTCCTCACTCTAGTGTCTTTTGTTATACCCCATGATCTGTAAAAGTTTCATTGAATTTGAATAAATTTTTTCATTCGCTTTTTTCACTTCGCTTAACTTCTGGACATGAATGTAATATTCAACTTATGGTATGGAAATAACTTGTTTTTACTAGTATAATTCATATGATAAACAACTCAGTTTAAGTTGCTAACTTTTTTGATTTGATAATTTAATATTTCAATATGTTTACATTATGTTGCTCAATAGTGGACTATCATTTGACATTCATATACAGTTTTGATAAAATTCTAAAGCAGTCGTTAATGTGATGTTCAGAACTGATCTTAAACCCTGCTTCCATGACATTGTCAAATTGACAACCAATGAGATACCAAGAAATAAGTCAGTATTGCACATGGTGCTCTTGGTACAAAAGAGATTAGAAGTTATGGCTGGGATATAATGTCATCCAATTTAGATGAGCCCAGTAGGGCTACATTCACAAGGACTGCGCCCTTCTTCCCCTACGACCAACCTCTTTCGAAAGAGCCTTTGAACCCACAGATTTAACATGCCTTATCCACGTAGATACAAGTATAATTTAAGCAGAGCCAAGAATTGAACTTAGGTCAGAGTACAATCCCCGTGTGTTAACTACCTGGCTATTCCATCCCTTTAATGTAATCACTTAATTACAAATATTAAAATTAAAATTACTTATGAAATTAAAACAAATGTTTTTTTTGTTAGAATGTTATATGTTGAACTTGTAGCCAAATTATAGAATTGTGCTAATCCTAATTTTTCGGATGCAATGATATATTATACATATCAGATAATATAAAAAAATGCAAATTTCAATGTAATGTAAAAAAAAGTAATAAATATGAAAGAATTGTTCTACGAATTTGATTCAAACATTGTAGGGAAAAAACATTCTTCATCTTTCTGATAGTGTCAAGATAGAAACTCTGTGATAATCTTTTCGGTCATTAAAAAACTGATTTGTGTTAAGATGCTAAAACATAAAATAACTAAAAAAAAATAATTTGAAATATAAAAAATGCCACTGAGGTGCACCTTCCTGTGTCTTGAAATATCTGTGTACCCAATTTCAGGGCCATATGATGCTTAGATTTATAGCAACAGATTGCATAGTTATACATAATCTTTCCTAATTATGTAATTTTTTTTTGTATATACTCTGAATTTAGTATCCCCATTTTCTGCTATTTTTACTAAAAAATAGTGATGTTAGGCCTGAGTATTATAATTCAAGCAGTCAGTGTGATTGGAATTACTCAAACCTTCCATTTTGTATAGCAATATTTTAGATCAAATTATTATTCAATTCAACATCAAAAATATTGTCATTAGATATATGAAAGTGCTGCAGGAATCTTTTAATATAATTAAAAATATTAGATAATTTTTTCTAGTATTGTGCATTTACTGTATTTGTATTGAAAAATTGTTTAGTCTTATTATATTGAAACTTACATTGATTTTAATATAGGATGTCTTCTTAATGGTCAGACGCAAGAAAACTACCATCTTTCTAGATGCTAAAGAAAATACTACAGTCAATGAGTTAAAAAAAATGGTTGAAGGAATTACGAAAGTTCCTCCACAGGATCAACTTTTATATAAAGATGATCAGGTATATTTTTTACTTATATTTTACAACCTTTAGACAGTTTAAATTAAGAGATTGATATAAAGAATACAAAATTGCCGCAATGTCTAGCTGTAACTTAAATTATGCTTTTCTAATGTACTTACTACAGGGTTCGCATGGTCCTTAAGAACGCCTTAAATTCACATTTTGCTTTAAAGGGCTCTTAAAACTTCTTAATTTTGCCAAATTCTTTTTAAAAACTCCTTAAAATTTTTGCCGTTCCAATTCCTGAATGCGAAAGGAAACCGAACAAAAGACTGTTAGTTCGAAATCAGCACTGAAGAATTGAATATTGTCAAAATAGAGATCACGATTGTTTTTGTTTGTTTTTAATTTCTTTTACCCCCCCCCCCCCCCCCCATCCAGCGAGATCAAAAGTAGACAAAAAAAAAAAGACACAAAACACCTCTTTCACCTCTTTGAAAATGTAAGAATAAAGTAGAAAAAGACTGGAAGATTGTTGATTAGTGTAGTCCACTTTCTTTCTGCCTGATAAAATTACTATGCAGGATGATTTAGAACTCATGGAACAAACTTTAAAGGGTGATAGAGCATACTACTACAAACATTTTTTGTATAGGAATGTGTGGACACAAGTGGCATATTGTGGCACAAACACAAGAAATAAATATGAAAGCAAACATAAATTGTTTACTTACTATAGTATCATTGGCAAGTGCTACTTTACAGCAATGTTTACACAAAATTGTATCCACAAACAGTAATACATGCTTGGCATCGTCGATGGAGTGATTGGTGTACAGTTTCAAAGATGCCAGGTATTTCTCGCACACATGCAGTTGCAATGGTTATTTGAGCGACAAAGTCCTCACAACAGAGTCAACTGGATTCTCTTAAACGAGGGCCTTCAGATGTCCCCATAAGTAATTGAGGCTTAATAAATCGGGCAATCAGGGTGGCCAATGGACTGGTCCATCACAGCCAATTCATCGCTCCCCAAAAGTGGCATCCAGAGAATTGCATATATCAATGCTGAAATAGGTTGGCGCCACATCATGCTGAAACCACAGTCCATTACGAACTGCAATTGGAACATCTTGAGAAGCAATTCTGATAAAACCTTTTCCAGAAAAATGCGATATCATCTGCCATCGAGTTGCATTGGTTATAGATATGGGTCAACAGGAAGTCGACGGAATTAATTAAATCAGAATCACTCCATCGACACTGCCAAGCAATTATTGTAACAATTATTTTAAACATTGCTGTAAAGAAGCACTTGTCAATGATGCTGGAAGTAAACAATTTGTTTCCTTTCATGTCTATTTCTTGTGTTGGTGCCTCAACGAGTAGTCACTTGCCGCCCATACATTCTTATACAAAAAATCTGATGTGAGCTGCACATGACTTTCCTTATATAATGCAATGAATTTACTACTTTTACATAAAAAAAATAGGTTATTCTTATATTAGATACTTTTCTCTTTCCAAGATATTGAATTTTTGTCAGTCATCATTTTCATTGATTTAGCGTCATTTTTATCCATTTGGTGATATTTTCATTAATTTGGCAACATTTAATAAAGTTGCCAAGTTTGCTACATTTTGCCAAATTGGTCTCCAAAATCTCGCTAATCGTTATGGACAGAGAAATAAGTTATTCTTATATCAGATAAATGACTATTGGCGTTCAAATACAAAAGTATTACTCAAAATATCTTTTCTCATGAATGGAATGAGCTATATTCATCGGAATGATGTCACCAAATTTATCGCATGATATTACATATGAAAAGTGAACATTCTTCTCAACAGTTAATATTTTTTTTTTATTTATGGGATTTTTTGATAAATTTATTTGAAAAATGTGCAATATCTCAAGAATAGTTCATGCTAGCGTTCTAAACTTTATGTCAATCGTTTGCTAATTAAAAATTACATAAGAAATGTTTGTTTGCATAACAGTATTAAAAGTTTTGATTTTTTCAAAATCTCACTCGAAAATTTAGGGGGATTCTGAACATTCGATTGCGTTTAAAAACAAGAGGCTTCCATGTCAGTATGCTGCTATCAAAGACAGTGCTGGTATTTCTTTTTCAAATGAATATTTTTATTTATTTAATATATGTAAAATGAAATAATTAAAACACTACCATAAGGACACAAAATATGTCATAGAGCTCCTAAGACGTAGTCCGCTTACGATCACCCTTGACATATAAATCCATCCCTACTTTCAAAATGTAATTTGTTTTATTTTCTAATTTGTATATTTTATTTTAGGAAAAAATTAATTAATACAAGTAGATAGAAAATAGAATATAGTTTACCTCATAGACCTGCTCCCAAATACCATTTTAACTGTTCCCAAAGGTGCTCTACATCCTTAAATAGTGGTTAAATTGGTGCATACAAAAGTGTAGCTACCAGTCAAGTCTACTGTTTTTTAGAGGGAGGGGGGACAGTAAGGTAAAAACTTTTCAGTTTTTCCACTTTTAACAAAGAATCCTAAATTTATAAAAGTTTTTTTGTGAAAAAATTTTTCATCGTGCCAACAAGATTTTTCCACAGAAATGTGAATTTATGGATGAACTGCCATATTTCATTATAAAATATGGCAGTAGACATAATGAAATATATGGCAGTCACCCTATAAAAATATTGTTGAATTTGAAATACTGCATATTATGTAATTCAGTTCATGTTCTTGTGCATTGCTGATTGAACATTAGATTGACTAAACTAGCTTATTTTCATATTAATTTAAATGAATTAAATTAGTTTAATAATATAGTTATAAGTTTTTAATTATTTTTATGTAAATAGTGTGATTAGTCAACTCAGTTTGTATTCTCTTACATTGCGGAGGAGTGTCTAAAAGTGTATGTTGTCCATCCATTTTAGTGTTCATGTTTAAAAGTTTGTGACTGATGATTTTGAAACCTAAAATTTTTGTAAAGGAACCTTTTTCTCATTCTTGGAATTTTTTCATTTTTTTAATTATTTAACGGTGCCAAAAAGGATATAAAAATTTATCCCCTAGTTACAGGTGGACAGGAAAAAGTTGAATTTTAAGAGTTTTGTAAAGGTTCTATTCCTGTATCAAATTGTGAGTTTAAATAGCTTTTAAATGAAACCTTGCCTAAATGGATTATTTTTACTTCTACTAGGTGATGTTGCCAGAGAGAGTGTTGGGAGATTATGGTTTAAATTGTTCTACAGCAAAAGCCCAAGCACCTGCTCAAGTGGGATTGGCTTATAAAAATTCTGGTAAGTGTATGTTGGTGTTTCAAAAATTCTTAGCTATGTAATAATCCTCCAATTTTAAATATATCACACTCTTATCCAGCCGGCCACTCAAACGGCTACTGAAAACCCTTGGGTCAGTTGAGTGGTCTGGGACTTCAACACCCTTATCCAGTAAATAATAAATTGAAGATATAAATATATGAAAGTATTAAAATTATATCTTAAATAATAAAAGGCAATGTCTGTGTGTCTGTGCGTCTGTCTGTCTGTCTTATACACTATACGTTTCGCGACCGCGCGTCGGAGAGCTACGAAATTTGGCAATCGGAGACCCGGGGGGGAGGGAAGGGGACACGTGAAAACCGATTTTTAAAATTTTAATTATTTATTTAATGTTTTATGCGATTTCGACCGTTTTTTGCCCTTTTTGCTCTTTTTTCTCCACGATCCAGACATCGTAGAAAAAAACAAATTACACCATCGGAAAGAGCAGAGAATTTCGAGTAAAAATATATCAATTTCAAATCTGAATTTCGATTTCTAATATTTTTTAAAGATTTTAAAACAAAAGTCACTTTTTGCTCAAGAAAACGATTTTTGGTTTTTAAATTCTCGCATCGTGAAAAGTACTCATAATTTCGACTAATAATTTACATTTTCAGAAAGGTCAAACATCTGGCATTCTTACAAGTCCAATCTGGTCCAGAAATAATGAAAATTGCCTTCAGGATGGCAATTTTAAAGACGTCATGATTTTATATTTCTCGGCGTTCCGCTCGGCGTACCGCTTCGTTTCTCCCCCGCTGAAGCAGGGAAGGTGGTGGGTGGGGACGTCAAGGTGGAGGTGACGTCACGGTTCTGAATAGAGCGCCTTTGCTCTATATAAATTATTATATTTATATTTTAAATGATGGGACGATCTGGATTTTTTAAATGTATATTTTAACTTTTGGATATTTTAATTTTATGGATATTTTAAATGATGGAACAATGAAACAATGGAATGAGGATGATGGAATTAAGCATATGGTCATTTTAAATTGCAAATTAGCGCGCGGGAAGTTAGCGGTAGGCCCGGGTTCGATTCCCGCCACTGCCAAAACTGCCGCCGTGTTTACGTGGAATACGATCACGTTAAATATGTGGGTCCGTAAGTCCTTCCGAGAGGTTGGTGGTAGGGGAAGGAGGATACGGCCCCTGTGGATGCCTCCCCCACTGGGTTCCCGTCTAAATTGGGTGAATATGTAGAAAGTTATGGAGATTGTCGCGGAGGGCGCGGCAGCCCAGTGGTTAGCGCACGGGAATTGCACTCAGTAGGCCCGGGTTCGATTCCCGCCACTGCCAAAACTTACGCCACGTTCACGCAGAGTACGATCACGTTAAACATGTGGGTTCGTGAGTCCTTCCGAGAGGTTGGTGGTAGGGGAAGGAGGGTACGGTCTAAATTCGGTGAATAAAAAGAAAGTTATGGAGATTGTCGCGGAGGGCGAAGTAGCCCAGTGGTTAGCGCGCGGGAATTGCACGCGGTAGGCCCGGGTTCGATTTCCGCCACTGACATGGAGTACGATCACGTTAAACATATGGGTCCGTATGTTTTTCCGAGAGGTTGGTGGTAGGGGAAGGAGGGTACGTTCCCTGTGGATGCCTCCCCCACTGGGTTCCAGTCTAAATTGGGTGGCACATCCTGGCCGTCCAACCAGTTACCAGGCCCGGGTTCGATTCCCAAAATTGCCGCCGTGTTTACGCGGAGTACGAGCACGTTAAACATGTGGGTCCGTGAGTCCTTCCCAGAAGTTGGTGGTAGAGGAAGGAGGGTACAGTCTAAATTGGATGAATAAAAAGAAAGTTATGGAGATTGTCGCGTAGGGCAAAGTAGCCCAATGGTTAGCGCGCGGAAATTGCACTCGGTAGGCCCGGGTTCGATTCCCAAAATTGCCGCCGTGTTTACGCGGAGTACGATCACGTTAAACATGTGGTTCTGTAAGTCCTTCCGAGAGGTTGGTGGTAGGGGAAGAAGGGTACGGTCCCTGTGGATGCTTCTCCCACTTGGTTCCGGTCTAAATTGGGTGAATAAAAAATAAGTTATGAAGAATATCGCGGAGGGTGAAGTACCCCAGTGGTTAGTGCGCGGGATTTGCACTTGGTAGGCCCGGGTTCGATTTCCAAAATTGCCGAATAAAAATAAAGTTATGGGGATTGTCGCGGATGGCACGGTAGCCCAGTGGTTAGCGCGCGGGAATTTCACTCGGTAGGCCCGGGTTCGATTCCCGCCATTGCCAAAACTGCAGCCGTGTTCACGCGGAGTACAATCACGTTAAACGTGTGGGACTGCAAGTCCTTCCGAGAGGTTTGTGGTAGGGGAAGGAGGGTACGGTCTCTTTGGATGCCTCCCCCATTGGGTTCCGGTCTAAATTGTGTGGCACTTCCTGGCCTTCCAAGCAGTTACCTTACACCTTTCTGGTAGGTCGCGCCAACGAGTTTGCCACGGTCAGAATTTTCAAGGGTAGCGAACAGGCTGGTCGCCAAAGGCGGCTAGTAAATAATAAAAGGCAATGTCTGTGTGTGTGTGTGTGTCTGTCTTATACACTATACGTTTCGCGACCGTGCGTCGGAGAGCTACGAAATTTGGCAATCGGAGACCTGGGGGGGAGGGAAGGGGACACGTGAAAACCGATTTTCAAAATTCTAATTATTTTTTTATTTATTTAATGTTTTATGCGATTTCGACCTTTTTTTGCCCTTTTTGCCCTTTTTTCTCCACGATCCAGACGTCGTAGAAAAAAACAACTCACACCATCGGAAAGAGCAGACAATTACGAGTAAAAATATATCAATTTCAAATCTCCATTTCGATTTCTAATATTTTTTAAAGATTTTAAAACAAAAGTCACTTTTGGCTCAAAAAAACGATTTTTGGTTTTTAAATTCTCGCATAGTAAAAAGTACTCATAATTTCGACTAATAATTTACATTTTTAGAAAGCTGAAATATCTGGCATTCTTACAAGTCTAATCTGGTCCAGAAATAATGAAAATTGCCTTCAGGATCGCAATTTTAAAGACGTCATGATTTTAAATTTCTCGGCGTTCCGTTCGTTTCTCCCCCGCTGAAGCAGGGAAGGTGGTGGGTGGGGACGTCAAGGTGGAGGTGACGTCACGGTTCTGAATAGAGCGCCTTTGCTCTATATAAATTATTATATTTATATTTTAAATGATGGGACGATCTGGATTTTTTAAATGTATATTTTAACTTTTGGATATTTTAAATGGATATTTTAATTTTATGGATATTTTAAATGATGGAACAATGAAACAATGGAATGAGGATGATGGAATTAAGCATATGGTCATTTTAAATTGCAAATTAGCGCACGGGAAGTTAGCGGTAGGCCCGGGTTCGATTCCCGCCACTGCCAAAACTGCCGCCGTGTTTACGTGGAATACGATCACGTTAAATATGTGGGTCCGTAAGTCCTTCCGAGAGGTTGGTGGTTGGGGAAGGAGGATACGGCCCCCGTGGATGCCTCCCCCACTGGGTTCCCGTCTAAATTGGGTGAATATGTAGAAAGTTATGGAGATTGTCGCGGAGGGCACGGCAGCCCAGTGGTTAGCGCGCGGGAATTGCACTCAGTAGGCCCGGGTTCGATTCCCGCCACTGCCAAAACTTATGCCACGTTCACGCAGAGTACGATCACGTTAAACATGTGGGTTCGTGAGTCCTTCCGAGAGGTTGGTGGTAGGGGAAGGAGGGTACGGTCTAAATTGGGTGAATAAAAAGAAAGTTATGGAGATTGTCGCGGAGGGCGAAGTAGCCCAGTGGTTAGCGCGCGGGAATTGCACGCGGTAGGCCCGGGTTCGATTTCCGCCACTGACATGGAGTACGATCACGTTAAACATATGGGTCCGTATGTTTTTCCGAGAGGTAGGTGGTAGGGGAAGGAGGGTACGTTCCCTGTGGATGCCTCCCCCACTGGGTTCCGGTCTAAATTGGGTGGCACATCCTGCCGTCCAACCAGTTACCAGGCCCGGGTTCGATTCCCAAAATTGCCGCCGTGTTTACGCGGAGTACGAGCACGTTAAACATGTGGGTCCGTGAGTCCTTACGAGAAGTTGGTGGTAGGGGAAGGAGGGTACGGTCTAAATTGGATGAATAAAAAGAAAGTTATGGAGATTGTCGCGTAGGGCAAAGTAGCCCAATGGTTAGCGCGCGGAAATTGCACTCGGTAGGCCCGGGTTCGATTCCCAAAATTGCCGCCGTGTTTACGCGGAGTACGATCACGTTAAACATGTGGGTCTGTAAGTCCTTCCGAGAGGTTGGTGGTAGGGGAAGAAGGGTACGGTCCCTGTGGATGCTTCTCCCACTTGGTTCCGGTCTAAATTGGGTGAATAAAAAATAAGTTATGAAGAATATCGCGGAGGGTGAAGTACCCCAGTGGTTAGTGCGCGGGATTTGCACTTGGTAGGCCCGGGTTCGATTCCCAAAATTGCCGAATAAAAATAAAGTTATGGAGATTGTCGCGGATGGCACGGTAGCCCAGTGGTTAGCGCGCGGGAATTTCACTCGGTAGGCCCGGGTTCGATTCCCGCCATTGCCAAAACTGCAGCCGTGTTCACGTGGAGTACGATCACGTTAAACGTGTGGGACTGCAAGTCCTTCTGAGAGGTTTGTGGTAGGGGAAGGAGGGTACGGTCTCTTTGGATGCCTCCCCCATTGGGTTCCGGTCTAAATTGTGTGGCACTTCCTGGCCTTCCAAGCAGTTACCTTACACCTTTCTGGTAGGTCGCGCCAACGAGTTTGCCACGGTCAGAATTTTCAAGGGTAGCGAACAGGCTGGTCGCCAAAGGCGGCTAGTATTTAATAATTTGGATTAAAGCTTATGAAAAGTCTTATCTAAACTTACCCGAGCACTTTTCTGCCAAGCACTGCATGGAAAACTATTAGAGAAACAATATTTATAAGGTAGTTTCTCGGCTACCATTTAGCCATACAGTGTATGATAAATTCATGTAGTAACTTATACAACAAAGAATCCCATTTTATGTAGTTTTAATTCTTAACTACAAAATGTGATAAATCTGCCAGATCTATCTTATGCATTGTTAATAATTTCATTTTTGTACTTTTCTTTTTATACTACTGTATTACATTATAAAAGATGTCTCTCTGTTGCCTGTGGTGGAAATTTGAAGCTTCAGGCTGTCATGAATTATTACATGTGTCAAATACAAGGCAAAAATATCAGAAATATTTAGAACAGTACCTGATATCCTTCCAAAAAATAAAAAGTGAGGTTGATTATTCAGAAAGAGATATTAAGAAAAAGTGTTTGGAAATATGTAGATATCCAAGCTTTGACAAAATCTACTGGTGAACTAGTACTAAAGACTGACGAATATACACTTTCATTACAGTCAAATAGTTTGAGACAAACTGCCAAGGAAGCATGGAAAATTGTTAGAAGTTTATTAATACAAGCTGTTACGATGGAGTTGGGTGGGGTAAGGTGGGGGGAGAGAAAACCGACCATTGTAGCATATGTAATTATTGCTGGGTCATTCCATGTCATATCAACCAGTTAAAAAAAAAAAAAATGAAACCCACTGTCTCAGATTTTAACGAAAGTTGGCATAAAAGTTTATCAACTAGAACTATAGAACTATGAAAATTTGAACTTCCTGCATACTTTAGTTTTAAGAATACATGAGTTTGAAATTTGGGTGAGATGCCATAACAACTTTGGTGAAAAGCAATGCTATAGGAAAACTTATTTTATTTTACCTTTATTTATATAGCTATAGTTACACAACTTTATACAGTTATAAAGTAGAGTATGTGGATTACAAAATATCCATAAATTTTTATTTTTACACATTTTAAAAGCATTTTTACACATTTTAAAAGCATGGGCGCAGTAGCCCATTGGTTAGCGCACTGGAGTTGCACTCGGTAGGCCCGGGTTCGATTCCAGCCACTGCCAAAACTGCCGCCGTGTTCATGCGGAGTACGATCACGTTAAACATGTGGGTCCGAAAGTCCTTCCGAGAGGTTGGTGGTAGGGGAAGGAGGGTACGGTCCCTGTGGATGCTTCCCCCACTGCGTTCCGGTCTAAATTGGGTGACACTTCCCGACCGTCCAAACAGTTACCTTACACCTTTCTGGCAGGTCGGACGGTCTGGGTTTCAACAACAACATTTTAAAAGCATGAAGTGAAGAATTGAAAAATTCTGGAAAAACAGAAATAAAACAGCTTGAAAAAAGCACTACTGATTGGAAGATAATTTTTTTTTAAATGTTCTTTAATATGTGTGTTAATATATATATATATATATATATATATATATATATAATATAAATGTTGAGTCTCATTTTTTATAGGAAAAATAAAGGTTTAAATTTGATATAACTAAAGAAGAAAATTCATTAGATTTTGTTGGTGATTTTTTATTTAGTTTAGCTGATAAGTATTGATAATTTAATTTATAATTTTACTGCTTTTGTTGAATGTTTAGTGAATCGAGTTATTCCAAAATTTATGTATAAATTTTAAGCTATATATTAAAAATAAATTCAATTCATTGTGATTTTCCTAATGTTTTTTATATAACTAAACATTTAAAAATGACATGTTCTTTGCGTATTACATTATATATATTTAAATTTATTCACCTACATTTATAGACATTTATTAAATATTTAAAAGAAATAAGTAAAAAAAATCTGATTACAATATCATTTTAAAATTTCTAGTAATTTTTTATTATTAAAACTGCTCTTAAAAAAAAATCTGACATTTTGTACAGTATCATAATATTCTACTGCATTATCATGGGGTTAAAATTTTACATAATACAATAAAAAAAGCTATCCTACATTTATACTTTTTTAAAATTTTAAATCTTACTACTGTTTAGTCACTTAAAAAAAAGTTTTATTCAAAGTTGGAATAAAGGAAATATTAAAAGTTTAAGATTAAAATAAAAAATTCCAAATGTTTTATGGAATGATTGACCTGTGCATCAAATTTCAAGTCTCTGATTTCACAATTGAAATGTTTTAGTGTGGCCATCATATTTCTATGACGAATATGATTTTTCTTGAACAATTGACCTATACCAAATTGCAAATCTCTCTCTCCCTTAAAAGAAGGTATTTTTCATTTATTTAGCAAAATCAAACATTTTAGTGTGATGTAATCATAAAGTAGTAAATTGTAGAAAACTTTTTTATTTTTGAACTATCTGCCCTTGCACCAAATATAAAATCTGTCTCATCGTAAAGTATGTTTTTCTGCCATTTCACCTTTCAAATGTTTTAGTATTGAGCACCACACCCTCTAATGAAATGAATATTTAAAAAATTATAATATATATATATATATTCACTATAAAAATTGTACTCAGTGTTAGAAATTAAAAATTTGAATACTCAGTGTTAGAAATTAAAAATTTGAACTAGTCGCCATTTGACGCCTATAAGTTCTGACTCTAGGTGCCAAATAGACACGGCTAGTTGCCATTTTTACATCTCTAACAATAAGAACTATTTTTTTAAATGCCGATTTTTATTAAAGATATAAAAAAAGAATAATTCAGATTTTTGTATTAAAAATTGTTTTAAATTTTCTTAAAATTTAAAATAAACTGAAAAAGAAACTCAAGAAAAAATTGCTAATTTGTTTTTACTTAACAAAAAGGGCATAAAAAAACAACAAATTAAAAAATAAACTTCTATTTAACAATTTTCAATTATGGTCATCTTATACAGTCATTGCCCCAATACCCCTTCATTTCATGCTTGAAAATTAATTTTCCTGAGTTAAAACAGCATATAATATAAAAGTTTTAGTTGATGAAAACACATTGCGAGAATGGAAAATACATGATAATAAAACAGGATAAACCGATAATCACGTATAAATGCACATTTTAGTGACATTTCCATATAATCTTTCTCATATTACTTACAAATATAAGAATTAAACACATTTAAAATTAAAATATTATAAGGGAATCTTGAGTGAAATTTAGTCACTTTTTGTGGCCAATTTTGTCAAAGTATGGAATTTCATTTTAAAATCTGTTTACTATATTCATCTTAACAGGTTAAAAAAAGAAGGGGGGGGGGAATTTGCATATTTGTTCGGAGATCGGCAGTCACTGCAAATATTGGAGCTTCATGAAGAAATGCAGAATTGGCAGCTAGGGTTCTGTATTTGCAAGTCAATAATAAGTTTTTGTTTTATAGTTGCTACTCTTTTTCTTGTCGCTTTGACAAAATATAAATCATACCCTTCAAACTCATCTACACCCTTTGGGTGAGCTAGACAGCCTGGGTAATAAAAAAATATGAATCACATTAATTTCATGGATTGATATAAAAAATACATAGATGCCAACCAACCAGAAAGAAAGCTAGGAACATATTGCATAAGGAAAAATCGTGCACTAATACCTTTTTTTCCCATACTGTTGCAAAATAGCCTTCTATTTCATTAATAATACATTTGAAAAATAGTTTTTCTATATAATATACGAAATAATTACAAACATTTTAAACGATGCAAACAAATTGTAACAGTGGAAAAATACTTTCAAAATAAAACGAAATACAGAGGATCGCACACAAATGCCATTTATTGCGATACTGCTGCAATATAGCCTTTCATGTCATTAAAAATGCGCTTGAAAAATAGTTTTTCTGTATAATATAGTATATATGAATAATTACAAACGTTGTAGACGATGCAAACAAATTGCAGAAGTGGAAAAGTATTTTCACAATAAAACGAAATATAAAGAAGATGGTAGACAAATGCAGTTTATCGCTGTCCCCGGTACTCGTGCAATATAGCTCTTCATTTCTTTAATAATACATATGAAAAATAGTTTTCTTGTGTATATCAAGGAATAATCATAAAAATTTTAGTTATGCAAATGTGTTTCTCCCACATTAATTAGAAACAGACGCAATCACGTGGAAATGGATTTTTAGATGAAAATGCGGGAAAACCGCCATCTTAAAATTCCTGACATAGTTTCTCATTTCGTGACGTACTTCCGATTTCATGACTTGTAGATACTCTTATGCAGATTTGCATAGAATAAAATATAAATGTTATGGAAAAGAAAAATCGGACTACTGTGGATCCAAATCGGATTCCCGGAACAAGACTGAAAAAATGGAACAAGTACATAAAAATCTGAATACTTGGCAGCTATAAAAACGTCATTTTCAATGTCTAATAACAAAATATTAGCTAGCCAAATGTGCAAGACGCTGGAACGATTTAATCTGGAATGCAGTGTGTTCTATAATAGTAAGCTATTAGAATGTAAAGACTGCAGGATCATGGCATCACTCCCTTTTCTTACAAGTGGGATACGTAGATCTACGAGGGAATAAAGGTGAGGGGAGCAATAGAAACTCGTTAAATACCCGGAATGTCTGAGGATAAAGCAAACAAATAAATTCTTCAGAAGTGCAATTTCAGGTCTTGAAGGGTGGGGGTAAGTTGAAGTACAATAAAGATCCCAATGTTTCCTTCCCTGAATAGACAGAGGGGGATTTTACTGTCTGTCTACCACCTGCAGATTTATCACTGTGGGCGTGTATAAAATGACGCATTTTTTTTCGAGTTTTTTTTGACGCATTTTATTTTTGCCCAGTCCTCTACCAGGGATCGTAATTTAGTCAAAGAGAAAGGAAAGACTGATATTTAACAATAGCATTGTTAGGCGTCAAATTTGATGACCAGATTGAAGAATCTAGTCGTCAAATTGAAATTTCTAGTCGCAAATTACGACTAACGACCGCTAATTTCGAACACTGATTGTACTTGAGGTTTTCTTGAGTTACAGTTGACCCATATACTAAATTGCACATCTCTATCTCTCTGAAAAGGTGCATATGATAAAGTAAATATGTACAAATATGCTAAAGTTAATATGTTTCTATGGTGTTAAATTTGTATATTTAAATGCAGAGCCTTTAATTCTGTTCTTAATTGTTACAGAAACTGGAAGGTTTGAAGTCTTAGAAATCACTCCTTTGTCCAGCCCACCTGAGCTACCAGATGTAATGAAACCTTCTGACACACAGAGTCACGAGCAGACAATTGCTTAAGTTTCTCATTTTTTGGATTTAAACTGCTGTTTTAAATTTTATTTACAAGTATGTTTTTTCTATATTTATTATGTACTTTTTAAATAATTTACTTAGATAATTTGTGTTTGAGTATTAATTCTTTATTCCAGCTTGGACAATCTTATGATTTTATAACCAGCAATTCATGGCTTAAAGAATCTTCCAGTTCTGAGACTATTAATTTTGTTCTCAGTGGAAGATCTTATCTTTTATTTTTTTTCTTGCTTGGTTCAGTGGGGGGTCCTTAATTGGTGGTGGGGTGTACCTTAAGCAGAAAAGAGTAATGATGATATCGCAGAGGTTTCAAGTGCCTCCCAGATAATTTATCACATTGGTTTATTAATCAGTATGAGGAAAGAGGGTAGATATACATGTTCACTTTCAGGTCACGTACAATTGTAAGGATATTAAGAATGTGACCCCTAGTTTAAAATTTTTTTCTTGTCTAACTGGCAGATGATTTTCTTCCTTTGCTCATGTGCTTAAAAAAGGTGTCTACTGATCATGAGTGAAAAAGAGTAAATTCTAAAAAGTTCAAAAATCAAGAATATAAGAATAATTTCAGCGCAGCCTTGAAAACCTGGAAAATCCTTGACTTTCCAGTTTTTCCTCAACACCTGAAATGTCCTGGAAAATAAGGTACTTCTGATAAATGAACTGGAAAACCCTTGAATTTAATTTTCAAAGTTTAAAGTGTATAAAAAAAAATATGGGGGTATATAAAGCACATTGGGTATATAAAGGCATATATAAAGCACATTGCTTTCTGAATTAGGTTTTTTTGTGTCGTCATTTGCTGGAACATGTATGTGTTTATTTTGAGTCAATTATAGCAAAACTCAGAATAATAAGAAGAAATAAATAGCAAAGTTGTATTTTGATCTTCATAGACTTTGATAAAATATAGAATTTATTTCCTACATATTATTTGATAATGGTATCTAGCGACTAGCCACTTTTCAAAAAATCTCTTTCAGTAGCTGTCGATCTTGCACCTCTGTGCTATGCATGCAAGTTGCAGCTAACTGTGCAATTTAAGAAATATCAGACAACTGTATACCTTGGCTATGTGCACAATTCTCGGCTAGTAATGCAGAGTTAGTGAACTTGCTAATAAATGTGATTTAATAATACACAGGGTGTTTACTAGTCGTGAAAGTCACGAAAAAGTCCTGCAATTCGAAATTCGTCATGAAAAAATTATGGAATTCAACATTGGGCCATGAATATTTGATATCGAAGTTCTCTTTTTTATCTCTTAACTATACAGAGATGCCACCTACTATGGATGCTCCCTATTTTCTACTAGGAAAAATCGTCATACTATGGATTACTGAATTTGCATAGTTTTCTATGGAAAATTAAATTTTGTCAATATTAATGTAAATTTATGGCCTCGTGCATGATAATTTCAATCAAATCGAAATGAGAACAGGGATTTAAGCCACATGTACAGTAATGCCAATTTAATCAACATAACAATAGGGTTTTTTGGCCGTATATGATGCAATTTTAGATTGTTTTATCATGAAAGTAATGAATATGATTAAAATTTTGTCAAATTTGGCACAAATCACTAAATGCTTAATTTATGGGTGTGTGCAATGTAATTTGGTTGCTTTTTTCATGGAAGTAATAAATATGCTTCTTAAAATGTCAAATTTGGCATAAATCGCTAAATGGTTAAATTTTTAATTATTTTCGCATAAACAGCGCTACTGCGTAATTCACTTATCACTAAGAGTCCATTAGTATCTATTTCCATCCATCTCAAGCTTCTAAATATTGTATAAAAGATTGACTAAACTGGTTTATCTTCATATTCTGGTTAATTATTAAGGTAATTTTTAAATTTTTTTCACATAAGCATTGTGATTGCACAATTGACTTTATGTACTTGTGAGTCGCCGAGAGTCCATTAGTATCTTTTCCCATCCATCTCAAACTTTTAAATATTGCATAATAGGTTGACTAAACTAATTTTTATTCATATTCTGGTTAATTATTAAGGTTAATGTTAATTTTTTAATTGTTTTCGCATAAACAGCACATATGTGCAATTACCCCTCCTAGATACTTGTAAGAGTGTGATTCCTGGATAGATCAAGTGAACTAGTGTTGGCTGGTAAAGTGGCATGTTTGCAGATAGGTGGATCGTAGTTCCTATCTGAACTGTTGTTCTTTTCTTTTAAAAAAATTCCTTAAATACTTTAACATTTCAGTGTATTAATGATTTTTCAAATAGTATAAGCATACTCTGTAGTTCGCTAAAGCATGTTTAGATAATTGCATAAATTACAACATTTTATTGTGATTGGATTGGACACATGCTCACAACCAGTGCTGCCGATAAAATTATCAGGCCCTTATACAATAAATGCTCTCTTCTTCTACTACATATTTTAGAAGTTATTGACCCTTGACCTTAAACCTCTTGGGCCCGTATGCAAAGCATTCTTTTAGCCCTACTTGTTGGCCGCCCTACTCTCAACAGGTTTGCTTTCAGTTTATTTATCACTTAATGCATACATAGCCTTTCTTTTCTGTTTTCTGTCTCCTGTTTTCAATGAACTATTGCATAACCATGCATGGTTCCCACGGTCCTTAAAAAGTCCTTGAATTTTTTTTCAGAACATGGGGCCCTTGAAAGTCCTTGAAAATTACAGAAATCGGGGGAAAGTCCTTGAAAGTACTTCAATTTTTTTTTTATATATTTCTCCCCTTCTGAAATGATGGGGTTGCCTAATAATTGCTTAATTCCCGCTTGCTCTGTTGTCTGAACTAGTTTCTTCCGATAACGTGCCATGTGACATATGCCAGAATATGAAAAATTGAGGGGTATTGTAAAAATGTTACTGACCATACCACATGGGCAAGCCTCTGTAGAGCACGGATTCTCTATAAACGCCAAATTGGAAGTAGAAAATTTGAAAGAAGAAAATTACACATCGAAAAGACTTGTGCTAGATGAAATCAATTCCTGCGGGGCGTAAAAAATTTTACTATAAGCAAAGAATTACGCCAGACAAACAAAAATATATTTCTATTTACAGCCAGACAAAAATATATTTCTTATTTAGATGAACAGAAAAAAATGAAGTTGGAAGAGGGGGAGAGGAAAAAATGGAAAATGTTACACTGTGAGTTAGAGGACTTCAAAGAAAAAAGGGTTTGCATTGAAAGGCAGGTTAATGAGCTGCAGAAGTCAGCTGCTGATAAACTTGCGGAAAAAGCAGAAATAACAGAGTGTTTCAGATTTATTACACAATCGAACAGTTTCAGGAGAACTGCTAAAGAAACTGAATTGCAAAAACTTGATGTCGAAATCAATGATTCTCTAAACTAAAAAAATAAAAATTTGTATTTTATAATTTGATATTTTAGATGGTTTTTCTTTTTTGTTAACTGTCGTCTTTTTGACTATCAATGTAAATAATGCAGTAAATTCAGTCAATTTTATATTTATTCCTTTTCTGTTTAATTAACAAATGTCGCATACATTTTATTTTAAATCATGATTTATGAAAAAAATTAGGTCCTTGAAAAAATATTTTTTTTTGTTTTGGAAAGTCCTTGAATTTTTTTTGGTACAAAGAGTGGGAACCATGCCATGACAGCAGATTATAATTTTCTGAAAGGTTGCCCTGAAGGTTTTCTGCTATAAATGATTTTTTCCAAAAATATGGAGATTATTAAATGTTTACTACAATTTGCACGGATGGATATAACTAGCAATGCACAAATGTATCTCATTAGAAGTATGATTGCTAGAAATGTTTTGTATGGTATGATGTTTTTTAATTGTATATTTCTATATTCTTATATCTATGATTTCAGTGCGAAATTTTTATTTTATACAATTTTTTTTTATTCCCTATAGAAATATTTTTTCACTCTGTTTAGATCATAGGTTCTCAACCTTTTTTTGCCCACCGCCCACTTTGAGAATGTTTTTTCCTTATGCCCCCCCCCCCCCCCCCCCCATTTTTTTAACTTGCGAATCTGAAGCAGCTATTGCCATGATTATATTTAAACATGTAATATTATATACTATAGTCGTAAGATAGGGTATGGCCCTATCCTATTTGAGTTTAAAGAAGACTGTTTCAATGAGAACAATTAAAACGCATACATAATTACATAGGTATACAGGTCTGTCAAGTACGCAATATCGTTCTTTGATGAGATAAGGTTGTCGCGCAATTCCGTGTCTTTGTTTCCTAGGAACTCTATCACAGACCCAAACAGATTGTAAAATCGAGTCAAACAAGTACCTTTTGACAGCCAGCGCACCTCTGTGTGAAGCAGCAACCGGTTGAAATCTTCATCATTGGCAATGCAAAGCTGACTAAATAATCTGTCATTCAACGAGTTACTTCTGATTTTATTAACTGCTCTGATAACATACTGCAGTGATGTATGGAGGCGTTTACTCAAATTTTTCGCAACCAAATGCTGGCGATGAATTACACAATGCACAGCAAGCACGTCAGGAATTTTATTTTTTAAGCACGCTATGAAGCCTTTGTGACGCCCTGTCATAGCCGGTGCGCCATCCGTAGCAACTGACAAAATATTATTAAAAGGAATTTCCTTTTCGTCACAAAACTTTTCCAGTGTATTAAATATGGTTTCTCCTTTTGTATCTGTTTCCAAATTCGTAGCAAACAATAGTTCATGACATATTTTCTCATCTTTGATAAACCTCACGTATGACAATAACAATGCTTCATTGGTTGGTAAAGTGGACTCATCCAGCTGAATTGAAAATTGACAAGTCTGCAGATGATTGCACAATGATTCCTCAATGTTTTCAGCCATCTCATCAATTCGTCTTTGCACAGAACTATTGCTCAAAGGAATTTTTCGGATAATATCTGCAGCTGGTTTATGGAGCACAATGGTTATTGCTTCATTTACTGCTGGTAAAATTAAATCTTCCCAAATAGTATGTGGTTTGCATGTTTTAGCAATCAACAATGAGATATTGTACGAAGCTCGAAGTCCGTCATCGTCTTGCTTAGAAGCTGATGAAAAAAGTTTTGTTGGCTGAATTTCGTACTTCTTTTTAATGTCTTGAAAATAGGTCACATCTTTGTCTTTCTTATCCGGGTGTATTTTATTAAAATGATCTTAAAGCCTAGAAGGCTTCATCGCTTCATTTGAAAATGTTTTTTGATATATAAGGTACATTGGCGATGATGGATTTGTGGGATTTTCGATAAATCCGTACTTAATATAATCCACACTATACTGCCGTCTCTTCTTTTTTGCTTCCGACATGGTTTTTACTTTACAGATACGTGAGTGGTATTAGTGTACTTTTAAAACCCTGTCATCAATTGCGCGCGATAATGCTAATGAAAATAAAATGAACAATCATTGCCTTTATATAGGTTGGAGACATATAACATGCATCGACAGGAATAAGATAAACATGCAGTGACTCGTTTATAACACCCGGCGCCGAAGTAAAACGCGGGGGCAAGGGTGATGCGGGAGCAGAGTGCGGGTTAGAACAAGCACAGATAATACTGTCAATTCTTGTAGGATTGCAAAAGTCACGTTATTTAACAGAAACTTGTTATAACTGAATTGCCACAAGCATATTTTTTGCTATTTTTTATTAACAGGCTTTTGTTAACTTTACCTGTATTTATATATGAGATATTTCACCTGAAATTGGAAGATTTGAAAATTTTTAATTCAAATCTAAAATTAAAAATTTTTTTATCATCCAATTTAATGTAGATCTGAATGGTAATGGAATCTTTAAGTTCAATTTCCATCCACTTCCCGAACTACTGAAATATGTGAATTTTCGCAGTGATAAAAATGATTAAAATACATACAATAACAAAAATTAACCAATATTAAAGTTTACTTTAGTTAGTACGTGATTAGCGTGTTTTTTTTTGTCTTTTTTAAACTATATTTTTTTAATCTGCCCACCGCCCCTCCGTACCATCTCAATGCCCCCTAATTTTCTCTGAGTCTTCTACTGCCCCCCTGAAAGTCTCAAACACCCACAAGGGGGCGTTATCGCCCACGTTGAGAACCTATGGTTTAGATCAATGTAAATTATTTATTATTTCATGATCATTCTTTTACTATGATTTTCAGAAGAGTATAAAATATTTTTTAACATGTGTATTGTAAATGTTTTTTTTTTTTAATATTTACAAAGGTGTCTAATTAATTGTGGCAGAAATAAGTTATATATGTAATTTTACAGCAATTATGAATTTGTTATACGTTATAATAGCAATTGAATATCAGTGTTGGATTATATCGGATCTTCAGTAATCAGATAGTATAGGTTATTTGGTATCTGATCTTTTATGGTTTCGTGATATCCTTACTTATAATCCCACCAAACTGATAAACATGACTTTCAATAAAATGAACTGCTATTTTGCAGCAATATCGTGAAAAACGGCATTTGCATGTGATTATCAGTATATCTCGTTAAATTGCAAAAATATTTTCCACTTATGTAATGTTTGAATTCACTAAAATTTTTATAATTACATGATTATTATCAGTTGTGTATACAAAAAAGTTGTTTGAAATAAAGTGTATTTTACAATAGTATCGCTTTGTGGAATTATTAGATCAGTTGCAGAAGACTTAAGGGGACGCTTCAGTTAAAAAAAATCGCTGTTCCTTTGAAAATTGCACCCTGTGGCTCAAGAGATGGGCAGTTCCTTTTTTCAAATGATTGACATCTGATGGACTAATGAGAGACGAAAGGCTCTTGGACCTCTATATATGACTTGCTTGTCTGTCCAAGGGGATAAAAGGGGGAATCTTAGAAGAGTGTGTGGTTTGGCGGACAAGGTCAATGAATGAAAAACGTAACTGGAGGCTTTTCCCCCTTACTGAAAGCAAAGTTTCCTATCCATTTCATTTCTTGTCAAGGAATAACCAAAGAGTTCTCCTAACCGATTATAATATAATTCTAGTATATATATATATATATATATATATTTACATACATACATACATAAATGTGTGTGTAACTTCAATGTTTGTTTTGGAGACAAATCAAAGTACAACATTAAAATATGTGTATTAAAAAATTGGAATTAAAAATAAAATTAATGATATTTCTATGCCTATGAGTCCAGGGCGATGTTATAAAACTAATATTTATTTAGTTATTTTGAATATATCATTCTTTCCTTTTTTAAATAGTATACATTAGAGTGCATTGTTTAAAATTTGAGGTTTGAAATGGACAATACAGCACTAAAAATATGTGATTCACGTATATATTCTACATACCACATTTTTTAGCCTTGCAGGATGCATTTGGAAATTATAGTATTTAGCATGAAAATTCCTTATGTTGAAAATGATTTGTTTCAACCAGCGTTTCTCAACCGGGATTATTCCGAACTCTCGGGTTCTGTATAGTAATGAATAGGAACGGCGGTCTCCTCTTCAAGGGCACTGTGGAATTGCAATTCTATTCAAATAGCTAAACTCTAGTAGTGGTACTGCACTTTCCCAGTGTTTTTACAGAAAAATAATTTCATTCGTAGAGATAGTAACTCAATAAATACCTATGTTATAATTGTCCTGTATGTGTTTTGTTTTCACAAACCCTTCAAAAACCCCGATGACCTAGAAGAATGAATCTTTGTACACTCAAAAATTCAACTTCAGGACAGAACTTAGCACAGTCGAAATTTTGAGGGGAAATAATTACTGGTTCACAGAATATTTATACATACTATAAAAATTATTTGCAAACAAGAAAGGAAAAATGATTTCATTTATACAGATACTGTAATTCAATAAATACCTATATAATAATTATTCTGCATGTATTTATCGTTCCAAACCCTTCAGAAGCCTCCGGTGACCTAGAAGACTACATCTTTGTACACTCATAAATTCAACTGCTGGACAAAACCTAACACAACAGGAATTTTAATGGGAAAATTTACCAAATAGTTATGTAGTAGCTGAATATCCATTGAAATTTAACGGTCTCCCAATGAACAAACCCCAAAAATATGATTTTTTAAATAATTCAATTTTTTCAGTTGTCTTTACCCATGCACCAAATTTCAAATATTTCTCTCACTTTAGACTGGGCATTTCTCACTTATTCAGACAATTAAACATTTAACACATATTAAATAGATGCGCATAGGCGTATTTAAGGGAGGCGAGGAGGGATTCCCTCTCCCCCCCCCCCCCCTCGAAATTAAAAAGTTTCAAAATGTTTCCTAAACACACATGTGATAGAAAAAATATCTACTCAATCCCCATTCAGTTTGTCATTCTGGATTCCTTGAATTTGAAAAGCAACCCATTTTTACCTTCAATAAATAAATAAATAAATGGGAATAAGTAAGGAGTTTTTTAGAATTTAAGAATTAAAAAAAAAAATGTGTTCCGGCTACTGCATCACTGCAATAAGGGGGGAAATTATCTAAATTTGGAAAAATCTTAGTTCCTGGAACCGGCAGACGAAAGGAAAAGTCGAAGATCAAGAGCCATTTATTTAGAGACTAGAGGTCTACACAGGTCTAATTTTAAAAAAGAATTTCAGCCCCAAAATATCAAGATTTCACTCGGTCAAAACCCGAGATTTTTTCAATGGAATTCACCCAAACCTGATCTGTACCGTAAACATTCAGAGCTATCCCCAACACGGCCCAGCCCGAATATTTTCCAATATATTGAAACCTGTTGGTTTCTATGCTAATTAAAATTTGCCATTTAAGGAATTAAACACAAGCTCATCACATACAGTATTAAATGAAAAGGAACCCAAATTATAAAAATATGTACAAATCAAGAATGAGCATTACTATAAAGTGAGTTTTTATTTATCATTTTGGTTGAACATGAGAAGTGATGAAAAAAGACTGAGATTATGTTTTTTTTAAAAATGCTTTCTTCATTTATCAGTGAACAGTGCAATGACTCTCTAGTTAGAACTCATCAGCTTCAAATATGCATTGCAGTAGTAGCAAAACAAACATGTCATATGCAACAAATGTTAGTGTTGTTAAAAACATTTCAATGCGATTAAACTTTTTATGTAAGTGTAGATAGATAATATTTTCTTTAATTATGACATAGTTATGAATATTTTTAAAATTTAATAATTTTAGTAAAAGTGTAAGATGTTTGGAATAAATACATTCAAGGACAATAATTTGTATTATCTATATGTTAATTTCAAGTTATAACAGTTTGCTCAGATAAATTTTTATTCAATATTTGTTATAGCAAAGAAATTGCCGGAACTGTGTTTAAGATTAAAATTTATTTAATTTTGATAATTTAGAAATATTCGAAATCTAGTAATTAAAATCACAGAAAAAATTGAAAATAAAATATCATTGTTCAATTTTAAAGTAAACAGTATCTTGGATTTTTTATTTTCATTTATTTATTGGATTTTATATTTCCACCACCAGACAAACAATCACAGTACAAAAGAGATTAAACTTTTCGCAACAAATTTAAAAATAAAATAAATTGAAACTGGCACTTCACTAATGATAATAACCTAATGATCATTTTCGCAAAAATTAAATTTGGAATGCATTTCTTCCCTATTCCATTTATAAATCACATGATGTAACGAAACATGACAATTGGTGCATCGATGTATATTTATACTGCTGTATCCAGGCCAGAACATATTTTCTGTTCTCTTACTATAGCTTTAAACCATTTGAATGTTGTGAAGAGCAATGTTTTATTTTGACTTCGGAATGTCATTGAATAAAGAAGTTTTCAACTTCTTATCCGAAATTATAATTTTTCTGTATCGGGTTCTAATTGACCCATCTGCATTCACAGTGCAGAGTAAAATTTTATTACTTAACCCTTTATGTCCCAAATTATGATATTTTTAGAAAACTTGTGCAATATATTTTTTTTTATGCTTAATTTAACTGTAGAAAGACACACAAAAATTGAGATTCATTTACAATAATTATTTTTATTGTAATAACACAGAATATTACACGGGACTTTAAAGTCCCGTCGGGATTTATGTTCATTACATTGCCATTACATCCATTAGTATGAAGAAGAAAAAATATTAAATATAAATGAAAAGTAATATATTTTTATACAATTAATTATGGTATTGATAAAAGCAGTTCTTTTTTTCATTAACACAAAGAAATACTTTGCATAATGTGCACTGAGAATGTGGTCGTGACTCAATTTTTTTCGAAGCACAAAACTCACACCGTCCTCTATTTTTTACAAATACTGGCCAATGTGCATTGTTTTGTTGTCTTATGTCATCAGAAACAGAAAAATTTGCTATCTTGCGTTTATTTGGGGGTGGTAATTCACTTATCTCTCCAGCATTTGATCTAGGTCTTCCCCTTTTCTTCGAAGACACTTTTGACATTGTTATTAGACCTTGTGTTACCCTTCGTTTGTATTCTAGAAGAGGTATTTTATCCTGTATGTCACAGTAGCAAATATACGAGTTTACTATTGCAATTTCTATAATACCGAAAAAAAGACGATGCCACCACTTTTGGCCTTTCTATAGTGATTTTAGCATGTCACTTTTATCCACGCCTCCCATATGACTGTTATAATCTCTTACTATTGTAGGAGCTGGTATATCCATAATTGAACCATCTTTTTGTTTTCTTTGAATTTTACAAATTTCAGTTCCATGGTAATTGGACAAGAAAAAAACACAGCGGTTGTCTTTCCATTTGAAGTATGAAATTCCTTGGTCTGTTATGCGACAGTCAAAATCACCCCTTTTCAAAGCTTTGTCTACTGCAAGAGACGGTAAACCTTTACGATTACTTTGTACAGTTCCACATGCATATATACCAACAAATTTTAGATATTCATACAATTCCACAGAGGAAAAAAAGCTATCCATCATTATGATGTGATTTTTATTTACAAGAGATTTGGTTAATTTTTGAACTATACTCCCTCCTAGACCAAATCTTTTCAATTCTGAATCATCTTTTCCCTGATATACTTCAAATTCATACATGTAACCTGACATATCTGAACGACACCATAGTTTGTATCCTTTTTATTGGTTTTTTAGGATTGTACTGTTTGAGCGTCGAGCGTCCTTTGAATAATATCAAGCTTTCGTCTATACTTTGTGTTTGATGAGGCATTCTCAGTGATTGAAAATTTTTATTTAGTTTATCCATAAGTGGTCTAATTTTATACAGTCTATCAGTATTTTGCTTTGGTATTACTTCATTGTCATTTACATGCAAGTTACCTAATATCTGGAAATACCTATTTCGTGAAAGAGTATCAGGAACAACAGGTACAGAATAATCTATATCACTGCTCCAATAATTTCGTACTCGAGGTAAACGGTGGTAGCTAAATAGCATATTTAGTCCCAAAAATCCATAAAATTCCTCTTTAGAAATAGGCTTTATATTCCTTTGTTTTTGATTTGAATAGAGGTTTGTTTGAAATACAATATTACTTATAATTTCATCGTCTAAAAATGTTAAAAAAAATCGGTAGGCAATGTTTTACCTTCGAAAGATGATGCACATGTTCCATGAGATAAGCTAAATAGAGGGATAGTTGATGTACAATCTCTTTTCTTCCAAATTCTTTTTGGTGTCATTTTTTCACTTTCAGTGTCTTCACTTGAATCGCTTTCAGAGTCTGAAATTTTATGAATGTTTGTCGCATTCAAACTTTGATTATTTGTTTTATTTTGTTCTGGTGAATCTTCGTCAGAACTACTATCCTCTTCTGATGTTTCAACATCAGATGGTAATTCGTCCCAGATAATTTTAATTTCTTCCGGCGTCAAGCCTTTTCTTCGTCTATACATTATTCTAACAAAACAGAAATCGAAAGTATTTTGTAAAAGGGAGAAAAACTCTAAAAATTTGTAAATACTCAAAGACAAAACAAAAAACCATTAAGAAATCCAATACTTCATGATAATTGAATATATTCAAGTGCTAAAAATAAATTATAATAAAATGCAATAACAAAAATTCATTTCAAAAAAAAATTATTCATTTTTCACCAGGACCTTTATGACCCAACGGGACTTCAAAGTCCCGAAAGAACAAGAACAGGTCGTGTTAGAAAATTTTCACTGAATTGGTTATATTTTGAATTAAAATTACAAGAAAGTTCGTAAAGAATAGGTAAAAAAAATATAAAGTACTTACCAATCAATATTCTGTTGTTACGAAGCTTGGAAGTACGTCAATAGCTTTCTAGCAAAATGGCCATTCAAACTGAGCGTATGACGAAATTGTTCACCCATATCCATGCGGAACAAACCGTTTATATAGTGCTGCTTTCTACTGATCATTAGAAGAAGGTTTAAATGAAAGAACTTTAAAAGTCCCGTTGGAATTCATGGAAGACTTTTAATTTTATTTGACTTTATATTAATTGGGACTTACAAGTCCCGTCGGAGCATAAAGGGTTAACTAGCAGCATACCCGTTCTTCATACGGAGCAGTGTTAGAAATTAAACATTTGAACTAGGCGTCATTTGACGCCTATAGTTTTGACTCTAGGTGCCAAACTGACATGGCTACTTGCCAGTTTGATATCTCTAACAATAACAACCATTTTTTAAATGTCCATTTTTGTTAAAGATATAAACAAAGAATAATTCAGATCTTTGTATTAAATCATTTTAAATTTTCTTAAAATTTAAAATAAACTGATAAAGAAACCCAAAAGAAAATAAATAGAAAAAATTGCTAATTTGTTTTTACTTAGCAAAAAGGACATAAAAAATTAAAAAAAACCCTTCTATTTAACAATTTTAAATTATGGTCATCTTATACAATCATTGCCCCAATACCCCTTCATTTCATGCTTGAAAATTAATTTTCCCAATTTGAAATAACAATTAATATAAAAATTTTAGTTGATAAAAACAAATTGCAAAAATGGAAAATATGTGATAATAAAACGGAATAAACCGAGAATCGCATATAAATACACATTTTAGTGACATTTCCGTATAATCTTTCTCATATTATTTACAAATATAAGAATTAAACACATTTAAAATTAAAATATTATAAGGGAATCTTGGGCGAAATTTAGTCATTTTTTGTGGCCAATTTTGTTAAAGTATGGAATTTCATTTTAAAATCTGTTTACTATATTCATCTTAACAATTTAAAAAAAGAAGGGGGGGGGGGGGGAATTTGCATATTTGTCCGGAGATCGGCAGTCAATGCAAATATCGGAGCTTCACAAAGAAATGCATAGTTGGCAGCTAGGGTTCAGTATTTGGAAGACAATAATAAGTTATTGTTTTATAGTTGCTACACTTTTTCTTGTTGCTTTGACAAAATATAAATCATACCCTTAAAACTCATCTACACCCTTTGGGTGAGGGGCGCGGTAGCCCATTGGTTAGCGCGCTGGAGTTGCACTCGGTAGGCCCGGGTTCGATTCCAGCCGCTGCCAAAACTGCCGCCGTGTTCATGCGGAGTACGATCACGTTAAACATGTGGGTCCGAAAGTCCTTCCGAGAGGTTGGTGGTAGGGGAAGGAGGGTACGGTCCCTGTGGATGCCTCCCCCACTGGGTTCCGGTCTAAATTGGGTGGCACTTCCCGACCGTCCAAACAGTTACCTTACACCTTTTCTGGTAGGTCGGACGGTCTGGGTTTCAACAACAACACCCTTTGGGTGAGCTAGACAGCCTGGGTAGTAATAAAAAAAAGTATGAATCACATTAGTTTCAAGGATTAATATAAAAAATGCATAGATGCCAACCTAGCAGAAAGAAAGATAGGAACATATTTCATGAGGAAAAATCGTGCACTAATACTGTTTTCCCCCATACTGCTGCAAAATAGCCTCCTATTTCACTAATAATACGTTTGAAAAATAGTTTTCCTATATAATATACAAAATAATTACAAACGTTTCAAACGATGCAAATAAATTACAACAGTGGAAAAATACTTTCAAAATAAAACGAAATACAGAGGATCGCACACAAATGCCGTTTATTGCGATACCGCTGCAAAATAGACATTAAAAATACTCTTGAAAAATAGTTTTTCTGCATAATATGGTATATACGAAATAATTACAAAGGTTTTAGACGATGGAAACAGATTGCAGAAGTGGAAAACTATGTTCACAATAAAACGAAATATAACGAAGATCGGGAATAAATGCCGTTTATCACGGTATCCAGTACTCGTGCAATATAGCACTTCATTTCTTAAATTTAATAATACGTCTGAAAAATAATTTTTTGTATATAACACGAAATAATCATAAAAAATTTTAGTCGATGCAAAAAACCTCGATCTTAAAATTCCTGACTTTTGTTTCACATTTCGGTGACCTACTTCCGATTTCATGACTTTTAGATACTCTTATGCATATGCAGATGAAAAATATGCAGATTTGCATGGAATAAAATATAATTGTTATGGAAAAGAAAAATCGGACTACTATGGATCCAAATCAGATTCTCGGAACAAGTATATAAAATTGGAATACTTGGTAGTTATAAAAACATCATTTTTAATGTCTGGTAACAAAATATTAGCTAACCAAATTTGAAAGATGCTGGAATGATATAATTTGGAATACAGTGTGTTTGTTCTATAATAGTATGCAATTAGAATGTAAATACTCTGCAGGATCACTCCCTTTTTTTCCAAATGGGACACGTAGATGTACGAGGAGATAAAGGGGAGGGAAGCAATAGAAACTCATTAAATAATCTGAGTCTCGGACATCGGAATGTCTGAGGATAAAGAAAAACAAATAAATTCTTCAGAAGTGCAATTTCAGGTCTTGAAGGGTGGGGGTGATGTGGGAATACAGCTCCCAATGTTGTCTTTCCCTGAATAGACAGAGAGGGGGATTACTGTCTGTGTACTACCTGCAGATTTATCACTGAGGGCGTGTATAAAATGCCACTTTTTTTTCGACCGCTGTCCAGTCTTATACCAGGGATTGTAATTTAGATAAAGGGAAAGGGAAGACTGATATTTAACAATAGCATTGTTAAGCTTCAAATTTGACGACCAGATTGATGATTCTAGTCATCAAATTGAAATTTCTAGTCGCAAATTACTACTAACGACCACTAATTTTGAACACTAATACGGAGTATATAATATAAAGAAACTTAAAATTCACAATCATGTGCAAATTACTAGTATACTAAATGACATTGTTAATAAAAATATTCTGTTAAAATATTTAATTTAATGTCCCTAAAAAGAAGTTGAAAAATCTCTGTTCTCGCTATACAAAATTATCTTCACGGGTGGATTTGAAGAATAAAACATCCTGGCCCCGTTTGCAAGTAAATTAACAAAAAATATAAAATTGAATCAATATATGCAAAATAAAAGCGTTAAAATTGTATGGGAACTGTACTACTTATATTCGCTAATATTAAAAGATATACCCTTTATTTGTAGGTTACATGTATAAGTTGAAAATATCAATAAACCCGTAACCTTTAAACCTGAAGGCAGTAATTGATTTCAATATATGCCAAAATGAAAGTGCCAAAATTATATGGGAAGATATACTTGTAATAATGTCGTAGATTAGAAGGTATCCCCTTATAATGTCGTAGATTAGAAGATAAGATAATGTGTGTTTGTTAGAAGATTACTCCTATTACAATGAGTCTCAAAAATCTTTGCCAAAGTAAAACAGATAACGTAATAAATTGAAAATATCAATAATATCCGTAATCTTTATATCAGAAGGCTGTAATTGATTACACAATATGCCAATATATGTCTAAATATATGCCCATATACCTGTATACTTATATTCTCGTAGATTAGAAGATATACCCATGCCTTTGTAGAAGATTACTCGTACAATGTACAATATATGAGTTTCAACATTTTTTGCCATAATAAAACAATGGCGTAATAACTAGAAAATATCTATAAACCCCGAAAGTATCAATAACAATGTTTAATCCTGAAGACTGTAATTGACATTATCCAGTCGAAAATGGAATGTCAATGAAATTTATTTTACAGACGTATGCTATCTTTATTATTCAAATCGGAAAAGATTTAGCAAGAAAGATCAATCATGTATACATCATTGATTATGAAACACTTTCTAACTGTGTAATTTTATTTAAACATCTCTAAAATGCGATACATTCAGCGGTGATATTTTTAAAATTATCACAAAATTACAATAATTTATTATATTTTAAAACTTCATCGAAAACAAATGAACTTTTTTAATTGAGAATTTTGTATCATATGTAATTTCAAAATTTTCTTTTTCAGTTTTGATTTCTTTTTTATTTATTTTGGCATGGCCTGTCCGACCTGAATTTAATATATGCTATACACTTTTAATAACTGGACTTCCCCAAATTGAATATTAAAATGTCCCACTGGTGTGTGGCATTCCTAAATTAGTAAATATTAAAAAGCTAAAATTTTACACTTTCTGTTTAACGATCTAGCCTTGCATCAGTTTTAAAGTATCAATGATTATCACAATCTGTGAGTACAAAATTTTTACATATAGTGTGTCTCAGATTGTTTTGTTTTTTTCGCTATTCAAAATTATCTTCACAGGCAGGTCTGAAGAATAAAACATCCTGGTCCCATTCGTAAACAAATTTACAAAAAAATATGAAATTGAATTAATATATGCCAAAATGAAAGTGCAAAATTGTATGGGAAGATATACCTGTACTACTTATATTCTCGTAGATTAGTTGATATACCTGTGTATTAGTAGAAGATTATCTGCACAACTTGTATGAGTTTCAAAAATTTTTGCTAAGAATAACAGATGACATAATATATTGAAAATATCAATAATCCTCTCAATCTTTAAACCTGAAGGCTGTATTTGATATAATCCAGTCAAAAATGTAATTTCGATAAAATTTATTTTATATGCATTTCATTATTATTTAAATCAGAAAAAAAATTAATAAAAATCGTCTACACAGTGTGACGAACCCGTCACTTTTTCAAGCCTATTTTCAGCCATTTTCAGAACAGTTTCAGAGTTCATACACCTTAAGACCGCCTGCATTGCAGTTTTTGGAAAACAAGGCTATAAAACTCTGTCATCGCAGTCTGATTTCGGAGAAATGCACCCAATTTGAGCCGTCATCAGAGAAGGGAGAACTAATCCCAGAGGGGAACGTTAGGTGGTCTATGATATGCAGAGCTTGGAAAAAGACATTCCAGAGCTTTGTCAGGGTGGTCCTCAGATTTTGGACCAGAATATATACACGAAAGGGACGCTTTTCGAGAGAGGCGAGACAATTTTCGTAGAGACAGGTTGCACGTTTGGTGCTCCTGATGCACAGGTTCTCGCCCTCACCAGAATGTTATTCTGTAACTTGTTGATATTCCTTGTCATGCTATAATAAAAGCTTATTTCTTTATCAACGATGCCTGTTTTATCTAGACTTGGAGAAAGTCATTATTTTCATGATCTTATCACTGATTCGAACTCACGAATTCAGAAGGGAACGGTTACTGGTATTTAGGTCGCCACATTTCACTTTATGTGTGCGGACCGGAATAACGCTACTGAGTCAACAACCATGCAGAGGCATAGTATCCAGCAGCAGAGAATGGTAAATTCATTACAAAATGGTATCCAGCGACGGCATACGTTACTAAATGGTGGCGAACGGATGGATTTATTACACACAGCATAAACACACTGGTTTTAAATCCGTTTTTAAGCTACATGATATCATTTCCTTCAAATAAATTTGCGGAAAAACATTGTCTGCATCATGCTATGTCTATGAAAGGTTTAACTGTGCGTTTTTTTAAAATTAATATCTAACTAGAAACATAGACTCAATTTGACGGGAAAATCGATTTTTAAAATTTGAATTATTCTTTTAGTTATTTAATGTTTTATGCGATTTCGACCAATTTTTTTCCCTTTTCCCCCTTTTTTCTCCACGATCCAGATGTCGTAGAAAAAAACAAATCCCACTACCGGAAAGAGCAGACAATTGCAAGTAAAAATATATCAATTTCAAATCTCAGAGACAATTTTTAATATTTTTTAAAGATTTTAAAACAAAAGTCACTTTTGGTTCAAAATAATGAACTTTCGTTTTTAAATCCTCACATCTGGAAAAGTTCCGTTGATTTCGACTAATAATTTACATTTTTAGAAAGCTCAAAGTTCAGGGATTCTTACAAGCCCAATCTGGTCAAGAAATAATTAAAATTGGCCGCAGCATCGGAATTTTAAAGAAGTCGTGATTTTAAATTTCTCGACGTTTCTCGGCTGACCAAAGAAGTTCCCATTTCTGAGCACCCGTTTCAATGGCGACGGTTTGTGTCTAGGTGGAGGGGACGTCACGGTTCTGAATATGCATAGCGATGGATGGGACAATTAAAAACCGAATTAGTGTTTGCTTTCCGTTTCCATGGAGATCGCGCTTCCGGTTTTAAATGAATTAGAGCTTAGCATATGTATCGTAGAAATTATTATATTTATATTTTAAATGATGGAACAATATGGATATTTTAATTTATGGATATTCTAATTTTATTGATATTTTAAATGATGGAACGAGGATGATGGAATTAAGAGCTTAGCACATGGTCATTATAAAATTTAAATTAGCACATGGGAATTGCACTCGGTAGGCCCGGGTTCGATTCCCGCCACTGCCAAAATTGCCGCCTTGTTCAGGCGGAGTACGATCACGTTAAACATGTGAGTCCGTAAGTCTTTCTGAGAGGGTTGGTGGTAGGGGAAGAAGGGTACGGTCCCTATGGATGCCTCCCCCACTGGGTTCAGGTCTACATTGGGTGGCACTACCTGGCCGTACAAATAGTTGGTAGGTCGCACCAGCGAGTTTGCCACGAATTTTCAATGAATTGCCAGAATTTTCAAGGGTAGAGAACAGGCTGATCGCCGAAGGCGGCTGGTTTAAAATAATGATTTGGGTGCCTGTACAGGGTGTCCCAAAAAGATTGAAACGTGCTTTAATTCTTTACCTGTTGGATATGAGTGTGCAATGTAAATTGCAAAAATGTTGAAAGTAAGGTAGGAAATAAGACTACGTTAATGAAATAGTCCTCCCATTAATTTTCAAAAAGTTACACTTTTTGAATTTTTATACGACTCCCTTAGACAAATTGCAGACGTGCTACCTCTCCGGATTTTGGCCGGAGACTCTGGATTTTTCGTTACTTCTCCGGCCTCCGGATTACTAACGAAATTCTACGTTTTTTTTTTTGTCTGAAATTTATCAATTAACCAGAAGTGGTATAATTCCTCGGAAACACAAATTTTCTGCTCTTTTAGCACTGATTTCTACCATTCCCGGGATCATAGTAAATCCATAAAATGCAAGGTAATGCCAATCAAATTAACAGAGATTTATGGCCGCGTGTAATGTAAATTAAGATCTGGATCGCTTAGTTTATGAAAGTAATAAATATACTTCGTCGAAGGTTGTCTAATTCAGCATAAATCGCTAAAATGTTATTTTGTTCATTAATTTCGCATAAACACTGCGATTGCGCAATTCAGTTTCTCATGAATCGCCGAGAGTACAATAGTATCTTTTTCTATTCATCTCAATCTTCTACATATTGCATTTTTGATTGACTAAACTAGCGTATTTTCATATTCTGATTAATTATGGTTAATTTCTTAATTATTTCCGCATAAACAGTGCGATTGCGCAATTCAGTTACATCGCGTTAATTGACGAGAGTATGTTATCTTTTTCCATCCATCTCCATCATTTAAATGTTGCATATTAGATCGACTAAACTAGCTTATTACTTTCCTTTATATACATAATGTATAAGGAAAGTATTGTAATGGAGTCAAAAATTCGAGTTCGAGTTTACGACGGGAGAGCACGTTTCAAGCATCCCTGATCACAAATCAAACATTTTTGAAGTGATGTGTGTGTGTGTGTGTCAGTGTCAGTGAGTCTGTAGAGATGATAACTGACGAACGAATGGACCTATTCGAACGAAATTTGGTACAAAAATCACAATCCGTAAACATTGGAAGCCTATTGTTTTTATACGCAATCGAATGTTCAGAACCCCCCTAAATTTTCGAGTGAAATTTTGAAAAATCGTCAAAAAATCAAAACCGCTAATAAAGTTACGCAAATAGACATTTCCTATGTAATTATTCATTAGAAAACGATTGACAAATTTTAGAACTCTGACATGAACCGTTCTCGAGATATTGCTCATTTTTAAAAAAAATTATCAAAAAGTTATATAAAATAAAAAAAATACATTTCCTATTGAGAAACATGTTCACTTTTCATATGTAATACCATGCGATAAATTGGGTGACATCATTCTTGTGGATCTAGCTCCTTCCATTCATGAAAAAGATACTTTGAGTAATACTTTTGTATTTGAATACCAATAGTCATTTATCTTCTGTAAGAATAACTTATTTCTCCATCCATAATGCTTGGCGAGATTTTGGCGGAATGTCGCCAACTTGGCGACATTTTTAATTGTTGCCAAATTAACAAAGATCTCCTCAAATTGTAAAAAATGACGCTAAATCAATGAAAATGACGACTAATTGAAGAAAATTCAATATCTTGGAAAGAATATAAGTATCTACTATAAGAATAACATATTTTTTAACTGTGAAAGTAGTAAATTCATTGCATTATATAAGGAAAGTCATGTGTTGCCTACATCAGATTATTTTATATTATGGCTAATTATTTAGGTTAATTTTTTAATTATATTTGCATAATACAAATTTTTCTATTTTGAAAAATAGATAGTATGAACTCTGAAGGGATATTTTCCAAAAAGTGGTATTAAAGCAACGATTTAGGCAAATAAAAAGGGAACCATTTTGGCAGGAATATAATTCTGTGCTATATATATATTTTATTAAAGATCAATATTTATTACTTTCTTTAGTGAAAACCTGTGTTTTACTAAACATAAATATTTGTTTTTATTATAAAGTAATTTTCACCGGATAAAACCTTTATATATATTTTTTGTTTTATAATTTATTGTCCTGAAATTTTATAAAATTGGTGTCCTGAAATTTCATATTCTACTAATACTATGCCTGATATTTAATGTAGTTTTTTTTTTGGGGGGGGGGGCATTAAGATTTAATAAATAATCAAGAATTAATATTATCAAGTTATTTTTTTTTTATAATTGTTTATTAACACTGTTTTAATTCAAAAAATAGTTTATGAATTTTTTTTTCAGGTAAGTTTAAAGCATAATGCATACCTATCAACTTTTATGCATTTTAACTGCTCTTTACGCTTTTATGCATATATTGCTATATTTTACGCATTTCCACATTTAATTGAATTTTTTAACATTACTAGGAAATCAATCTCCGGCAAAATTCGCCGGCATTTTTTGTTTGAAATTTATAATTAACCAGGCATGGTATATTATAATTCCTCGGAAACACAGATTTTCCGCTTTTTTAGCACTGATATCTACCATTCCCTAGATCGTAGCAAATCCATAATAAAATGCAGGGTAATGCCAATCAAATTAACAGATTTACGGCCGCGTGTAATGTATTAAGTTCTCGATCCCTTATTTTATGAAAGTAATAAATATACTTCTTCAAAGGTTGTCTAATTCAGTATAAATCGCTAAAATGTTATTTTGTTCATTAATTTTGCATAAACACTGCAATTGCGCAATTCAGTTTGTTCTCATGAATCGCCGAGAGTGCAATAATATCGTTTTCCATCCATCTCAATCTTCTAAATATTGCATTTTTGATTGACTAAACTAACTTATTTTCATATTCTGATTAATTATTACGGTTAATTTCTTAATTATTTTCACATAAACAGTGCGATTACGCAATTCAGTTACTCCGCGTGAATTGCCGAGAGTATGTTAGTATTTTTTTCCATCCATGTCCATCATTTAAATGTTGCATATTAGATCGACTAAACTAACTTATTTTCATATTATGACTAATTATTAAGGTTAATTTTCTAATTATATTTGCATAATATAAATTTTTCTATTTAAAAAATGGGTATGAACTCTGTGAAAGGATATTTTCCAAAAAGTAGTATTAAAACTGGTATTTCCAGAAAGTGGTATTTAGGCAAATAAAAAGGAAACCATTTTGGCAGGAATATATATGTCAGTGGATTTTTTTTTTTAAATTAAGATCAATATTTGTTACTCTCTTTAGTGAAAACCTGTGTTTAACCAAACATAAATATTTGTTTTCATTATAAAGTAATTCTCACCTGATAAAACCTTTATATATTTTTTGTTTTATAATTTATTGTTCTGAAATTTTATAAAATTGGTGTCCTGAATTTTCATACTCTACCAGTACTACCAGTACTATACCTGATATTTAATGCAGGTACTTGTACATAGTTAAATTCATTAGAAATGTCGTTTGCGCTTGTAGTTTAAAAAAATCATTATAAATGTCATTCACGCAAAATTTTACACATTCCAATTTTATTTTCCCAGGTTGGCAGGTATGATAATGTACTTAAATGGTATACAGTATTTTAATGCTTTAAGCAAATATTAAGTGTCATAAGTAAACAATATATTTACGACAAAATAGTCTCCTGCTTTTTCTGTTTGGAAAGTTGGCATGTCTGAAATTGGGTCAATCAGAAAATTTTTATTTTTAATGCAACAAGATCATTAAATAAAACCGGATATCTGTATCTTTAAAATCAACTGAATTATGATAAAGGAAAAAATCTGACTTATGCCACTTTTCCGGACCATGTGAAATGCTGTTTCATCAGTGAAAACACAGGGATCATAAACAAATTAAGGATGGAAATTGTTTAGATCAAAAATCTATATAAATAAAATTGAAAATCTGTCTGTCTGTCCCGTCATCACGGGAGGACGACTGAACCGAATTTGATGAAATTTTGTGGGTAGCCTTGAAATAGTCCCACTTAAAATTTAATCCATGTTTGGAGTTTCTACAGTTAGTGGTTCTCGAGATATTAGTAAAAACGAAATTTTCATTTGTCTCATCATAGAAGAACAGCTGAACCCAATTTGATGAAATTTTGCGAATAGCCCTGAAATAGCTCCCCATAAATTTAGCCCAAGTTTCGAGTATCTAAGACCAGGGGTTGTTGAAATATTAATGAAAAACGAAACTTTTTTTCCTAGGAGTTTTTTCTACTCTCTAACTCCGTGGTTTATCCAAACGAAAAGCTTGAAAATCGTTTGAATGTGAATTAAAACTTTATCTCTGAGTTTGATGGGCGATTTTTTGTGCTAATTAGTCACTTTCTGAAAACATGAATTGTTTGATACATGATTTAAATGTGAAATCTATCTCCATAGTTTATTTTTCACAAGCTTTGACTGAACAATGAAAAGTATAAAGAAATCAAAATGGTTATTTAATTTCTACAGTCTATTAGTTAATTTCTACAGTCTTAGTTACAGTCTTCAGGTTTAAACGTTATTATTATTGATATTTTCAAGTTATTATGCAATTGTTTTATTATGACAAAAATTGTTTAAACTCATTGTACATTGTACGAGTAATCTTCTACAGATACACGCGTTTATCTCAATTTCAATTTATTACATCATCTCTTTTATTTTGACAAAGATTTTTGAGACTCATTGTAATATGGGTAATCTACTAACACACTGACATATTTTCTAATCTGTGACAATATAAGTAGTACAGGGTTGCATATATTGATTCAATTCCTTTGTTTTTGTAAATTTTCTTACAAAAGGGGCCAGGATGTTTTATACTTCAGATCTGCCTGTGAAGATAATTTTGCATAGTGGGAACAGATATTCTTAAACTTCTCTTTAGGAGCAATAGATTTAATATTTTAACAGAATTTGCACATGATTGCGAATTATAAGTTTCTTTATTTTATATACTCCGTACGAAGAACGGGTATGCTGGTACGTTAATATGTGTCAAAATTTTTTATCACAAATGCATCTAAATAAAGCATTACAGAGACAGAGTATTTAAAGCAGTGGTACTCACTACGTGATAGAAGACCACTGCAAAATATGCATACATTGATAGAAGACCACTGATATAAAGGGACAAATTTTGTTACAAATACTAGAAATACAATTTGTGGGTTGAAAAAAAAATATACGATGATGTTAGTTTCTTAGTCCTACGTGTACAAATGATTTCTTCCAGGGCCAGATCTTTGATGAAATGAATTATTACGTCTTAATCTCCTCATCATCCGATAAACAAATGTATGTGAAATTTCAGGCAAGTTTGGATACCGATGTCCAAAATTCCGAGCAGTTTCTGCAGTATTTTTATTACACAGCAGGCTTCGGGAAATCGGTAAACCAGTTTTATCCGTCCTCGAAAATTTTTACCAGTCCTATGAATTTTTTTTCGCATTATATTCATTGTGTTTAAATACATTGCACAACAATAATAAATTAGAACCAACTGCCTCATAATGAAGTGCGATAACTGCATATCCATACACCTCCTTCACAACTCTTAACTGCCACGATCAAACTCACCGACGTGGAGTCTCTGATAAAGGACTAATCCCGACAGAATTCCGATCTATGGGTGGATGCAGAGGGGTAACAGATGTAAAGAATCTCTCCTCTTTCCAATGTTTGTTTAATTTGAAGGAGTGGTAAATAAATAATCATATAAATCCTCTTGTCCCTAAGCAGTTTAAACCTCATTGACACTCTTTGGACTGAATAGATGTTTCATACCTTAATTGCAGTTGTCAGGCAACTGGAACAAATGCCATAAATGAATTGTAAACATATTAGTTTTAAAGTTGAAACCAGAGTGGGGAAGAAAAGAAAATACTTCTGGCTGAAACAAAAAGAATCCATTCTAAAAATTCAAATTTGTTACATACTCCCATCTATTACAGCAAATGAAAATTTTATAGCTTGGATTTTAAAGAGTTAAAAGGGGATAGTGCTCTGCACAAGTTTGGGCTTAGGTCCCATAGGGCTCAATGTATTTCATTTTTTCAACCCGGGTTCCAAAACTAATTGGGTGATATTATTCATTTATATTCCCATAGGTCCTACAGACCGTCTGAACAACATACTAAAATTTCATTTTGATTAAGTAATTTTTACGGCAGTTATCATGCTAACGGACAGACAGACAGACGGAATGAACAAAGTCATAAACACTTTTCAACTTTGTTGTAAAGTGTTAAAAATAAATCGTCTGCATTTCATTCTTCAGTTTTTTAAAATTATTTTACTAGAATCATTGGAAACGGCTAAATTAGAGTTAAAGGAAAGAAAAAATCATTCTTCGTTTTGAAAAACTGTTAAATTTAAAAATCAAATACATACTTGCATTTGTTTATTTATTTGTTTTAATTGTTTCAAATAAAAATGGCATGTCTCAATTTGAAAAGTACTTAAGAATCTGTGATTGCATCTTGAGCTTATGTGGAATTCACAAAAATGTCTCCTATGTATTATCATCCAGTTTTATCTTTTTTAACACTTTACAACAAAGTTGAAAAGTGTTTATGACTTTGTTCACTCTGTCTGTCTGTCTGTCCGTTAGCACGATAACTGCCGTAAAAATAACTTAATCAAAATGAAATTTTAGTATGTTGTTCAGATGGTCTGTAGGACCTATGGGAATATAAATGAATAATATCATCCATTTAGTTTTGGATTGAACCCGGTTTGAAAAAGTGAAATACATTGAACCCTATGGGACCTAATTTTTCAAACATTTTTTGAGCAGATTTAAAATTTACAAATTGCATCGAAAATTTTAGGTAATATTCAAATTATCCCATAAAATAAAAAAAAGAATTTCAACAAAATATATTCAGTAGTTTTTTAAATAAAAATTGAAATAATAATTACACTTCTTATATGAAGCTATCACGTGACCATTATATGAAAAGATCGCGTAACTCACTTCAAAATGAAATATGCCATCCATCTGGTCTCAATATCGTGAGTTTTAAAGTTCTTTTTAATTCATATTGAGTGTTGTATCTGTCCTAAAGCCACTTTATTTTCACACAAATTCTGTGCATCTCCATACTGAAACAACGCAATTACAATATATTTGAGTTTAAATGATCATCCAAATTTGATTATCTCTACAGCGAAGCCTATTTTTCACTTATGTAAAATGTAAACAGCAAAATATGTAGAATGAGTTGTACAAGAATTGTTGCATTTCTTTAACGCAAAATTATTTAACTCATGGAGTCTGCATAGCTGATATGAATGAAATATTCATTGATTTTACAGAGAGAAGGACTGTTTTTTTTTTCGATGAAGTTTTAAGCATAGAGTTTAGTTACTTGTAGCTCCATGGTTTTAAATTTTTAAATAAAATAAATTATTATAGTATTGTAATAAATGAAATGAATGGGAAAATGTTTATGAATGAAATGCTGCTTTTATAGAGAGCCAGGCATGCTATTTTTTCTATGATGTCATTTGAATGCATTTCAATTGTTTTCGATGAAGTTTTCAAATATAATAAATTATTGTTGTATTATGATAATTTTAAAAATGTTACTGAGAAATGTATCACATTTTAGAGATGTTTAAACCAAGCAATTTATATTTCAATGCCGTCATTTGAATGAAATTCATTTTTTTTAGATGAAGGTTTAAGTTTTCAAATATAATAAATTAATGTAGTATTGTGATAAGTTTTGACATATTACCGAGGAATGTATTGCATTTTAGAGATATTTAAATAAAATTGCATTTAAGTTGGAAAGTGTTTCATATTCAATGCTTTAATCATGATTGATCTTTCTTGTGATATGTCACAAATTTACATTTCTAATTTGATATATGGTCCCCATTCACAATGTTCAATTTTCAATTAAATATAACTTGCTCAATCTTAAAGATAACAGATATGCGGTTTTTTACAAATTTTTTAACAATTTACAATATAGTTGAAAAGCATTTATGATTTTGTTCATTCTGTCTGTCTGTCTGTCCGTTAGCCGTCTGTCTGTCTGTCCGTTATGATAACTGCCGTAAAAATGAGTTTATCAAAATAAAATTTTAGTATGTTCAGACGGTCTGTGGGACCTATGGGAAGATAAATGAATAATATCACCCAATTAGTTTTGAATTAAAACCGGATTGAAAAAATGAAATACATTGAACCCTACGGGACCTAATTTTTCAAACATTTTTTAAGTGAATTTAAAATTCACAAATTGCTTCGAAAATTTTAGGAAATATTCAAATTGTCACATAAAACAAATTTCAGAAAAATATATTCAGTAGTTTTTTAAATAAAAATTAAAATAATTACACCCATTTACACCCATTATATGAACCGGCCGTCCAAATGGTTGCTCGTGTCCTTTGGATGAGTCGGACGGTCTGGGTCTTCTACCCATTATATGAAAAGATCACGTAACCATTATATGAAGAAATCACGTTTCCCACTTCAAAATAAAATATGGCATCCTTCTTGTGTCAAAATGATGATTTTTAAAGTTCTTTTTAATTTATATTTGGTATTGTATCCATCCTAAAACTGCTTTATTTTTGCTTAATTTCTGTGCATCAATGTTCTGAAACAATGCAATTACAATATATTTGAGTTTAAAAGATAACTTTGATTAACTTTGATTATTTCTACAACAAAGCCTAATTTTCACTTATGCAGATTGTAGAAACATTAATCTGTAAGATGAGTTAGAATTCCTGAATTTCTTTAATCCAAAATTATTTAGCACTGGAATTGCGGAGTCTGCAATATAGTTGATATGAGTGAAACATTGATTTTACATAGAGAACAGACAATTTCATAGCACACTTTTTCGGTGACGTTTCAAGCACAGAGTTAAAAACTTTTACCTCCATGGTTTAAAGTTTCTCAGTAAAATAAATTATTGCGATGAATAAAAGGAATAAAAGAAATGTTTATGAATGAAATTTTTACTGCTTTTTCAGAGAGCCAGGCAATTTATATTTCAATGACTTCATTTGAATAAAGTTAATTTTGTCGATTGAAGTTTTCAAATATAATAAATTATTGTGGTATTGTGATAATTTTAAAAATATTACAGCTGAATATTATCTCATTTTAGAGATGTTTAAATAAAATTGCACTGTAGTTGGAAAGTGTTTCATAATCAATGCTTTATGCATGATTGATCTTTCTTGTTTTTTAATGATCTTGTTACATTAAAAATAAAAAAATTCTGATTGACTAAATTTGTTTAAGGAGGTTTTACAAAAATTTAAAAAGTGTAACTTTTTTAATATTAATGGGAGAACTATTTCATTAATGTAGTCTTATTTCCTACCTTACTTTCAACATTTTTGCAATTTGCATTGCCCACTTATCTCCAACAGGTACAGAATAAGTGTGTTTCAATCTTTTTGGGATACCCTGTATATGTAATCATTTCAAAAGCATTTGATGCATTTGCAACAACATTTACATCTTTGGAATTTTAATAAAAAAAGTAACATTTATCTCATCCTTTAATTTAAATTCAGTAATCCCGGGTGCATACCGGTACTTGAAAACTTGGAAAGTACTTTGATTCTAGATGACAATTTTCAAGGACTTGAAAGTACTTGAAAATTCATATTTTCTTTGCTTCTTGAAAGTGCTTGAAAAAAGCAGGGATGAAAGTGCTCCACAGATCCATAGCATTGTGTGTTTTCCCTGAAAATTTCCCTGGAGTTTCCACTGTTCCTGAAAGTTTCCTAAACTCTTTTTTTTCCAAAAATCTCTTCAATAATAATAAACAATAACATCAGTTTGTTACTTATTTTTCCTTCCAGAAACACACACAACTTCATAATGAGGGGGTTGAATGGCATCTTTAAAAAAGGAAAAATTGCATGGTACTTGAAAATCCTTGAAAAGTGTTTGATATTTTTTAAGGGAAAGTATACTCACTCTGAAGAGGGAAAAGGTAAAAAATGCAAATGCCATCAAAGTCTGGACCCTATTATACGTTTTAACAAACTTTACAAGAGGGATATATATATATCATGAGTATGCATGGATATTTGCAATAGTTTGAATCTACTTTAAGCTGTAGGATTAAAGGATTTTAATGTGAGTTGCCTTCTTTGATATATAAGAAAATTTTTTCAACACAGTGAGTGAAAGTCCATCTAACAAGAAATTTTTATTTGTACAGCAAATAGTTCTTAGTAATTTTCCTTTAAAGTTATAATTGATTGAACTCACCATTTCTATATGTCCAATATCTAGAAATAGTCTACTTTGGTATACTATCGGCATAGATCTTCTTCGAGAACTGTAGACTTGTCTCTCTCTCTCTCTTTTTTTTTTTTTTTTTTTTTTTTTTTTTTCTTTCTTCTGAAAGCATATCAGCAAAGGAAAAAGTGGTAACCAAAATACACATGTAAAGTTTCCAAGTTATATTTTGCTGAATGAAGGCGATTGTGATTAATCACTAAAGTTTATTATACATTGTTATAGAATGAAAATTATTTAATTGTAATTAATGAAATTTCATTATCAATTGCATATGTTGTTATAAATTGATGAAAGAAATTCTTGATGTCTGAATATCTTTTTATTATTTTTAGGTTACCTCACATGGCATATGTGTTCCAATACTTCAGCTCTTATTAGGGTACCAAGGTAAATGAGCAAATGGTCGGCATTGATTTAATTTTAAATTGGATAGTTGCAGTTCACAGGTCTGCCCTTCGTTGTTTCTGTGATATGCCTTTTTGTGAGATAGAATAGTACTGATTACTTTCAGCGATAAATAATTTTCATTCATATGTTTTTGTCATTATTCTATTTTAAATATCCAGACTGTTTTGCAATATACTGCTGCACATATTTTCCTATTGTATTACCTCTACATTCAATAAATTGCCATTGATGCGGTTCCATAGTTTTCCTAGCTTAAGCATTCTTTGTGAATGTACTTAAATTTAATGAAAAATATTGTGGCAGACATTGTAATGCTTTCACTTCAAAGGTTCAAGTATTTTTCTAATATCTCAAATGTGAATGCATCATTTAATTCACAAAACCTTTGTTGAAGTATGATAATACTTTCCATTATGTCAGTGCTAATCTTTAAAATATTCATGTTTGAAAGTTTTTTACAGACTTTAAAAATTGTTCTGTGCCTCAACTGTTTTGGAAGATTGTCATAAAAAACAGTAATATGTATAAAAATGTTGGCAAGTTTAACTAGTGAGTTTGGTCATGAGTGTTTTGTAATGCAATATTCAGTGAAAATCCAGGTATTTTAGAGTTTGTTTAAAAACAATATTTTGCTCTTGTAGTTGAGTATTTAGTGAAATCAAGCATGAATGAATATATATATTGTACTAAACATTCTTTCATTAAACTTGCTTAGCTGAGACTATAACATGAATTATGGGGTAGCTACTAGCTAACTGACTAAAAACTTTTGCATTTGGTTAGAAAATTTTTGTGTTACAAATTGCCCTATTGATCCTAGTGATGTCAAGGTCCACTAGATAATTGAGTTATATCTTGAAATAGAACTAAAGGGAACATTTGGTAATTTTTTCATGCTTTGAATATATATATTGTAAAAGTCGGTTTTCTGTCTTATTTAAATTAAAATTTTGACATTTAAAAGTACTAAATTCTTTATTTCTTATTCTAGTTCTATTTAGTGTGCAGTGTTTTCAATATATGTTGTGTTTAAGTAATATTAGTAAAAGTTGCTAGTAATGAACAAAGATTGGCTAGTAAAACTATTGAATCTATTAGCCAGTGGCTACTAAACTTCTAAACCATAATTTAAGCTATATCTGAGACATAGCTCTTGTTTGTAACCTCATTGCAGTATGAGTTATTTAATTAATATACTCATTCTCTAACTTATGCATTTGACATGCTGTAGTTTGCTGTGTATACTAATATAAATGCTAGAAAAATGCACTAGCTAAAAGCTGAATGTAGTGTATATACTTCATGTTTTATTACTGTCTGAATATATGAATTGATAGTTTTTAGATATAAAGTTTTCTTTTAATTTTTGTAAAAGCAAAATTAGTTTCTGGTATCAGGTTCCCATGTCCTTTAAAAAGAGCTTACATTTGCTTTCAAGGCTCTTAAATGGCCTCGAAAGCAAATGTAAGTTTGGCCTTTAAGGCCCCTTATTTTACAGAAATGCTGGATCCCTATTCTGTATAAACCATTTACTGTTGCACTTGTGAAGTAATTAATTAATTTGAAGCTTGGTTCTTAAAATGCTTAAGCTCTAGGAAGTTCAAAAGATCTTTAATAATTTGCTACTGTTGAGAATTCCCATTGCACTCATGCTTAAGAGGCTTTTCTCTCTCGAACTGCTTGTTTCATTTATCCCTTGTTAGTCAATGCAAAATAGTCTCTTACCTCTTACTTTAGTTTTTAGGATTTTATTTATTTTTTCTGCCATGCCTAGGTGTTAAAAATTTACCCCCCTTTTTTTTTTAAATTTGCAAAATAGTGTGCTTGTTATATGTGTTTTAATGTGTATCAAAAAGTAATGCATTCATTCTACAAAAATATTAGAAATGATTCCAATTCTTTTATGGATTTTTTAAAAATGCACAAGCCTTCCTATTCTCAGCATCTATGCCCAGGACAAAAATTCTAAAAACTAATCGAAGTTGAGGTTAGGGACTGTATTCTATAGGTTAACATGAGGAAAATTAACAAGCAGCTAGAAAAATATCTTTTTTATACCAATAATACACAAATGCTTATTCTAGAAGTTGTGGGCACCATTGTGAAATAATACTAACAGTAACACTTGTCTGTATTATCAAGCATGAATTTTTGGTGATATAAAACAACATTACCAATATCTTAAGTTGAAAAAAAAATTATAAAGCCCTAATATTCAAATTTTGTTTAAAAGCATTATATTTACGTAATATGTAGTATTTTCTAACTGTTGTATGTTTTGTAATTTTTGATAAACTTTATAAGAATCAGGATTTGGAGTTGTTTTCTAATAGAAAGTTAAGCATACATATTCAATACCATTTGATTGTAATTAGCTTTTGATACAAAATACATTCTCATTTATGTTACTAAATAAAAGTTAAGGATGAAGTAGTAAAAATAACTGCTATACTGTGCAAGCAGAGCTCAAATTTGAGATACACTTTTCAATAACATGTTTTGATTATTCTTTTTATGCAATCATTTGCATAAAATTCATTTGTATATGATCCGACAGTCAACATATTGAGCAAAAATTTGGTTAGGTGTGTAACTTATTAGGCAAGTACAATTTTTTTTTTTTTAAGTTTCCACATCTCTAAAGGTCTTAAAATGTGTGAAGTTTCATTTTTGGAGATGGCTTGAAATTAATAGTTTTCATTAATCCTTAGAAAAGTTAATTTTTGATAAAATATCTAGATTTTTTTTTCTTTTTGTGTTTGAGTATTGTATTCATCAATGTTTGAATTGTATGTATAATTTTTTATAGATGCCCTTCAGGCAGACCTTTTGCAACTTTGTTAATTTTAAAATTGGAAAATATTTTGAAGATATTCTAGCCAAACTTATATCAACACTTTTGATTTATACTTGAAGCATGAAATATTAATATAATTGAGGAATCACTGACCTGAAGTAATCTATGCAAGTGGAATCCTAGTACATGATTAGAGGAGAATGTGTTTAAAAAATAATCTTAAAAATGTTCTAAAAGTAAAGTAATTTTTGTATACTACTTTGTGTCGATGTGCTTATAACAAAATATTTTATGCAATATATTATGCTTAATTTTTTAGTAATAATTGCATTATTAATACGATGTAAGTTTATGCATTACACGAAAGTAACTTGTACCAAATGATGTCCAATTCAGGCATTGCATTGTAATCTTAAAAATTTGAAGGCTTTTTTTTTTTCATTTTATTAAGTATAATGCTGATATTTTCATTTATATCATCCTTATAAATAAATGTCTTGTGTTGTGTATTTTTTACCATTTTCAAACACTTAAATTTTTATTTGTTTAAAAGATTTCCAGTGGGGTATTTATTTTAAAATGGCAACATCTTGTTGTTGCAACCAGCAGTTACTAATTTTCACAAATTTTGCTAATTTCACATAGCTTTTGGTTAAAACTTTATGCTTCTCATCTGAAAGCCATCTGTAATATGTTTAATTTGTGTAATATATTTTAAAATAAAAGAATTGCCAACATCATGTTTCTTTTGTATTGCTATGTATATGCAATTTTGTACTCTTAATTAATTAAAAGTCTTTCTTTTAGTGTGCGGTCTCTTTAAAAAAATGCTTTTATAAATCAGGATATACCAAGGAAGTTAAATGTTTTCAAATCTTATTTATAATGTAGTAATTTATATAGAGTTATTTTTAGTTTATATTCTTAGGGTGTTAAAATATTCATTTTAAGAGAAAAAAATTTCATGGCCAGCCAAAGCTCTGCAAAACACTTGTCAAAAATCTCTAAATATTTGCTGTTATTGCTAGGGTAATTTTATTTAACATTACCTTAGCATAGGTATTAAAACATATTTCCTGGTGTTTATATAAAATAACATTCAAATTGACAATTCCGTACCTAATATAACATTAACAACCTTAGTGTATGAATTAGTACTGTATTACAATCTTACAAGTAGATTAAAATATGAATTTCAATTTTTTTTAAAGATATATATCATGCTTTTTTATTGTCAGAAGATAAAGAAAATTTGTTAACAAAATATGTTGTTTGTCATTATGTTGTGTCTCGCTGAACGTGGTCAGCTATTTGATTTTGTAAGTTATGGAAAACAGTTTCTATTTTTGTGAACAACGGACATAATTTCATGTGTAAATTGCTGTGCATTTATGGAGTACAAAAGTACTTTGCAAAGCCCATATACCTGCGGCATTATCACTTAACTGATATATACTTATAAAAGGTTAAATTTATGCCCAAAATTAAGCTATACTGCCCTAATTTTCAGATGTGATCAATAGCAAACAGTAAAAAATTTGTCTATATGCAGTAATTTGAAATAAACAAAACAAAGCATTACTTTTGTGATGTTTACTTTGTTAGTAGTAAAAGTAAATTCCAAACAAAAACACCATGTACTAACTATTTCTGGGGATCCAAAAGTATTTATTTTAATACATTTTTAAATCAAGCAATTTGAAGTAAAACAATTTTATCACATGTTTTATTAATAAATATTTTAGTAAAATAGCGATTGTTAAAGTGCACAATCATATATACAGTTCACATTCCGTGCAATGTTGATATCCTTTCTGTCCATTCCAATCTTCAAATAATCCGAAATTTTGGGAAAAAGAACTATTATATTTTTTACATTGTGTTTAAAAATGATTAATTATTTTCTTAGAAAAATAATTTTTTACTTAAAGAAAAAAAAATCAATTTCTCAATTCAGTTTGTATTTTCTACATCAAAGATAAGCCAAAAGTATCCATTTCTACCCATGTTTTGTTTTAAACTAATTCTATTTAAATAAAGATCAATCATGCATAAAGCATTGATTATGAAACTCTTTCCAACTGCAATGCAATTTTATTTAAACATCTCTAAAATGTGATACATTCAGTATTATTATTTTTAAAAATATCATAATATTACAATAATTTATTATATTTGAAAACTTATTGAAAAAACAAATTAACTTTATTCAAATGAGGTCATTGAAATATAAATCGCCTGGCTCTCTATTATGAAAAAGCAGTATTTCATTCATGCACTTTTATTCTATTCCTTTCATTCATCACAATACTAAAATAATTTATTTTACTTAATACCATGGAGGTAAAAGTAATTTAACTCTATGCTTAAAACTTCATCGAAAAAGTCTTCTATAAAATTATCTACTTCTCTATATAAAATCAATGAATGTTTCATTCATATCATCAACTATATTCCAGACTCCAGAGCTAAATAATTTTGAGTCAAAGAAATTCAGCAATTCTTATACAACTCATCTTACAGTTTGATGTGTTTACATTCTTCATAAGTAAAAATTTAGCTCTGCTGTAAAAATAATCAATTTGATGATCATATAAATTCAAATATATTGTAATTGCATTGTTTCAGAATATAGATGCACAGAAATTAAGCAAAAATAAAGTGGTTTTAGAATGAATACAACACTATATATAATTTAAAAGAGAACTTTAAAAATCATGATGTGACATAAGATAGATGCCATATTTTATTTTGAAGTAGGTCACATGATCTCTTGATATGATATGTGAGTGTCCATTATTATTTTAATTTTTATTTAAAAACTACCGAATATATATTGCTGAAATTTTTTTTATATTTTTTTGGAATAATTTGAATATTTCCTAAAACTTTCAAAGCAATTTGTGAATTTTAAATTTGCTTTAAAAATGCTTGGAAAATTAGATCCCATAGGGTTCAATGTATTTCATTTTTTCAACCTGGGTTCAATCCAAAACTAATTGGGTGATATTATTCATGTATATTCTCCTAGGTCCCACACACATCTGAACGATATACTAAAATTTCATTTTGATACAGTCATTTTTACGGCAGTTATCATGCGAAGTGACTGACAGACAGAATGAACAAAGTCATAAACACTTTTTAACTATGTTGTAAAGTGTTAAAAAACAATACCTTCATTTCTTTAAATAATGTTTTATTGCTAATATTTTGGTAAAATATATTTTTTAAAGTGTGATTTCACACACTTAGTTCTTCCTTCCCGGCCGTCCAACTAGTTACTCTAAGTCCTCTGGACGAGTCGGACGGTCTGGGTCTTCAACACACTTAGTTCTTAAATGCTATTATATTTCTGTGCAAACCTCAATAATTGATTATTTGATTTTACATGTATGTTCAATTTTACGTGTAGTTGAATTCTGAACAGTATTTTCTTCTCAATCATCTTGCACCTAATCTTTTTGCTTAATAAAGGAAGATATCTGTACTCGGGAAATCTGAGCCTCGTACGATCATGCATGGTTCGCACTCTTCGTACTCTTTAAAAAATTTTATTCTCTTCTTACTTTTTTGTTTATTTTCATATATTATACCAATTTGGATAAAAAAAATCTTATATCCCATGGAATTGATCCCTATTTCTTTTTTGTGCTCTTAACCCTTTGTGGACAACAGACGTGTCCGCATGTCGACTGAAACTGCTTTCGAAGATGGTACTCATGCATTCACATCCAGGAAAAATTTGCTCTAAAGGTCGACTAACATCAATGTTCGTTTTCGTATGGAATGTTTTTGTTTGAATTTATTTGAATACTAGATGGTGCTAAATATCCATTCTAATATTTACAACGTATTTTGCTAATACTTGACCTTGGTATAATGAATCATCATTTCATATAGAGTGGTAAAACATAGTTTTGTAATATAAACAAATATCATTTCTTGTAGACTCTGCTATGTTATAATTGAGTATTGGTTCTCGTTTTGATTTTAGTTTAATGATTGCGTTGGTGAATTATTGGAATGTAAGAGAGTATTTTCTTTCAAGTTTGGGTTTTAGAAGAATGTGTGGTAGTGAATTTTTTAGGTTATCTCGGATAAAAGTATGACTGGGTCAAGACTTTTTTACATATAGAAGGATATACTTGCATGGTAATCAAACAGGATAGTTTTGAGAATGCAGATAGTGAAGATTTGTGGAACTTTGTGATATTTCTGAAGAGCACATGGATAGTTTTTATGAATGCAAAGATTGCAATGTTGGTCTGTGCGTGAATACATGTTTTGAAATACATTATTGTAAAAGGCATATAACTTAGTAACAAAGATATTTTCTTCTTAAAAATTGTACGTAATCTCTTGGAATGCTGTGTTCAATGGGCGATTTTTAGTGAATTTTTTTCCCGGAGTTAGGTTTAGTGCAAAAAATGTGCCGTCTTTTGAAAACAGTTCGGAAGCAAAACGTTCAGTCCTTTATTCCGCAGCAGTTCCAAAATGCCACTGTCCGCAAACGGTTAAGAGGTATGCAACAAATATTGGCAACACATATTCACTTACATTTGATAAAACTACTACTGCTTGGGTAAAAAAGTCAATGTTATATATAATTATTTATGTATGGTATTAGTAATCGAAAAATATGGTTGAATGTGCTTTATTTAATAAGTATATTTCTAGGGCATGCAACAATAGAAATAGTGAGACTGAAATTTTGAAACAATATCAGTTGCTCTTAATAAACTTACCATATCGTTAAATGGCTCTTATTAATAAATTGGTGTTAAAGAAATTAAATTTTGAACTGCAAATAATTAGAAAAGCAGAACTCCTAGATATTGGCTCATGTTCTCAATGTAATATTAAAAGGTTTGAAATTTTTTGGATATAGACATGAGTTTGCCATTGAATTGTTTTTCTTTTTCAAAACAAGTGCTGCACGACAGGAAGATTTTGCTGGAATTTAGTCTTTTTAAATGTTGAAATTTCTTGTATGTCAAGTTAATTTGCTTACCATCAAACCAGTGCTAAAACACATCATCGAGCAATATAGTGTTACTTTGGAACATTTCCTACAATTTTTCAAAAACGAACACAGTTGTGGTAATATTTCATTAAATGCTCGATATAAAAGAATAAGGCAGTAGGTCATTTCATCAGAAATCACATTAAAACATTTGGTTGCATGACCATTTTTAAAAATTTTTGTATTTTGCACAGTTTTGTATTTTTCTACAATTGTTTAAAAAAAATGTTTGTATTTTCCTACATATTTTAATAGATGAAAAACAACTTTATTTTTTTTTATCTAGATTGTTTATCTACTATGTCCATTTTTACAACATGGCAGGATCCAAATTTGAAGAATTTTAATGTTCGTGCAAATATAAATATCTTGGAACTCAAAAGAATTAGATACTTGGAATTAAACTATTTTACAGGTCTTAAAGTGATCTACATTTCATGCCATTGTAAAGTTTGTATAATTGCAACCTGGGTGCCCAAAATTCGGCATTGCAAAAATGCCATTTTTAAGCCTTTTAAAAGGTATGAAAGAACCAATTCAGAAATTTTACTGTATTTTACTCTACTCCCAATGTTTTAGATAGAGAGATTTCAAGACGAGAACTTTCTCTTTTTTGTTTTATAACATTCCAAAAATGGTGACTTTTTCCAAATTTATAGATATTTAAGCCTTAATATTTCTGGTGGGGGAACTGGGAAAAATCTGAAACGTAGATTCAAGCACTACATAATAACCGATTGTAGTAAAAAAAATTTAAAAGGAGTTTTAGGCTTTTCTAGTTTTATTGAGTGATGAGTAAGGCCTAAAACTAACACATCTTAATTTTCACTTATCCATAAAGTTTGATACCTTTTATTAAAATAGTCATTGTACATCCATAATATTTTATTACATTGTCTGTAATTTGGTATCTCTGTCCTGTAGGCGTATGAAGTTTCAGAGGTGTGTGTTTTATCAGTACTTTTGATAGAGAAACCCATGAAGCATTGGGTGACTTTTGAAAAGATATTCTTGGATCTGGAGGCTTGAAAAACTGTAGATATAGGACTTCATTATAAAAAATCATTTTTTTTAATTTCAGCAAGCCACTACTCTGTCATAAATACAAGTTACTACTGGGATATCTATGTATTCCAAAGATACATATATATATGTTTGGTAACATCTTATGGTGGACTTTCTGAGTGGTAAAAAAATGTGCTTTTCTCGTGTTTGAGGTACAGGTTTACATTTTTCAAATTTAGGTTTCAACATTTTCTCATTTAATTTCACTTCCTCCATTGAAACAAAGATGTAGGATATTCCTTTGTTTCTACTACAGAAAAATAATTTAAATCCTTTGGGTAAAGATCTGATTTTCATAAACTCTTTGCAAGCTTGCTTTTTCAGCTTCCCTTTTTGTAGTACCCTCTACTTCTTCACAGGCATTTTTCCTATGAGCAGAAGCAAAAAGAATTTTTTATTTGATATACTATAGGCACACTGAGTTAATAGATTTGTACGATCTGTACTTACCCACTGTTTATAGCAGTTTCTTCTAACATCTCGATCTCATCCATTTCCTCTGTGAGGAAATCAAATATAATTTGTTCTCTAGGACAGCCAGAACACTTATCCATCATACACTCATATATATCTATGTTATAAGTCAATAGTTCTAATATATATTTATAATTAACGTTGAAAATTGCCCCCTCCAATATTAGTTTCAAATTCTGGTGGTGCACACAGATACAAACTGTGAGTACTTGAGGAACCTGATGAAACACACCATTTTGGCCTGTATGCACGAAATGTAAACAAACCTATGAAGATAGGTAAATGTTCTTAAATAAGCTTACAGTTTTCGTAAATTACATAGAATTGCCTATGCTCTTTGACAATGTTTCTTACCAGGACATCCTACAGTTATCCTATAGTTATTGCAAATAGCTTTTTTGAAATAACATTTTTCTTATCAAAAGCAAATTACATATGCAAACTCGTTGAATACGTGCATCCAGTTCGGTGTGAAAATATGCTTTTTGCCATTCAGTAAGCAATAACATGAGTAAATTGAAATTATATTGTTTGATTGCATGCATGTCGAAAATCCAGAGCTCCTGACTGACCCAAAGGTTTATAGCAGCAGTTTGGTTGGACGGCGATTGCATGCATGTTGAAGACCCAGACCGTCCGACTCGTCCTGAGGACTTGGGCAACTATTTGGACGGCAGGGATTGCATGCATGTTGTTGTTGAAACCCAGACCGTCCGACCTACCAGAAAGGTGTAAGGTAACTGTTTGGACGGTCGGGAAGTGCCACCCAATTTAGACCGGAACCCAGTGGGGGAGGCATCCACAGAGACCGTACCCTCCTTCCCCTACCACCAACCTCTCGGAAGGACTTTCGGACCCACATGTTTAACGTGATCGTACTCCGCATGAACACGGCGGCAGTTTTGGCAGTGGCCGGAATCGAACCCCTGCCAACCGAGTGCAACTCCAGCACGCTAACCAATGGGCTACCGCGCCCCGGATTTCATGCATGTTGTTGAAACCCAGACCGTCCGACCTACCAGGAAGGTGTAAGGTAACTGTTTGGACGGTCGGGAAGTGCCACCCAATTTAGACCGGAACCCAGTGGGGAAGGCATCCACAGGGACCGTACCCTCCTTCCCCTACCACCAACCTCTCGGAAGGACTTTCGAACCCACATGTTTAACATGATCGTACTCCGCATGAACACGGCGGCAGTTTTGGCAGTGGCTGGAATCGAACCCGGGCCTACCGAGTGCAACTCCAGCGCGCTAACCAATGGGCTACCGCGCCCGGATTTCATGCATGTAGAAGACCCAGACCGTCCGACTCGTCCAGAGGACTAAGAGCAACTATTTGGACGGCCGGGGATTTCATGCATGTAGAAGACCCAGACCGTCCGACTCGTCCGGGGGACTAAGAGCAGCTATTTGGACGGCCGGGAAAGGATTTCATGCATGTGTATTCATATATTAGCTTAGTAGAGCTGTAGCCTGAATAACTACGCATGACGGCCGTCCAAATAGCTGCTCTTAGTCCCCCGGACGAGTCGGACGGTCTGGGTCTTCTACATGGATTTCATGCATGTTGAAGGCCCAGACCACACGACCAACCCAAGGGTTTATGGTAACAAATTGTGTGGCCGGGAAAGGATTTCATGCATGTGTAGTTATTCAGGCTACAGCTCTACTAAGCTAATATATGAAGAAAAGCGTTAAATCAATTCAGAAATTTAATTCTGTAATAAGAATGTAGGGTTTGGTTTCTTATAAAATGTAATTGAATAAAGTTAAATGCTAAAATGTAATTTTAGAAGTTGTGAAACTCATGCAAAATCAATGAAATGATAACTAATTCATGAAAGTTCAATATCTTGCAAAGAGCATAAGAATAGACTATAAGAATAACCCGTTTCTCCGTCTGTTCATAGCGCTTGGCGAGAAATATAGCGGGACGTCGCCAACTTGGCGACTATTTTAAATGTTACTAAAATGATAAATATATCGTCAAATTGATTAAAAGGACATCAAAATGGAAAGTAATGTTTTGCAAATTCTGATTTTCGTTCGTATGACGGGCATATCTTCTAGTATACAGGGTGTCCCAAAAATATTGAAACGCGCTTTAATTCTTTACCTATTGGAGATAAGTGGGCAATGTAAATTGCAACAAGAAAGATCAATCATGCATAAAGCATTGATTATGAAACACTTTCCAACTTCAATGCAGTTTCATTTAAACATCTCTAAAATGCGATACATTCCTCTAATATTTTTAAAATTATCACAATACTACATTAATATATTATATTTGAAAACTTAAAAGTTCATCGAAAAAAATGAACTTCATTCAAATGACGTCAATTAAATATAAATCGCCTGGCTCCTCGGTAATATTTTTAACATTATCATAATACTACAATAATTGATTATATTTGAAAACTTCATCAAAAACAACTGAAATTTATTCAAATGACGCCATCGAAATATAACACGCCTGGCTCTCTCTTTAAAAGCAGCATTTTATTCATAAACATTTTCCCATTCATTTCATTCATCACAATACTATAAAAATCTGATGTAGGCAGCACATGACTTTCCTTATATAATGCAATGAATTTACTACTTTTGCAGTAAAAAAAAAAGATAATTTTTATAATACTTATTTATATTCTTTCCAAGATATTGAATTTTCGTCAATGAGTCTTCATTTTTCATGTCGTCGTCATTGATTTAGCGTCATTTTTATCCATTTGGCGAGCTTTTCGTTAATTTAGCAACATTTAAAAAAGTCGCCAAGTTGGCGATATTCCACCAAATTCGTCGCCAAAATCTCGCTAAGCGTTATGGACGAAGAAATAAGTTATTCTTACAGCAGATAAATGACTATTGGCGTTCAAATACAAAGTAGTATCTTTTTTCATGAATGGAACGAGTTAGATCCACGAGAATGATGTCACCAAATTTATCGCATGGTATTACATATGAAAAGTGAACATGTTTCTCAATAGGAAATATATTTTTTTTATTTTATATGACTTATTGATAATTTTTTTGAAAAATGTGCAATATCTCGAGAACGGTTCATGTTAGCGTTCTAAAATTTATGGCAATCGTTTCCTAATGAAAAATTGCATAAGAAATGTCTATTTGCGTAACTTTATAACTTTATTAGCAGTTTTGATTTTTTGACGATTTTTTCAAAATTTCACTCGAAAATTTAAGGGGGTTCTTAACATTCGATTGCGTATAAAAACAATAGGCTTCCAGTGTTTATGAATTGATTTTTGTACTAAATTTCGTTCTAATCGGTCCATTCATTTGTCAGTTATCGTCTCCACAAACTCACTGACACACACACAGACATCACTTCAAAAATGTTTGATTTGTGATCTAACATCTGCTTGAAACGTGCTCTCCCGTCGAAAACTCGAATTCGAATTTTCGACCCCGTCACAATACTTTATATACATTATGTATATAAGGAATATTATTTCCTTATATACATTATGTATATAAGGAAAGTAAAAAACGCGCAATTAGCCCCCCCCCCATCAAATTTTTCCCTATAAATTTTTCGTGGGGTTTGATCAAACGTTGGATTTGTTGTAATAAATCTGATCTAACGATTGGCATAAGCAGTTTGTAAAAATAATGAAGAGGGGCCGACTCCTTTCTGTTTCCCCCATAACGTTGGAATGAGACTTGATCAAACCATGGTTATTGTTGATCAAATCTGATCTAACGATTGGTATAGACAGTTTGTAAAAATAATGATGAGGGGGGGGGGGGCTAACTCCTTTTTTGTTCCCCCCATAACATTGGAATGAGACTTGATCAAACGATGGTTTTTGTTGATCAAATCTGATCTAACGATTGCCATAAGCAGTTTGTAAAAATAATGATGAGGGGGGCTGACCCCTTTTTGTTTTCCCCCATAACTTTGGAATGAGATTTGATTAAACGATGATTTTTGTTGATTAAATCTGATCTAACGATGCTCTAACCGCACGTTCCATTTTTTATGTATTTTGATGCACTTAAAAAAAAACCGCACAGTTAGCCCTCCTCTATCAGTTTTTTCCTTATAAATTTTTCGTGAGCGTTGATCAAACGATTGTTTTTGTTGATCAAATCTGATGTAACGATTGGCATAAGCAGTTTGTAAAAATAATGAAGAGGGGGGGGGGGCTGACCTCTTTCTGTTTCCCCCCAAAACGTTGGAATGGAACTTGATCAAACGATGGTTATTGTTGATCAAATCTGATCTAACAATTGGCATAAGCAGTTTGTAAAAATAATGAAGAGGGGACGGCTCCTTTCTGTTTCACCCATAACGTTGGAATGAGACTTGATCAAACGATGGTTATTGTTGATCAGATCTGATCTAACGATTGGCATAGACAGTTTGTAAAAATAATGATGAGGGGGGGGGGCTAACTCCTTTTTTGTTCCCCCCATAACATTGGAATGAGACTTGATCAAACGATGGTTATTGTTGATCAGATCTGATCTAACGATTGGCATAGACAGTTTGTAAAAATAATGATGAGGGGGGGGGGGGGCTAACTCCTTTTTTGTTTCCCCCATAACATTGGAATGAGACTTGATCAAACGATGGTTATTGTTGATCAGATCTGATCTAACGATTGGCATAGACAGTTTGTAAAAATAATGATGAGGGGGGGGGGGGCTAACTCCTTTTTTGTTCCCCCCATAACATTGGAATGAGACTTGATCAAACGATGGTTTTTGTTGATCAAATCTGATCTAACGATTGCCATAAGCAGTTTGTAAAAATAATGATGAGGGGGGCTGACCCCTTTTTGTTTTCCCCCATAACGTTGGAATGAGATTTGATTAAACGATGATTTTTGTTGATTAAATCTGATCTAACGATGCTCTAACCGCACGTTCCATTTTTTATGTATTTTGATGCACTTAAAAAAAAAACGCACAGTTAGCCCTCCTCTATCAGTTTTTTCCTTATAAATTTTTCGTGAGGGTTGATCAAACGATTGTTTTTGTTGATCAAATCTGATGTAACGATTGGCATAAGCAGTTTGTAAAAATAATGAAGAGGGGGGGGTTGACCTCTTTCTGTTTACCCCCATAACGTTGGAATAGAACTTGATCAAATCTGATCTAACGATTGCCATAAGCAGGTAAAAATAATGATGAGGGGGGCTGACCCCTTTTTGTTTTCCCCCATAACGTTGGAATGAGTTTTGATTAAACGAGGATTTTTGTTGATCAAATCTGATCTAACGATTCTCTAACCGCACGTTCCATTTTTAAGGATTTTGATGCACTTAAAAAAAAAAGCACAGTTAGCCCTCCCCTATCAGTTTTTTCCTTATAAATTTGTCGTGAGGGTTGATCAAACGATTGTTTTTGTTGATCAAATCTGATCTAACGATTGGCATAAGTAGTTTGCACTAACGTTAATGAGGGGGGAGGAGCTAGCTGTGCACTGGTTGACTAATTTCCAGTTTCTGTTTACTTTTTCTTGATTCTCTCGTGAACCATATAGCTTACCATTTTATTTATTTATGTTTTTGACATTGAAAAACTTGACTGTTTCAACATTTCTTATGGTTTTAGACTATTTTAATAAAAGCTGATAATCCAATTCAACGTTTCTAGAAATCAGCGTTAAAACTGTAACCTGAAAAAAAAATGCCTTTTAAATATGAATTTTGTAGTGAGGAAAGGTTACTGGTTATAGAATAAAGTAGATTAAAACTTGCAACTGCTTATAAATTAGATATTTTTAAATGGTTCTAGTAAATACGTAGGGTAGTATTTAAGTTTTTAGGCAATAATACACAAAATATTTTTGTATGGAAATAAATCGTTTTATTGCTTTATAAATATTCGCCTTTAGCATCAAAAATGCTGTCATTCCAATAAACAAATTTTCAAAACAGTTATGCCATTCAGAAGTTGGTATGTGTAGCAGAAATGTGATTTATAAGCTTCAACTGTTTCTTATGGGCTGCTAAATCGTGGACCACGCATTTTATTTTTAATTGTTGAGAACAAGAAGTATCATTGGGTGCTAAATCAGGCGAATTAGGACAATTACTCGTCAAATCAATTTTTTATGCTTCAAATGTTTAATAATTTGAAATGCAGTATGTGAGCTTGCATTGTTATGATGAAGAAAGATACTCTGTTTCGCATTATTACTTTCCTAATATACAATAACGTATAAGGAAAATATTGTGACGGGGTTGAAAATTCGAATTCGAGTTTTCGACGAGAGAGCACGTTTCAAGCATCTCTGACGAATCGAATATTTTTGAGGTGATGTGATGTGTGTATCAGTGAGTCTGTGGAGACGATAACTGACGAACGAATGGACCGATATGAAGGAAATTTGGTACAAAAAGTACAATCTGTGAATACTGGAAGTCAATTGTTTTTATATTCAATCGAATATTCAGAGCCCCCTCCCCCCTAAATTTTCGAGTGAAATTTTGAAAAAATCAAAACCTTTAATAAAATTACGCAAATAGATATTTCTTATGTAATTGTTCATTAGAAAACGATTGACATAAATTTTAGAACGCTAGCATGAAACGTTCTCGAGATATTGCATAATTTAAAAAAAAGTTATAAAAAAAATCATATAAAATAAAAAAAATATATTTCCTATTGAGAAATATGTTCACTTTTCACATGTAATATCATGCGATAAATTTGGTGACATCATTCTCGTGGATCTAGCTCGTTCCATTCATGAAAAATGAAAAAATATACTTTGAGTAATACTTTTGTATTTTAAAGCCAATAGTCATTTATCTGCTGTTAGTCATGTGCTGCCTACATCAGATTTTTTTTTTAAATTTTTTTTTCTGATTTCAGCAACTATTTATGGTAAACAAATTGTATTAAAAAAAAAAAATTGGCGACTTTTTAAAATGTTGCTAAATGTACGAAAATCTCGCCAAATGGATAAAAATAACGTTAAATCAATGAAAATGACGTCTAATTGACGAGAAAATTCAATATCTCGGAAATAATATAAATATCTGCTATAAGAATAATCTATTTTATTTTACTGTAAAAGTAGTAAATTCATTGCATTATATAAGGAAAGTCATGTGCTACCCACATCACAGATTTTCTTTTTTTTTTTCTGATTTGAGCAACTATTTTTGGTAAACAAATTGTATTCAAAAAATATATATCTCTCCAGTTAAATTTATAAGCAAGTCTACACTGTTTGGATTTTTTTATTGGAAAATCAATGGTTAAAACACTCAATGGCAGCGAAGAACCAAACACAGATCTAGTGTTCTCATATTTATAATGAATCAATTTTTTGAAAGAAAAATTGATTTTATCAAATGCCCAATGAAATTGATTGACTATTACATAGTTCAATTAGTTGCTGCTCTCGTTTTGTCTTACGACCCCAAAATCCTTCCCCTTAACGACGCCACTGCTGTCACATTTCTATCATGATTTACATCGTATTCCATATCGTAAGATGTTTCATATCAAAAATCTGATGTAACATAGTTCAGGAAATGTAATACTGATATATTTATTTACGCAAAACGTTTAATACACAATTCATCAACCCATCTGTACAAACCACTTTAAATATATTTCTTAATCCTTCATTTGTTACAGATGTCAATTATAAATGTTGACGTTAAAATGAAGTAATCAATCCAATTTTGACATGCCTTCAGTCAGTGCAGAAATAACTTAAAATTGAAGTAATTTCTGCAAGCATGGTACAGATATGATTGTAGTGCTGCTCATTCTCTAATGTCACTCATTGAAATTAGTTATGTTGTATAAATATTGATGCTCAAAATGTCGCAGGAAAGTTATTGCAATGGATGAAATTAATGAAATTCTAAAGTTATCGCAAATACATTGTGCTCTTTTCAGTTGCAATTCTAAAGCATCGGTTCATTCAATTTTATGGAATTCCACGCTCCAGGGTCGCACATACAGATTCAATCATACAGGGTTCGCCACACTTTATGAATTTAATAAAAATCGTCTGCTGTATAAATTCATTGGGCTTATTTCTATTGCATAGCAGCATGATATAATACTTTAAAAAAAATCTGATGTGAGTAGCACATGACTTTCCTTATATAATGCAATGAATTTACTACTTTTACAGTAAAAAAATAAATTATTATTATAGCAGATATTTATATTCTTTCCAAGATATTGAATTTTCATCAATGAGTCGTCATTTTCATTGATGAAGCGTCATTTTTATCCATTTGGCGAGTTTTTCGTTAATTTAGCAACATTTAAAAAGTCGCCAAGTTGGCGACGTCCCACCAAATTCGTCGCCAAAATCTCGATAAACGTTATGGACAGAGAAATAAGTTATTCTTACAGCAGGTAAATGACTATTAGCGTTCAAATGCAAGGGTATTACTCAAAGTATCTTTTATCATGAATGGAACGAGCTAGATCCACGAGAATGTCACCAAATTTATCGCATGATATTACATATGAAAAGTGAACATGTTTCTCAATAGGAAATATTTTTTTTTATTTTATATGATTTTTGATAATTTTTTTGAAAAATGTGCAATATTTCAAGAACGGTTCATGTTAGCGTTCTAAAATTTATTTCAATCGTTTTCTAATAAAAAATTACATGAGAAATGTGCATTTGCGTAACTTTATCAGAGATTTTTATTTTTTGACGATTTTTTCAAAATTTCACTCGAAAATTTAGAGGGGTTCTGAACATTCGATTGCATATAAAAACAACAGGCTTTCACTGTTTACGGATTGTAATTTTTGTACCAAATTTCATTCGAATCGGTCTATTCGTTCGTCAGTTATCGTCTTCACAGACTCACTGACACACACACACATACTTTCACACACACACACAGACATCACTTCAAAAATGTTCGATTCGTGATCAGGGATGCTTGAAAAGTGCTCTCCCGTCGAAAACTCGAATTCGAATTTTCGACCCCGTCACAATACTTTCCGTATTTATGCGGAATACTATCACGTTAAACATGTGGATCCGTAAGTCCTTCCGAGAGGTTGGTGGTAGGGGAAGGAGGGTACGGTCCCTGTGGATGCCTCCCCACTGGGTTCCGGTCTAAATTGGGTGGCACTTCCCGGCCGTCCAAACGGTTACCTTACACCTTTCTGGTAGGTCGGACGGTCTGGGTCTCAACAGCAACAACACTCCAAAACAGGCAATCACTCTATGTAAATGCTTCATTTTTAATGAATACAACTAAAAAATGAACTTTAACTGTTTTGTAACATTTTTATCAATACAATTACAAAAATTAATTAAAACCATTCACATAATGAAGGCTTGTATTCTCCATTTCCCAAATATCTGCAAAGTAGCAGGGAAATCACTACCATAATTTTTTTAACTAAAAAAAATAGTCGAAACTGATTCAGGTGGTACTAAAACATGGTGTTAAAATATCGCATGGTAGACAAAACTAATATCTGTCTAAAATAGTCGAAACGTATTCAGTAGGTACTAAATCGTGGTGTTAAAATACGTCGCAAAACCATTAACACAGTAAATTCTTGTTTGTAGATTCATTATCCAATTAAAAATTAATTAAAACCGTTAGAGTAAAGCATTAATTAACGTCATTAACACGATATATTAGTGTACACACGGTTGTATTAGTACACATCGAAATTTCATTAAGTATCCGAGAATTTAACTCGGTAACCATTTGCACCTATTAAAAAATATCATTTATACAAAATATGATTCCTTTTAATAACACCTTAAATGGACATCATTTATTGTTTCATCACTCGTTCATATGTTATACCAAAAGCATCCCTCCATTCAAATTCACAGAAAAGATATCTCCCATTGTTCATACCTTTTCAACTCTTCATGGCCGAACGGTTTCGAGCGTCAAGCTACCATTTAACTGATTGTGGGTTCGATTCCAGCCAGTTCCAAACGGATTCAGAACTCCGATAGATACACCACTCTTCATTACCCATCCAAATATTCCTCTAGGGCGGCACCTCCAATACTTCACTTTAAGTACGTCACGACAGATAAAGATCGTCAGTACGATAAAGATCGTCAAAAATCGCTGAGGGAGATCGTCAAGAACCGCTGGTCGCAGCGCCCCTGTTATCAGTTGCATCATCGGTTTAAGGTCATCTTATGACCTCCTCAGTACAAAGTTCAATTCACTCGGGCAAAAGGTCCATCATTGCGAAATCAGCTCAAACTTCAAGGTCATCTCATGACCTCCTCAGTACAAAGTTCAAGTTGCGTTACCCGTTTCAATGTTCAAGTTGAAACTGACAACACAATCTACACTCAGTTCAAAGATTCATCTCCTTCTCAGATAACCTCACTTCCTCATGACGCCATCCTCTCCTCCTCCTCCTCCTCATGACACCATCGGCAAGAGCAATATTGCCCTATTTCTCCTGCGGGTGCTCAACTCTTATTTCTTATCTACTTACACGACCTCTGAAAATCTCAGGCGTTTTAAAATTTACTAATTGATACAGCATACGGAATTTCGTTTGATGAGCTTTATTTGTTCGATAGATATCGTTTCCACAGGCATTTTTGGTCGTTATTGAAAAATAGTTAATTCGTAGTCATGAATGATCAAAGCGTTTGAAATCTATCCAAATCCGCGAGTTTGATTTTTGTCGCCTCAGTATTTTACTTGCATATATTATTTGCAGTAGAAGAGTAAAAAGTGTCTCCAGGTAGGTTTGTAGTAAATATCGTGCTGTCCACATACACATTTTAAATTTACTTAATAGTTTTTATTTCAAATAGCAGTTTAAAATGTTTTGTTTTAATTGCATTCTTAATACATCAAATATAAACAGCGTATAAGAACTCATGCTCGCTCACAAAGGTCAATGGTTTTTAAAATTGTTTACCAAAAGGTTAAATAAATCTGACATCTCAACTCGAATCTAGACGCAACGGAATTGAAAGTGAAACTGAAAATGGTTTTGTTCGTGGCGGCGCGGCGTTCTAACGTCTAAGGTCTATCGTGGCGTTCTAAGAGTAGCTAATTGTGATTAAATATGTGTAAGTAGTTCAAATATACGCAATTAGCGTTCAGGGCTTTTTACTTATAGTAGAATTAAAAACAAAAACGAAATCTCGTGTTTAGTTTATTTGCGAATGGGCGCCAACTTGGTGATTTTTCCTGTCTATGCTTATTATGCAAAATTGTTCTCGATCCTCTCGTTAATACTTAAGATTTAATTTTTCTTTTAGTTCCTTTAGTTTCTTTTACTTAGATTTAGTTTTCCAACTTGAAAATGCAACGGAAAATAAAACGTAATGAATAGGCCATAGTTTTGAAAGTTCTATGATGGAATATTGGATGTATTTAAATGTATTAAAATATGTCTAGAAGTATTTTAAGTGATGCTATATGTTTATTACGCTGGTGCATTTTGATTCCCCCTTTTCATTGACATTTTTTGAGCTGTGTTGGCTTCAATTTTATGATTTTTTGCTGACCGTTGCACATTATTGATTGTTATGCAATTATGCTTTAAATCCGATATAAATTTTTGTTTAAATAAGATTACTGAATTGTAGTTATTATGCCTATTATTGGCGAATTCTTCGCCAAAATGTTGTTTTATTTGTCAGTTTTACATTTGATGAAGATATGTGAGAAGATATTTTCACGTTTCTTCACTAGTTCCGAACTTTTACTAGTCTTGAGTTCTTACTACATTTTCATGTATTTACTTGAAATTATTATTACTTTTGGCGAATACTTCGCCAAAATGTTAATTCATTTGAGAGTTTTACATTTAGCTGATGAAAATGCATGAAAAGACATTTTCATGTTTCATTATTATCAGAACTTGTCTTGTGTTGTGATATTTTCATGCATTTACTTGCAAATAACAATGTTTTTCGTTCCTTTAAAATAATACATAGTAAATTATTTCTTACTCGATCTATTGCAATTTTGACGATTTTTGACATTATTTCGGAAAAAAAATGGCATTATTTCTTTTGAATTCTGTTTAAAAAATATATGCATTTTCCTTATGTTTATCAATTCACTCAACCGATTTGAAATGTATTGATTGTGCAAATCATTCCACAAATTTGTGAATGTTTAAAGGCGCCGAAGCTGTCAACTCAAAATTTCTTCTTTGGAATATAAGCCGCTTTGGTAGCCAAGAGGTTTAAGGCCAGCGTTTCCTCGTGCCCTCTTGACTGTTGGGGTCATATGTTTGAATCCCACCATTGAGCATGGAGTGTTGATATGAAATCGAACTGCCACTGTGTTGTTATTGAGACCCAAACCGTCCGACCTACCAGGAAGGTGTAAGGTAACTGTTTGGACGGCCGGGAAGTGCCACCCAATTTAGACCGGAACCCAGTGGGGGAGGCACCCACAGGGCCCGTACCCTCCTTCCCCTACCACCAACCTTTCGGAAGGACTTACGGACCCACATGTTTAGCGTGATCGTACTCCGCGTGAACACGGCGGCAGGTTTGGCAGCGGTTTGAATCGAACTCTGGCCTACCGAGTGCAACTCCAGCGCGCTAACCACTGGGCTACCGCGCCTGAACTGCTACTGTGTTGTTGTTGAGGCCCAGACCGTCCGACCTACCAGAAAGGTGTAAGGTAACTGTTTGGACGGCCGGGAAGTGCCACCCAATTTAGACTGGAACTCAGTGGGGAAGGCATCCACAGGGACCGTACCCTCCTTCTCCTACCACCAACCTCTCGGAAGGACTTACGGACCCACATGTTTAACGTGATCGTACTCCGCATGAACACGACGGCAATTGTGGCAGCGTGCAAATCCAGCACGCAAACCACCGGGCTACCGCGCCCGAAATTTGCCAACAGAACTGCCACTGTGTTGTTGTTGAGACCCAGACCGTCCGACCTACCAGAAAGGTGTAAGGTAACTGTTTGGACGGCCGGGAAGTGCCACCCAATTTGGACTGGAACCCAGTGGGGGGAGGCATCCACAGGGACCGTACCCTCCTTCTCCTACCACCAACCTCTCGGAAGGACTTTCGGACCCACATGTTTAACGTGATCGTACTCCGCATGAACACGGCGGCAGTTTTGGCAGTGGCTGGAATCGAACCCGGGCCTACCGAGTGCAACTCCAGCGCGCTAACCAATGGGCTACCGAGCCCCGAACTGCCACTGTGTTGAAGACCCAGACCGTCCGACTCGTCCAGAGGACTTAGAGTAACTAGTTGGACGGCCGGGAACTGCCACTGTGTGTCGTATCTTGGGTTTCTGTGACACTTCTTTAAAATAATACATAATAAATTATTTCTTAGTCGATCTAATGCAATTTTGACGGTTTCTGACATCATTTCGGGAAACAAATAGCATTATTTTCTTAGAATTCTGTTAAAAAAATTATATAATGCATTTTTGGTATCTTTATCTATTCAGTCCTTAATTTTAAATGTATTGATTATGCAAGTCATTCCACAAATTTGCGAATGTTTAAAAGCGTGAAGCTGTCAACTCAAAATCTCGTAAGCTTGAAATATAAGCAGCCTTGGTTGCTAAGATGGCTAAAGCAAGCGTTTCCTCGTGCCCTTTCTCGACTTCCGGAGGCGTGGATTCGAATTCTACTAGCGGGCATGGATGTTGAGTGTTAAAATGAAGTCGAACTGCTACTATGTGTCGTGCCTAGGACTTTTGTGACACTTTCATGCATTTACCTGCAAATAATGATTTTTGTTTATTTAAAATAATACATAGTGAATTGTTTCTTCGTCGAGCTAATGCAATTTTGACGGTTTCTCACATCATTTCGGAAAACAAATAGTATTATTTCTTTTGAATTCTGTTTAAAAAATTATATAATGCATTTTTGGCACCTTTATCTATTCACTCATCTGATTTACATATATTGGTTGTGAAAGTCATTCCACAACTTTGCACACATTTTGTGAATGTTTAAATGCGCCGAATTTGTCAACTCAAAATCTCTTAAATTTGGAATATAAGCCATATTGGTAGCCAAGAGATCTAATGCAAGCTTTTCCTCGTGCCCTCTCGACTACCGGGATCGTGGGTTCGAATCTCACCAGCGTGTATGGATATTAGAGTGTTGAAATGACGTCCAACTGTTACTGTGTGTCGTACCTTGGGTTCTTGTGACATTTTCATGCATTTACTTTCAAATAACAATGATTTTTGTTCTTTTTAAATAATACATAGTAAATTATTTCTTTTCCAATCTAGTGCAATTTTGACAATTTCTGACATCATTTCGGAAAACAAATAGTATTATTTCTTTTGAATTTTGTTTAAAAAATTATATAATGCATTTTTGGTACCTTTATCTATTCACTCATCTGATGTACATATATTGATTGTGCTAGTCATTCCACAACTTTAACGCAAATTTTGCGAATGTTTAAAGGCGTCGAATCTGTCAACACAGAATCTCTTAAGTTTGGAATATAAGCGGCTTTGGTAGTCAAGAGGTCTAAGGCAAGCGTTTCCTCCCGTCATCTCGACTGCTGGAGTCGCAGGTTCAAACCCCAACATCGGCCATGGATGTTGTAGTGTTGAAACGAAGTCGAACTGTCACAGTGTGTTGGGCTCTTGTGACACTTTCATGCATTTATTTGAAAATAACAATGCTCCTTTAGTCTTTTGAAGCACTACACAGAAAATTATTTCTGTGTAGTGTTTCAAATGACAATGCTTTTTTCGTTCCTTTAAAATAATACATAGTAATTTATTTTTTAGTCGATCTAATGCAATTTTGACAGTGTTTGTCGTGTGGTCTGGGTCATTCGAAATTTTGAGGGTTTCTGACCATGGAGGGACCGGAAAACAACGCTTTTTGACCGGAAAGCAAATAGCATTATTTCTCTTGAATTCTGTTTAAAAAAGTATATTATGTATTTTGGTATCTTTATCTATTAACTCATCTGACTTTCATATATTGATTGTGCAAGACTTACTTCTTCCACCCAGACCGTCCGACCTACGCCACGGTCTAAGGCATATGTTTGGACGGCCGGGAAGTTCCACCCATTTTAGACCGGCACACATTGGGGGGCATTCACAGGGACCACCCCCTCCTACCCCCTACCACCAACCTCTTGGGAGGACTTACGGACCTACATGTTTAATGTAATCGTACTCCGCATGAGTTTGACGGCAATTTGGGCAGCGACGGAAATCGAACTCTGGTCTTACACAAATTCTGCGAATGTTTAAAAGCGTCGAAGCTGTCAACTCAGAATCTGTAAGTCTGGAATATAAACCGCCGTGGTAGCTAAGAGGTCTAAGACAAGCGATTCTTCGTGCCCTCTCGACTGCTGGGGTCGTGTGTTTGAATCCTACCTGCCGACATGAATGTTGTGTTGAATTGCAGACGAACTGCTGCAGTGATCGTTCCTTGGGTTCTATTTATTGGTATTTCGTCGATTTAATGCAGCTTGTGACAGTTCCTCACACTATTTCTCAAAATAAATAGCATGTCTTTTGAATACTGTTTTTTAAAAAAATTTTCGGAGCCAGAAAAAACCTAGCTCTATGTGAAAAATTTTTCTGTTTGAAACTTCTCATCTTATACACTATTCATGCATTTACACCATGTATGTTTATGCAGGGAACAAGGGAATTTAGTACCTTAAGTACCTGCATTACATATATGATTTACAACACTTAAAATTAATTTTGATCTTTGGGCGTAGTTAAGGGATTATATTCACCAATCTTTCACCACATGTAATTCTTTTTTCAATTGCTTACCTTATATATGGAACAGTGAAAGAGTGGTATTTCATACCTATTTAGTACCTGTTTTATTTATAATGTTCTGTTTATAATTTTCTCAAGCTTGTCGTAGAGTCAATTTTGATTTCAAATTTTCACTTCAGGTTTCGGAAATGCTTTTCACTTTTTTTTTAATTATATTCATTTTCATATAAAAATATTTTGGGAGCCAGAAAGGCCTAGCTTCATGTGCAAATTTTTCTGTTTGAAACTTCTCTCTTATCCACTATTCATGCATTTACACAATGTATGTTTATGCAGGGAACAAGGGAATTAGTACCTTAAATACCTGTATTACATATATAATTGTCGTAGAGTCAATTTTGATTTTAAATTTTCACTTCAGGCAATTTCATTTTCACATTTGCTCTACAGACTATTTTCAATAAATGAACAATCTCTGTTATTTATAATACAAGTAAATTAAAATTCTTAATATATATATATATATAATAAGCATTTTACTACCTATCGACCCATCTAATTTATAATATATTAATTGTGTAAGTTATTCACAACTCGACATAAATTCTATTCATATTTTTGCTAATGTTCACAGTTGCTAAAACTGTTTGGGATGTAAGCCGTCACGGTATTCGAAAAGTCTATGGCAGCTGTTTCCTCGTGCTCCCCCGATTGCCGGAGTTATCGGTTCGAATCCCACCTGTTGACTTGAATGTTATGAAGTCGGGATTACCACTGTATGTGCTTTTGGGCTATGTAACAAACGACAGACACCCCCTCACCCTTCTAGGATAAGTAAAAAAAAAATGTTCTAATATTGTTTTGCTGCCAATGTACTGACGGTTGTTCTGTGCTGAAGAGCGTTGAAAAGTGTAAAACTGGTCCTGTGATACCAGTTTGTTGTGCGAATAGGGTTCCAAATTCGAAACACGTTGTATCAAGGATTTTTAATTTTGTTGAAAAATATATATGCATATATGGGCAGGGATTATTCTAGGAATTTGTCAGTGGTGGAAAATTTTATTACAGATTCAGACACACGGTACACTTAGTTTACCACCTTTTGCAACAAGTTAAGTCGCATCAGGTTTGAAATACCCATAAAAAATATATGGTTTGACTTGGAACATTATTTTCATAGTCTGTTTCTACATGACCAAAGTCTAAATTTTGGCAAGTCTGTTTGTGCTTAAAGAGAGTACCTGTAAATAAAATTTGCACTTGATTAATTATATAATACAACCGTATCCTTCTATTCTTTTGTTTCAGCCAATGATGAACTGCTTCTTTTACAGGGTATTCTTCTAATGAACTGCCTTCTATTGAAATTCTCATCAAAGCATCGAATGTGCTTTCCGATAACCTATTCCTTAACAGATTTTTTATTATTTTCATTTGGGAAAAATATCTTTCACAGTCAGCAAAATGAAGTGGCATCACTCTAAACCATTGACACAGACTTACTAAATACAGGGTGACCAGAAAAAAGCGCCCCCAAAGTAAAATGAAACGACAAAAAGAAACGGGTGAATAAATACGTTTTATTCCAATTACAGAAAAAAGATATATATTCTAAATTTATGAAATCACAAGTTCGATGTGTCTGCATCACGTGCAATGGCGTGACGCATGCGCAGAACAAAATGTTGCATTGCAGCCTCCAGTGTTGGCACATCAATGGCCTCGATTTGTCTTTGAATCGCACACTACAGCTCAGAAACCGTTTTGGGATTCTTCGAATACACTTTGTCTTTAAGATTTCCCCACAGAAAAAAGTCACACGGATTGAAGTCAGGAGAATAAGGCGGCCAGTTAATGCCCATTCCTGTGTGATCCGGATAACACAGAGCAATCACACTATTCTGAAAGTGCTCTTCCAGCAGATCAAACACGTTGGAGGTACGATGTGGTCTAGCGCCATTTTGCATAAACCACATCAAATCGAATTCGGGATCGCCTTGAATGGCCGGAATGAAACTATTGGCCAACACGTCATAGTAGCGTTCACTAGTGACAGTTCCATCGACAAAAACGGCTCCGACTACTCCTCGGGTGGACATTGCGCACCAGACAGTGACACGCAGTGGGTGTAGCGAACGGTCAATTTCAAAATGAGGGTGTTCTGACCCCCAAATGCGCCAATTTTGCTTGTTGACGTAGCCATCGAGATGAAAATGAGCTTCATCACTAAACCAAACTTTCGTCACATCGATGGTGTTGTTGTCGATGCGGCCCTCTGCATCATTGGCAGACTCCAGTCGTTGTTCGATCGCCGCCACACTCAATGGCTGGTGCACTTGGACTTTGTACGGAAAGAGTTTCAACTCTTTGACGATCAATTTCCGCAAAGTTTCTCGTTTAATGCCGACTTGTTGCGCTGCTCTTCTGATCGATTTTCGCGGACTTTGCGCTAACAATTCTGTTTTTTCCACATTTTCAGGTGTGGAAACAGTTGCTTTTCGACCGTTAATGTGTCTCATGTTGTCGCAGACACTTCCCGTGTGCTCGAATTTCTCAATTAATCGTGTAATTGTTTTCCGGTCAGGGCCGGAATGCACTTTAAACTCTTTTGCAAATGCTCTTGCGACGGTAACGGAGCTTTTGTTGCTTCCGTAAAATGTTTTCATGATGAAAGTACGCTCAGGAATGGTATATCTTGACATTTTGGCAGAATCTGCAAAGACAGAAACAAAAGATTACAGCATGCACACAGCAAATTTGGTTGTCAGTATTGTTTATTCCCAAGATTGAACGATTTATGTACAGTGGTTTTCGAGATACAGTAGCCCTTCGCTATATCGCGCTGGTCGGGAGACATGGCAAAATGTGCGATATATCCGAATACGCGATATATAAGGCGATATTATAAAAATTATGCTTTTATGAACACATGCAATAAAAATTTAGGAGCGAAAGTACAATAATAAAAAATAATCACATAATAAAGACAGATAAGTTCCATTTACCTTTTAATTTTATGTCCAAATGCACATACACATTTAATTGATTATTGTATACACGTCATTCTCTTGCGAAGAAAGTACATACATACAATTTAATGTCACCGTATACAATTTAACTATACTTCGATTTTTCTTTTAGAACTTGATTTCCAGAAAATATTAGTGAGCGAAAACGAATCAACTGCATCTCACTCATATGATTTGAGTTGCATCTTTCAAATGCTGTGCTATGCTCAAGCTTAACCACGGCTTCTTTGATGGTGACAGAAGGAGAACTCGCTTCTTCATCATCGCTGTCAGCATCTTTTGGGTCCACTCTTCTTGTACATGAGGTATGATCTGCTGATCTGAAAGAGTTTCAGAAGTCGGTTCATTATCATCTATATTAATTCAATCTTTCACTTTATCTTAGCAGACATTTAAACCGATTGACTTGGATTTTTGAACTAGAAGCTCTATTGAGTCTTCAACATCCTTGAGTTCAACATCATTTAAAACTTTCAGCCAGTATTTGAAAATGGTTTCTGATTTAACAGCGGACCACGCCTTTTGGGAAATGTACATGGTATCTTTTAAGTTCACACTTTTCATTGCCCTAGGCAGTGGTCGTTCTTCAACGAACAATGGGTTTCTTAGTAACTCCCGTCAATATTGTTTTTTTTAACATGGCGATTATTCCTTGGTCCATTGGTTGAAGAAAACTTGTTGTGCTTAGTGGCAAAAACATGGCTTTGATATTTCCATCTGATGACATAAGTCTTCTTCACTTCTGAGCACGGCATTAGTCAATTAGGAGCATGGTCTTTTCTTCCAAACCCTTGTTTCTCATATGAAGACGAACTCATGGGATGAAATTATCAAAAAGAACATTTTTTGAATAAGGTTTGTGTCATCTAAGCTTTTCTTGAACTTTCGTATACCACTGGCAGATTCTCTCTATTCACATTCTTCAAAACCTTAGGGTTTTTGCTGTTTCCCACAAGGAACATCTTCAACTTATGGCTTCCTGCTTTATTTGCTGCAAAAAGAAGTGTTACCCTGTCCTTTTGCTCTTTGTATCCAGAATTAGTCGTGCTTTTTCTTAAAATCCTGTGTTCTGTTTGACAATAACTTTCAGTATAGTACAGCTTCTTCAGAATTGTATATCAGAAAAAAAAATCAGAAAAAAAAAATTGGGAGACATAACAGAAGCGCGATATATCCGAATGCGCGATATATTGAGGCGCGATATAACGAGGGGCTACTGTATTACAGTTCCTTATTGGGGCGTTTATTTCTGGTCACCCTGTATGGAAATAATGTTTTGCAGCTTGCATTTACACACGTAAACTCAATCCCGGCCATCAAAATGGTTGCTCAAATCTTCGGATGAGTCGGACGGTCTGGGTCTTCAACACGTAAACTCAATGAATTCATGATGTCTTTTGTTGTTATGGTGATCTCGCATGTACAGCTTCAAGTCGCTCCATTCACGTTGACACTCCTCAACATTCATGCCAAAGTTTTTGGCCATAGTACACATTTCTTTCTCACCATAAACAAAAAGTTCACTCTGTGTCTCTGGAAGCTTGACAGGATTAAACACATTAAAACATATTAACACATTCGTATCTGTTTCAGGAAACCGTTTGTTGATATTATCAATCAATTTGTCCACATACAGACACTTAAGAGTCTTAAGATTGTGATCGTTTGGCTTGTATCTTAACTTTATTCCATTGTGTTCACAAGAATCACAGAAATCTTTCAGATCTTTAGAGTTTATACCATCAAAGTCCTTAACCGCTGAAGTTTATTGATGGTGGTTGTTATATATGGTCGAAGTTGTGACAAGTCTGAATGGTTTTCTTGAAGTATTTTGGAAAGTCTGTTTACAACTGGCAAAATGTCACCCATAAAAAGAAGTCCTACAAAAACAAAATCTGTTACAAACATATATAGACCTTTAGCCTTAGCATCATTTCTTTCCTCAGATTCTTTTTCCAAACTGAACACAATGCTATGGAATATAGTTTTCAAACGTAAAACAGCTTCACCATGGCTATGCCAGCGAGTATAACCTGGCTCAATCAACTTTCTTTTGGTTCATGAAACAACAGTTGCACTTCATTGAACCCACTGCTTCTCACTGAACTGTTGTTGAAAGAATCATATAATTGGCGAATAGTATCAAAGAAGTTGTGCACATGGTTTATTTTCTTTGCTGCTTGCGAAGACGCTAAGTTTAGTCTGTGTGCAACACAATGTATTCCAACAGCTTCACAGACAGTATTTCCAACTCCTTGCTGTTCCTGAAGTTCAACTTGCTTGTTCTGAATTTTTTTCACTGCTCCATTATTTCTTCTAGTTAACACGGGTGCACCATCAGTTGTTACTGCACAAAGCTTCGAGAAGTTTATATTGTGTGATATCAAATATTGTAACACCTAGCTTGAAATACACTCAGCATCTAAAGTAATTTTAACATCAAGACTACCTTCATCTTTATCATGCTGCAAAACGTCAATAATTTTGAAATATCTACTCTGTAAATTTCCCAGTTGAAGGTAAATATCGACAATGAATAACTAATTGCTCTGTCACTGAAATGTCCGTTGTTTCATCAATCTTAATAGCAAACCATGGAGATTTCTTCAATTTTGTCAAGTATTTGTGTTCAAGAACTCTGGAGAGATTCGAAAGCATTTCACGAACTGCATTCATGCTACAATACGTTGCATTTTTTGCAATATGAAGATTTTCTTTTATCTTCAAACCTAAGAATGTTGTTAAACCCAACAGTGCTTCCATGTTTGTTTTGTATGGAATTCTTTGTTTGCATAAAAAGTAGTTTGCAACCAAACATATGAATTAAATATTTCTCTCTAAGATTAGTATTGATTACTGAAATTGCACTACTCTGTGCCGTTACAGCATTTGCTTCCAACTTCACAGGTGGGATGCTGAAGTTTCATGTTTCACTATGCTCTCTAATCTTAATCTGGTGCATGGGCTTTTCGTCCAGATGTCTCTGTCAAATGGTGTTTTATGATACTTTTGGCACAAAGTACAGAACATTCCTTTTTTAGTGCTATCATAGTTCAACCACAATCTGTTTGTTTTCCATTTTGTGGAAAATCCAATAGCATGCTTTGCTTTGCCTCTTGTTAGATCTCCTGATAAATGTTCTGATTCAACCTCAATATGAGAACAACTAGGAGATGCTGTCGTAGGTGTAGCATTGACACGATCCATTTCGTTTTCAGTATGATTACTAACGAATGAATCCTTTACAGAAGTATTGTTATTAGGTATACGTACAGAGTTGTCACTGCAGCTGGTAGTAGAAAATTGCATATCTACACGATTAACTTCAGATGATGTTTTTTTATTTGGACCAGCAATGAAAAAGACTGTAATACTTTGTTCGCCAGTCTTTCTTCTTTTACCATACTTGGAGGACATTATTATAATTTTGTAGATCTTAATTACTTTAAAAAACGAAATTAGCATATGAATAACGGACGTATAACGCCGAAATTCGTGTATCCTCGAAAAAATTATTTCTATAGGTTCGATAAGCCTAATCAAAACCTAAAGGTAAACAACACCCGAACCGCCGAAAAAACTGATGCCACCGCGCGCCGGAGGAATAAAAGCACAAATTATTTATATGACGTCGTGCATACGTTTCCGACTATAAATAAAACGCAAATAAATGTAAATCTCGGTGTGAGAATAAATGTAAAAATTTAAATTATGTGTAGTACTTATTATTCCTGTCAAATACATTCCGATATAAACTAACATTTAGATTTATTTGCGCTTTGTTGTCGGAGACGTATGCACGACGTCGTGTAAATAATCTGTGCCTTTTATTTCTCTGGCGCTGTAGCATCAGTTTTTTCCGGATTATTGTTTACCCTTTTGGTTTGTCGAATCTCCAGGTGTATGTGTCCAAATCTAAATTTTTGCCTGTAAAGGAATCTATGGAAAAATTCCCCACAATAATGAAAAAAAAGCCTGAAAATTTCAGTTTTGGAGTTACACATACGCAAGTGGTGGGTGACACATACGCAAGTGGTGGGTAGGCGGGACCCGCCCAACACATACGCAAGTGGTGGGTGTGGGCGGGACCCAACACATCCACCCATCACACATATACGCAAGTGGTGAGTGGGCGTACCCGCCCATCACCAAATAGTGGTGGGAGGCAATTTGGAGTGAAGGAAATGCCGCCCACTAGAGTAATCACTGTATAGGTATGTTTACCTATTCATATTGTTACGACGTATCTTCTGCAATCATGGATGTACTCGCTGGATACAAAAATGAGTCCAAATTTCTGGATAACTAAAACGTTTATTTACAAACACTGCTTAAACAGGAACAATATACAGTAAATAGCTCGATAACTATTCCATACGATCTCAAAACAACTCAAATCTGTTATAATTCGCCAAATCTGGCAGCCAAGCCCCATATATTAAAATATGGTAACCCTACATTAATGTAATAGGAATGGCTGCCTGTAAAAGAGTTTTTCCTTTTGTGCTCTCAAAAGAGTATCTAGTTATGGCATTTTACATTTTCGTAACACTGCCACCTCCTTAAGGTTGCCCTTTTCGGGCAGTATTAACCTACTGTGGTCTAAAATATAGTGCCTATCTGACGATATGGACGATTTTTGGCCTGTTTGAAAACGATTTCTGAATTCTATAAACGACACTGTTTATTCTTTTCATTATGACACAGTGTTCTTCTCAGTTGTGCTGTAGCGAAAATCCTGTTGGTCGCCTAGGGTTGAACATCCACGCATTGTCGCCTTCCTGAATCGCCTTTTATTAGTTTTGACATCGTATCGGGTCATCATTCAATCTGCAGCAATGTTGATCCTTTCACGAGTGAAACGATGAACCTTCTCTAGCGGTGTCTGCAGATCTTCAAACATTCATAAGGCAATGAAAGGATATCATTTGGTCTCATATATATCAGATCACGCAGTAGTCGTATATCCCAGCCAAATAGCGTTGATGGAGAATGACCCCTTGATTCATGGATAATAATTCTGTAAGCCAGCAGAAACAGGTAGGTGACGGTCTCAATCTTGCTGGTTTCTGGATACGAATATGTAGAGATGATTAGTATGGTTCTGTTGAATCTCTCTACCATGCCGTCCGATTGAGGACGCAGAGGAGTAGTTTGAGTTTTGTCCATTCTTTGTAGTTTGCACAGTCCAGTAAATATGCCAGAGTTAAAGTTCGTTCCCAGGTTCGAATGAATAAGCAAGGAAACTCCGTAGCGACATATCCAGTTCCGGGTTAAAACTTCACTGATGATTGTATGTATACGCTTGGTCAGGGATTCGTAAGTTTTTATCCACTTTTTGAAGTATTTTTTTAGTCCCTTTACTATTAGAAAGTATTTGTTATCATCTGAAGTTGTGGTAGTGCTTTCAAAATGTCAAATATAATTCCCTCGAAAGGAACTCCAGCATCGTAACATTAAAGTGATAAATGTGTTTTCTTTTTGGTCCCTTCCGAGCGCCGCATTCAGAGCATTCTTTGCACAGGCGCTCAACATCAGACCTCGCTTTACACCAGAAGCTTTAACGAACCATGTTCAGGGTCATGCTAATGTCTAAATGACCTCTAGTGGGGCTGTCATGTATCTCTTTGAGCACTCTGGACATTATAACGAGGCGGCAATAACTGTTATCTGATGCTCCTTCCATCGTCATTCTCTCATGGTATATCCCCTCAGGGGTTCACTTCTTTAGTGAATACGGGTGTTGCAATCCCGAGGTACCTTAGCAATCCTTTTCTTTCCTTTTTTCTTTCTCTCTCTTTCTTTTTCCTTCTCCTTTTTTTTTGTCTATCCTCCTTTCCCCTTCTTTTTTGTTTTGTTCTCCTTTTGTGTTTTGTGTTTCTTGTCCCTCTCGGCTGCTGGTGTCATCAATGCCGAGCCCTTAGTAAACATCACATCTGCTCTATGGGCCCTAGTACCACTCTTCGGCCTCTGCCGTAAGGTACACCGTTTGGGCTCGGGAATGGGTTCATGTGGGTGTGATGCGAAAGGGGTAGAGCTGCGTACATCAGTAGTTTTGCTTTCGAGAAACGTTTGCAGTAAACGATTCCAGAGGTGAGTGCGTTGGTTGGATGGTGGAGAGTGTTTCATATCGAGAAATCCCCCATGGATCCTTGCTTGTCCATGGGCCCTGTGCACCAGGTGCACGTTATGGCCCGCTATCCATCATCTGGCTTTGCGAATGACTCCGGCGGTTACACTTGGCACGTTAGAAAAGTGTGGGGAGACGGAGCCTGGCGGGGGCTCCGATCGATCTGGAAGTAAACTGTGGTTCTTTATTAGTGGTTACAAGCATGGAGAATTCGAGAATGCCTTTTGTCTCGGGTTCTTCATGCCTTTCAAGTTCGACTCCAACTATACCCTTACCCGCCATGGTGGGGCGTTCCATTTGGGCAGACCAGGTAGAGAAGGAGGAAGCTTCAAGATCTATGGGACATCATTCCTATGAAAATCAAACATCTTTACCATCAGAGGCAAGATATTTCATCTTGAAAAAGTAGATGGTTCTTTCAGTAATGTTTCACCATTTCTGATACAAAAAAGCATACAAGCAATTGTTGGTGATGTCGTTTCAATAAAAAAACTAAGATCAGGTGATTTAATGGTGCAGGTGTCATCCAGTGCACAAGCAAAAAACATCTTGAGTATGAAAACAATGGGAAACTTTGAAGTAAATGCTACCATCCACAGATCTTTAAATTTCTCACGGGGAGTAATCTCAGAACCAGACCTCATTTTTGACTCCGAAGAAGAAATTTTAACAAACCTAAGACAACAAAAAGTATGTGGCGTCCGCCGCATAAATATACGAAGAGAGGGAAAACTTATACCAACTAAACATCTCATATTAACTTTCGAGACACCAATTCTGCCCCAAACATTAAAAGTAGCATATCTAAAATGTTCAGTTAGACCATACATTCCAAACCCCCTAAGATGTTTCACTTGTCAAAGATTTGGACACTCAAAGTTGGCATGTCGAGGAAAAGTGACTTGTGCTAATTGTGCAGTGGTTGGACATGATAGTAGCTCTTGTTCTGAGACAGCAAAATGCAAAAATTGTGTGGGTGAACACCCATCTTACTCACGATCATGTCCTACGTTTAAGCTTGAAAAAGAAATATTGACCCTTAAAGTAAACAGTAATTCCTCATATCCACAAGCAAGGAAAATAGTATGTTCCCGTACACCTAAAGCCGGTATCTCATATGCTGCTTCCATGAGAAACAGTAAACAAATGATTTCTATTGGTATTCAAACAGAATCAGAAGATCAACCATTAACATTTCCTGTAACAGAAACATCGACCGCACTTAAAAAATCAGCACCGTCTAACACAAATATAAAACCTGCAAAACCTTTAACTAATACTAAACCTAACTTCCATGGAACCAGTGAAAACAAAACAATACATGGCAAGACAAGCAAAATTAAAGATACTAATACTAAAAATATAAAAGCAAAACATAAATCTTTAAAGTTGAAAATATTAAAGAGGGTCCTACCACCAAAAGACCCCCTGAAAGAACAGACTTTTTAAAGAAAAAATCAGGCATCTGATGATGATGATGATGAGGCTGTACATGGATATGTTTCTGAAGATGAAGAGATGGCGACAGATGAGGCCTTCCAAGAGCAGCTTGCTTCTGTGCCATCGGATTAAATTTTTTATGGCTACTATTCTTTCTTGGAATTGTCGAGGTCTTCGCAATAAACTGTATGACATTAAAGCCCTTTTGAATACATACAATCCTGCTTGTATAGCTCTCCAAGAAACATTCTTAAAATCTGCAGACACAGTTAAAATTCGCCGTTTTAGCACAATTAGGAAAGACTGTGATCATGGAGGAGACAAGGTTTCTGGTGGTGTTGTCTTGCTTGTATCTCATAACTACCCATCAACCATTCTTCGCTTAAATACTCAGCTACAAGCTGTGGCTGTCCGAATTCATCTTACCATATTGATTACAGTTTGCAGTATATACCTTCCACCTAATAACTACATTAATCAAAATGAACTCAATAGCTTGATTAGCCAACTTCCTACTCCATATCTGATCTTGGGTGACTTCAATGGTCATAATCCTCTGTGGGGAAGCAAAGACATAAATAGCAGAGGACAGCGAATTGAGCAGTGTCTTAGTGCTTACAGTCTGTGCCTTTTTAATAATAAGGAATACACTTACTTTCATGAACCTAGCAGGACTTATCACAGTATCGACCTTGCTATATGTACACCAGCCATATTTCCATTCTGGAACTTCACAGTTAATAATGATCTCCATAATAGTGATCATTTTCCTATCATCCTGTCTGGCAGTCATGTCAGGTCATCTGTTAAAAAACCATCTCGATACATTTTTTCAAAAGCTAATTGGACACAATATACTCACCTTGCTGAGATTACTACTGGTATTATCCAAAACGGAGATATTGACACTGTGGTGGATAGAGTTACTCAACTGCTGATCAAGGCCGCAGATGATGCTATTTCAAAAAGCTCTTTAAAAACAACCAAATTTCACTTTCCTTGGTGGACTTCTGAATGTATGGTGACCATTAAGCAACAACGTAAGGCTTGGTATTTTTCGGCGTTATCCTACAATGACCAATTACATAGCTTTTAAGCAAGCAAAAGCAATTGCTAGAAGAGTTCGTCGAAAGTGTCAACGGTAGTCATGGCAAAGTATGTATCCGAAATAACTTTCTCTACTCCAAGCAAAATCGTATGGGAAAGGATGAAAAAGTGTTCTGGATTATATAGAGAACATCCCATTTCTATTCTAAATTGCAGCGGTTCAACTATTAGTTCCTCGTTAGACATTGCTAATGAAATTGCCAAACAGTTTGCAAATGTCTCTAATGCAAGAAACTACCCTGAATCATTTCTAACTCATAAACTCAGGTCGGAAAGTAAACCTATTGTTTTCCTAGAAGCAAATAATCAACAGTACAATTCAGAGTTTACCATGACAGAGTTAATGACAGCTTTATCAAAAACACAAAAAACTTGTAGTGGACCGGACGAAATTAATTATCTCATGCTAAAACACCTTTCTCATGACTCCTTGTTGAACCTCCTGCAGCTGTTCAACAGAATCTGGTTCGAACATAAATTTCCTAAATCATGGCAAAGAGCTATCACCATTCCCATCATGAAACCAGGTAAGGACCCACTAAGTCCTTTAAGTTATCGACCTATAGCACTTACAAGCTGTGTATGTAAACTGCTTGAAAACGCTAGGCTTGTATATTTTTTAGAAGACAATAAAAAATTATCGCCACATCAAAGTGGCTTTCGACAAGGTAGATCTACCACCGACAATCTAATTTCCTTAGAATCACAAATTAGGACTGCCTTTCTTAGGCGAAACCATTTAGTTTCCATATTTTTTGATATAGACAAAGCCTATGATCGAACATGGCGCTATGGTATTATTAAGGACCTCTTTGATTTTAATTTAAAGGGTAATCTTCCCATTTTTATCCAAAACTTTTTAGATTTTAGGACATTCCAAGTTCGCATTGGCTCAGTTCTCTCTCACACATATGTACAAGAAGAAGGAGTGCCACAAGGAAGTGTGCTGAGTGTGACACTTTTTAATATTAAAGTCAACAGTATTTTAAACCAATTACCATTGTCAGTTCATAAAACCATGTATGTTGATGATCTGCAAGTTTCCTATCAGGCACATGATATGCGTTCAGTAGAGCGACAATGTCAAGCTGCTGTTAATTGTATCTTGCGATGGGCAAACTTGAATGGATTCAGTTTTTCTACTCAAAAGACATGTTGTGTTCACTTCACAGGAAAACGTGGTATTCACTTACCCCCAGAAATCTTTATGGGAGACGTTAAGATCACAGTAGCAGACGAAGTCAAATTTCTCGGAATCTGGTTTGATAAGAAACTAACTTTTTTGCCCCACATCCAAAGACTGCGAACGAAATGTGAGAAAGCTCTAAATATCTTAAAAGTTCTTTCAAATACAAAATGGGGTGCAGATCTGTTATTCGGTCAAAGCTGGACTATGGATGTTCTGTGTATGGATCAGCACTAGCATCTGTGTTTAAGAAGCTCGATCCAATTCATAATAATGCTCTTCGTATTTGTTCTGGTGCCTTCAAAACTTCTCCTATTCAAAGCATATACGTTGACTGTAATGAGACATCACTCGAACTCAGGCGAGAACAGCTCTCACTGAATTATCACTTTAGAGTCATGTCCATGAACTACCATCCTTTGCAACGGATCATCCTGGATGTGCAGTACGATCGGCTGTATTCAGCCCGACCCTCCTGTATTCCTTCCTTTGGCATGCGAATGCGCAATAGTGTATCATCAACTCCACTAGAAAATCTCAATGTTAGAAAGAGAAAGGCGTGTGAAATACCTCCATGGCAAGTCCCAAATTTCATTTTTCTCAATCCTTTTGATAATTTTTTAAAGAGTACTACACCTGATTCAATTTATGTTCAACTTTTTGCTGAACATAGTGATTTATTTAAGGAGTTCACTCCTATTTTTACAGATGGCTCCAAAACAGCAGCACATGTCGGATTTGCTTATGTATGTAATGATATAGTTAAGTCTTTTAAACTTCATACTTCATGTTCCATTTTTACTGCAGAAATCACAGCAATTCACCAGTCATTAATTTTCATCACCCATCAAAGGGTAAAAAAATACATCATATATACAGATTCGTTAAGTTCCTTGCAATTACTTTCATCCAGAATGGCCATGCTTCATTCCATTGCCTCAGATATCCTCCAACTTGTGCATCGTCTGAAGGCACGAGGACACCATATTCAATTTTGTTAGGTTCCGGGACATGTTGGTATAAAGGGGAATGAATTGGCTGATATCGCTGCAAAAATAGCTAATCGTATTATGAATCATCCCATTCCTTTGACAGATATTAAAAAAACTATTAGTAAAATATTATATGATAAATGGCAACATTCATGGAATCAGCAAACTCAAAATAAATTGTATGAGATAAAGCCTTTAATACAGAAGTGGACTAGTTTTCAGTGTAGGAAACTTGATGTTATATTAACTCGTTTGCGTATTGGTCATACTCGTTTTACCCACAGACACTTACTTTTAGGGGAAATTGAACCCTTTTGTAATAGTTGTCAGACGTCAGCAAGTATCAAACATATTTTAATTGAGTGTTCGAAATATAAAGAGTTCCGTTTTAAGCATTTCAAGACTTATACTTTACATTTGGCAGAATTGATTGGAGAAAATCCTCATTTAGAGCTTTTCCCATTCCTACTGGACATTGGTTTTTTCCATCATTTTTAACTTCACTTTTTATAACCTTTTAGTCATTTTTCATCTCGTTTTCATTGTTGTACATGTTCCATAGTCATGGTTTTTTCACACATTATCACTTTTTTAAATTATACACGTGTTTTAATCCATACTAATTTATGTATCTTGGTACCATATGTCTGGCGCAGCATATCCTCTTTGGATCTTGTGCCATTAAACCATAATCAACCAACTCTCATGGTATATAGGTTCCTCTAGTGCAGGGAATCCCACAGTTCCTAGTACCGTTTTATTTCACTTGCGAAACTGGAAATTTCTTGCCAAGTTGGTCACTCATTAGCTTGTCCTTTGCTGATCAAGATTTGCTTAATATCTCTATCTGCTCTTTGGGATGCAGAAAGGTCTGCATCACTAGGAATCTGATGGTGAATTTGAAATATGGTCGGTGTTAATTTGCCGGATGGTCGCTGAAATTTGGCTTCCGAACTTTATTTCTGTACGAGAGCACTGTACACCGGTCAAGTGACATGGTCTTCCCAAACTTCATTAGCGTTTCTGTGAGATGATCTCTTTCGGTGTCGAATCTATATGTCGTATTTTTGAAGTCGCTGAATCTATCTTCGACCTACCGTACAAGGTTCTTAAAACTGAGGAGCCAGTTCAGAGCAGCGTGGTCAGTCCGCAGCAGGAATTTTCTTCCGTAGAGATAATGATGGAATTGGTCTAGGGATTTAACGATTGTCGATAGTTCTTTCCATGTTACGGAATAATTTATTTCGGGCTTCGATAAACAGTTGGTAAAGTATACGATGACATGTTCTTGCCTTCCCGTGTCTTGGTAGAAAGCTTCCCCTTTTCCTTCTTTACTTGCATCGGTATTTATTATGAAGCCCTCTTTTGGTTGAGGATATCTCAGAATGGGAACTGAAATAGCCGATTGAAGGCCTCTTCATATTCCACTGTCTATTTAAATTTCATGTCTTCTTCCGTTAACTGATGTAAGGGTCTGGCAGTGTTTGAAAAATATTTTTTTCAAACCAACGGTAATAGGTACGGTACGCATGCTGAATAAATTGTTTAATTGACCATTCTTTGGTTTGCACCATTATCTGACAGCATTCATTTTCTCAGTATTGGTCCATACACCCTTTTTAAAGATGTCATGTCACAAATATGAGATTTCTTTCTGGAACAGTTTGAATTTTGAATGATTTAACTTCAGTTTTTCAAATACCTGCCTAAGGTTTTGTAGAGGTTCGTCAAATGAACTTTCAGCATTAATTATATCGTCCAAATAGACGAGGCAGGATTCACGATTCACCGGAGAGTCCTTTCAGCACGGTCTCCATTAGAAGTTCAAACGTTTCGGGTGTATTGCAATGTGCAAAAGGTATCACTTTAAATTGCCAGAGTCCTTTTCCGATGGTAAACGATGTCTTTTTTGATCACCTGGATGGATTTCCATGTGCCAATAGCCACTCTTGCGATCTAGAGTTGAAAACCACTTCCTCACAGAGTGGGTATCGAAAGTGTCTTTAATTATTAGTAGTAGATGTCTTCGGGGAGTTTGTTTAATCGGAAACTGTTTGCCGGTATCGATGCTATGTTTAGTTCGTTCGGTACGTCCCATGTCATTTGAAGGATGATTGTACAGATTTCAGAAATGAGGTTTTTACATGCGTCCTGATCTGCACTATTTAGTTCATCGAGATTGCTCAAGATGATTGTTAGATATTCGGGACTGCTCTTACTGTGTTTTGGACAACCCTGCATTACGCTGATTAGAGTCTGAAGCTAACTGCTACCCTTTATGGATTATTTTGGTCCGGTCTATACAGTTTGCGAATTAAGTAGCTACTTAATCTCTTGAAATATCCACGAAAGCCGCAGCTACAAAAATTCCTTCTACACTATGTTGTTTAGTATTGGACTTCCTAGTATAGCCCCTCTTACAAAGGGTTAGATGCTTGGGTGCATCGAAGCCCCAGCATGGTTACGTAACAATAAAGTAAATTTTGATATTTAATTGTTAATATAAGTTTAAATATTCCATTCTACAGTTATCGTTGTCCCCGCCGCTCGTTCACCGCCAGCGGCCCAAATTTCTGTAGTATCAACCGATTTAGGTTTTGATAGCCGCAAACCCACTGGGTTGGTTCCTATGCTCGTCATAATAACAGTAATAGTAATAGTAATACTCTGCAGTAGGCTTGGGCAGTATGGCAATTTCTACATGGTGATACATCCGCAGTCTTAACATCATGATACACCGTGAATTTAATTACGTAAACAACGCACGTGACTAAAAACTGAACGGCAACGTAACTGAATTGCACAGACGTACAATTTATGCGAAAAATAATTTAGTTTAGTATATATTTGTTTAGTTTTACTAGCACTTTGAAAATAAAAAATATATATTGCTCTGATATGGAATATTTAGATGAAAATAGATGTAAACTGACACTTTTGGACTCGCAGTAATGCGAGGAACTAATTGAATTGCGAAATTTGAGCATTTCAAATTCAATAATATACGGATTTATGAATTGACTGCCGTATTTCAGCAGTTCCCACGTACTGAGCGCCACATTTCATAACGAAATATAGCAGTTCCCGTAAATTCGAACATTTTATGGAAATAAGTTCTTAACTAAAGACCGCAAGAACCCTGTTAATTAACAAAAAAAAGTAAATATAAAACATACCGAAAACAAATCTATATACGGCAAGCTATTTCCCGCAGAGCCACCCTAATTTTACGTTTCCCGCCCAACATGTCCCTACCCTGACGGTGACGAACTATCCCCCCTTGATCATTCATTCGTATATATCCTGAAAAGGGTTTTGCTAAGATATCTACGTATTCACAAACTATGTCCCATTCCCTGCCCTACCTCCTCACTCCTTTTCCTATAAACAACCATTAAAGTTAACTAATGTCATTACGCGCGTCTTCCTGCCACGTCTATTAAAATCATTCCAATTAATACGTAAATAATTTACGCCTATTTCGCAATCAAAATGAAACTAAAACATGAAGAAGCTTGGAATGCTGATTATTAAAGTTGAAAGCCTCTAATGAAAGTTTCTTACTTGATCAAGACGAACTTGATTGTTGCAGTTTTTGTCGGTTTAAGATTAAATTGTAAAAGTAGAACATTAAGTTATTTTTACATTAAAACATAGTGAATGAGATAAAAATGGGGAGATGATTCGCACTTCATTTATTATGAAATTTCAAGACGAGATAATCCACAGATTCTATATATATGTATTATCCGTATCGCGAGAAAATATCGACGGCAAAAATCAAAAAGCGAAGTATCTTTAAATATTCTAATAGTATAAGGTTCTTTCGTGCTACGGCATCGAAAAGCAAAATCAGTGTTGTGATCCTGGGCAATCACGATGTACTGGCAACGACGACACCGGGAATTTGCGCATGCACTAAGGAAATCCCAAAACCGGGAGCATCGCTCTCAAGATAGGCGTTTAGCTCTGACTATGGACATCGGGGAATCGCGATGTTACGATATATCTTCGATCATCCCGATGTATCGCCGACGTGAAAATCTTAAAACCGGTGTCGACTTCACACCTGTTTTTCGCGATGTATTGTTATATCGCCCAAGCCTACTCCGGAGCCATTCCACTCTTTCCCGATTGCTTTCACAAAACACGATCGGGCAGCGAAACATTTTCTGCAGTAACTATGTTACACTCTAAGATGTCTCCCGTTTCTGTGGTGTTCCGTAATTCGTGGTTCAATCTCTTCGGTGGTGGTCCATAGTTCGTTGCTTTTGACGTCCAGGTCAAATCCGTGTTTTCTTAAAAAGTTCAGTCCGAGAATTCATGGGTAACAAATGTCTGCAATATAAGCAACATAATGATAATGACTCGCTCCTACAGAATTTCCATTTTTCTATGCACCTTCGTTGTTTCTCCGTTAATTGCCCGCTGAAAAATAAAAGATACCCTATAAAGAAATTGATCGTTAATTCGGCTAGCTACGTAACTATGCATGATAGCCATTTTCGCAGCCGTTTCTAGAAGCATTTGGTATTCGGTGCTGTTTATACGAGTTATGATGTTAAAATCTTAAAACCGGAGCAAATCTTACGTCCATTATCTCCTTCATATAGCGCATTTTCTTCCGCTCGCAAGATAGCCACTGATTAGTTTTACTGTGGATTTTCTGAAGGAACTGTTCTATGATCCTTTTCCTCAAAAAGTGGGCATTTTTTCACAATGTTGCCTCTTTCTCTACAGGTCCAGTACACTAGTACTTTCGCAAACGAGACTGACCGATTGAATTTGTCATTACTTTGCCTCTGAAGGATGTATTTTAGTTCCTTCATAGTGCGCAGTATCTCAGATTCTAAAGTGTTATCATTTGCAGCCATGCTACGTACGATGGATCAATGAAGTCCTCTAGTTGCCTGTTGAAATGCTTTAAACTTGCTGGCTAGGGCTAGTGCAGCTGGGTGGATCATTGTATTCGGTCAGCATGTTGAATTTCTGGGTCACGAATGACATCTATAAAATACTGGGTTGCAAGTCTTTCACGAACATTTAAAGGTATTCTGTAAAGGATAATTGTTGGTTTTTTAATATTCCACACCAACTCCTGTAGACGCACTTCAGACTTTTGGCGATGAGATTTCAATTGAACTCTGGTCTCTCAAATTATTCTCCTCATATCGGAGTTCCAGACGTTTCTTGGTCAAGACTGTTTGTAGAACATCATCCGTAGGACCTTGAAGGGAAGCAGCGAGTTGGCAGGCTTTTGCCGTTTCGTCCTATTCGTGCAATTCTGCAATGATGTCTAATCGCAATCCAAAATTCGTCCAAATGCTCTGTTCATCCAACTTATTTTACTTTACATGATGTTGGAATGCAAAATCCTTATTGGCGACTGATGATTTTCTCTCGACATCCAGTAATCGCTTTTCGAGCTTTTTCATCTCTTGTCCGGCTAATGCTTGTACAGATGTAATCTGCTTGTGCGGATTTAATGTTTTATTTCATGTCTTCTTTGTCGTATTTAATGTCTTGTCTGATCTGTTGTCTGTGGTTTCATTTCGGCTTGTACAGATTTGATTTCTTCTTTCTCTTTAGCTTGAACAGATTTAATTTTTTTTATCTCAGCATGCCTCATTTTAATTTCTTTAATATCTCTTTCACGGCTTTAGTCTCCTCTTTTATCGTTTATTGATCGGCTTACATCGCTTTTTTCATCTCGGCTTGTTTGACTTTAATCTTTTCTTCTATATTTTCAGTCATCGCTTATTATCTAGCTTGCATTGCTTTTATGTTTTCTTTCATAGCTTCTTGTTTGGCTTTCATTAATTCTATCATCTCAATTCCTCCACCCATTTTATAGTTGTGGGAGGTATAACCGCTTGTCAATTTGCAGAAATCCCTCTTCTAATATCAATTCGTTAGGACGTGTATCCTCTGAAGTTATAGATGTACTCTCAGGATATAAGAATGAGTTCAAATCTCTGGATAACTAAAGTTTTATTTATAAGCGCAGCGTAAACAGGAGCAATATGCAACAGATAAAATAGCTCGATAATTGTGTCACAAGATGACTAAACAACTGTCAGGTACAGTAAAACAGCAATTATATGCCCTACTAATTTCACAAAATAGCAGTAAACATTGACCATCTCACAACTCAATGTAGTTCGTATTACGTCAACTGAGCGACGACTTTTTTCATATACTTACCGTAGAGACTTCCAGGTGGGGCTGGTGTATCCAAGAATACTCATTATTTCGAGAACGTTCTAGTACATTCGAGAAGTCGCCAAATTGGCGATAAATCGTAAAATCCGGTAACAACGCCCTGATAATTGAAATATGGCAACCCTACATTGATTGATGCAATAGGAATAGTTTCATGTAAAGGCGTTTTCCCCTTTTTATTCTGAAAAGAGTGTCCAATGAAGACATGTTTGTAAAAATACAGATCTAAATATCCAAAAGGTTCGTTATTGTTTTGGTTTGAAGAGGATGGAGGAGACGGCGGGGTGACAGAATAGGTATTCTTGAATACTTAAAAAATAAAGAGAAATGTCTCTCTGCTAAGGATATAAAAACTTTACGCAAAGATGCGCACTTTCTCAGTCTAACAAATAAACAATGTGTAATAAGTAAATACATTATATTGAGATAATATTACAGCTGAAAATGTAACACTAATTCAGTCTTACAATTGCCTGTATAAAAAATGTATATTGCACTCAGAGTGAGTAAAAGAGATAGTGCTCATAAGCCGGAACCGAGTATCTATCTATCTTTTTTTTCTTTCTTTCTTTCTTCTTGGCAAAAAAGAAAAATGGAGATTAACCAGAGGTTGTATTCTCTAACGAACACTTTTATTTATTTTTTTCCTCTCAAAGGGGATTCTACGCAAGTTACAACATAAAAAGGGCAAAAAATAAATGGAAGTAAGAGATAAAAATATAAAAACGGCACACTAAAAGCCAAGAAAAAGAGCAGAAAAATAAATGGAAGCAAGAGCCTGGTTTGCGTTTTGAATTCAGTCCAAAATAGACATTTCTATCTCAGTCCAAAATAGACGCATGCAGATTTTGTACGGTTGCGGTTAGTCCAAGCTGTCACAGTACTCCTTAAAACTCAGGTCAGACTGAAATCGTACCACGGAACTCGAAATTCTTCCTTATTTCGTAACTACCGCTAATGGGATTGCGGAAAGAATTACACTCGAATCTCCCGTCAACTGCAATTTTTTGCTACTTTCGGGATCTGAAAGTGACAAAGCAGGTTTCAGTCTATCGACAAGAACTGTAACTTCATTGCCATTTATCTGTATAGTGAAAAATTTGTCGGTCCTGGTCAGCACTTTGTGAGGACCTTGGTGGTACGGCTGTATCAAAGGTTGCCGAACTGCATCATTACGGACGAAAACACACTTTACTATTGCAAGCTCGGGTTATTACCCCCTTAGTACTGCTTGTCTTGAAGTTTCAAACGCATCAGATTTTTTACAGTTGCAAAAAAATAGGACTGTGACAGTGATTCTAATGTTGCTGACTTTGAGAAAAACCCCCATCTCTCCTGGTAATCTCAAAGAGGGCGTACGCCAGATCAGCCGACACAACATCTTCAGTGCAACTGGCTCTAATTGGACTAAAAGCAATCAAAGGAGTTTTTCCGCCATATTCCATTCCTGCATCAGTGACATATGGTGTACATTTCAGCTGGTTCCATGGTTATGCCGTATTTTTTTATTTTTAACTCAAGTCGTCCAGCCCACTTGAAGGGGGAAGGTATAGAGTATTTAAGGTGGACGACCGGGACCATATCATTTAAATGTAACACTTAAATAATATTTATTTATCTTCAACATACAGTTTTGCAATTCATCCTAATTCACGGACATCACTTGAGGAATGAAGACATGCACGTTCGACTAAGCGAAAGTCTGGAAACTTTTCAATATATTGATGCGTCGATACATTTACTTTTTTCGCTAATAATTGGTAAATTTTTCAGTCGAACAGAATCTAAAACATTTATCATATAAGGTGGATGTTCCTGATATGGCCATGCTAAGGTGTGATAATTTTTCTAGCCGCCATTTTGAAAAAAAAATCAAAACCATTTTTTTTTTATCTTTCTCAGGCTAATGGACTTTCATAAATTTTTTTCCATTCCCCATGAAAATAGTTTTAGTGGTCATATCAGGAACATGAGCACATGATATGGCCACCCTTGTTCCATGTTCTACAAATCTATATGCATTCTGTAGAAAATAAGAAACAGGTAGAATATTTTGTAATAAATGGGATTAAAACATTATTTGAAATTAGAGATTTTAAAATACAGCTACAAAATTCTATATGCAGCTGCATTCTGAAAAAATTAGAAATAGGTAGATCATTATGTAATTAACGTGATTAGAACACGGGTGAAAGAGAGGGAGGGAGACACAGAGAGCGCGAGAAAGAGAGAGAGAGTGTGTGTGTGTCAAAATATAGTACAATCAAAATATTGTGTGGTAACTGCAGAAGAGGTCCACATTGTTTCGAACAAGTAGGATTCAAAGGCGCCCATAAAACTTATTCCTGGAATGGCCAAACTCAAGGATGAGAGATATATCTACTAACTTGATACCTACATTTCTGACCTTTAACGTTCACGGGAGCGAAAGTGCCCTCCTCGCGCTCCCCTATGGGTGCCCACAGTGTAGTAAGAAACACCGTAGAAATTTACCCAATTTCATGCGTTTCAATATTTACTAAAATAATTACAAAACTGCTTTTCAGGAACATTTTCTTTATTCAAAGCTTAACATTCGAAACGTACAGCTCGTTCATTTGACATCATGAACAAAACCGAGAATGCTGCCATAGCATTATTACAAAAAATGGTGTTGTCATTGCGAGAACTAAAAATAATCAAATTCACAATAAATGCAATTTTAAATATAAAAAGTGAATAACTAAATTAATGTGCGTTACTTAACATTCTCCCACCTTTTGATTTAAACATTATATATAATCAAAACTTGCAATAAAATGTTATGAACTTTCCAAAGACAAATTAGTATTTAGATGAAAATTAAACATTTTTTGCATTTATCTAAACCTTGATGGGAGTCTGTGATTGTTCTGTCACTTCTGGTAACAACAGTCTTTCGCAGAAGAGAGGGTGCAATGTTTATAACCTTTTTATCACTAGCTACAGTATCTGTTTCTGGTTCTCGGGATGGACATTCAATTTCAAGAGAGAAAATTCTTTGAACTGGTCGAATTGCTTCCCCCGTTACTGTCTTTAATTTCACAACTCTGTTGCTGCCATCTCTTCCAGGATAAACTTCAATTATTTTTGCCATTGGCCAGAAAGTTCTTCTCCAATTTTGACATGCAGCATTTTCAATTTTCCCCTATGTTGCACTAATTGGCCAAGATACTCTACTCTAAATCTTTTCCTCAGCTAATCCTTTAATGTCTGCTGATATCTCAGTCCTTTTGTGAGATCCACTTTGTCCCAAAGATCCAAGTTGGCACTCCCCTCCGTCTACATGTCCTGCAAGAATATAGCCATCTGTGCAAGACGTTCCCAAAACCTTCCCTACCAAGCAGCGGAGGGTGGATTGAACTTCCAAGCAATTCTTTTAACAGATGCTTCTATTGCAATGGCTTTCCAATCAATTCTTTGTAGAATATTATCAGCTCCGAGAAAATTGCTTCCATTAATTAACACTGTAGATGGTATTAGGCCTTCCACGATGTTATATAAACCGTCTGAAACTGAACAGAAATGCTTTAGTAGATACTGATGTTATGAGTTCCAAATGAATAGCCCTATAAACAGCACACGTGTAGAGAAAAACCCAAATTTTCACACTTCTTCTCAATATTAGGGATCCAGTCAGTTCTACTCCAGTAATTTTAAAAACTGACGCTTGTCTCACTCTGTCTTCTGGAAGAGGAACTGGACTCTGTCTCCTGGAAGAGGAACTGGAGCTGTTTGTATACATTTTATATTGTGTTTCTTGTATCTAACGCATTTCGAAATTACACGACGTGCTGTTCTCCTTCCATTAAGTATCCAAAAATTATCACGCAAATCTGACAATAAAGAAGTCTTATTGTATGGTGTTCTTGAATGATAAGTTCTACCAATTTATGTTCGCTTGGCAATAGTATTGGATACTTGAAATTCTCTTCATCTTTACATTCCCTCAACTTTGTTTCCACTCGAATTAAATCATCACGGTCTTTAAACAGACACAAGGATTTCGAACTCCGTTCTTTGGTAAATGTATCTCTTTGAACAGTTGTGATAATTGCCTTTTCAGCTTTATTCAACTCACCAGCAGATAATTCTCCAGTGTTTCGACCATAAATGCTTTTTTGAGTATTATGAAGAAATCTAAAAATCCATTCTACCATTCTAACAATTTTTGTATACTTTGAAAAATATGATAGAAACCGTGTCCCATGTTGAATTTTACTCAACAGAACTGTAGAAATAATTTTTCTTTCTTGCAGCACGTTTACTTTATTAACAGTGCATTCAGATTGTGGCCAATCCTTTTTATCCTGTTTTAGCCATGGGGGCCCCTCCCACCATCTGGATTTAATTAATTTCTTCACTCAGCATCCTCTGGAGAGCAGATCAGCAGGATTGTTTTGGCTATTAACATGTCTCTAATTCTCACTATTAGATAATTTCTGAATTTCATTTACTCTATTTTTGACAAATACTCCCCACTGCTCATTTCTTTTAATCCAGTTAGGGCAGTGAAAGAATCAGTCCAGAAATATTCCCTAACATAATTAAATTTCAAGCTTTTCTTCACAAAGTCTGCCAGACGTGCATCAATACAACAAGTTAAAAGTTGTAGTCTTGGAATAAAAATGTTTTTAAATGGTTGTCCCTTCATGGTCTATCTTTCCAATTTCCTATGTGCATTATTAAATTGGATTCCCTGTCTATGTAGAAAGCCTCGTAATGTTTGTTTGGTTTCTGTTCACCGGTGTTTTGATTATTTCTGATTTCCAGTAATTTAGCATCTTTAAATTGTTCTTCCAAAATATTCTCTAACGTTGGGATTTCTGAGAGTGTGTTGACATTTTTCGTATTTTCCTCATCTACAATTTTGGGTTGTGTGTTTATGTTTTTGTTTTGATTCTCTTCAAAATCCTCTTTACTCAAAGACTTTACTTACAGAGAACTGCTCCAAGGGCAAAATTTGACGCATCGGTACATACCGAAAAAGGTTTCAAAAAATTAGGGAGATGTAAAATGGGTTCTTTGAGTAATTCGGATTTTAAGGTTTGATAAGAATTTTCTGCTTCAGGGGTCCAAGAGAATTTAATATTTTGCTTAGTTAAATTAGTTAAGGGAAGAGCTTTAAAGAGTAATTTTCAATAAATTTTCTGTAGAAGCCAGTTAATCCTAAAAATTGGCGAATTTGTTTTTTAGAGGTAGGTTTTTGTAAAATTTTAACAGTTTTTAAATTTAAGGGGTCAGGCTGGACAATACCTTTAGAAACTTGAAAACCTAAATAATTTATTGAAGATTAAAAAAAAATTGCATTTACTTGGCTTTAAACATAATTTATGTTGAGATAATCTATCAAATACTATCTTTTGTTGTTGTTGTTTCTCATCCCCAAGACCAGCAGAGCTAGATCAGGTCCATAAGCCCGTTCACTCTCAGAAAGTCCAGCACCAAAAGGGGGCTTGAGCCAGGTCCTACCTGGTGAGCCCCAGACAGGATAAAATGTGGTCAGGGGAGGCTTGAGCAGTAGAACACTTAGTGCAGATTTCGAAATGCTTACTACCACCAATAAAACTCATTGATGACAGATGACCACTGAGGAAGCGAGTAAGTGTAGTTTAATCTCGTCTACTGCTGCCCCGAACCAAAGAGCCGCCTGGGCTCCTACTCTGGTACCATGTGTTGTTGTTGAGACCCAGACCGTCCGACCTACCAGAAAGGTGTAAGGTAACTGTATGGGCGGCCGGGAAGTGCCACCCAATTTAGACCGGAACCCAGTGGGGGAGGCATCCACAGGGACCGTACCCGCCTTCCCCTACCACCAACCTCTCGGAAGGACTTACGGACCCACATGTTTAACGTGATCGTACTCCGCATGAACACGGCGGCATTTGTGGCAGCGTGCAAATCTAGCGCGCAAACCACGGGGATACCGCACCCGAGATGGCCAACAGCACGCGGTGTTCCGAGGTGGTCTCCCACCAAGTACTAACCGCGCCCGATGCTGCTTGACTTCGGTGATCTAACGAGAACCGGTGTTTTCAGCACGGTACGGCCGTTGGCCCGCTGGTACCATGTGTGTACCGGTGGTACCATCCAGACGGCCTTGTCTTTTGCCTTACATTTAGAAAAGAGCTCCGAATAAGTAAGAGGAGTGACAGTCGTGATGGCCTCTTCAGCACCTGCTTTGGCTAAACTGTCCGCAATCTCATTTCCAGCAACATCGACATGAGACGGAATCTACTGAAAGTGGATCTGATGGGAAAGGGAGAGTTGTTTTAGTTTCCTTAGGATGTCTGCACTAGCACTGTCCCTGATACCATGCCAGTCGGCCAGGTGCTGAATGGCACTCCTACTGTTCGAAAAGATCCAGATATCAATAAACCGCGAAAGCGACTTGATGGAGTCCAGTCCCTCAAGAATTGTAATGAGCTCGCTTCGGAAGACCGAGCAGAAGTCCGGATTTCTTCTCTTGATTTTTAATTCCTGATCCCGAAGTTTAATATACATGCCGCTGCCCGAACTGTCATCATCCAGTTTACTGCCGTCCGTATACAACTGAACAGCGTCCATGGGGACACTATTAATTCTTTCGAGAGCTAACTGTTTTAGGTTTACTATCTTTAGATCTGAAACTTATCTAACTGTTTCAGGTCTACTATCAGGTTTACTATTTTTAATTTCATTAAGTGTTCCTCAAAGGTTCTAGATGCAATAACAATATCATCTATGTAAATAGAAATTTGTAAAGGGGAAAGCTTAGCTAGGACGATGGAGATAAGTCGTTGTGTGTGTCGTCTGGGTGCAATTTAATTTGATAAAATCCAGATGTTAAGTCTAATGTAGAAAAATATTTTGCACTATTTAAACTATTAATCAATTCAGTGATATTTGGCAGTGGAAAAATATCATCAATAGTTTTATCGTTTAATTTCCTAAAATCTGTTACTAATCTTAATGTTCCATCTGCCTTTTTAACAAACAGTACAGGTGCGGAGAATGGTGAATCACTTTCTTGTATAATATCATTCTCAAGAAGCTCATTAATTTGTCTATCTAATTCATCTCTTACATGATAACGAACCCTATAAGGTTTCTGTTTAAGAGGAATATATATCATCTTTTAAGTTAATGTTATGAAAAACTGTATCACACCCCTTAAAATCTGGAATAGAATTAGCAAAAATATGCTTATAATCATTAATTAAACTCTCTATTTGTCTTTTTTCATTATAGTCTAAGTGTGAAAGATCAAAATTCCCCCTCCCCCCCAAGCATCAAAATTATCACCACTTTCTGCACTTGATTCAATAATATTGTTAACTGAAAAGGAAGATACTACTGTGATAGGAACAATTTTTGCTAAATTTGAATGTTTATTTTTGTGCAGCTCATCAGTTCACAAATTCAATACTTTTACATTATATATATTAGATCTAGATACATTGTTTACTGATCTAGCAATCAAAATTTTACTGTTGTTTAAAAGCTCAATCATCACAGTAGGTGAATTAAATTTAACAATTTCTTTTAATTTTAGTTGTATGAAAGCCTCCGATAGAGGAGGAATTATGTATTTCCTAAGTGCATAGTACAAATTATCCTTACATATCTTAGAATTCAAAGTATTTTCTCTATTAATTTCATAATTATTAAAGGGTTGAGTTGCATCAGATAATGAAAAACGTACAGATTCATCATTAATTGTAAAAGGCACAGTTACAATATTATTGTATAAAACATCGTATAAAACATATTGTAAAATCTATTGACATCTTATAGCCCTTTAAAAATTTCACACAAAATATTGCTGAATAATTACAAGAATCACAGTCCATAATATAAAAATCAACATTAAATATTTTGTTATTTAAATTTAAATTAATATTTAATTTCCTGGAAACTTTTACAATGTCACTAGAGATACCTTTTAAATTTATATTACACTTAGTTAATTGGCTGTCGGGTATATTTAAATGCGTTAATACATTTGTAAACAACACATTAATTGAAGCACCAGAATCAATAAGTATAGGAATATCGACATTATTAATCATACCAGAAATCACTGGTAGAGATAAATTATGTAATGAAATCAAATTTAAATTTTGCACCACAGGTAACACCCCAAGGGCTTCAGAAGGTAAGTTGGAGTGAAGATTCCCTTCAGCTCTATTTAGTTTAAATTTTGTTTTACGCTGTCATTTTTATCACCCCTAGGTGTATAAAAAGTATTGTAACTCATTTTAGGTTTAGTTTCATTTATGTTACGTTGAAAGCTTTGATTTGGCTGATGGTAAAAAAATTGAGTAGGTTGTTGAAATCCCCGAGTTTGTTGTGGAAAATTATATGGATAGTTTTGTGTAGGTTGTGGAAAATAAAAAGGTTGTTGATACATTTGATGTGACAGAGACCCAGAATTTCTTTTGAACCTGTGTGATTGAGGAAATTTCCTACAATCCACACTTATGTGACCTAATAGGCCACATGAAAAACACCTTCGGCCGTCCCTTTTCAATCTAGTTAGAGGCAGCTGTGGTTTGGTGTTAATTTGAGTTTGCAATTCAGCAAGCCTTTTAGTGAGGTTCTCTACCTCCACTCTATTTCTCTTCAGCTCATTATGGAGCTGTTTATTTTCAGACTCTCCAAAATTCATTACATATTGGGGATCATCCCCATGTTGCTTGCTCCACACCTCTTCCTCTGCCACAGCATGCCTTTTTGCAGAGTCAAAACTCTTGTCCTTTTGAGGTAGGATTAGCCGTTTGAAATGAGGCTTCAGACCTTCAATAAAAACAGAGCATAAGACATCAAGTCTTTGCTGGTTTTAGTAACTTTGTCATGTAATACGTCAGGTAAAACATTTTTATATGAAGAAGCCTCAACTCGAGCAGCAAACTGACGCACAGATTCATTAGGTCTCTGATAACTTTTCAAAAATGAGCTCAAGTTACTATGTAAACATTCTATTGAAGAAAATCTGTCACGTAAAGCTTTAAGAATTTGAGAGAAAGATTTTTCTTCCTTTAACTTTGGATTATCCCTAATAAATCGTGCAGCTATGCCTGACAGTTTTAATTTCAAAACTAAGACCTTGTCTGATTCAGACCAATTTGCATGATCGGCTAACATTTTTATCCTATCTATGTAATCCTCCAATGGGAGACCTGATTCCTCTCCGGAAAACACTGGGATTGAATCTAAAAAGTCTCCTATGAGACTGTTTTAAAATTACTCATTACGTTACATTTAGCAGAATCCATTTTTAATCCCTGTTCAATTAAATAATTCTGTTTAATATTAACATTTGAATCAGTATTTTTATTATAAATAGAATTTACATCATCAGAGGTTGCCTCAATGTTTACTTTAGAAGGTAAATTTCTTTCTAATAAGGATAACCAAGTTTTCTTGGTACTAGCAACTTGACTTCTGGGAACTAAATCCCAATCTTTATCATCATTTGAGTTTGTAAAAAAAGAAGGAAATGGCTCTTTTCCAAGTGAGAGCATCGCGTATAATAAAGTTTCAAAGGGTTTTTCTTTAGAGCCACCCCCAGTTTCGTCTGACCCAAACACAGAAACATACATACAGTTATTTTCTCTAACATCATCCATAATTGTAATACAATTGAAAGCTTAATACTACTAATAAATATTATTAAACATGAGAGCAATTTCTAGACTAGTACACGGCACCAAAATAAACTGTTGTGTTTGAAAGTGATAGATATAGAATAAAACCTGTTGTGTTTCTCGAGATAAAGGAAGACATAATATTTAGTTTAAAGAAAATTAGTTTATTAAATTGTAACTTCAAATTAATTCCAATAACACATTACAAAATCTCTGCTCACAGGCAGGCAACTCGGGAAAAATTAACAAGTTTATTCTAAATTCATCACAGACATTAGAATTTTAGAATTTACCAGATTAGTTAAAGTTTAAAGATTCTGTATAGAATTTTACTCTAGAAAAATCTATTTTAGTCCCATCATAAAATATTAACAATAGAATATTAAATTTAAAAGAATTTTAAATTTAAAAGAATTTTAAAATTTACCCAGGCTCTTATAAATTTAGGAAGGTTTAGAAAATTGCTCTCAGAAATAAAGTTTTAGAATTTTGACTTTAAAAGAATAAAATTAAATCATACATTTAAAAAATTGAGAAATCATATTCTGAATTTAAGAAATTAGGAGTTTAAATAAAACATTAATATTCACCCAGCCGGGTCATCAGACAAGGGGAGGGGGGAAAAGTTCTAGAGCATAACTAGAGCTGCACAGGTTGGAGACAAATTTTCCAAATTAGTTTACTGGAGATCACCAAACTTTAATCTGGCGAGGATTCAGTATATTTCTTGAAAATGATTATAACATCAGGAGATAAGCCCCAATAGCCACATCTGGAACACTCGGATCTTCTTAAAACTACCGGACGAATTTTCATGAGACGCTACTTTCTCATAGCATACGTAATAAATTCTTAAAAACTCATTTTTTCAGCAGTCACATCGCATATTAGGCAATTAAACCAAATAAAACTTTCGTTTAAAAGGAGACAAGTGAAAAAAAACATCGCTAGGAACCTAATGTTCCATAGAAAATCTCGTGTGGAACATAAGTTCCACTCGAAAAGTAAAACGTAGCGCTTCTCGCGCTAACTCGAAACATGGGATTTCAACAAAAAAACTGAAACTGAAAAATTCCGCGCACGTATTTATACGTGCGGAAAAAGGGAGAAGTATAGACAAACGGCAGCAATTAAAATTCGCTTACCGAAATTAGAATTGCCAAAATTAAAACTCGAAACTCCGAGAGCAGACGATCCGTAAAAACGCGAACCAATTAAAATAATTCACGAATTCCAAAGAGGCGCGAAAAGCGCTTAGGCGGCGCGTCAAACGCGGTAAAAAGCCCGCAAAACCATGATTCCGAAAATGGCCGCAACTGAAATTTTTGAGGCCGCAATTGAAATTTTTGAAACGCACTGAACATGGAAATAACTTGAAACTATAGAACAAACGGAATTTCTAACCGAAATGGGTAAATGAGACATCAAATTAAAGGGAATTTTAAGGGGAATGAAATAAATAAATAGCTTTTATAAATTTACAAATCAAAAGTAATATTAATTTAGGGAATGGAACATTTTTAATTAAGAATATTATAAAGAAAATTAATTTAGAAGATTAAAAATATTCTAATTAACGAATAAATGAAAAAACCCAATAAATAATATTTAAATATTACCAAATTGAGAATATTGAGCCAGAAAAAAATAAATAAAAGTAAATTTCAAACCCCCAAATTACATAAATTCTAAAGCAACCCAACAGTAATAAAGATGCAGTAAGGGAACCTGACCACCGCCATGTGACCGCCATGTGTGTGTGAAGAGTGGGACGTACAGTTCGAGTGCCTCAGAGTTACAGACAGTGATAGATGTTGAGTCTCAGGTGAAATGTTTACTGAAACTCAAAAGGGGGAGTGTCGAAAAACTGTTACATCGAACTTTTAGATTCTGCCCTGACGATGGCGCTAATGATGTTTTGACTTGGGTAAACTGACAGAATTGCCACTTACAGCAGACATACTGTGCAAAAACATTTCGATTACGTCACTCGTAACACATGTTGCTGAGACGTTGAGAAATAAAGCAGAGATGGAAAAGAACAGCCGATCAATGAACAGTATGTACTTAAGATCACTGTAAAGACGATTATTAATGATTTGTAAATATGTACATAATTTAGTGTGGTGAAATTATATAATCTAAAAAATGAAAATTGACTCGGCTAATTATTTGAGATATCTTTATTTTAATTAAACTTAAGTATTTTCAAAATTTAATGATACGATAGATACGAAGAAGAGTGCTCAAGTATTATCATCAGATGCTTCCCCGGGAATCTGAGGTAGGATCTTTTATATTTTCAATTTCAAGTATCGATGCGAATGATATTAGAATCCTAAAGAAATTTTAATGAGTGTTTTTACTCAATAAACAAAAATTTTGATGAAAAGTATGTCTACAAGAATTTATGTTGAAAAACAAGTGCAAAATGCAAGGAACTTATAAAATCTGTAACATCATCTATAAAATCTATAGTATCAACACTTCTCTTTCATGATTATCGGCTCTGACAAACAATGCGACAGCTTATGTTCAAATTAATCAGGTATTTTGGCGTTAACTTGGATTTCTGACATTTCACTTGAAAGAATATTTAAAACTGTAGAAGTCATTCTTCCGATGTTTGTTTATTTTATTATGCACAATTTTGGATACAGTTACTCATTCGCTAATTGTGACATCTTAAATTCTATTTCTTGTGAAAAGCGTCAGAAAAAACATAGTAACTTACATAGCAGAAGAGCAAAAAATTTTAGACATAAAAACTTTCAACATTATCTTTTCTGATAAATAATAACTACAAAGATCGTCAAAAAGTGGGGATGAAATTGCTGCATTTCGGTTCTTTGCATAAGCAAACGCCTATTTTAGGACAAAAGTGTTCTTTTATTAGCTTTATTTAAGAAAAAATATCCGTGTTTTCAAATATATGCATTTCCAGCTAAAACCACAGAATGTTCAAAATACCCATGAGTTCCATATTTATACCAGACTGAGTTTTTGCTCCCCATTTATCCTAACCCCTACCCTTTCTAATAGTTGAAATTCTCTTTTTTAAGCTAAAATCGCTCTATTGTCCTCTTTCTCAATTGCAAATTTATATTTTGTCAATGTAGTTAGATACTTGTTTCGCCGAAGAGTTGATAATTTTACTGGGAAATTATCGGAATTCCAGACAATACTAAATTTGTAGTACTTTGCATGCTTCATTTATTGTGGCTTCCATCCTGACTGAAATCTTGTGAGCTGTACAAGTAGCGCTCACTAAAACTGATTTGAAAATTCAGTAAAATAAAATATATATGTTATATGTACGTGTATCTATCTATGTGTTTGCAATTCCACTTCTGTTAAGATGAGTGGAAAGGAAATCATGCTCCGATGGCAATCTAAACGCAGCAGCAGCTCTTTCTGTAGGGGGAATAGGCAATAGGACACTTCCATGACTTTTTAATATTCTTTTCGGAGTATGATATTTTGGTCGTCTTTAATTTTTAACAGATAGTAGAGGCAACCAATGTATAAGCAGTCTCTCGGCTAGATGACTGGATGAAATTGTGTCGCTTTTTGCCAAAGCATTTGCTACTTCATTTCCTAGAATACCAGAACTGGGTGGAATCTGTTGAAGAATTATTTGCTTTTGACAGTAGTTTAACTTTTGAAAGAAGGATCAACATCCAACCACATGCCTGCAAGTGGCGGGTCTATAATATTTTACAATGGCCTAGATGGCTGTACTAGTATCAAAACCAATCACAACGAAGGTCTACATTTCAAGTACCTCAAGGGAACTCGAATTACATTAACTTAGGGGTATATTGATTTGCTAGACTGGCCTTTTTGGCCTGTACCCTGGCAAAGCTTTGCGTCAAAGTGGTCTATCAAACTGCAGCTTTTTGGATACAGTCCTTCAAGCATCCAAGACTATAAGACATACCATTAGTGAACGAAAACCAAAATATATGGAATTACGAGCAATGTTAAATTTCCCCTCTCTTTGTTTCTAAAAGAATATACTTTTGAAGGAGTTGCCCAGTTTAAGTACGTAGGTATTCCTATCACTAGTTACGATAACCTTAAAGCCGAAGTTAGAATTGATTGACGATGGCAAGCAGATTCTACCATAGACTAAAGCCACTCAAATCGCACCAAATCAATCTTAAAACATAGGTTAATATCTATAACGCTCCTGTCTTCTCTATTATTTTGTATGATAGCGTATCCTGGATACTTAACAAGTTAGAAAAGAAAAAGCTTAACATATGTGAGAGAATAATTCTTCAAAATATATTTGGCGCAGTGTGTGTAAATGGAGTATGAAGCATATGTTTCAACCATACAAACTGTGTAAAGAACCACACATCATCGGGTTATTAAAACTGGTAAAATGAGATGGATTGGAGCGTTTACTGAGGTTTCAGACATGTGCCTTAGAATGATGACATTTCTCTTACCAGCAGGATCTAGGAGGTGAGGTATCTTCTCAGCCACAATATTGTGTCGTAAAGGACCTTCAGACGCTTGGAATTCAGGGCTGGTATACAGCCGCTCTGGATAGGAGATGATGGAAACACAAACTGGGGTCGCCGTATCAGGCAATAGCTTCGAAGATGTGATAATATGTGTAGAAGACCCAGACCGTCCGACTCGTCCAGAGGACTAAGAGCAACTATTTGGACGGCCGGGAAGGAAAGTTAGCAGAAGCCAACTTCCAATGCCATCGTCCTACGGTCCAAAGCAACGTTTATTTAAATCTTAAAATAGTTTTACAATGGGTTACAATTTTTGTATTTACATCAAAATAAGATGAACATAGCCTTTTAGGTAAAAAATGGTATATACATAGTTTTTCTTGTACAAAGAAGTTGTTCATTCAATCATGGTTGTCGATGTTTTGAACAAAGACATTTTAAATTTACTACGAGATATTGTGATGTTAATAGCAACAAGTGCATAAATCAACACCGAACATAACAGAGACACAACAGGGATATATCAAACACAACATAAAGAGACAAGTGCCAACAGCAAAAGGCACCAAAGACAAAACAAAGGTAGAGCAAACACTATAAACCAGCGGGCAACACCAAAACAAAGCAGAACCCCGTAAACAAGAGCCACAGATCAAGGGGAGAGAAAGGAAAAAACCCTCAAGCACACAGACCGATCAAGGAACATTATTTGAAATTTCTCTGGCTATGAGAACACAGTTTTTAATTCTCTCGACAGAAGAAGAATTTTTACAGACACTCGAGAACCAGGTCGCAAGATTCGAAGAAGCGGGTTTGGAGAGATGATAATTTTTAGAATGGGGACATTAAAAGACATAGTGATCTGCGTCTCCGAAGAGACCACAGGTACAACAGGAGGTAGATTTAAATTTGAAAAAATGAAGATAGTCCAAAAATGGTCCATGGCCAGTGATAAAATATATTAGGTATTTATTTTTAATTTGAAGACTAGTTTTAACAGAAGGGAGAAAATTTGAAATTCTGGCAGGATCGTGAGTACGAGGAGAAATGTAATTAGTTAAGTAATTTTGCCAATTATTTAAAATGTCTAAAAGATAATGTTTTTTCAAAAGGGAATAAGGAAAAGGAATAGAAAGGGGGGAGCCAGAAACAGCAGCCAGTTTAGCTGAACAATCAGCGACCTCGTTGCCCGAGATGTCAGAATGTGCTTTAACCCAGCGGAGATTAAAAAGATGTTTATTCACATTTGCGTTAAGTTTAATTTTAGATAAGAAATTTGATTTATTTTTGATTGATTTAAAGGCCGAAATGGAAGAAAGACTGTCGGAGAAGATATTAATTTTTTGATTATTTGAAGATGCCCAATCGATAGCAAAGTTTATGGCAGCAATTTCTGCCTGGAAAACTGTGTTCCCAGAGCAGAGTTTAAAAGAAAAGGTGTCAATTGTGATAATATGTGTGTGCAAATTGCATATGTGGGCATGCTGATATATGTGTATATTTTTGCTTATGTGCGTGTTTGAGTATATGCGTGTGTATGCGCACGTTTTGTATGTGCGTCCCATGAGATTTTAACTGACTCAAATGTGGCTTACGGTTCAAAAATGATTAAAGAACATTTCTCTAGGATGTCTCACGTTTCTGTTCTGAATAAAGGAATCCAGGCCGATTTCGTCGAGAAATCGAGAATGGCATAAATGTCCGCTACATAAGCAAACCCGATCTTATTTTATAAGTTGGTTGGTCATAGTAGATCTATCTAATATTATAAAAACCCAATAGTTCATCTCCTACAACCGCATTAGCAATTTTTATAGATTTGTATAGAAAGTTTACGTCTAAATAACACGTTTCATCTTTACCCTTATAACTTCATCAACATAAAACACGGATCTTGCTTTAGCCCATATTGCATTTCATCATCATCATCATAACTCATCGTGCCTAGTGGCACACAAGGCCTTCAGCTTGCGTCGCCACCCTTTTCGATCCTGTGCCGCATTCCTTGCTTCTGATCAGCTCGCCCATCCCATCAAATTTCTATCCTGATCCACCAGTCTCCTCCAAGTATGCTTGGGTCGACCCCGAGATCTTTTTCCTTCAGGTGCCTAAGTAAGTGCCACAGCAGGGATGTTAGGCTGCGACATTCTCAAGACATGTCCAGTCCATTTCCATCTATGTTTTTTCATCTCTATCTCAATTTCTTCTTGTCCAGTACACTTGTAGAGTTCAGTGTTAGTAATAACATACGGCCAAAATACTCTCAAAATTTATTTTCCTCAGATATTTTGTCTGCCAGGCATTTAACTCGTTGCATTGGCCCCTTGTTAATTTCCATGTTTCGGCTCCATATAGTAAAACGCTTTTCACTAAGGAATTAAAAACGTTGATTTTGGTTTTTAAATTAATTGTAGTAGTTCTCCATATTTTATTTAGTTTTCTAAAACAATTCTAAGCTTTTGCAATTCTTATTTTGATTTCATCATCTGTTCCACCCTCCTTGTTCACCAGTACACCAAGGTACGTGAAGCAATTTACATCTTCAATTGATTCATCATGTAATTTTACATTTTCAGAAGTTTTTTCATTAATTCTTAAGACTTTTGTTTTACTTTTATTGGTTTGTAGATCAGTAGTTTTAGCAAACTTGTTAAGGCCATTACTTTTCTGTTGTAGATCACAAAATCTAGTGGCCAAAAGAACAATGTCATCTGCAAAATCCAGATCCTCTAAAACTGATGTAAATTTCCACCTAATGTCTCTTCTCTTGTATTTGATGGTGTTTTTCATGATCCAGTCAACAACTATAATAAATAATAAACCTGACATCACACATCCTGGCTTTACACCTGATTTAATTTGGAAGGGCTCTGTCAGTTTTCCATTTACTTCAACACAGCAACTGCTGTTTCGATATAGCTCCCTAATAATGTTAATAATTTTTTGTGGGATCCCATAACTATCCAGTATCTTCCACAACATATCTCTGTCAATGGTATCAAATGCTTTTCTAAAATCAATGAAATTTAAATATAAAGGTGTATTATTCGTTTAATAATATCGTTTAAAAATATCTTCGTTTAAAAATATCTTGAGTGGTTCCAGCTCCACTTCGAAATCCTGCTTGCTCCTCTCTCAAAACCTTCTCAATTTCATTCTTTAATCTGTTGACCGTGACTCTTTCAAAAACTTTAGCTGGAATAGACATTAAAGTGATACCTCTCCAGTTCTCACAGGAAGAAAGATCTCCTTTCTTAAGTATTTTAATTATTGTTGTTTCTTTCCATTTTTCTGGTACTTTCTTAGTTTTCCAGATAAGATTAAACAGATTTTTCAAATATTTAGCTGTCTCTTCAACATTAACTTTAAGCATTTCTGCAGCTATCATATCATTTCCACAGGCTTTATTGGATATTAACGTTTTCAAAGCATTTTTAATCTCGACCAACGAGATTTCCTCTGTAGAAATATTTAAGGTAGGTGGCACATCAAATGTGACCACTGGCTGTTCATTAGTGTCGATGTTGTAAGCATTTAGTGTTTTTTCAAAATGTTCTCGCCATCTTTCCTCAACCTCCGCTTCAACAGATAAAAGTCTACGATTTCCATCTTTGACTCGACTTTCATGTTTTTTAACTTCACCACTTATTTGTTTGATTATTTAGTAAACAATTCTTGTCCGTCCAGTTTCAGCAGCATTTTTTGATTATTTGGTAAACAATTCTTGTCCGTCCAGTTTTAGCAGCATTTTGTGCTTCACTAGCCAGATCATCATAGTATTTATTTTTGTCCTTGGAGCTTCTTTTGACATTCTTATCTGCCTCGCTGTATTTTTCTTTGTAAACTTGATATAATCTTTCAGATCTAGTACTGTCGAGAATGCTCTTTATTTTCCTTCTATGCTCAATAAGTTTCCATGTTTTTCCAGTGATCCATTCTTTATTCTTTCTCTTTTCTTTTTTCCTTATAGTATTCTCTGCTGTTTCGTTTAAAATAGTCTGTAGTTAACTCCACTGCTCTTCCACATCCTCCAAGATTACTTCATTATTCTCTAGGGCAGAGAATCTGTTCTTCAATTCAATATTGAATTTCTCATAAATCTTCTTCTCCTTTAATTTAGCAGTATCGTACCCAACTGGTCTAGTACTTTTATTGTTCTTTTTGCATTTAAGCAATTTTAACTTCAAATTCAACACTACAAGGTGATGGTCAGTGCCAACATCTGCCCCTCTCTTAACTCTAACATCCATCATAGATCTGGAAAATTTTCCATTAATTGCAATATGGTCGATTTGATTTCTTGTTTTTCCATCTGGCGATGTCCAAGTTAACTTATGTATATTTTTATGCTTGAACTTGGTGCCTCCAATCACTAAGTTGTTTAATTCACAGAATGCAACAAATAGTTCTCCATTTTCATTTTTATCACCACAAGCTTCATTGCGTATGGACTTTTCTTCCTTACAAATTCTGGACCCAACCTTAGCATTAAGATCTCCAATAACTAGTAAAAGGTCATGCTTGGGAACACTATCCAGCACTTTTTGGAGTATATCATAAAAATGTTCTTTCACTTCGTAGTCAGCCTCATTAGTAGGAGAATACACTTGAATGATAATCATTTTGATAAACTTAGAAAAAAATCTTGCTCTTACAATCCTGTTACTGATGGGTTCCCAATCCATAAGACTCTTCACAACCTTTTCACTCAAAATGAAGGCAACTCCTCTTTCGTGCTTGTCCTCCATTACAGAATAAAGTATAGTCTTGTTGTCACTTGTTTTCATTTTCCCGAATCCAGTCCATCTTACCTCGCTGACTCCCAATATGTCCAGCCTATACTTCTCCATCTCGTTGGTAACTTGTTTTGTCTTTCCTATTTGGTATAATGTTCTCACATTCCATGTTCCTATCTTTAATATGTGTTTAGGCTTTGGCAGCGACTCCTTTAGCGCCAGAGGCTCCCTAAGGCTTTTCCCCTGGTACGTCATAAATGGAGACTCCTCAATCCATTCAAGATATCCGTCATCTGGTGTCTCGCAAGTCACAACACCATCAGCCAGAAGTAGTTCATTCAAGCTTTCGGTTCCGTAATCGAAGTCTATTCACAGGAAAGGATGATTGGCTCTTTGCCTAACCCCCAAAAGGGGGAACCCAACTATACCCTTGGGGACTGGGTACCCATTTTAGTCGCCTTTTACGACATGCATGAGCTACAGTGGTGCTATGTTCTTACCCCGGACACCACACGGGAAATATTGCATTTAGCCGAAACGTAATTTCCAACTGATGGTTCTTTTTGAAAATTTTGGTCGTTTTTTTTTCTAATTCATCTTAATCATCACATATTCCATTTGTTGTGCTTGAAAATAGTGAATCTTCTACAGTTATTTAACTATTTTGGTTGACTCATCTGTTTAGTAGCCATAGACTTCTTAAATACCAATGATGTACTGCTGTGCCTACCATCCTGAACTAACTTTAGATAAAAACCAAGTTTAGTTTTATTTATGTTTATTGCTTTGGCAACTTACCTCACAAAATTTACCTCACAACTTATCTCACACAACAGATTCACAACTTTATCTCACAAATTATTTCAATAAATTAGTTTCACACGAATTACTCATTTTCATTTAAACAAATTGCAAAGTAAAATTATAAAATTATTTTGTGAAAAATTTAGACATATCATCCAACCACAGCAAGTCAAAGCACTTTCTCTCAAAATGTTCAAAGTTCAGTAATTAACTGAGAAATTGCTCAAAAGGATTTGTATTAATTATTTAAACAGACTGTTTAAATTTAAATATATTATAACACCAGCATAGAATCAGGCTTCTCACAGAATTAACAAAATTAAGATTTACAAAGTAATTTTATCATAAATTTTAAAGATTTCTAAAGTCACAATAATTGATAATGAAACATAAACAATTCAATGTAAGAAATACATAAAAGTGAATGTATAATGATTATTTGCATATAAATAAAGATTTTATGAATATCTGTGAGACTCATTTTAAAGTGCCAATATGCATCACTGATTCAATAAGCTCTTAAATTATATGGTGTTTTAGTACCTTTATTAGCAAAGTAAACATTTTGCTTTTGTTGTGTTGAACAAACAGTTCTTGTAAATAAATCTACTTCTCCTATTATTGGAGTTAGCATTGAATGTTGGAGAAGGTCGTTTATTTCTAGCAGCAGAACGCTTAGTGATTTCCAGGAACAGATGAGTTAGCTGGTGATGGAAGGTTAAATCTAACTCTTTTCACAGTCCTATTGGCATTGTTGTTATTATTACTTGTTGGGTTAGAAACACATGAAGGTTTTGGTACTAAAGAATTATTTGATGAAGGATTAACTGATATAGAATTATTTGATGAAAAGTTTACATTTTTATTTATAGATTTCTGTTGAGCACAAGTTTGAAGTTCCTTCTAGGAGGCAATAATGTAAGGCGATTTACATGGACTAATTGTTCATTCATAGGATTCATTACGTGTTGAATGTGGAAATTAACTGGAGATGTTTTCTTTATTACTCTAAATGGTCCTCTATTAAAGGAGCTCAACTTCTTTGATTGTCCCTGGGGTAAATAAGGAGTGTATAAATATACTAAGTCTCCTGGTTTAATTTCAGGCTGTTTTGCCTTTTTGTGCTGCTGCTGAATTTGAGAAACTTCAGTTTTCTCAAAATTGATTTTGACCATATCAACATCTTCAGACGGTATTACAAGTCTTCTCCATAGTCATAGATTGAATCATATGTAGGAGTCTTTAAACCAGCAATTAAAGTATTTAGGACGATTAAATCTCTTCCATAAACTAAGTAAGCAGGCGAATCACCCGTGGAAGTATGTGTTGCATTACGGTGTGCGAGAAGCGCAAAATGAATTAATCTGTCCCATTTATCCTGTTCGTCGTAAACGATATTCTTCAACGAGCGCACGAGCATGGCGTTGAGGCGCTCTACACAGCCGTTTGATTCCGGATGGAATGATGTAGTATGTTTAATAATGCCTAACTTCTTATAAAAACATTGTGCTGTCTTAGACATGAAGTTAGTTTCACGATTTGTTACTATACGTTGAGGTATTCCGTGCTGGGCAACGATTTTCTCCAAGCAATAAATTATGTCTTCAGTTTTTGTAGAAGCAAGTAGATAAGCTTCAGACCAACGTGTAAAATCATCAGTAATTGCCAGGATAAATCTCTTTCCAGAATTGGAGATTGATAAAGGTCTAACACAATCAAGTGCAATGCGCTGAAATGGATAATTAGATTTCGTAAACCTCTGAGTTGGTGCTTTGTTATTCTTATATACTCTATTTATAACACAAACTTCACAAGAAGAAACATAATTGCTTGTTTGAGTATACATTTCCTGCCAATAAAATCTTCGACTATTTGGAGATAAAGTCCTTCTAAAACCACAATGTGCGAATGTTGGACAATCATTATGTAACCAAAGCACTTCTGAAATTAATTCCTTAGGTACAACAACTCTTTCTTGATATTGGTGTTTAAGTCTAGGATTTTTATGAGTGCACCAAAGCATCTTATCTTTCATAAAAAAGTCAAATTTTGTGGATATGGCTTAATACTCTTTCCAAAAATTCTTTTATTTTATTGCACTTAGGATCTGATTGTTGTGCATTTTTAATCCTATTAAGTAAGGTAGCATTGGCTGAAGTTTGTTCCAGTTCATCATTTTAAATACTGTTGTTACTCTGATTTAAGGAATTTTCATTAGAATTGTTACCAGTAACATTAATTTCATCAGCATTATTTTTACTTGAATTATTAGAGAATTATTACCTTTGTTAACATTAGATGAATTGCATTTTTCTCTAATATTAATAATTTATATCTGAATACAGATCTTTTAGAAACAGAGTTAGAACTTTTAGCAACATTCTTCGACAAATAATCAGCAACTAAATTCATTCTGTCAGATTTGTGAATAATTTTATAATCACATTGAAATAAAGAAGCAATCTATCTGGCTAACTTAGAAATAGGGTCTTTAAGTATAAAAATAAAAGATAAGGAATGTTGATCACAATAAACTGTGAAATGTCTACCTATCAGATAATGCTTAAAATATTTTTTGGACTAAACCTCAGCAAGAGCTTCACATTCCACAATACTGTATTTGCACTCAGCATCATTCAATTTGGGACTGTCATAAGAAATGGAATGGGAGTGACCTTTGTCATTCTCTTGAGACAGAAATGCTCCCAAAGAATGGTTGGAAGAATCTGTATGAAGGACGAATGCTTTACTAAAATCAGGAAGTGCCAAAATAGGTTTACACAAAAGTTTATCTTTGAGCACTCAAACGATCTTTGGGCATCATCAGACCATTCAAATTTCTTCTTTTCGTCTTTATCCTCAGTCATCAAAATATTGGTCAATGGTAACGTGATTTTAGCATAATTAGGTATGAATTTTCTGTAAAATTTAGTCAAACCAAGAAATTGGCGCATATTCTTCCCTGAACTTGGGATCTTAAATTTCTTCACAACCTCTACATTCTGTGGGCTAGGTTGCACCTTTCCTTCAGAAACCAGGAATCCTAAGTATTTAATTATTTTTTGGAAAAAATGCATTTAGCCCTTTCGGAACGGCAGCATTCCAAAACTGCCGTGGCCCAAAGGACGGAGCGCTTCGTTTCCGAACTGTTCCCAAAAGACGGCTAATTTTTTGCGGTAAGCCTAACTCTCGAAAAAAATTCACTAAAAATCACCCGTTCAACACGCATTCTACTTTTTTCAGGAAGAAAGGAAATACTTATTTTCTATTTGATGTATATTTTTCATATAAATTTTCTTTTATCAAAATATTAAAAATTTTAGTGTATATATGTTTTAGGTACAGATAGATAATTCTTTGGCATGTCCTTCCGATTTTTTAAAACTGTACCACATATATGCGTATTCTTAGACAACAAATACTTTGCGAGTACAGGAGAGGTAAAAAATTTATCCAAATACAAAGTATATCCTTTTCCTAAAAGTTCACTTAGATGTGTTTTCACAACACGTTCTCCATACCCACCATCAGAGCTTGATAATTCCGTGTCCTTTCCAGTATACACAAGGAAATTCCATATATAGCCTGATTCCGATTCTGACAATTTGTATATTTTTATTCCATATCTGGACCTTTTCGAGGGGATATATTGACGAAATCCCAGCCTTTCTTTCCATGAGAACAAAGATTCATCAATGAACACATTTCTTCTAGGAGTTAAATTTTGAAACTAATGCATCTAACACGGGTTTCAATTTATCTAGTTTTTGAGCATTACTATCAAGAGTAAATGGAAGGTAACGTAATATTCCTATAAATCGATCGTGACTCATAATTGAATTGAAAAAAGGAGTACTGATAATTGGATTCTTAGAAAAATGCATTTTAAGATTTGGTTTTCTGACAATGCTCGTCAAAACTACTAGTGCGAGCTAAACTACTATGCGAGCTAAACGAGCTATTTCGTGCTAAACACACGAAATTCGTTTCCTGTCACAGGTGTAAATACATTTGAAACACTCAAGGACCCAAGGACGGGGTTAGTGGAGTGCCCAGGAGAGGAAGAGAATCCTCCCTTTAAACTCCAGACGAAAAGGAAAAGAAACAGAAAAGGAAGGTAGTAAAAGGTAATTAAGCAACTAAGAGATGCTTGGGGGGGGGGGGGACCGAAGCCATGCCCTTCCCGAAGTCTTCAGAAGGCGGAAGTGTTGGGGCCCAAGCGGGTTCCCAACAGAGGAGGTGAAAGGGGGGATAGACTAGGTGCGCCCCAGGGGGTGCAGGGCCTTGAGCTTGAGCAGTGCCTAGTAGCAGAAAAGGGGAAGGGCTTGCCAAAGGTTCACGAGTTCCCCAAAGCAAGGGAGGAGTACAGCGGCTAGAGTCTGCAACTAAAATGGAGAGCACATAAGACTGCTGGACGGATCCGCTTTTTAGGGCGGAAGAAGATATCTCGCACCGATCGAGCAGGCAACGTCCGGGGCCGCTTATTCGCGCCCAGGTTACCCGGCCGATAGCGCGGGATACTGTCCAACGTAGGGTTATTTACGCTTCTCAGACCTCTGTGAAATTTTAGAGAAAGCTTTTTGACATGTTCCAAAAAAGTCCTAATTCTGAGGTCTCTGTGCAGGACTTCTAGTTGGACGTAGTTCGGAAGGTTAGCAAACGTACGCAGTGCGTTATTCTGGATGACTTGAAGCCTCCTAAGGTGAGTCTCCGCTGCGGTGCTCCAAATAGGGGCTCCGTACGTCATAATGGGACGTATACAGGACTTGTATAGCAATAACTTATTATGAATGGACAGGCGGCTATTCCTAGCCAAACGGAACGAAGCTGGGCGAGGGAAGCCTTCACTTTCTTACAAGTCTCAGAAATGTGAAGCTTCCACGTAAATTTGGAATCAAGGTACACACCAAGGTACTTGTAGCTATCTTGCCAGGGAATGGGCTGATTATTTAAGATGAGATTAGTGAAGGGGGTTTGCCGGGGGGGGGGGAGGTGACAGCAGCACACTTACCAAAATTAACTTTTATTCGCCATTTGGTCAGCCATTGCGTCAGAACGTTCAGGTAGTTTTGCAGAGTATCGTGCACGACTTTTGTCTGTTTGTGATGTGTGAACAGGGCAGTGTCGTCGGCATAGAGGCCAAGGGAGACACCGGGGGAACGTGGAAGATCATTAATGTATAGGTTGAACAGTTTGAGTCCAACAAGAGAGCCTTGCGGGACCCCGCTGAGAACATCCCTGGGAGAGGAGAGTACGTCGGAAACACGGACGGCAAAACTTCGACCAGTGAGATAAGAATGGAAGATATGGATGAGATTTGGAGGGAAGGAGTGTTTGATAAGCTTGAACAGCAGTCCGTTGATCCACACCTTATCAAACGCCTTCTGTAGATCCAGGAAGACTATGGATGAGCTCTCGCGATTGTTACGCTCCTCGTGAACGAGCTCTACAACCCGCAGCAACTGGTGCTGAGTGGAATGCTTCTTCCTGAACCCATATTGTTCAGGAATAACTATTTTCCACAGGATGCAGAACTCGTCCAAGCGACGCAGTAAGACAAACTCGAAGAGCTTCGAAAGACCTGAGAGGAGAGAGATTGGACGGTAATTGACCGGAAGAGAGTGGTCAAGACCTGGCTTGGGGAGGGGGGCGACAATGGCCACCTTCCAAGCCCCAGGAAAATAATTATGGCGAAGAAGGAGATTGAAGAGCTTGACGATGTAGCTATAGAGCAAAGAAGGCAGGTTCTTAAGCATCGGCGAAGTGATGAGGTCCTTCCCAGGAGCTTTGTTCTTCTTGAGATTTTGAATACGGGGCCGAAGTTCGTCGAAGGTGACGTCAGTCAGCGAATAAGGAATAGCTGTTGTGATGAACTGTTCAACCTTGGCATCCACGATCGCAACCGTCCTGGGATCGATTACGTCGTGGTGTGGTTCAAACTGACTTCTAAGACTGTCTGCGAGCAGCTTAGCCTTTTGTGTGTGAGAAGTTGCCCTGAAGTTGGGACCTTCAAGGGTCGGAATGTGTGTTTTGTGCCTACGATAACGAGAGGTTGCCCTCCAAATAGTGTTGTCATCAGTCGTTAGGGACTCAACATAAGTGTTCCATCGTGCACAAGTGAAAGCCTTGATCCGAGATCTTACCTGGGATCTTGCAAAGTTCAGCTCCCTCTTGATGGCAGGGTCCCTGCTGGCCTGCCAGTCTCTACGCAGCTGGTTGCGGTCCTTAATCATCTCCCTGATATCCTGAGGTAGCTTGAAGTGATCCACCCTGTTGCTCTTGGGCCGAGAGGATGCAGAGTAGGCATTTTGAATCATAATCTCGAGATTTCCCACCTTTGCATCCAGTTGGTCCTTCGTATCGGCAACAGGGGGGGGGGGGGAGCTCCTCAGCGAGGAGGTCCTTGAATTTTTTCCAGTCAGTGTGGAGCTTGGCAGAGTTCCTCAGGCAGTAATTATCCATTTCCAGTGTGTATACAACAGGGAGATGATCGGAAGGGAGTTCGTTGAAAGCCTCCATGCAATAAGTATAAGGTATATTGCTGGTGACTGCAAAGTCAAGCACATTATCCAAATGGGTTGGATCGCCCGGAGCTATAATCTCATAATTCCTCTCGTCAGCCCCGCGCTTAAGCCGGAAGCCACGAGAGTCAGCATGAGGACAGTTCCAGGCCTGATGCTTGGCATTGAAGTCACCAGCGACTATTACATGGGGCGAGATCTTGAAGAGAGACTGCAGGTCGGCGATGACACAGCTGGATGGAGCTTTAGGATGGAAGTATCCCGACGCAATGGTGATCACAGAGTTATTAGGCAAAGAAATCTGGACGATGGACGCCTCCCCCACCAGCATGGGGGGGTTCAATGTGGAAGGAGAGAGAAGATTTTTCTCCCATTTTTTCTTTACAAACTCATTAGTTGCTTTTATGACAAATTCTACTAGTTCATCATCAAAAAATATGCTAAAAAATCAAGTTCCTTATCTAAATTAGGCGGCATGATATTGTGATTTATTCCAGGTATTTTCAAAAACTCCAAAGAATTCAGATTTTTCAAATCACATGTCCAAACATCATTCGAAAAAACAGCAACTGAAGCTGGCGGCGCACAGTGGTGCCAAATGAGGAATTTGCGGAAAAAACCTCACAACTTATGTATTTCTTAATAGTTTTGCATACTTTTTGCGCATGTAGATAAGTTAAAAGTAAGATTTTATATGCATGCCGAAACAGCGGAGGTTGCAAAAAGTTGTGTTTGAAAGATAGAATAAAACCTGCTGTGTTTAAAAGAGATAAAGGAAGACATAATATTTAGTTTAAAGAAAATTAGTTTATTAAATTGTAACTTCAAATTAATTCAAATTAACAAATACAAAAACACTGCTCACAGGCCGGCAACTCAGGAAGAATTAAAATTACAATTTTAGACAGACATTAGAATTTTAGAATTTTATCAACTTAGTTAGAATTAAGGAATTAGCATAAAAACTTTATTCAAAAAAATCCATTTTTAAATTCCATCAGAAAATCATTAACAAAAATATTAAATTTAAAGAATTTTAGAATTTACCCAGGCTCTTATAAATTTATGAAGGTTTAGAAATTTGCTCTCAGAATGAAGTTTAGAATTTTAAATTTACAGAATAAAATTTGATTAAACACATTTCAAATATTGAGAATTTATATTCAGAATTAAAGAAATTAATAGTTTAAATAAAACATTGGTATTCACCGGGCTGGGCCATCAGGCAGGGGGAAAAGTTCCAAATATTAGAGCAGCACAGGTTGGAGGCAAATTCTGTGGACTGGTTTTCTTGGGATCAGGAGATCAACAAACTTTAGTCAGGAGAGGATTCAGCACTTTCTTGAAAGACACCAGAACTCAGGAAATCGGACCTAGCAGAAACTTCTGGTACACTCGGATCTTTATAGAACGGCCGTCCTCGTCAGAAGCTACGTTCACGTAGCTCGCATAAGGAATTTCACCACACACTTTTCCGGAGAGTTACGTCGCGAATTACGCGATAAAAGCTCGAAAAACCATCATTTAAATTAAAACAACAACGTTAAAAAAAGTAACGCGAGGAACTTAACGTTCCATAGAAAAGCTCGCGTGGAATATATAAGTTCCATTCGAAAATCAACAACGCGCTTCTCGCGCTAACACACGACGAAGGATTTCAACAGAAAACTGAAACCGAAAAATTCTGTGCGCGTATTTATACGTGCGGCAAAAGGGCGGAGTTTAGATAAACGGCAGCAATTAAAATTCGCTTACGGAAATTAGAATTGCCAAAATAATACTCATAATTCCGAGAGCAGACGATCCGTAAAAACGTGAACCAATTAAAATAAATCACGAATTCCAAAGAGGCGCGAAAAACGCTTAGGTGGCGCAATAATCGCAGTAAAAAGCCTGCAAAACAGAATTCCGAAAATGGCCGCAACTGAAATTTTTGAATTGCTGTGAGAGATGAAATAACTTGAAATTGAATAACAAACGGAATTTCTAACCAAAATGGGAAAATGGGACATCAAATTAAAGGGAATTTTAAGGGGAATCAAATAAATAAATAATTTTTAAAATTTACAAATCAAAAGTAATATTAATTTAAGGAATGGAACATTTTTAACTAAGAATATTATAAAGAAAATTAATTTAGAAGATTAAAAATATTCTAATTAAAGAATAAATGAAAAAGCTAATAAATATTATTTAAATATTACCAAATTAAGAATATTGAGCCAGGGAAAAAGAAATAAAAGTAAATTTTCAAATCCCCAAATTACCTAAATTCTAAAGCAACCTAACACATTCCTTCCACCTATCCCCCAAAAATTTTTCATTTGAAAAATGAAAAATTTTTGATAATAAAATATCTATCAGAAGTTACCAATTTAAGCATAGCAATATTTATCCGAAATCAAGTTCTATTTCGGGATAAGCAATTTGTTAACAAACTATAAACTAAAAGAGAGTTATATAATAATGAATAAATTTTTGTATCAGATCACTAAATTTGTGTAGACAAAAGTAAAGGTAGAGGATTTGACATTGATTCTCATTAGCTATAAATAAAAAAAATTTTTTAAGAAAACATTGGACCAGCCAAATAGTTTTCAAAGAATCGAAACATTGAATTTTGAGAAGGTACCTTGAATAACCAATGAGAAACAACTCTCACTTCCACTACAAAATATAAATACCAGCTGGAAAGAAAAAATAATGTGTAAATAGTGATCTAAAAAAAAACAATGTACATAAGTTGTATAAAATAAATGAAATTTCAGTAGAAGTGTCAAATGACAATTGACGCAATAACAATTATTATCAATAAGCAACAATAATATACTAAAATTTCAAAGACACAAGTATCTATTCATGTCCATTCAAAACTAAACATAATATCATCTGCATTCTGCAGTTATCTAATATACACTGCCACTTTTATCTTTGCAGTACTCTAATACTTTTAACGACAACAAATATATACCAAAAAAATATCAACATATGTGATCAGAACTTACGGCATGGACCACGTAATTAAATGTTTGCAGGAATCTGCACTCTCAATAACAATAAATAAGTAACTATATATCTCTATCTATAAATATAATCAATTCATATAATCCAAATTAATTTTTTTTCAATCATTATCTAAATCCTGCAGTAATCTGCAATATCAATAACAACAATAACAAATTTTATCTTAAAATCAACTCTTCTTTTACATCAATTAAATCCAGTTTGCAGCATTCTGCAATGTATCAATAACAAATACACACACATAAAAAATATACATTTAAAAAAAATTATGTTGCGCAACAATAAAAAAAATGTCATTCTAGTTTTTCCTTTGTCGTAAATTATATCTTTGTGTTGGAATTATATCATTCTCATGAGATGTATTACTTGCTGAATTATCAGATTGTGCACAAGAAAAGAACACAGAATCTCTTTCTGGAATTTTTGTTAATCTGTCAATGTGCACCAACTGAACATTTCGTGTGTCATTTACATGTTGAATTTTAAAGTTTACGTTAGATGTTTTTTGTATAACTTTAAAAGGACCTTTATTAAGTTTGGAGAGTTTCTTACTATGTCCCCTTGGAAAAACAGGAATGTATAAATATACTAAATCTCCAACTTTTATATCTTTTACAACAGCAGACTTATTTCTGTATGTCTCTTGTGTTTTAGCTGCTTTAAGTAAGTTCTTCTTTACTATTTCAAAAGATTTTTTCATACGAATTGCCAAATCCTGACTATAATCACTAACAGTGGTAAAATTTTGTTCATTTAAATTAAAAAGAAGATGATGTGGCAAAATTAATTCTCTACCATAGAGAAGATTATCTGGAGACTCACCAGTCGAGGAATGGATTGAAGTTCGGTGGGCCAGCAAGGCAAAAGATAAATGTCGATCCCAATCCTCTTGTGTTTCAGGCACTAAATGACTAAGTGTGTTAATTATTTTACTGTTTAAACGCTCGCAGACTCCATCCGATTGTGGGTGATAGCTAGTAGTGGTATGTTTTTCAATACCTAATTTTTCATACAACTTCATGGAAGCATTCGAAATGAAATAAGAACCTTTGTCAGTGATAATGTGTTTTGGCACACCATGAAGAGAAAATAAGTTTTCTAAACAATTTAAAATAGTTTCAGATTTAATATTGGGGATAGCATAAGCTTCTGGCCAACGAGTAAAATAGTCAGTAATCACCAGTATGTACTTATTGCCAGAGTAAGTTAGAGGCATGGGGCCAATACAATCCATAGCTATTCTTTCCATAGGATAAGTAGAATTTGGAAACCTCTGTAAAGAAGCTTTTTGTTTTTGTTTAAATCCTCTTTTCTGTAAACAATCAGGACAACTCTTAACATAATTTAAAATTTGAACATACATCCTAGGCCAATAAAAGTGTTGCTGAATTTTCCTCAAAGTCCTTCTAAAACCACCATGTCCTGCAGTGATCGAATCATGACAATAATTTAGAATATCAGAGATCAAATTTTGTGGAACAACAATACGCTCTTTTCTTTGATATTTTAATTTAGGTTTTCTATTAGTACAATATAATACATCATCTTTTAAGAAAAACATTAAATTTTTAGGGAATGGGTCAATATTTTTATCTAAGCATGAGCCAATTCTTATACAATTGGGGTCAGAATTTTGAGAATTACGTACTCTTAAAAGAAGGTTTGTATCAACATCCAGGTCTATAATAGTGTTTACTTTTACATTATTTACACATCTAGATCGATAATCAGCTGTTATATTTAGGCGACCAGGTTTATGAATAATTTTGTAATTAAACTGGGTCATGGACATTATCCATCGTGCTATCCTAGAAGTGGGGTCTTTTAATTTCAAAACATTTGAAAGGGAGGCCTGATCACAATAAACAGTAAAATGTTTTCCCAAAAGGTATTGCTTAAAATAGGATGCTGCCCAGACAACTCCTAAAGTATCTTTCTCGACTGTGCTATAGTTTATTTCTGCATCTTTTAGTTTTTTGCTAGCATAAGCAATAATCCATTAAAGGAAAGGTGCAAAAATCCATCCTTTCCTTCTTGACAGAGAACTAACTGCTCCAAGAGCAAAATTTGATGCATCGGTACATACCGAAAACGGTTTTGAAAAATCAGGGAGATGTAAAATGGGTTCTTTAAGTAATTCGGATTTTAAGGTTTGATAAGAATTTTCTGCTTCAGGGGTCCAAGAGAATTAAATATTTTGCTTAGTTAAATTAGTTAAGGGAAGAGCTTTTAAGGAGTAATTTTCAATAAATTTTCTGTAGAAGCCAGTTAATCCTAAAAATTGGCGAATTTGTTTTTTAGAGGTGGGTTTTTGAAAATTTTTAACAGTTTTTAAATTTGAGGGGTCAGGCTGGACAATACCTTCAGAAACTTGAAAACCTAAATAATTTATTGAAGATTTAAAAAAATTGTATTTACTTGGCTTTAAACATAATTTATGTTGAGATAATCTATCAAATACTACCTTTAATTTCATTAAGTGTTCCTCAAAGTTTCTAGATGCAATAACAATATCATCTATGTAAATAGAAATTTGTAAAGGGGAAAGCTTAGCTAGGACGATGGACATAAGTCGTTGAAAGGAGCTGGGGGCATTTTTCAAACCAAAAGGGACTCTTTTCCATTCATAGTGGCCAAAAGGTGTAGAAAAGCCAAATTTGTGTGTGTCGTCTGGGTGCAATTTCATTTGATAAAATCCAGATGTTAAGTCTAATGTAGAAAAATATTTGGCACCATTTAAACTATCAATCAATTCAGTGATATTTGGCAGTGGAAAAATATCATCAATAGTTTTATCATTTAATTTTCTAAAATCTGTTACTAATCTTAATGTTCCATCTGCCTTTTTAACAAACAGTACAGGTGCGGAGAATGGTGAATCATTTTCTTGTATAATATCATTCTCAAGAAGCTCATTAATTTGTCTATCTAATTCATCTCTTACATGATAAGGAACTCTATAAGGTTTTTGTTTAACAGGAATACCATCTTTTAAGTTAATGTTATGAAAAACTGTATCACACCCCTTTAAATCTGGAATAGAATTAGCAAAAATATGCTTATAATCATTAATTAAACTCTATTTGTCTTTTTTCATTATAGCCTAAGTGTGAAAGATCAAAATTTCCTCCCCAAACATCAAAATTATCACCACTCTCTGCACTTGACTCAGTAATATTGTTAACTGAAAAGGAAGATACTACTGTGATAGGAACAATGTTTGCTAAATTTGAATGCTTATTTATGTCCAACTCGTCAGTTGACAAATTCAATACTTTTACATTATATATATTAGATCTAGATACATTATTTACTGATCTAGCGACCAGAATTTTACTGTTGTTTAAAGGCTCAATCATCACAGTAGGTGAATTAAATTTAACAATCTCTTTTAATTTTAGTTGTATGTGTGGTAGCGGTTTCAGAGCCAACTTGTGGGAGCAGATTCCGCTACACACAAAACCAAAGTGATCGTAAATATCACAGCAAAAAACAACATAGTGGTTTGTATTATTTGTAACCCAGGTATTATCATTTATGCAAAACTTTCCCAGTCTAGAAGAATTGAATTCTAGATGGTAAACAGTGAGAAAGAAGAATGAAGGGATACTAGATTGAAAACACATTAATCAATCACACAAAATATATTTATTCAAATTATTTAGCATTACTTTTCACTAGCAATAATCAGTAAGTATTTTATCTTTCATTAAGAGCATTTTTCTCAATATCATAATTAACAGTTCTTGATATATGGTCATCATTGTAAATATTATTATACATACAGCTCAATTCAAATTAGATATTATTATTATTATTTACTTAAACAAATAATGTGCCTGTTTTGAATTCGTTAATTTAGACTGCCATGGAACTCCTAGTTCCAGAATTATATCAACATGTTACCTTGTACCGGGAGGTGCACTTAAAGGAATTTCACTAATATCCAAAATGTTCAAAATGGGCTTCACAAGAGGAAAACAGGATAGTTCATCTGAACCGAAAAATGTTCCACGAATTTTCAACCAGAATGGCACAACTCAAACCCATCATCAATATGTCTGCCACGAGAACAAAGCTTCCTACCAGCTCAAAGCGAAACTTCCAGAATTTCCTAAAATAAAAAAATAAAATTTAGAATTTGTAAAAAAGAAATGTGCAACTCCTCAGGATCTGCTTCTTCTTCATCAAGGATCTTGAAAATGGTTTCTTAACAGAAACAACGGTACGGCCATCGAATTTTAGCCATTTCGGTCAAGGCTTTGTCTTAAAGTTTTAAGACAAAAATTCAATGCATCCTCACAACATGAGAGTCCAGGCCAGAAGACAGGGAGCAAAAGGCGAAAAGTTCTCACTTCTTCAAAAAGCCGCTTCCTGATTGGCAGGAAAGCGAGCTCACAGCAACAGAGCCTCAACACGCGACGCGACGTCACTCTTCGACAGAGACAGGATTCTTCCTCCAAACCAACCGTTCCGAACAAAACTCAATTTCCCCACGAACGGCAATCCGGACAAGGCTTAGCAAACTTTCAATACAGGCACAAGAGAGAAAAGATAGTTTTTCTCGCGGAAAACACAAAAAGGTCATGGCGCACAGAATGACGACATGACAGCTCCCCCTTTCTGGGAGTCAAAAATTTTCCGGAAAACAGTGAGGAAAATTTTTCTCTCACTCAAAAACACAAAAACACAAACATTTACAAAGAACTTTAGGGACCTCTAAGTGTAAAATAATTTTGAAGAAAATTTTGTGCGAGAAAACGCGGGCGCCACCGTTTCTCAAGACAACGACACTGCAGATCTGAATGACTGGTCAAGACATTCATCACCACAGGAAAATGCCAAAAGTAACCAAAAGGGATGACACAGATGTCACCGCATCTTAAAGGAACCTTTACAAAGAAAAACACATAAATACACTTAAATACACTTAAATTCAGAAAAAATTTGTCAAGGCACTTTGCCTGACAACAAAAGGTCTCAATTCTCATAATTGAGATCACACAGATGATGCGAAACTAGAACATGATACAATATGAATTTAAATACACTTACACAAATACAATACAATTCAAAAAAATATTCAAAATTTCAAACTTTTGTCACTTCCAAAACACACAAGTAACACGAAACAGTCATTAATTTTCATCAAAAAGGATTAAATATTTGAAAATTAATTTTTAAATTACTTTTGTCGTAATCAAGGAATGAGGTTCTTCACTCATTCAAAATTTCTCACTTTTTGAGAACAGGTTCAAACTTTCAATTTTTCAATTTTAAACTTTCATTTCAAAAACTTTCACTTTAAATTATTTTTGACATTAAAACATTTCAGAATTTCCTTATTCTGAATTCAACTTTCACATTATTTTAAATTATTCAATTTACTTTTAAATCATTCAAATTATTTTAAAAATCTCAATTTACTTTTCTTTCACAAAACTGAAATCAATTCAACAAGTGATCACTTTATGTGTCACAAAACAAAAATTTCATTCAAAACAGTTTTGCAGAAAGAGAGAGAGAAAGAGAAATTTTCTTGAAATCCACGTCAGTTATGTAAAAGGAGCAGGAACACATCCGAAGAGCAAACTCGGCGGGGACTAACGAGTTGCCAACACAAAAAAGGGAGTGAAAAAAAATTAAAAAAAATACTCGCGTGCAGGATAACAAAACAGCAGAACAGGACGCTAAGACCACGCCTCAAAAGCTTCAAAACATCAATTTTGGTCAGTTTGAACTGACCACATCAAAATCCTCTTCATCATCATCATCAAGTTTCTTCAGTTTCCTACCTGGCCACACGATTGTCTTAGGTGGGCTCAGATCCAGTCGTCAGCAAGGACTCCAGTCCTACTGCTTGCATCGGACAATTAATTTGCCCAGCTACTTCTTCTTCAATGTTCAGTGTATCTTGTCTTCATGTTTGCGTCTCCCAGCCAGTCTTCCAGAAAAAGGTGGTTGCAGCATTTCGGTGAATGATGACTAACTGAAACTTGTGTAGATGTTTGAAAACTGCTGGTCAAAAAAAAAAAAAACAATTTTAAAAGGGAGTTTCAAGAAAACAAATTTCAACAACACATCAAGCCAAAAATTTCATCTCTCTCAGCAAAACAAAATTTCAAAAACATTTATCAAAAGAGATCATTTACTTTTGATCTTCCAAAAATTTCATTAAATTATTCAAATATTTTCAAATTTCAAACATTCAATTATTCAAATTACTTAAATTACTTCACTTACTTTAATTTACTTTAAATTATCTTAAAATTATTTTAACAAAATCATTTACTTTTTTCAAAACTTCAAAAACTTTCCTCCTTTTACTTCAGGGGAACACTTCAATTTACCAACACCACTTTCAAATTATTTCATGAACTTAAGAGTAAGTAATCAATTTTTTTCACAATCATACACAATCAAATTAATCAAAGTCAAATCAGAAACAAAAAGGACTCTCAAAAAAAAATTTTAAAGTCCAAGGAGAGTCAATCAACAAATTTACATATTACTCAAAATTATTTAAATTGCAACATAAACTTTCATAAATTATAGTTCACAAAAATCAATTATTTTTCTACTTATTTTTAACTTATATGCAAGTTACCATTAATTTAAAAATACAGACAATTTTCTCATAAATTCTATTTTAAAAGACAATATTGAAATACAAAAATTTAAACACGTATTATACTTTAATTTGATATTGAACTATTATTTTCTTGCATAAATAAATTTCTGAGAAATTGTGAACTCAACCAAAAATTAATATTGTGAAAATCTTTGATAAGATCTAAGATTATAAGGTGTACATGTGTTTCTACTTCTCATATAATTTTGTTTTTGGTGTGGTGTGTATCTATTATTGTAATAATTATTATTGTAAATGATTCTTCCATTTCCTCTATGATCAAAGTTATTTGAATTACTTCTCAATTGATAATGTTGATTTTTATAAGCATGAAAGTTTGATTTGGTATGAACAGTATTGTCATTCACTTTATTAGGCAAATTAAATCTTACTCTTCTCACAGTCTTTTTGTTTTGAGATTTTTCTGCAGGTTTCGATAAACAAGATTTCAGTTTCACAGAGTCTTTCTCAGTGGTGATCATAGGAGTAAGGCTATTTGACTTAGAATTCACTTTTTGACTTTCAGTAGTTTGTTTTGAAAATTTTTGCAATTCTTCCCTTCTTGGAGGTAAAAGAGTCAGTCTGTTTACATGAACCAATTGTTCATTTTTGGGATTCATCACATGTCTTATTACAAAATTTACTGGCGAAGTTTGTTTTATCACTTTAAAAGGACCTCTATTAAATGAACTCAGTTTTTTCGATTGTCCATGAGGCAAAAAAGGAGCATAGAGATAGACCAAATCATTTACTTTGATATTTGGCTTCTTCGCTTTTTTATGTTGTTGCAAAATTTGTGAATTTTCAGCTTTTTCTAAGTTACTTTTTACTACATCATATTTTCTTTTAAGTCTAAATTGCAAATCTTCTCCATAATCATATATTGAATCATATGTTGGAGGTTTAAATCCAGCCATCAATGTATTTGGAACAGTTAAATCTCTTCCATAAAGTAAATACGCAGGTGATTCACCCGTGGAAGAATGTATGGCATTTCTATGAGCCAATAAAGCAAAATGAATTAAGTTATCCCAGTTACTCTTATCATTGTATGCAACATTTTTCAAGAATCTGACCAAAGTACCATTCAATCTTTCAACACAGCCATCTACTGAAGGCATATAGGCAGTAGTTGTATTTTTAATTATTCCCAATTTCTTATAAAAACATTGTGCTGTTTTTGAAATGAAATTTGTCCCTTGATCCGAGACAATGTATTTTGGAATACCATGCTGAGCCATATAGTGCTCTAAACAATTTAAAATGTCTTCAGTTTTAATTGAAGCCAAAGGGTATGCTTCAGGCCATCGAGTAAAGTAGTCTGTTATTACCAAGATAAATTTATTTCCAGATCTAGATATGGGCAATGGTCCAACACAGTCCATGGCGATTCGCTCAAATGGATATGTAGATTTTGAAAATTTTTGAATAGGTGCTTTATTATTTCTAAAACCTCGGTTTACCACACAGATTTCACAAGAGGCAACATAATTATTTGTTTGAGAATACATTCCTGCCCAATAATACTTTCTTGCAACCGAAGATAAAGTTCTTCTAAACCCACAATGTGCATAAGTAGGACAATCATGGTGTAACCATAAAATTTCAGACACAAGTTCCTGTGGAACAACAACTCTTTCTTGTTCCTGGTGTCTACGTTTAGGATATCTGTGAGTGCACCATAGCATGTCATCTTTTCTAAAAAAAACTAAAGTTTGTGGATATGGCTTTATATTTTTATCTAAGAGATCTATAATTTTATTGCATCTAGGGTCAGATTTTTGAGCATTCTTAATTCTGGTGAGCAACGTTGGACAAGAAAATGTTTGTTCCAATTCACCACTTTGTATATTATTTTCATTTTGATTTTCGTTTGCATTTCTGTCAACAGTATAAATTTCATTTGCTTCACTTGTACTAGCTGAATTCAAATTGACTTCCATTTCTCTTATATTGCAATTATTATCATTGTTTACATTTTGAGAATTTTGATTTACATTGTTTACATTTTGAACTTCATTGTTATTTATAACTTTATATTGTGATACAAATCTTCTAGGAATATTTTCAATTGAATTAGTACATTCATCAACATTTGAGAGATAGTCCGCCACAATGTTAGCTTTTCCAGGCTTATGGACTATTTGGTAGTCAAATTGTGATAGAGATGTAATCCATCTTGCTAATCGAGATGTAGGATCTTTTAATTTAAATACAAACGACAGCGATATTTGATCGCAAAAAATTGTGAAAGGTTTGCCAATTAAGTAATGTTTGTAATAGTTAGTAGCCCACACAACGGCTAACGCTTCTCTTTCTACAACACTATATTTACATTCTGCTTCATTTAATTTACGACTAGCATAGGATATTGGATGTAAGGTTTTGTTTCCATCTTGGGACAAGTAACAATCCAAGGAATGGTTTGATGCATCAGTATGTAGTATGAAGGGCTTCCTAAAATCTGGAAGAGTCAAAATTGGTTTTGATAAAAGTTTTCCTTTCAAAATTTCAAAAGCTTTTTGAGCTTCATTTGTCCAAACAAATTTCTTTCTATTATCCTTATTCTTAGTTTTCAATATATCTGTCAATGGTAGAGATAATTCAGCATAATCCTTTATAAATTTTCTATAGAACCCAGTGAGTCCAAGAAATTGTCTCACATTCTTAATTGATTTTGGAACTTTAAATTTTTCTACAACTTCCAAATTATGTGTATCAGGTTGTACTTTTCCATTGGATACCAAAAATCCAAGATACTTAATTGTCTTCTTAAAAAAATGGCATTTTGATGGTTTCAACTTCAATCCGTGTTTGCTTAATCTTACAAAAATTTCTTCCAATTTTTTCAAATGATCTTCAAATGAACGTGATGCAACAATAATATCGTCTATGTAAATTCCCGAAATACCAGCCAGCACCAGAGACATTAATCTCTGAAAGGATGCGGGCGCATTCTTAAGACCAAATGGAGTGCTAGTCCATTCGAAATGTCCGTCAGGTGTTGAAAATGACGTTTTCTTGTAATCGTCAGGATGTAAACACAATTGGTAAAATCCACTGGTTAAGTCAAGGGTCGAAAAATACAAGGCCCCAGACAAGTTATCAATCAATTCCGAAATAGTGGGAATAGGAAAGTTCTCAACAATTGTGATTTTGTTGAGCTTCCGGAAATCGGCCACCAAACGGTAGCTTCCATCAGGTTTCTTAACAAATAAAACAGGTGTATTATAAGGAGAAGTACTAGGTTGTATAATTTTGGCGTCTAAAAGCTCGTTTATTTGACGTGAAAGTTCTTTCTGTAAATTATGAGGGATTCTGTACGGCTTTTGTCTAATAGGTATTTCAGATTCTAAGTTAATTTCATGTAAAATTGTATCACATCCAGATAATTCTTTCATTTTCTTAGCAAACACATGTTTATATTTATTCAACAATTTCAAAAGTAAAGTTTTCTGAGCATAATTCATATGCTTCAAGTCAAAATCTCCTCCCCATGCATCAAATGTATCGTTATCTTCAATACAGTTTTCATTGTCAATTCTGTTATTTATGCCATTGTCAGATTCATAAATATTTTCAAAAGTTCATTCCTTTATTTATGTAAACACATTTCTCTGAAGGATTTGCAACACGAGCATACAAAAAATCATTTTCTGGAATGTTGTGAATACTTCTGGCAACAAAAATTTTATTTGCAGAAAATTCTTTATTATGAATGGGTTCAAGCAAAATTGTCGTGTTTTTCTCAAGATTATAATTCTTCTTTAATTTGACAAATGATTCTGAAAAAGGCTTCAAGACACACTTCTTGAAAGCTTTAGCAATACCCAAAGTTTCACTTTGTTGTGAATTTCTTTCATCATGCTCACCACAATTTGTATTTAAAATTTCATTATCACTAGTATTGTTTACTGTTAAAGTTTTGTTTGTATTTACATAGTCATTCATCAATATTTCATGTATATCATCTTCACATTCATAATTTGATCTTTCATTCACATCTGTATCAAGGTTTCTAAAGTCGACATCACTGAATTCATTATCATAATTATTTTGTTCACATAAATATCTATTATCACACTTGTTTTCATATCCTCTAAAGTTTCTCGAAAAGTTTGTATCTTTGGATCTGTAGTCAACATCATTAGGAAAATTGTAATTTCTACTATTAAAATTATGACTTATTGCATTACACTCAAATATTTCAGGTTGAACATCTTCTGAAATCACAGTAAAACTTTGTGATTCAGTAAACTCGATAAATGGAACACTGCAGCATTTGAAGTTCACACGTTTGTGTTTATAAGTAATGGTCACTTCCTTTTCATTTAGGAAGGCGCTTCCTAAAATCATGCTATACTTATTTCGGAGCAGGTGTATTCAAAATACAACACTCAATCAAATTGTTTTCATTTGCTATGCAAATTGAAAAAGAAGCTTTCTTGTTCACAAGTATGTTTTGATCACCGATACCTCTTAAAATAGTAGATGTATGTTTTGTTTGCACTTTTTGAGGATTAATTTTCTGTAAGACATCACTGTATATAATGTTTATAGAACTTCCCGTATCAGTCAAAGCATTCAGTTTGACATCTCCAACAAAAATCGCAACTATAGGAAAATTTTTCTGGCAAGGCGCTTCAATTTCTGTCATAAAACTCAGCTCAGAATTTGATCTATTAAAATTTGGAGATTGAAAGTTTTGTCTATTAAAATTTTGTCTTCTAAATTGTCTTCTATTACCAATTCTATTGTTAAATTGTCTGCTGTTTCTTCTATATCCAGAATTATTAAAATTTGAAAGTTTGTAATTGTCAAAAGAATTTCTAAAAGTGTTCGAAAAGTTTCTTCTTTGAAAATTTTGATTTCCTCTGTACATATTTCGAAATGGTCTTCTAAAAGTTTGAAAGCTTTTTCTTGGAGAATAATTTTGATATGGACTTCTGACATACCATTCTTCTTCCTGCGAGGAAGCTGGAGTTCTTCTTTGACTGAAACGGTTTCTATTGTCAACTCTTCTAGATGGTGTAGAAGTTTTGAAAGATGTTGATGGTTTATATTTCTTCTTCACTGGAATATCTTCCCATTCGTCTTCTATCATCTCAGTTTCATTGTATCTGCTTGTAGAGGGCGTATTCGTGAACGATTCTTCAAAACTGGAATTGCTTCTACCCAAATCTTCTCTTATTTCTCTTAGTCTTTTCTTTCTTTTCTTTGAATTCTTCTTAAATTTACTTCTTAAAGTATCATATGCTTTTTTCTTTAAATTTAATTCCCTCTTCAACTCTTCAATTTCTTCTTTAGGGTTATATTCAGTTCTTAAGGTATTTATGTCTTCTGTCATTTCTTCAAGTTCTTCATTTTGCACTTCCTCTTCCAGGATAGAGACTTCCTTGGCAGCCTCGAATGATTTTGGATTGGCAGAAAGGACTGCTTTTCTGATGGAAATTTTCAACCCTTTTTTAAAGGCATTCTGTAAAATTGCAGTTCTCAGGGAGTCTTCATTGTCCGAAACAACATCTAGTGGAAAGGCAATGTAGGATTCTGCTTCAATTCGGTTCGCAAAGTCTCTAACCGACTCGCTCGGCATTTGTTTACAATTCACAAGAGTTGCAACATTTTTGGCAACATCTTCTTTTCTTGTGAAATTTTCTTTCAAGGCATTTACTAACTCAGTGAAAATGACACAGTGGTTCAATTTAGGAATAGATTTCACAAGTCTCTCAGCCCGTCCAGTGAGTTTCAATTTCAAGATAAAAATTTTATCATGATTATTCCATTCAGCATGATTTGCAACTAATTGAAATTTCTCCATAAATTCCGTAAAGGATTCACCCTTATCTCCCGCAAAGCTTGGAATGGATCCAAGAAACTGTGATCCAGAACCAATTTTCGATTTGTTTGAGTTTCTGATTGCAGAGACTGATCTGCCTGAATTTGGAGAAAGTCGTGGCGGAGACACTGAAGGCACACGAGTGGACACATTCGGTTGTGCAGAGGAGTCTCTACTCCTACTTGCACGCTGATTCTTATTGATCTTAGGCATTTTAACACAGTTATGGAATCACTTAAGCACAGTTTATCTCGAAGATAATCTCAATTTCTTTCACTTATTTGTATAAGTAGAACACAGAGAAGGCACAATTCGTATGTTTCTTTTGAGTAACACACCCCGTGTGAAAAAACACCATGTATGTGAATGTGTGCAGAGATCTTGCAACAAGCAATCAATGTATGTGATATGTGACTAACTAAGAATATTTGCATTTACCTTTTAGAATTGTGTGTTTTTAAAATTTGTAAATCACTCATAATTATCACATAAAATAAAATTTTGCAAATGCTTATAATGTGCATATCAACCAATAAAATATACATGAATCAAGAAATAGGTGCATATGGGCCTTTGTGCTTTTTGCACTTTTATATTCATGAATTTATAACAACACTCAATATCATATGAAAATTTATCTTGCCCAGGTTTGATTTAAATAAATTTGCACCAAAAAAGAAATTTTTTTACCACTTACTTTGCAAACAAAATACTGCATTACTCACAAATAAATCAATTTTTATTTCTTGCATTCCTTCATTAAAAATTTAAGCATAAATCTCACTGTTACACTCTGGGAAAAGAGCGGCACCAATTTGTGGTAGCGGTTTCAGAGCCAACTTGTGGGAGCAGATTCCGCTACACACAAAACCAAAGTGATCGTAAATAACACAGCAAAAAACAACATAGTGGTTTGTATTATTTGTAACCCAGGTATTATCATTTATGCAAAACTTTCCCAGTCTAGAAGAATTGAATTCTAGATGGTAAACAGTGAGAAAGAAGAATGAAGGGATACTAGATTGAAAACACATTAATCAATCACACAAAATATATTTATTCAAATTATTTAGCATTACTTTTCACTATCAATAATCAGTAAGTATTTTATCCTTCATTAAGAGCATTTTTCTCAATATCATAATTAACAATTCTTGATATATGCTCATCATTGTAAATATTATTATACATACAGCTCAATTCAAATTAGATATTATTATTATTATTTACTTAAACTAATAATGTGCCTGTTTTGAATTCGTTAATTTAGACTGCCATGGAACTCCTAGTTCCAGAATTATATCAACATGTTACCTTGTACCGGGAGGTGCACTTAAAGGAATTTCACTAATATCCAAAATGTTCAAAATGGGCTTCACAAGAGGAAAACAGGATAGTTCATCTGAACCGAAAAATGTTCCACGAATTTTCAACCAGAATGGCACAACTCAAACCCATCATCAATATGTCTGCCACGAGAACAAAGCTTCCTACCAGCTCAAAGCGAAACTTCCAGAATTTCCTAAAATAAAAAAATAAAATTTAGAATTTGTAAAAAAGAAATGTGCAACTCCTCAGGATCTGCTTCTTCTTCATCAAGGATCTTGAAAATGGTTTCTTAACAGAAACAACGGTACGGCCATCGAATTTTAGCCATTTCGGCCAAGGCTTTGTCTTAAAGTTTTAAGACAAAAATTCAATGCATCCTCACAACATGAGAGTCCAGGCCAGAAGACAGGGAGCAAAAGGCGAAAAGTTCTCACTTCTCCAAAAAGCCGCTTCCTGATTGGCAGGAAAGCGAGCGCACAGCAACAGAGCCTCAACACGTGACGCGACGTCACTCTCCGACAGAGACAGGATTCTTCCTCCAAACCAACCGTTCCGAACAAAACTCAATTTCCCCACGAACGGCAATCCGGACAAGGCTTAGCAAACTTTCAATACAGGCACAAGAGAGAAAAGATAGTTTTTCTCTCGGAAAACACAAAAAGGTCATGGCGCAGAGAATGGCGACATGACATATGAAAGCCTCCGATAGAGGAGGAATTGTGTATTTCCTAAGTGCATAGCACAAATTATCCTTATATATCTCAGAATTCAAAGTATTTTCTCTGTTAATTTCATAAATATTAAAGAATTGAGTTGCATCAGATAATGAAAATGGTACAGATTCATCCTTAATTGCAAAAGGCACAGTTATAATATTATTGTATAAAGCATTATTAGTAAAATCTATTGACATTTTATAGCCCTTTAAAAATTTCACACCAAGTATTGCTGAATAATTACAAGAATCACAGTTCATAATATAAAAATCAACATTAAATATTTTGTTATTTAAATTTAAATTAATATTTAATTTCCTGGAAACTTTTATAATATCACTAGAGATGCCTTTTAAATTTATATTACACTTAGTTAATTGGCTGTCTGGTATATTTAAATGAGATAATACATTTGTAAACAACACATTAATAGAAGCACCAGAATCAATAAGTATTGGAATATCAACATTATTTATCATACCAGAAATCACTGGTAGAGACAAATTCTGTAATGAAATCAAATTTGAATATTGCACCACAGGTAACACCCCAAGGGCTTCAGAAGGTAAGTTGGAGTGGAAACTCCCTTCACCCTTACTTAGTTTAAATTTTGTTTTTCACTGTAATTTTTATCACTCCTAGGTGTATAAAAAGTGTTGTAACTCATTTTAGGTTTAATTTCATTTATGTCAGGTTGAAAGTTTTGATTTGGCTGATGGTAAAAAAAATTGAGTAGGTTGTTGAAATCCCTGCGTTTGTTGTGGAAAATTATATTTATAGTTTTGTGTAGATTGTGGAAAATAAAAAGGTTATTGATACATTCGAGTAGGCAGAGACCTAGAATTTCTGTTGAACCTGTGTGAATGAGGAATTTTCCTACAATCCACATTTATGTGACCTAATAGACCACATGAAAAACACCTTCGGCTATCCTTTGTCAATCTAGTTTGAGGCAGCTGTGGTTTGGTGTCGAATTGAGTTTGCAACTCAGCAAGCCTTTTAGTGAGGTTCTCTACCTCCATTCTATTTCTCTTAAGCTCATCATGGAGCTGCTTATTTTCAGACTCTCCAAAACTCATTACATATTGGGGGTCATCCCCATGTTGCTTGCTCCACACCTCTTCCTCTGCCACAGCATGCCTTTTTGCAGAGTCAAAACTCTTGTGCTTTTGAGGTAGGATTAGACGTTTGAAATGAGGCTTTAAACCTTCAATGAAAACCGAGCACAAGACATCAAGTCTTTGCTGGTTTGCCACTCTGTCATTCAGTAAGGTTGGTGAAACAGTTTTATATGAGGAAGCTCCAACTCTAGCAGCAAACTGACGCACAGATTCATTAGGTCTCTAATAACTTTGCAAAAATGCTCTCAAGTTACTGTGTAAACATTCTATTGATGAAAACCGATCGCGTAAAGCTTTAAGAATTTGAGAGAAAGATTTCTCTTCCTTTAACTTTGGATTATCCCTAATAAATCGTGCAGCTATGCCTGACAGTTTTAACTTTAAAACTAAGACCTTGTCTGACTCAGACCAATTTGTATGGTCGGCTAACATTTTAATCCTATCTATGTAATCCTCTAATGGGAGGCCAGATTCCTCTCCTGAAAACACTGGGATTGAATCTAAAAAGTCTCTTATTGAAGAGACTGTTTTAAAATTACTCATTACATTACATTTAGCAGAATCCATTTTTAATCCCTGGTCAATTAAGTCATATTGTTTACTATTAACATTTGAATCAGTATTTTTGTTACAAATAGAATTTACATCATCAGAGGTTGCCTCAATATTTACTTTAGAAGGTAAATTTTTTTCTAATAAGGATAACCAAGTTTTCTTGGTACTAGCAACCTGACTTCTGGGAATTAAATCCCAATCTTTACCGTTATTTGAATTTGTAAAAAATGAAGGAAATGGCTCTTTACCAAGAGAGAGCATAGCATACAATAATGTTTCAAAGGGTTTATCTTTAGAGCCATCTCCAGTTTCATTTGACCCAAACACAGAAACATACACACAGTTATTTTCTCCAATATCATCCATAACTGTAATACAATTGAAAGCTTAATACTACTAATAAATATTATTAAACATGAGAGCAATTTCTAGACTGGTACACGGCACCAGAACTACTGTTGTGTTTGAAAGATAGAATAAAACCTGCTGTTTTTAAAAGAGATAAAGGAAGACATAATATTTAGTTTAAAGAAAATTAGTTTATTAAATTGTAACTTCAAATTAATTCAAATTAACAAATACAAAAACACTGCTCACAGGCAGGCAACTCAGGAAGAATTAACATTAGAATTTTAGACATTAGAATTTTAGAATTTTATCAACTTAGTTAGAATTAAGGAATTAGCATAAAAACTTTATTCAAGAAAATCCATTTTTAAATTCCATCAGAAAATCATTAACAAAAATATTAAATTTAAAGAATTTTAGAATTTACCCAGGCTCTTATAAATTTATGAAGGTTTAGAAATTTGCTCTCAGAATGAAGTTTAGAATTTTAAATTTACAGAATAAAATTTGATTAAACACATTTAAAATATTGAGAATTTATATTCAGAATTAAAGAAATTAAGAGTTTAAATAAAACATTGGTATTCACCGGGCTGGGCCATCAGACAGAGGGAAAAGTTCCAAATATTAGAGCAGCATAGGTTGGAGGCAAATTCTGTGGACTGGTTTTCTTGGGATCAGGAGATCAACAAACTTTAGTCAGGAGAGGATTCAGCACTTTCTTGAAAGACATCAGAACTCAGGAAATCGGACCTAACAGAAACTTCTGGTACACTCGGATCTTTATAGAACGGCCGTCCTCGTCAGAAGCTACTTTCACGTAGCTCGCATAAGGAATTTCACCACACACTTTTCCGGAGAGTTATGTCGCGAATTACGCGATAAAAGCTCGAAAAACCATCATTTAAATTAAAACAACAATGTTAAAAAAAATAACGCGAGGAACTTAACGTTCCATAGAAAAGCTCGCGTGGAACATAAGTTCCATTGGAAAATCAACAACGCGCTTCTCGCGCTAACACACGACGAAGGATTTCAACAAAAAACTGAAACCGAAAAATTCTGCGTGCGTATTTATACGTGCGGCAAAAAGGGCGGAGTTTAGATAAACGGCAGCAATTAAAATTCGCTTAGGGAAATTAGAATTGCCAAAATAATACTCATAATTCCGAGAGCAGACGATCCGTAAAAACGCGAACCAATTAAAATAAATCACGAATTCCAAAGAGGCGCGAAAAACGCTTAGGTGGCGCAATAATCGCAGTAAAAAGCCCGCAAAACAGAATTCCGAAAATGGCTGCAACTGAAATTTTTGAATTGTAGTGAGACATGGAAATAACTTGAAACTGAAGAACAAACGGAATTTCTAACCAAAATGGGAAAATGGGACATCAAATTAAAGGGAATTTTAAGGGGAATCAAATAAATAAATAATTTTTAAAATTTACAAATCAAAATTAATATTAATTTAAGGAATGGAACATTTTTAACTAAGAATATTATAAAGAAAATTAATTTAGAAGATTAAAAATATTCTAATTAAAGAATAAATGAAAAAGCTAATAAATATTATTTAAATATTACCAAATTAAGAATATTGAGCCAGGGAAAAAGAAATAAAAGTAAATTTTCAAATCCCCAAATTACCTAAATTCTAAAGCAACCCAACACAGCTGATTTTCACTGAACAGTTGCATAATAGTATCTGCTTTCGAAATAACTCATTCAGAGCGTGTAGAAACGTGTAGCTTTTTTTATAGTCTTAAAGAAATGAAGGAAAACAAAAAAATTTATATATCTATATTTTACGCTTTATAGTATGATTTTGGCTATGTTTTTACGAAATGTATTTATGTCAGAAATAAGCCGAGGTTACATATATTGAAAATACGTGAGACATATAATTATAAATATCCACAAAAATTTTGGAAAAAATATTGAAATTTTTGTTAGAATAAACAAGATTTCAAGTAGACTGTGGAAGTCTTGTTTAAGATCAGTTTTTCCTTCTAGTTATATTGAATAAAATACATTTATTTATTTACATGGCAATATACTTCGGTTCATTGCCTATCAAAAAATAGTAGTTGGTATCGAAAAATATTATTTTCGGCTTTCGGGGTTTTTTCCGCCATGGCACCAGTCTACGGCATTGTAATTGTAATTGTACGCTCAGAATCTAAAGAATCAATTGCATTTTCAGATTCATCATAAGAAATAACACTGTTCCACGAATCTTTACTATCTGCATTGCTTTCATTACTGTCTGGTTCGTTTACCATACGCGTATATTCTTCCACAGAAAGGAAACGTCTCAAACCAGCCATACTTTTATCCGAAATAACCTAATCAGTAATCATTTCACTGTCACACATTCCTTTACCCCCTTCCCCCCCAAAAAAAACCTCTCTTATATTCCTGTAATTCACCAACGAAATCATTAAAAGCTAAAATCAAAAGGCGACACGGAACTCAATTATAAAATTGTTGATACTGCGAGAAGTGCTCTGTCTGTTTACTTTACAGAACCATGTTTCACAGCTCCAAATGGAGAAATAATTCATTAGATTCTCTTTGTGCCAAGGTCAAGTATCTGCCAAATACATTTAAGTTGCTTCCACGGGCATTTAACGCCATCTAGTAGACAGATAAATTCAAATGAAAATGTTTCACATAGAAACACCGATACGTGCCACTCGCCATTTAGGGTAAAGTTCTCTCCGTCGCGAGGGCGTGCCGTCCGTCCTTGAATGCAAGTTCGCAGCCGGCACGCGGGCGTACCAACCGTCGCGAAAGGGTTAGAGGGTTTAAGCTTTAAACCATGTTTGTTTAAGCGAATAAAAATATCCTCTTGTTTCTTTAAATGTTCTTCAAATGAACGAGAAGATACAATAATATCATCAATATATATTTCAGAAACTCCAGACAAGACTAGAGACATCAAACTTTGGAATTATGCAGGGGCAGTTTTCAGCTCAAAGGAGATCTGCACCACTAAAAGTGTCAGTCAGTCGTGGAAAATGCAGTCTTTTTATAGCCGTGAGGATGTAAGCATTACTGGTAAAATCCTGAAGTCAGATTAAGCGTAGAAAAGTGAGTTGCACCAGATAAATTGTCTATAAGCTTACTTATGTTTGGAATTGGAAATACTTCACTAGTCGTCACAGAATTAATTTGGCGATTGTTACCTACTAAACGGTAAGAACCACCTGGTTTCTTTACTAAAAGTACAGGAGTGTTATATGGAGAGAAATTCGGTTGAATAATTTTGGCATCTGAAAATTCTGACACTTGTTTGCTTAACTCCTTCTGTAAGTGGTGTGGCACACGGTATGGTTTCTGCTTTATTGGGATGTCGGTCTCTAAATTAATTCGATGGAGAATTATGTCACATCCAGTAATCTCACTGAATGATTTGGCAAAAACATTTGTATGGTTTTTTTAACAACTTTTGCAACTGTTTTTTCTATTGACCACCCATATGACTGAGGTCAAAATCTCCACCCCAAATTTCAAACTTATCATTATCCTCAATTGTGATCTCATCAGTTCTATTTATGACTACAGAATTCATCTCTCGGTGACTTCTTAGAGACGTCATATTGCGATATTTCTATCATGTGAATTTGTGACATTGCATTTACGTCGAGTTACGTTTCTGCAATAGCACATTCACGTGACAACGAAGTCGCATTACTCATTTTTTGAGTATTTTGTGACGTCACATTGTGATATCTCAGTGACGTGAATTCATAACATTGCTGTTACGTCAAGTTACGTTTCGGCAATGTTACATTAGCATCACAGCGAAGTAGCATTGTTCATTTTCAGGGCACTTTTTGACGTCAAACGGTGAATTCTTCGCGAGATTATCACATTGGGATGTATGTCTCAGCCGATTATAACCGTTGAGGTTCGGTTATTTTGCTGTTTAACTGGAAATGCTGTCTAGAACCACGCTGTATATATATATATTTACGAAATATATAAACGAAATATATTACTATAACTAGATAATCAAAGTGACATATTTAGAAGGTTTATGACAAGTCAGTTGAGTTCTCGAACGCGCCTAATGACACAACATTTCAGAAACGTAAAATTGACATCATCGTAGATACAACATGATATTGTGACTTTTCATGCGATATAGATGATTTTGTAAATTACTGCATAAACTTTCAATAGATGAGTTTGACCGATCTTGTGTCTTTTTATGCTGGAGAACATCAACGCCAAAAACGATGTAGCTCATTCCACTTCCCATGTGCTTGTGGATGTTTTCCAGCAATTCCTGAAATACTAGGGATTTCTTTATCTTCAACTGCATTGGAAAGAATAGCTGAAACATCAAGGGAACTGAAACGTCAGCATAACAAAAATCTTGGACCCCAGATCAATTTGTGTTGGAATACAAGTGTCAATAAGCAGTGTGGTGGAATATAATATATCATCCTATTAATTATTTTCTAGGGACAAATATAAGTTGTAAAAATACCAAAGTTTCTAAGTCTATAAACATGATAGGAAAAGTAGACTTTTCTTGTAGCAAATGAACTATCTGTATCATAAATGTAATGAAATAGGTTGGTGGAAATTAATTCACTTTCATTTGGGCTCCAAATTAAATAATTTAGCCAAGGTATCTTCAAATAGAAATCTATTGAAATTCTACAGGAAAATATGCTAAATTTGCAGACTGAATTTTTCTATGTGAGAAATGCTAGATTTTACACATATGAGGTAAATGAATGCAAAGGTACGCATGTTATATAATGACACCCAATTTTTAGAGTAAAAAAAATTATTTGAGTACACAAAAGTACAAAAACTAAATGCAAGTTTTGTCTGTAATATATATGACAGATTCTTGTAAAAATATAAAAGGAAATAAAGCATTTTTCACAAAAAAGATGTTTAGTAAACTAATTAAAAGTTCAAAATTCTACAGGGCTAGTCAATTATTTATGATCTTAATCATTTTCAATTCTTCGAATGTTTAGACTTCAATTCACTAAAACTATACTTAATATAATTTTCTTTTTTTTTCTTGGGAGGAAAGAGAATTTCCCCAAAAAACGGTTTAAAGAGATAGAACATAATTTTTCCTGTATGAGAAAAATATTCGTTGATGTTGAATGCAAAAATATATATTTTCACAAAAATAATATGAAGATTTCTGCAAAAATGCCAAGCAGCCATTCAAAAATAAGTAAGTAATAAATATGTTGAAAATCGTTTATTTTTAATATTAGATGATAAAGTTCCCCAATGATAAAAATTCTTTGGATTTTCCTAGTTTTCCGAAGAATTGGATACCCTGATTGAAGTAAAAGTATTAGCACGAATTCAGGTTTTAATTTTTTCATGTTTTGAAACAGGAATTTTACACTCCTCATTTAAATTAAGATAAATAGCCACAAAAAATTAGTAATTAAATTCACAAGTTAAAATGTAACATAAATGTACTAAACAAAATGTGTATTAGGAATCAATTTGTTTTCCGCACAGCTTTTATCTTCATATAAGACATTTCATCTCTTCTCCACTGCTTTCTTGGTTTTCCTGTAAAAAAAAAAAGTTAGTGTTACAAAAATTTTTAGATTTCAAATTTTAATCTACAATTTACTCCTAAAATTGTATGCATCCGATTTTATATCTGAAAATTTTCATTTGCATAGAATGGAACTATGGCCTAATACCAAAAAAGAATTAGTTTTTTTCGACAAAAATTTACCTTCATTGTCCATCAATTTTTATCAATAGCACTTTGTAAGTAAAAGTTGCAAATACACTGTTGCAATATATATATATATATATATATATATATATATATATATATATATATATATATATATATATATATATATATATATATATATGCACCCATGACAAATTTGAACTGCAGTCGCAAAACTTGGCAAGCAAATGTCGTATTAAGAGTTATGCAAATGCTCAAACTGTCAGCTCTAATAATGTTATAGAGTTTATGTAACGGGCATGAGAACGATACATTTGAAACGTGCATTTGAAACGACTGGAGTTCTCACTCACGCGTAATTGGACTAGATATTCTATTTTGATATTGCAAGTTGTGTACAAAGATGCCTTTGATATGTACTCAACGGCTCTCAATTGTAGAATTTAGAGAGAGGTCGCATTATAGGACTAAGAGGAGCTGGTTGGTCTTACATACGTTTTTAGTCGCCGTCTTGGTCGGAGCAATATGGTAGTTGTTCGGTGTTGGCAACAGTAGATCAGAGAAGGCACATGTAACCGTCGAGGAGGCCCAAGACACCCCAGACAGATAGACAACTGCTCAGGAGGATCGTATAGTCATGAAAGAAGCTACGTCACACCAATGGCTTCGTTATAATCTAGTCGAAGGCTGTTGCCATCCTCCATGCATCCTGTATCAAGGGATCCTATTCAGAGACGACTGGCAGAAGGTGGGACTAGGTGCCGACGTCCATTAAGGTGCCAACTACTGACCCCTTAACATAAGCAGAGCCTTCGGGATTCGTACCGAGTTCGATCAGTCTGGATTGTGTCCGATTGGTGGCACGTTATCTTTAGCAACAAATTCAGTTTCTCTCTCAGTGCTGATAACCACCGTATACGTGTGTGGAGGATTATTCAGTGTTCCGATCATCCTGCAATGGTTGTTGAGCGTCACACAGCCATCATACGTGGTGTCACAGTCAGAATGCCTTTCAGGTATACATCTGGGGAGTGGCGAAGACTTCAGAAACATTTTATGTTAACCTAGTTTATATTTATGTGACAGCATTTACATAGAAAACTTACCCCCTAAAGATGTAAGTTTTCTATTGTCTTATTCCCCTTTGTACCCCCCCCCTCCGGCCAAAAATTCCTTAAGCACTGGTCACAGTCTAGGGAGCCATTTCTGTGTCTGTGGAACAGCCGATTTCCCCCAGTTGTGCTGCAAGTTAATCTTACGGCTCACTTGTACGTCGACGATATTCTGCAGCCGAATGCTCTGCCCATGTTGTCAAGCCGCTCAGGTTTTATTTACTTTAACAACGCTCAACTACTTACTGCACGACTTTTTCACAAGGTAGTCACAACCCTCTCTAGCCAGCTCATCAGCGATCTTGTTACCAGGCACACCGACATGTGACGATATCCACTGGAAACACACAATTTTCCCTCTGACCAAGCCTTGCCAACTTGGAAATAATACTCTGACCAGTCCTCTCCACAATCTTTGGTCAATTTTTTAAATATTGAATGGAGCTTCCGCTGTCCGTCAGGATCCAAGTACTGTCCCTATCAGAACAGAGTGCATGATCAAGAGCGTTACTGATAGCGATAAGTTTCGATCTAAAGACGGAACAATGGTCAGCGTTTCTAGCGCTGCTTCTAATAACACCCTCGGAAGTGTTAATATAGATGCCACTCCCTACTCTACCCGTGTCCGATCGGCTACCATCGGTATATATTACCAAAGCCCGGTCAGGAATAGCATTAATGACTTCAAGAGCCATTTGCCTGAGTAGTTCCGGATGATTGTCATGCTTGGTAATACTAGTCAACAAATTCTCCCGGAAATCAACATGTTTAAAAGAAGCACTAGGAGTGAGACAACTAAAAGGTATAGATGGCTCTACATTAGAGCCAATAAAATCATGTTTCCACACATAGTTAAGTGGATGCCAACGGCCGTACCGTGCTGAAAACACCTGTTCTCGTTAGATCACCGAAGTCAAGCAGCATCGGGCGCGGTTAGTACTTGGTGGGTGACCACCTCGGAACACCGCGTGCTGTTGGCCATCTCGGGTGCGGTATCCCCGTGGTTTGCGCGCTAGATTTGCACGCTACCACAAATGCCGCCGTGTTCATGCGGAGTACGATCACGTTAAACATGTGGGTCCGTAAGTCCTTCCGAGAGGTTGGTGGTAGGGGAAGGAGGGTACGGTTCCTGTGGATGCCTCCCCCACTGGGTTCCGGTCTAAATTGGGTGGCACTTCCCGGCCGTCCATACAGTTACCTTACACCTTTCTGGTAGGTCGGACGGTCTGGGTCTCAACAACAACAACATAGTTAAGTGGACTGTCACGCTTTAAACGTTGGTTACTTGTCCAGTTTAAAATGAAAGTAGAGGTCCTTTTATAGGAACCGGAACTTTTAAGTTTGTTAAAATACTTGTAGGAATTGACCTAAAATCTTATCGACAAAGGCTGGATGTCCGCCTCATAGAGACCACATCATTAGGGCAGCTGTTTTCAAGTCCCGCAATGATTCTAGCTGCATTGACCTGTACTCGCTCCAATTTCTTCAAGTTAGTAGGAAAGGCCATTTGAAAAATTTGATATCCGTATTCAAGGACAGGACGGTCTAAGGTGATATAGGTTATTCCAAAAGTAGAGGCTTCAGATCCCCAATCTCTGCCAGAAATATATTTTAAGATCCGAAGTCTCTTTCTTGCTTTATCAGCTAGTTCCTCAATTTGTTTGCTACAATTCACTTCAGGATCCAAAGTGAAGCCGAGATAAGTAGGGTATTTATCACAATCTAAGCTCTCCCCTCTTAGATAAAGTTCGGGAGAGTAATTATATAGATGCCTGTTAGTGGTAAAAAAGCAACCTGTGGACTTGGAGACATTAAAATAAGTTTGTGGTTATCAGCAAACTCCTGAACTGCAACTAAGGATCCATTCAACTGAGATTCCATATTACAAATATCTGAACCACTGCACCACATTACAGCATTATCAGCGAATAGTCCGATTTGACAAGGATTAACGCATTTTTCAATCCCAGAGATAAACAATGAGAAAAGGGTAGGACTCAAAACAGAGCCCTGGGGAATTCCCTGATACGTTTTATAAAAACCCGAGAGTTAGTTTGAAAGTTGACACAAAAATTTCGATTATTCAGAAAGTTCGAAATCCAGGGCAGTGCTCTACCTCTGATGTCAAAATCACTAAATCATTTATTTAGGAGCTTATATTTCCATACACTGTCGAACTCCTTGCACAAATCTAGAAATACCGCCACACAGTGTGTCGCGTTGGTTTGTGATTTTGAGAATCTAACGCAGTGGGTGAAGTACAATATTTGACCAATAGTGCTGTGACCCTTACGGAAAGCAAATTGTTCCAGGGGCAGCAAATCATTGAAAAGCAAATGATGAGTCAATCTCCGCAGTACAATGCCCTCCATCAGTTTACAAGTAATACACGTAAGAGAGATAGGTCAGTAGCTTTCCATAGAACTGGCTTTCTTGTTGGGTTTGCGTATGGGAATAATAATGGCAGATTTCCACTGTCTCGGAAGTCTACGAGTTTTCCACGACAAGTTAAAAATATGTAAGAGTCTCTCCCTACCCAAGGTTCCAAGATGGGTTAGAAAATGTCCGTGGATACCATCTGGGCCAGGTAATTTACCGAGGTCCAAATTCTGGAGGGCATATAATGACTCGGAAAAGGTGAAATCATCATTGAATAGTGGATTGACGGCAGGCGTGTCACGGCAAGATTTTATTTGATTTCTGGTGACCCTGGCCAGAAGTTTGTCAGAACTGTTAAAAACGAGCCTACTTTCATTTGCATAGTGCTGTGCTAGGGCCTCTATCCCATCCCGGCCATCCACTGAAACTTGGCCGTTATCGCCAATGATAGCGTTTGATGCCTCATTACAGGGCTTCAATTTGTCAATATTTTTGGCCAGTTTCCATAGTTTTGTGTTCGGAGTTCTATAATCCAACTTTTCACACAGATTCTGCCAGTTTAATCTTTTTACATGGACGTAGTTTCTTTTAATTTCAGCATTCAATTTGTTTAGTTCGATCTTTTTGTCCGAACCCCCATTCTGTGCAATTTCCTTCAAAAGACCAGCTCTTTTGACTAGCAATGGCTGGATAGAGTTAGATTTGTGCACATAACAAGAACGAGGTTTTTTAAGTTTTCCTCTAGGAATGGAATCCTTGGCGGTTTTAAAAATGGAGTGCTTGAAGCGAGACCATTCTTTTTCCAAATCATCCGAAAGAGGTACTTGCGAGATAAGATCCTTTGAGAGGTTTTCAAACAAATTCCAATTGGCTTTCCTGAAGTTCCAGCAGAGATTCTTACACCTGTGGAATTAACCTTAAGATTAATTTCAATTAAAATAGGAAGGTGATCACTACCGATATTGTTGAGTACTCTCCAGGAACTATAAGGCACTAAGCCAGGGCTAATAAGTGTCAAATCCAAAACATCAGTTGATCCATAGCTGCGTGAACGGAAAGTGGGAGTCCCGTCATTTAGAGACAGGAAGGCCTTGTCATTGGCCAAATTTTCAAGGTTCGAACCTCTTGCATTAGTAGAAGTTCTACTCCAGGTAACATTTTTGGCATTGAGGTCTCCAAGTATTACAGTATTATCTTCAAACAAGCTCTCCATCATATTTGAATTGAGTCGCTGATTATTTCGGGGGGTGATAAAGGTTTTTGATGGTAATATTACGGTCCTTGGAAAGAATAGTAATACCTAGATATTCGAGGCTAGAGGTTGTGTTATGCCGAGATTTTTGATTCTAAATTTAATTAATGGTTCAAATTTTGATAATAGCTTAAAATTTGTTATTTTCCCCTTTCCCTTCAAAATTTATTTGTTGTTTTTGAATATTTCGGCGATTTATTCCCCTTTTAACGTAATTTGTTATCTTTTTCCTTGGTTTCATTATTCAAAATTATACGCAATGCATCTTAAAACGTTAAAATATCTATTGTTAATCTTTCGGCTTCTCGCTCTCGGGTTTTAACTTCACGTCACTTCATTCAAGAGAGTGAGAAAAACTGTGCATTTTTAGGTAAAATTCGGCCTTCATGGCTTATCTGTTGCAGACACCTGCTAGAGGGGGTGCCGAACTTCCGGTGGGGTTACTGTGCGGCGGGTTGCCGCTTGGCGGAAGTTATCCGTTTAATGGTTCTTGGCATAACAGCGTTTTTATTTCCGCAGTATATGTGTGAGCGCTCGGCGTGGAGCGCAGGTTTGCACTCGCCAAGTTTGGCGTCTCCTGGAAAGTAAAAATTTGGTTGGCAAGTTTTTTGGGAGAGTTCGATTCTAGCAGCAGAGCAGAGAGGTGGTAAAAATTGGGAGTGTCGAGCCGGGGCTCATGCTGAGCGCCCGGGCTCGCCGGAAAGGTGTTTTGAAGTCCATGGCCCATTTTTCTCACGATGACGTTGTGACTATCAAAGCCCTAGTCGATGCAGATCCAGCTACCTTTGATATTGAACTTCTATATATCTTCATCAGAATGTATCCTTGTTCAAGACAGGCCTTTTCCCCCCTAACCGTGATCTTCGTCAAACTGGTGGTTCTGTTTAAATTGCCGGTACTAAAGATGGTATTTGATTTTCTGCAAGTGCTGTTTGCTCTAAGGTGAAATCCCGCCCTACTGCCGGCATTGATCAAAAGCGAAATTCGACATCCGTTAAAGTGCCCGACTACAATTCATCATTGTGTACACACAGCTTTCAGGTTCCGGGAGTGATTGGAACCTAGGTGTTTCCTTGCCTCCTTTACAAGTGTTTTTTTTCCATGCTGCCAGTCTCTTTGGTTTTAAATGTGGTGCAAGTGCAACTTGTTTGCACGCTGTTATCGGGCTTGATGCTGCCATCTACAAACTTCAGCGTAAAACTTCTCAGTTAAAATGATAATTAAGTTTTTTTTCAATGGGATATGTGAAGCCTTGGTCTTAATGTAACTTGGGATTTTCTACCCTTTTAATTTGTTTTGTTTCCTTTTCGAGAGTTTGAATATATATATGTTGAAAATTTTATCATTCACAGTTTGTTTTTGTTATTTTGAGTTTTTAACAATTTTTGGTGGTGGACAGCCAGCTCCAGGCAGACCAAACTCTAGTTTTCAGACCAGAGTGGATTCTGATTCTTGGGTTTTATTTTTAAAATTATTGATGAATATTCAAAGTGTTAATTGAGTTTTATTTAATTGAAGTTAATTTTAATTATCCTTTTTGCAATGTACTAACCACTAAAATAGCTGAGTAAGAATCTTATAAAATTTAACCTGTTTTATGTTTGGAAGCACTTAGTAATTGTTGTCAATAAAAGTAATTTTTAATTTAATATAATTGAGTTGTGTCCCCTTTATGACTGTGCAATAAATTAATTAGGTTTAAACTCTGCAATTCATATAAAGGTGTCAAAGTTAGGTGAAATTATTTTGGAATTGGTTTGTTATATTTATTCTCAGGGATGTTGAGCACAGACCAAGCTGTAGGTAATAAATAAAGAGGTAAAGAAACAAATAATAATTACAAAAGTAAACTTTATTTAAAGCTATGCGATCAGGCATATGTAAATATAATAACTTTAATTTGGAAACATAAATATAAAGAGTAGGTAAATAAATCTAAAAGTAAAGATATAAACTATAATAATAAAATAAATAATAAGTATTTAATTGTAAATAGGAAGGGTTTTTCCCTCCAGAACAGTTGCAATATTGATATCTTGGAACCTTTGAAAGTGAATGTCTCGGATAAGAAACATGAGACCACCTCCACCCGATACTCTATCATTACGGACTATATCATATCTCTATACGTTCAGAAGTCATTTCTCGTTAAGTTTAGTTTCCTGAAGTGTAATAACTTCCACATGAAGTCTATCAGCGATTTCCAAAATTTGGTCAAGCTTTATCCTAGTAGCTCCAGTACGTAGGCCGTTAATGTTGCATTGAAGTACTTCTGTTATCAACTGAAAAAAATGTTTGATTTTAAAAATTTTGATCCCTAAATTGTATTCTACCTCTTTGATTGAAATTATTCTTTCTAGGGCTTTTGTAATTATCCTAAGAATTTCTTGAATTTCTCGAAAAATTTCTTCCAGTATTAAAATTAGCCCTAGTTGAAGTTCTAAAAGACTGGAATCCTTTCAGGGTTCTGTAACCAAAGTGAGAGTTTCCTCGAAAATTCTTCCATTCTTCTCTTCTAGGGATAGCTTGAATTCCTCTTCTTAGATATGTCAGGCTTCTATTTCCAGAACTCCAATAAGGGGTTGAAGATTTGAATTTCTTCCTTGGAGTTACTACATCAAAACTTTCTGCTAGATCTTCTTCTCTTCTGTAATTGTTGTTGATGGTTCATCAAAACCTTTTTCCAAATTTCTTGAACTTCTATTTATTTCTCTTCTTAAACTGTCAATTTTTCTACATCTTTCATCTATTTCCTCAAGTCTTTCCTTTAAAGAATCCAATTCCTTCTTCCTTTCTTCTAATTTATTTGAGCTTCCACTTCCTCATCTTGATCCTTCCTAGTCACTACCATAGCGACATCGTTAAGTACATCAGCATTTTCATTCTGAAACGCTTCTTTCAGATAGCAAGTTCCTTGACAGTTTCAAAAGTTTGTGGATTACGGCTCAGTACAGCCTTCCAAATACTTAAATGTAACCCACGTAGAAAGAATTTTTCAAAATAGCAGTCTCTTAATGAATTTTCTCCACTGCCACAAAGTTCATTTGGAATAGCAAGAAAAGATTCCTTCTCAATTCGGACAGCAAACTGTCTAGCAGATTCACCAGATTTCTGCTTAATATTGACCAGACAGGCAACACGATTTGCAACATCTTCCTTCTTCTGGAAATTCTCCCTCAGGGCATTAACAATTTCACTGAAACTTGTACTGTTCTTAAGTTTTAGAATTCCTTTTATTAATTTCTCAGCTTGACCCTTTATTTTTAACTTTAACACAAAAATTCTATCTGATATTGACTAATCTGCATGGTCTGCAATTAACTCAATGTTTTCCAAAAAGTCTTGTAAACATTCATTTGGAGCTCCAGAAAATTTAGAAATAGTGCTCACTAACTGCGATGATAACACATTAGTCTTATTGGCATTAGAATGTGCAGAAGCAGATCTCCCAGATTGTGGGGAGAGTCGAGGTGGGGACAACGAAAGCACACGAATTGTACTAACAGTCTGTGAGGCAGAGTTAGTATTTCGACTGCCACGCGTGGATTTTTTACCTGCCATTATTAACTTAATTTATGGCACAGAGTATAAAATTTATGTTTGTTGTGAATAATTTTTTTTAAAAATACTCCTAACCACATCATAAAAACATATAAATTTTTAGCATATGAAAATATTTTTACCATTCACAATATTTACCAAGTAACTTTAAAATAATGGTTTCAAATAATAATCTGATTAAAAATACTAAATACCTTTTCAAAAAAACGTATTTTGAGATTTTATACATTAAACAAGTTATTTGAACTCCTAGGAATATTTGAAACCATAAAACATTTTCAAAATTCAAGGCACACAGAATTTTGTAAGTAGGTTCAATTGTATCACTGAAATATTACTTTTCAGAACAATATTCATCTCAAATAATATGCATAACATCCATAAAATATAATTCACTGTAATATAGCTGTTTCATCGTATTAACTTTGCTTTTCCACAAAACAAAAACAAAAACAAGATTTCAGATTTCTGTATGATGAAATTACGAAAATTTACGTCCTTAATAAACGCTCTTTTCCAAGGCTGATACTACAGGGTACTTACTTAAAGGCACCAAATTGTGGTAAAGGTTTTTGTTGGCAAATTAAGAAATGCCTTCACGGCATCGAATTGTGATATATATTTTTGGATTACCAAACTTGTAATCTTATTGCGTGGTGTTTTTCCAGGTTCTATTTTCCCGGCCGATTCTAGGAATCGGTTGATCAGCCAAAAGTCGAAGCTAATGGAAAGAGCACACATAAATCAAACGATTAGTGGAAAGCATAACAAGTTACTTAAATGGAAATATATTTATTTCAAAACGAAAGTAATTAGCTTTTAGCAAATATTATCCGTAATGACACTTGTCCGAAATTAATTAATATTAAACTGCTTATCTCAATATTAGCAAAATTGTACTTCCAATTTCTGAAGAAGATATCTTAACCGTTCATACCAGACCGAGAAGAGGGGAGTTTGGGTCAACATATTCCAACTGATTCTCGAACACCGGATGAGCCCTGGATGTCCAAGGATGAAGTCTGGCACTTCTAAGTTCCGGAACTAATAAATCCTGGAGATGAAATTAGACCACAAGGCAACCAACACGTAAATTTGTGCAGATCTCCATTTTTCGTGTTCTGCACGCTAAGCAGATACTCGAAAGGCGAAATCAGAACACGGTGAATTCGAAACTCGAAAGCAATAAAATTTGATGGTGGTAAGCAAGAATTTTTAACTTTCGTTAACACTCCACTTTTCTGCGTTCCTAGGATTTTATTCAAGCATTTTAAATATCAATTATTCGAACTTAAATTATTCCATTTCCAAAACGCTGTGCTCTCCAGACGTCCGCACTCCGCCAAAGTTTTCTGTCGAAAAGCCTGGAGCGTCCTTTGAACAGCTCTAACGTCACTCATCAATCAAGTCCTCATTGGCTAATCAACATCTGCATCCGTGACGTATCGTAATTAAAACGTGTCACTTCTATACGAACGCCTGCACCAGACAAGTAACGACATAAACAAGGCTCTGGACAAACTCTTGCTTCCCCACGTTAGCCTACCGAAACCGAAAATATTTCAGCAAAATGGCTCAGAAATGCAACAGATTGAGAAGGTGTTCCAAAGTCGTTACGACACTAGAAATTGCAGAAAGATGTCACCAACACTTATCTTGCTACGATGGAGCGTCGATTTAAATTATTCTTTGATGTGGGGAGCCGAAGTATACACGGATAAAATGTTTCTAACATACGCAAGATGAAGCTTTTTTGTTTGTATTTTTTATGTTAAAAACCAAATGGCTTAACACACGCGGAATTTTGTAAACAAGGGGTGATACATCTGTCCCATATGCTCATAGGAGCCCTGCTTCTCTTACGGTTGGGGTTTTTCGGTAGCATACATAACTCATAGCGTGTAACATTCTGCGAAAATTTAGCTTTTCCCTAATTATTCCTGCCATTCGCTGTTTTTTGAATTTTCATTTCCTGGTCTATATACACAAATACTGAACTACTAGAAACCCACTAAGCCAGCCGCGGTACTAAATATTGGATTTGTGCACGTTGCTTTAGAATTTGCTTTGAAATTGTCATCCTCGCCTCTGTGGCTCGAATTTGTAGCACTCTAGCCGTTGAATCCAGAGGAACGATGTTCGAATCTTGTGATACACGGATATTCGATAGGTAAATCCATCTTAAACTAGCTACTGGTCATATTTGCCCTCATTTGAAGAATACGATCGTAGAGTGACAATACCAACACATTTTTAAAAATCTGGTTACCTTAATCTATCACATACTGTAGCGTTATGTTCTGCTGTGTTTCTCCTAGTACGAGGCATATGTCATTTGGCTCTCTATATTCCATCGCCATGTTATTATGTGTACATTTTAATTTTTTATATTATACACTTGTTATTGTTTTTACTAGCAAATTAGTTTTTTGTATTACCATGTGTTTGGCGCAGCATATCATTTTAGGATTTTGTGCCTCAAAACAGTAATCAAACAACCAACCTAGTCCGAAACTGAATTCGTATAACAGTTGCATATTGTACTGAGTATTTTGCGCGCCTCAAATCTTAGATTATTAACCAACATAACGATAAATAATCTAATGTAGCAATCCAGTCTGTCAATCTACTGTCCAATCTGTTCGTTTTCTGTATCATTATTTAAATTGGGTTGTTTCCCTCACAACCCTATCTTTAATCCCAATCTTCTTGTTTGTTTAATCAAAAATGTATATTATTTACTTCGTTCGAACTTTTAATTTTTATTTGATTGCGCTTCTGAATATCGTGATATTTGATTGGTGAAGAATTATTCGCAGACTTGAATCCCTGCGCAGAGAATTTCGGCGGTTGATCGATACACAACTCTTATAAATGGCGAACACCTTTGTGATAGCTTGAAAGTGCTCAATTCCACATCAGCGTGTTTGAACAGCATTCAACTCTTTGCAGGTAACTTCTGCTACTAGCCCGTTTAAAAGAAAATAATAGCCAGAAAATTTTGTAACTGTTTTTTGTGAATAAGGTAAGTTTTAAATTTATATCTAAAATTAAAGCAGTAATGATTTTTAACTGAAAACAAACGACTGAGTAGAGTTTCTTTTGAAAAACTTCTGGAAGGAAATTATTTTTCTTTAGTAGTTTGTCAAAGTTAGATTTTATTTTTTAAATGGTTTGTGTATACCCAGGGCTCTATTATATATAACAGATGATCGTGTTTATATATAATGATATAACTTGATAAATATTTTGATATCAAGTTTAATTTTTTGATATTATTTATAGATATGTAGGATTAGTTATATGAAGGATTGAATATGTAGGATTAGTTATAGGCTTGAATTTAAAATACAACGAAACTAAAAAATTAACAATACAGTAAAACATCACAATAAAACTTTAAAGAATGAAATAAAATGATTATTTTTATCATATAATTTTTTATCTATCTTAAACTTTCTTATGAAATAGATATAAAATATATATGAATGCCATTTTATATAAATTAAAGTATATACCTGAATTTTGAACCTAAACGAGAAAGTGTTGACAATTTGTTTAGGAACAATATTAATATGTGACCACTTTTACAAGAGAATATATAATTTTATTTATTTTTTATTTTGTGAGCAAGAAGCAAGACACAGATTTTAATCATAAAAATTATTTTTGATCTTTTTTTGTCTTTGTAGTTGCATTTGTTATTCATATATTTTTTGCATATTTTGAAAAGATATCAAAATATGTGATCTATTTGATTGAATTTCTTACATACATATATTGCATTTCCTACAATGTATATCAATAAACAAGCTCTTAAGTGTTCTATTTTCAATATTCGTATAGTTTAAAAGTTTTAAAACTCGTAGCGAATGACGAAACTGAAACGGAACTGTTTGCGTACGCATAAGAGTATTCATAATATTACGGTGATAATCCGGCATAATAATATTACAGTGCACATATTACCCTACAAAATACATACTTGGGATACTTGTCCCCGAGGGGGTGAGGTATGCCTGAAAGAAATACCGGGGGGGAGGGGGGAGAGTAATAATCCTCTTATTCGCCGAAAAAAATTCCATTAGTTCTCCATAGGGCCTATATTAAAAAAAAAAAGATTTGTACTGTAATCCTCATTCAATCGCCGAACGTTCTTTCAAAGATCTTGCCAACGCCCCTAGGTATATATCTTTATCAAAATACTTCTACGTCAGGGGCGCAAGAACAGTTCTTGAACATAACATTTAAATCATATTATATTAAACCTTGAAGATGACAAAAAATTGACCCATGTTTCCCAAACCATGAAGACGGCTTTAGGGTCGCCTTGAGTAACCACAGATGAAAAGTGTATGCAATTATATTAAGTACTTTTCTTCTGTATGACACCAACTTGCCAAAAAATAGCAAATTGGTGTCATAATGCAAATGATTTATCATTGCCAAGTTGGTTGTTTGTTTTAGTATTTTTAGGAAAAAAATGTATTTACTTAATATAAAAATATATAAGAGAATTTACTTCATATATTAAGAAAATGATTTTTGTATGTAATTAAACATTTTTGCTTTCCTTACGTACAAAGTATATATTATTCTCCCTACATATATAGCTTAGCCTGTAAGGGAAGTATTTTGAAGGGGCGAAAACTCGTTTTCGAGTTTTCTACGAGAAGGCACGTTTTAAGCATCCCTGAACTCGATTCGACTGTGTTTGAAGTGCTGAGTTTTTGAAATCGGATGCGGTACCTTATTGAAGAATAGAGTGCTTTGAAAAGTTTGGTATGATTATTACAATAAAAAGTCTGATGTGGGCAGCACATGACTTTCCTTATATAATGCAATGAATTTACTACTTTTACAATAAAAAAAAAATAGATTATTTTTTATAGTAGATATTTATATTCTTTCCAAGATATTGAATTTTCTCCAATGAGTCGTCATTTTCATTGATTTATCGTCACTTTTATCCATTTGGCGAGTTTATCGTTTATTTAGCAACATTTAAAAAGTCGCCAAGTTGGCGACATTCCACCAAATTCGTCGCTAAAATCTCGCCAAACGATATGGATGGAGAAGTAATTTATTCTTACAGCAGATAAATGACTATTGGCGTTCAAATACAAAAATATTACTCAAAGTATCTTTTTCATGAATGGAACGAGCTAGATCCATGAGAATGATGTCACCAAATTTATCGCATGATGTTACATATGAAAAGTGAACATGTTTCTCAATAAGAAATATTTCTTTTTTATTTTATATGACTTTTTGATACTTTTTTTGAAAAATGTGCAATATCTCGAGAACGGTTCATGTTAGTGTTCTAAAATTTATGTCAATCATTTTCTAATGAAAAATTACATAAGAAATGTCTATTTGCTTAACTTTATTAGCGGTTTTGATTTTTTGACGATTTTTTTCAAAATTTCATTCGAAAATTTAGGGGGTTCTGAACATTCGATTGCGTATAAAAACAATAGGCTTCCAGTGTTTATGAATTGTGATTTTTGTACCAAATTTCGCTCGAATCATCGGTCCATTCGTTCGTCAGTTATCGTCTCCACAGACTCACTGACACACACACACACACATACTTTCACACACACACACAGACTTTCACACAGACACACACACACACACAGACATCACTTCAAAAATGTTTGATTCGTGATCAGGGATGCTTGAAACGTGCTCTCCCGTCGAAAACTCGAATTCGAATTTTCGACCCCGTCACAATACTTTCCTTATACATTATGTATATAAGGAAAGTAAAAATACTGGAAACTTATTGATTTTCAATGTAAGCAAATGTTCAGAAGACTCTGAAATTTTCAATGAATTTAAAAAAAATCTTTAAAAAAATAGGACATTTAATAATATTAAATAAATACTCATTTCATACATAATATTTTTCATGAAAAAACGAATGACACATATTTTTTCAAATAAATGTATCAAAAAATTACATAAAATTAAAAAATAGTAAGTATTGTCAATTATATTCACTTTCCATATGCAATACTATGTGATAAATCTGATAACATCATTCTCATGGATGTAGTTATTTCTATTCACAAGAGAAGATACTTTATTACAATAGTTTTGTATTTTAATGCCAAACAATTCGCCATAGTCATTTATTTCATGGAATATTAATTAAATGTCAATTATATCTTGATGTGGATTTTTCACGCGAGTATGGACAAATATTTCTTTTTTGTCTAATAAAGTTAACAAAAGTGGCAAATTTCACTTTATCAAGTGTGGGTTCAATCCATGGCTCTATGCACATTCGGCAGCTTTACATAGGATAATTAGACAGTTGTCTATTTTGCTTAGTGAACAAACAATAACCATTTATCTAATTGTTATTAGATTTGCATGAAAGAAAAGTTAATTTAATACTTTGAAATGGTTTTGCATATCGTCATTGAAAAAACAGCCAAGTGTTAATGTACAATTCAAAGCCAGAAATTTTGTGCCATGTGTCTTATCTTGTACATTATTATTTTGCTGTGAAAAATGTAGTCATTGCATAATGTAGCGAAATTCATGTGTTGCTCACATCAAATTTTTATTATTTATTTTATTAGGTTTTTTCGTTTTTTTGTTAGGAATTTAAGCCAAAGGAAAATAAGGGGCTGACTAAATAGTCCCTGAGGAATGCCCGCAGGAAAGGTCCTAGAATAATTTATTTTATTAAAATACATAATGTGGGGCCCCAAAATTATATATTTCATAAAATTAAGTAATATGGAATCCTGAAAACTCATTACCACTTAGAGCGTATCAAGATAATAATTTCAATGCTGCAATAACAATTTCTAATACTGTTTGGATATAAACCAAAATCTAATCAGCGGCAAAGTAATTTATTGTTCCAATCTCTACCATTTTTTACAATACAAAAATAGAAAACCGATCTAACAAGATAAGTATCAGATAAAAATTTGGGTCACTGTACCTAAATCTGTTAATTCATCAACTGTACCTAAATCTGTTAATTCAGCACTTGTACCTAAATCTGTTAATTCATCAATTAACAGATTTAGGTACAGGCTATATCTGAATAAAAAAATTCTAGAGATACAATAATATCTTGGGCAAAATTTAATAAATGAACAAAATAAAACTTATTTTATACATTTTCTGTGGTTTCTTAGAAAATATTAAATTTGTAAAAATAACAACATAATTAAATTAAAAAAAATAATAATTAAAAACGTATTTTTCTGTTATCTGCAATAGATCCATCTAATAAAAATAAATGCATTTTCATTAGTTTGTTTTCAAGAAACGTGACCAACGTAACGAGTTTAAGCAGATTTGTAATGTACACGTTCTTAGCTCATTTAAAAAATAATTTAAATTTGGACAATAATATTTCATCTCCTTCAACTAACACGTTTTATTTAAATCTCTTGTGGCCACAGTCATTTTAGGGTCTCTAGGCCAAGGACCACCTGGGCCCAATGGGTAATGCAGCTTGTTTAAGGACTTCCGGTGCTCAGGTTTTCAATGCCACATTATTAACCACGTGTAATTTTGTTAAAATATATAATGATATTGTGATTGGAAAGGACGGCAAGGATGTTGAGAGTCCTAAAGTATTTAGTTGGTAAAACCAAAATTTAGCACTTGATCCAGAAATTTTTTAAAATCCGCCCTGGGCCCCCCAAAGTGCAATGCAGCCGATGTTGGGAAATTAATTGCCCTCAGTGCCATTTTAAACGTCTCATCCTAGATCTTTGAACTTTCGAGGTTTCTACTCTGATCACCTCTACCAGGAGTCTAGCTCCATCTAGAGAGCCTGGATAGGGATTCCTACCGAGCTTATCCAGCCCTACCTAGAAAACCTACCACAACAGAAGAGAATAACCTCTGTATCCACACCGAATTCCTCAACTTTTTGTTCCTTTTATTACTTTATGAAGTAACAGAAGGGGAAGACAGTGTCGAATGTCATAAAAGTGATAACAAGCGTAAAGAATTCTAGGAATAAATAATAAATATCTGTGCATATAGACCAAAATGCAGGACCTGCTTTGGGCACGCGCCACAGAGGCCGTGGTCCTATGGCTTCCATATTTGCAATAATGGCCTAAAAGTTTTAAAAATGAATGGGAATGTCGTGACATGTAAGAAAATCTCAGCAAATTATTCAATATTACTAAAACCTGCCGTCCAAATACATGCCTCACACCTACCTACTGGTAGGTCGGACGATCTGGGTCGAACAACAATAAAAGTTAATGTTATATAATACCGATTCACATTTCCACTTATTTTTAACAGTATAAGTAAATATTAAACTGTTTAACAGGAGGCTCCCAACTGCAATTAGGTCCTGCTCCTTATCTACTGCAATTCAGGCCTTGCTAACATGAATCTGTGCAAAGGACCATGTTCTGTTTAGGAACGGGAAATTGTACTTAGAAAGGACTATGTAGCCCAAAAGCTTTAAGAATAATATTGTTACTGAAGATAAAATCACGATGCATTATAACGAAAAATATTATTTACCTTAATTTAAGTGGGATCAGGGGTTCATTTTATTTTCTGTGAAAGTGTTTTAAACTAAAAGATTAAAAACAAAAAAAAAACATTTTTGCTTTTGATTGGTGCCCTCCTAATTTATTGATGCCCTAAGCACGTGCTTAGTGTGCTTATTGGGTAATCCAGCCTTGATCCTCCGACCTCCAGTGTTGATAAGTCAGTCGGGCAGGTCCGGAAGCAAAGTTCCCGTAAGCATTTAGTATAGCGAGAACTTCAGAAGTTAGACAGGGTTTAGTGTCGATCTCCCCAGGAGGGGAGTCAGATACCTGTAAGCGTAGAATGAAGAAGACCCCCCCCCCCGATGATCTAGAAGGCTGAATCTGTGATCGAGTATGGGGTAGAATCTAACAAAGCCAGATTTTCGATTTCGCCCATCCTCCCCTAGGACTCGAGAAAACAGATTTTTTTTAACGAAAAGTCTGGCAGGTTGAATCTTTGCACACGTATAATATCGTCCATGGAAAAGAGCTAACGGACCCCACCCTGGGGATGGAGAATATTAGATTTTTCTAAAAGACTTTTCTATACGCTTCAGAAGCTCCAAGTGACTTCGAAGGCTAAGTACTTTTAATATTGACTACACTTATAATACTGACTACGAAATAGAGCCTAACGGAGCCGAATTTTTAACTTCTACCCCGAGGGTGTCAAAATCCATTTCCAGGCTTTTTAGAAGCCATTCTTCTCCAGCATATTTTGTACACAAGTACAGTATCGGCCACGGGGTAGAATCTACTTGAGCCAATTTTCGACTCTAAAGCTCCACACATTGTTAAACAAAATTAAACTTGTGAAAATTAGAAACAGTTGCTGCTTAATTTTTTAAGTGTTAGCTATCCTATTTTTGGTATGTTTAAATACTACGTTACCAACAAACTTCCTACAGGACATCTTTATTTCTTCATTCTAAAGTGCAACCGAATGCATAATTTTTAGCGTAGCGTGAAGTACAACTAACTGCATGACGGGGCTCCATAAAAATGTCGGCACGGGTACGTAAAACAATCATATTACGCATCTTCCAACAAACCTACAATTTACGGTACCGTTTTTCACTTCATGAGTGCTACGGCGATTAGGGTGCTTGGGGTGGGATATCTCAGTGGTTGGAGCACGAGGATTGCACTTGGACGACCTGAGTTCGATTCCTGGCTCTTCCCAAAATGTCCCCGTTTTCACGCGGAGTACGGGCACGTTAAATATGTGGGTCCGTAAGTCCTGAGAGATTTGTGGTAGGGGAAGGAGGGTACGGCTCCTGTTGATGCCGTCTCCATTGGTTTCCGGTCTAAATTGAGTGGCACTTCCTTGCCGTTCAAACAGATACTTTCACTTTCGGGTAGGTCACTTTAACACTTTAACTCTATTTGAAGAAGTAGCAATAAGTGAGTTCAAGGCCAAAGATAAACATCAAGGATTCTCCGTAATAAAATACAACCCCCAAGCCAAAGGCTAACATACTTTCTACCTCAATTACTTCAAGAAGTACAGTGGAAACTATGAAACTCTATTGCACAGTAGTGAAAAGCACAGTTAAACTTATTAGGATACTGATGTAGGTGGGTTTTAATCATTGAAATCATTGTATTCAGTTATCAAAGAATTTGGGATCACAGAGATTCTTTTCTCGTATCTACTTTATTCTTCACTCTTTGTAGCAATTTAGAAAATAAAATAAGCTCTGCAGGACAAGGTTACACTGATACTCATATTCAATGTGACACCAATTCACTTAATAGATAGCGCAGTTGCCATAAGCTGGGCTATCAGAATACGCTTGAAGCACAAGACACAATGTGGGACAGATACACTTAGACACGTAGTAGCACTGAAACACATACAAAGGAGCACAGAAACACAACTCCACTTTGTAGCACCCATAAGAGCTCAGACCAAGTTTACACCAATCACTTAAAAACACAGCGTAGTAGCCATAAGCTGGGCTATCAGAATAAGCGTGAAGCACAATACCCAATGTGGCATAGATACACTTTGACAGAAGTGGCGCTGAAACTCACACGAAACACAAAAGCGTGATTTCACTTTGTAGCACAGAAGCACATGGTTCTATAAAACTCATAATACACACTTTAGTAAGTAAGAAAAATTAATCATTGGAGTGAATTAACCTTACTGCCTTCATTTTCTGATTACTGCCAAAGGCCGACAAGGGAGAGTCAAAACAGAGTCTCGGAACACTGTAAGCACTTCTTAATGGAAAACAATATCCTTTTACTAAATTCCAAAAAGTATTCAAAAGAAATTATTATTATACTTAGCAGCATACCCGTACGGAGTATATAATATAAACTTAAAATTCACAATCATGTGCAAATTCCTATAGTACTAAGTGACATTTTTAATCAAAATATTCTGTTAAAATATTTTATTGAATGCTCCTAAAAAGAAGTTTAAGATCTCCGTTCTCGTTATGAAACTATCTTCACTGGCAGATCTGAAGAATAAAATATCCTGGCTCCTTTTATAAGCAAATTTACAAAAAATATGGAATTGAATCAATATATGCAAAATAAAAGCGTTAAAATTGTATGAGACCCGTACTACTTATATACGCGAATATTAGAAGATATAACCTGTATTAGTAGATTACATGTATAAATTGAAAATTTCAATAAACCCGTAATCTTTAAATCTGAAGGCAGTAATTGATTCCAATATATGCCAAAATGAAAGTGCTAAAATTATATGGAGATATACCCGTACTACTTATAATGTCGTAGATTAGAAGATATGTCCGAGTGTTAGTAGAAGAATACACGTATTACAATATGAGTCTCAAAAATCTTTGCCAAAATAAAGCAGATGACGTTTTAAATTGAAAATATCAATAATCCCCGTAATCTTCATACCAGAAGGCCGTACTTGATTACAATATATACCAATATATGCCAACATACCTGTACTAATTATATGCTCGTAGATTGGAAGATATACCCGTGCATTTGTAGAAGATTTCTCGTACAACGTTCAATATATGAGTTTCAATAATTTTTGCCGCAATAAAACAATGAATCGGAAACAAATGACGGAACAACGGAAACAACGGAAAACAACGGAGTGAACAAATCGGAAAAGATTTAATAAAAATCATCTGCCGTATAAACACATTGGATTTAAATCTGTTGCTAAGCGACATGATATCATTTGCTTCAAATAAATTGGTGGAAAAAATATCATCTGAATAATGCTCTCTCTATGGAATGTTTGGGCGACATTTTCTACAATTTAGCGACATTTAAAAAAAATTCCAAATTTATCGCCAAGTGGGACTGTAGAACTGACAGTCCCAGTTAGCGACAAATTGACGAAACATCATCACGATACTATCCAATAACACAGCCCAATTAATTTCTTTTATTTAGCGCAATTTTATCAATTTCAAGATATTTTTATGGATTTACAAACATGTTTATAAACTGACATTTTAAAAATTCGCTAAATGGGATACTAAGTAGGATGGTTGGACTAACAGACAAATTCTAACGAAACATTATTTCAGTACTTTCTTTTAACAAAGTAAAATAAATTTCATTGAATTGCGTCGTTTTTAACAATTGGCCACATTTCCGTCAATTTGGCAAAAAAGGAAAGTTACCAAGTTAGCGATACCCCGCCAAATTCGTAGCTCTGAATTTTCAGATCTGAATAAAACATCCATATCCCGTTTGTATATACTAAATGAAAACACTAAAATTGCATTAGAAGATATGCTCTTTCTACTCTTTTTCAGTTTCAACAGTCGGCTAAATTAATTTATTGGCTAAACACAATATATGAGTTTCTTTTTTTTATTTATCAAATGACAGTTACATTGGCCGCTAGGCCATCAAACTTCTAGCTTGCCAGTATCTTTCGAATCTACAAGAAAAATTGAATAGTGCAGCGCACACGTCTAGATGATTTGCCGTCATTGGCTGTCCAGAATCACATAAAGTACATGATGGTGAATCAACAGGTACAGTACGGTATAAATGAGTCTGTAGACAATCATGCCCCGTCAAGAGTCGAAAGGAAGCAACATCAATGGCCCGCGGGAGGTCTGGTACAACAGAAGGGTCCACAGAGAGTACACTCCATGACTTTCCAGTACTTGCATGAGAAGCAAAGCCTTTGAAAAATTGTCGATAGAAGAGAGAGGTCAGAAGCGAAGCTTTATTGAATGATAATTCATTCATTATAGGTTTTGTGCGACTGCTGCCCCTTTTCAGCAAACTGATCTGCCATTTCATTCCCGTGAATTCCACAATGAAAGGGGACCCACTAGAAGGAAACCCTATGGGATATCTTCCTATATAATAACATCTCTACACTGCTGGACACAGAGGCTCGTACACTCTTATCTAAAGGAGATGGCCTGGAGTGCAGAAATCGAATCTGAGAGGACGACCGCCCTCTCAAGAGAATTCTGGTGCAGTGTTAGCTGTTGAAGTGCCACAAAAATGGCTTTAAGTTCCCCGTTAAAATGTGTAGTATAAGCTCATACTGGGAGGTAGAAACAAAAAAGCCTGCTGTAAACTCCAGCACCCACCCCTTGGCTCCTATCGGACAGAGAGCCAGCCATCCATATAGATATGGAGCGAATCCTCAGCAGGGAAACGATGTTCAATAGTTTCCAAGGTGATAGCTCTTATTTGCTCAGGACACATTTCTTTCTTGCTTACCTCCATCTCCAGATCCAACCTCACATCAAGCTGATTTATAATTCAAGGGATTTGATAAAACCATCAACTTTTTTCAAGCCCTCAATTTCCCTATATTGTTCTAAACGTGTAACACATTGCAAGAAATCGTTTTGTCTTTTCAGTTTCCGCTTACTGGTACAGTCAACATTCCCCCAGTAAGGGTTACTTGGGAGGCGTGTGAGTTTCTGAAAGAGGAGGAAAGCATTTTTCTGTATTAGGTTTACCAATGGCTGTGTATTGGTCATCAGTTGCAAGGCCAGAATGGGAGTGGTTTTAATAGCCCCAGTCACTATGCGAAGTGCTTGATTTTCGAAAGTGTCAAGGCGCTGGTGCGTCCCTTTTGGGGCTGAGTTCAAAATCTCACAGCAGTAATTTAGAATTGGCTGGATGTACATCTTGTACGTGATATTTAAAGTTTCCCTGCTACATCTCCACTTTACACCTGCAAGGCGCTTTAGGATAGGTAGTCTTCGCTCAGCATTGGCAACACCATGCTCAGCGTGTTTTCTCCAATTTAGGCGATTATCAAGTTTACATCCAAGATACGCAGCACTGTCAGATTGCTTTAGAAGAGACCCCTCATAGATTAGCCTACATATAAAGGGCTGTCTATTAAGGGTAAAAAACTGACGCAATGTCTTATCCAAATTAACTCTCATATTGTTATTAGAACACCACTCCCCAAGTCTGTAGAGCCAAATTTAAAGTCCGATTTAGTCCATCCTGGTCTTTCTTCTTTGCTTTACACCAAAAAACAAGGTCGTCATCAAAAAGCGCTGCATTTATCTGACTATCAGGAGGGGCCAAAATGTCAGGTAGATCATTGATAAAAATGTTAAACAAAGTGGGACTGAGAACAGAGCCCTGTGGTATTTTAATTTTTATTAATGAAATTCCCCTGATTTTTAAAACGGCTAAATGTCTTATGTTTGCAGGCGATTTGGAGCTTTATATGGAAATCAACTCACTAACTGATTGTGAACTGATGCAGAGAGATCTAGATGAACTGTATAACTGGTCTGTACTAAATAAACTCCATTTAAATATTTCTAAATGCTATGTTATGAGCATTGCTAGGATCCATAATATTCTTAATTACAATTATATTTTAAATAATTCATCTCTATCTCGATGTACTCATATTATTGATTTAGGTGTCACTTTCGATGATACTTTCAACTTTCAGAGACATATCGATAATATTATTAAAAGAGTCTACCAAAGACTTGGTTTCACCTTAAGACGATTTCGTGTTTTTGCCAGTTCTGATACGTTTATTTGTAATTATAATACCTTTGTTAAACCAATTTTGGAATATTGTGCAATGATTTGGGACCCTGTTTACAATCTGCATTCTCAACGGATAGAAATCGTGCAAAATAAACTATTACGTACTATTGATTACAGATTGACTGGCTATTATCCTTATGATATGCATACGAGGGAACTCAGACAGAAATATAGTTTAATGTCTCTTAAAAAAAGAAGCTGGTCCTGCCTCTTGTTTTATTATAAGGTTTTAAATAATACTATTTATTGCCCTATTTTACTTTCTTGCCTGGAATTTCACATACCTGTCAATAATACCAGGAAAAAAACCTCTTTTTCACAATACTACTGTTAAACACAACTACATTAAATGCTATTCTATCTATAAATTTGTTGATCTATATAATACCTATTGTGCTGATATTGATATATTTAACTTGACTCCTGCCTGTTTTAAAAAAGCATGTTTCAATGCGCTTGACGTGTTTACTACTTAGTATTCTTGTATACTATGTTCTGTACATTTTAATTTCTTGTGTGGCTACTGTAACTGGATTTCATCTGTAGTTGCCACGTAAATTGAATAAAATAAAATAAAATAAAATAAAATAAAATAATCCAGTCTCCACTTACTTATATTTTGAGGTACTTTACCAAAACGGGTCGCACAGAACCGTTGGGTCAAGAAATTTTTTATCCAGAGGAACATCTTTCCGCCAACTCCGAGAACCTGTAGTTTTTGAACAGCCTTTAGTCTCCAAACAGTATCATACGCAGCTTTAAAGTCCATGAAAACGGCCAATACAGAATATATATGAGTTTATCAGCTAAACACAATATATATGCTTGGCCAAACTAACCAACACTCTTTGACAAAATAAATGAAAGTGATGTACGCAGTCTGCAATTAATATAATTAAAAGAAAAATCAAACCGTTCATTTATAAGATAGTATATTTTTATATCCATTTATTTATTATTCAAATCGAAAAAATAATAATAAACATTAACAAACACATTTAATTTAATTGCGTTGCCGAGCAACACGATATATCCTCATAAAATTCTAAAAATTAATTAACCATTTTGATTTCTTAATACTTTTCATTGTTGAGTAAAAGCTTGTGAAAAATAAACCATGCTGATATATTTTCCATTTAAATTCATATTTTCAAACAATTCATGATTTCAGAAAGTGACCATTTAACGCAAAAATCTGCCAACAAATTCGGAGATAAAATTTTAATTCATTTTCACGTTTGAAATAAACGGTTTTCAACCTTTTCATTTGGAGGAACCAGGGAGTTTGAGAGCAGAACTCTTAGGAAAATGTTTCATTTTCAATTAATATCTCAACAACCCCTGGTCTCAGAAACTCGAAACTTGGACTAAATTTAAGGGGCGCTATTTCAAGGCTACCCATAAAATTTCATTAAATTCGGTTCAGTCGTTCTCCCGTGATGATGAGACAAACGAAAGTTTCGTTTTTCACTAATATCTCGAAAACCACTGGTCGTAGAAACCAGAAATATGGACTAAATTTTAAGTGGGACTATTTCAAGGCTACCCACAAAATTTTATCAAATTCGGTTCAGCCGTTATTCCGTGATGACGGGACAGACAGATAGACAGATTTTCAATTTTATTTATATAGATTTACATAATGTTTACAATATCTATTTAATATAGAATTTAATGTTTCCATGATCTTCGAAAAGGAACAAGCAGGACTCTATAAATTATAACATAAGTTCAGTTATACCTGTATATCAGTAATGTATTATTTCACCAATTATTTAATTACATCTATTAATACATGGACAATATATGTAGTGCTAAGTGAGTTGCTTCGACTGTTTAGTCTTGGTAGATCAGAGTTATGATTAAGGAACCAAATCAGTTCAGCAATTTTCCTTTGTACGGTATGATTATTTATAACGTTTTTTGCCCAAGAGGTCAAATTATCTGTAGAGGGTCTCCTAACGTGAAAAGAAACGGTTTTAGGGCAACCAAATAAACAGTGTTCCGGTGATCCTACTTCTCCATAAGCACATAGTTCTGTGGGAGAAACATTAATGCTTTTCCAAAAATTTGGAAAGGGACCCTCTCCAGAAAAAAGAATATTAAAAATTTTAGTAAGTGGAAAATTAGTTACTCCTATATTAGGGGAAAACTTCCTAGTATACTGTCCGCTCTCGGTTCTTTCCCAGCTCTTCTGCCAGGAATCATTGAGGGTCCTCTTTAAAGTAAGTTATAGAAAAGAAGGGGGGGGGCAAAGTGAGACATCCCCCCTCCTGGTGATCTTTGTTGGTTTACATCACTGCAAGGACACAATGATGTTATCCGCTACCAAGCAAGACCTCGACCAGGAGATCGAGGGTCGGCGGAATCATTCACCAGAAGGGTCCGCTCTAATAAAACCCCAGTTTCCGACGGGTCTGGTAACAGATCAAAGACACGCCTCCTTTCCGCTATCTGGAAGCGTCTGCTTCAAGAGCCACTAGCGCAAGCACCTGGGCCTATCCATAGATTGATTAACACCCTAGGTAAGAAGGACCAGAGCTATAATGAGCTAAGATCCATACATCACACCTTTTTGGCGTGGTCCGGGGGGGGGGGAGAAAATAAAAGGGAGCAAAAAATCAGTGTTTATTGTATCTAATTTTGTTGCGGATTTTGCAAGTGAGTCTGCAATTTCGTTGCCAAGTATACCGATGTGGCCTCTGATCCAACCAATCCAGACTGATTTATGAGTTTTAGATGAATGTGCTGTGCTGTTGCATTTTTAGGAAATGGTTGTAGAAGAAGTTTCATGGCAGATTAGCTGTCTGTTAGTATTTCTATAATAGAATATTCAGAGGCTACCAGCCATTATACTGCAGCGGAGATGGCACCGAGCTCTGCCTGAAAAATTGTATTTTCCTTTTTATATTTAACTGGTGTTCATCAATAAGTTCTTTTTCCTGGAAAACACATAAGGCGAAAGGTGATCCATCGTCCGTTTTAGAGCCGTCAGTTTATGCTGTTAGATTTGTTAAAGATTCATGATTGCTGTCAGGTTCAAACCAGTGTATTGAGACAATCTGAGAAGGATGTCTGTATAAATTTATGCACTTGGAATCAAAATTATTAGCGATCAGAAACTGTTTATCTGTAAAGGTGTTCTTGCTGTGATGGAGTACAGCTGATCTGCTTGATTTGTAGTGTAATTTAAGAGTGACGATTTGTTTGAACTATTTAGTATTTGTTGTTTTTTAAGTATTTGTTGGAACTTGAAGGCCGCAATAGACATCTTGACATTCGCCCTTTAAATCCACAACAAATATAATTTCTGGGCAGATAACAATCTGCTCTTCGTTTCGTATGTGGGATATCCCCCCAAACGAAATCAGCTTACATTTCTCGGAGATAGCATGGAACCAAATTTTTAGAAGTCCAGGTCGAATACCATAGGATTTTGTTGCGAAAGTACTAATAGTTTTGTTTTGATTATACATTTTTTCTTTCTATGATTTTCGATTGACTATGTGGGGAATACAGCTGAGCTTGTTATCAAAGATGAGGCCTAAATATTTCACTGCTTTTTAAATGCGGATATTGACTGTATTAGTTCCATTTATAACATTATTGATTTTAAAAATAGGGTTTGTTTTGAGCTCCTTATTATGATTATTTTTGTGCGGTCGTTCGAAAGTCATCACTCTTGGATTTTCAGTAGCTATGTGTAGTTTGAGGTTGTTAACTAACTGCAAAGGTGAATTTTTTATTACTTCATCGGTTGTCTTCTCCAATGTCGACCTAGACTGAGCTCTGGTGAGCAAAACGAAGGGCATTCTTTTCAGTATATATTCAGCCAGTGTGGAGAATTGGGGCATTATTCCAAGTGCGGTGAAATATGTGCATAATTCCCAGTGCGGCCAACAATGGGCATGTTTAAGAATATGTGGACAGTGTGGAAAATCACTGTCGACGACATTACAAGTAATGCCGCCAGAGAAACCTGGTTCCAACAATACTGCACGTGGATTTGAAAGGAGGAGAAACGAAGGGTAAAAATTTGGTCACTTTTGGTCGCTCTTACACATTCTTCTTAGGATTTGTTTTTTTCTCATTGACATTCACCATTCCAACTACATGTTTTCAATGCGTGGAGAAACCGTACCTGTGGTTTTCGGGCAACTGAAGGAAACTAACACATTGCTTGGATTCATTTTTTAGTCACACGGAAGAAAATATTTGCTCATTATGTGAACATTTATAGCAAGAGGATGGATGTCACTTGCCCTCAGCTTTGCTTGGTGAGGTGTCTACATCAACAAAGTATTAAATATTATTTGGAGAACATCAAAAGGTTTGCTAAAATACAGAGGACATTCTTTGCCACACAGGTTTCTCTAGTATAGCGAACATGTCCTTTATTTTAATAAGTATGACATCCGAGTATGACATGAACATGTATGACATATGCGATAAGTATGACATGAACAAATATGTGGCCAGTGAAAAACTATTAAAACATTTAAATTTTAAGAGATAAGTTTAAAGGATAAATTATAAGAGATACACGGCAGGAAAGAGATTGAAAATATACTTAATCAATACTGCTATAAAACATTACTAAAATAATTTGAATATAAATCATTAATTGAATGTAGCTGAAATATTGGTTAGATAATTGAATTTGAAATCGTATAGCGGAAATTTCGGACTCAAATAAACAGTAAAATACTTATGCTGAATTGCGTTGTGATTTACCCAAAATAGATCAAATACTGTGAACGTTAAAGAATCTGTAAAGACAGAAATACAAGGTTTTTATGTGTACACATTAACTAATATTTATTTAAGCAGAACACAGACATTCCCCCCTCCCCCCCAGACCACAGTTATCAAAATACTGTGGATAACAAATCAAAATCTGGAGGGGGCAATGTGTTTCTAGTCAGTCGGTCCGCAATATCGCAATCTATGAGCTCCTTAAGATATTAAAATTTCGCCTGAATTTTTGCAAATGAACTAAAAATAATAGCACCAATTTGTAGCAGACATTTAGGAGGACTTTGCAAACACTATGGATTTTTTCTGGTACCTCTGGAATAGTCGATCTTTTGGTAATGGTCCGAGGGAAGATCGGGATTGTCGGCTTTCGCCCCGCTACCCACCGGAACGCTAAAAGGTCTCCTGATGAGAGGGAACATCGCCATCTTCGAAAAACTCCATTCTCTGACTTTTCTTGTCGTTTTTCAGACTCTCTATTTATCCATGGGAACCTCCAGAGTTGCTAGTTCTGTCTACAGCGACGTTCACGTGTCGCAATATCGTGCTTGATCAGCAAGCGGTCCCGAGGGTGTTGCTCGTCTTTTCCACTTTCTAACTTGAGAGTTTCAATCTTTGAGGAGTAATGTAAGCTACTAGCTCTTTGGTTTCAATACTAGTGTCTCCCCGTTGCGTTGAATTGCTATGGAAGGGACTTTCGGATTTAAAAAATTTCTAGCAACTCTAGTACTTAGCGATTTGGCGATATTTTATGGTATTGGACTGCCTTAAATTGCCATTGGAACAGAGCTTTATTGTTTATGTCTGTTGTTTATACCGATACAGTGCATCATCATTTATGTTACTTTTAATCTTTCACATCGCATCTTCAATTTGTCAGATTCTTCTTTTCCTGATAATTAACGAAATTATAATTTCAGAAAACGATAAGAAAATGGTAATAATATTGTTTGTAGTTATTGTGGGCGAACATTTACTCTACGGACGAATATGCATGCTCATATTAGTAAATTTCATCCTGCTGAAAAAATAGAATTTTCAACAAAAAGCAACGAACATTTGTTGTTTATGTGATTATGAATCTTCACTCATTACAGTCTTGGCGCGAAGATTTCCAGCAGTTCACTAAGGAGCGCAGCATTTCCTGACACCGCTCAAACGTTCTGTGGTAACAACAAGCAGAAAAACGGAGCATGACACGTAATCAGCGAGGAAACAAGTCATGCTAGTAACCCCGCGGATTGTACAACTTTCGGTTTTTTGGTAACCTCCCCAAACGGGTTCAAGCTCTTACGCACTGCAACAAAATGGCGTATGCAGGTGACGAACGTCATTTCAAATAGCAAATTGTGTTTGTCGAAAAGAGGGAAATAATTTGAATATATATGTTGAAGGCTTGAAAACAAATATTAATTGCCAAAAATGGTAAATAACATTAACATAATTAGAAGTTTTGAAAGGAAAATAAAGAAATTTTGAAGTTTACTGAATTTTGAGAATTTAAAGTTTTGGAAAAAGCACGACACTAGCGTTCAAATAATCTGTAATCTTGCATCTCGATAAGCGTCAGACTGCTTCATTGATGCTTTGCCTACGTATAAACTTAGTTAGCGCTGGTGCAAGATTCTGCATCTCTTAGAACTAACTCCATGGTGGTTGGTGCGGAATCAAGAATGGATAGTGGTACTAATATCACGTTTTCTACCTCAGAATGCAGCAAGATATTGCCTAGTGTGAATTTATGGGATTCTTAAAAAATTGCTAAATGTTTTATTCTATATTTATTTAATAATTCTTTAGAAGCAATGTTACATTTCCTGTTTCACCAACGTTTACCTACAGCTGCCTGAAAATTAAAATGAATTAAAATGTTACACTCAGGACTTGTTCAGATCTATTCAAATAGCTTGTTGAGATCTATTCAAATAGCCAAGCTCATCTTCAAAGAACGAGAAAGGTATTTTCTAGAACAATCATATTATTTTTACTTTTGCACGCTACCACTACCAAAGCATATACAGGTGACATATCACTTGTTGAGATCTATTCAAATAGCTAAGCTCATCTTCAAAGAACCAGAAAGGTCCTTTCTAGAATAATCATATTATTTTTACTTTTGCACGCTACCACTACCAAAGCATATACAGGTGACATCACTTGTTGAGATCTATTCAAATAGCCAAGCTCATCTTCAAAGAACGAGAAAGGTCCTTTCTAGAACAATCATATTATTTTTACTTTTGCACGCTACCACTACCAAAGCATATACAGGTGACATCACTTGTTGAGATCTATTCAAATAGCCAAGCTCATCTTCAAAGAACGAGAAAGGTCCTTTCTAGAACGATCATATTATTTTTACTTTTGCACGCTACCACTACCAAAGCATATACAGGTGACATCACTTGTTGAGATCTATTCAAATAGCCAAGCTCATCTTCAAAGAACGAGGAAGGTCTTTTCTAGAACAATCATATTATTTTTACTTTTGCACGCTACCACTACCAAAGCATATACAGGTGACATCACTTGTTGAGATCTATTCAAATAGCCAAGCTCATCTTCAAAGAACGAGAAAGGTCCTTTCTAGAACAATCATATTATTTTTACTTTAGCACGCTACCACTACCAAAGCATATACAGGTGACATGTCTACTAAGTTGTACTGTTGTATATGTATATTACCAATCTGTTACGGTGCTTTCTGTATTATGTGACAGAAATATGGTAATTAAAGACCATCACCTGGTGATTCTGTTATATGTGTATTTACATAAGTAACGATTATACGGTAATGTACGTAAAGGAAACGAATCTATAACTAGGCCTGTTTAAGCATACTCCATCTTGCTACACAAAGTCACACCCTCTTTCACATTTCTCCAAGATTAATAGCAATAAGCAATCAACTAAATAAACTCTCAGCCTATAACATAAAAAGTGCCTCCCAACACGCGCAATTATCTCTAATAAGACAAATTATAAATGGATTCATAACCAAGTCTTGCCGCCATCCTCAACTTCACCGACAAGCTGAATCGAGCCTTTCCGAGCGGTACTTCACGAAGTTTCGCCGATATCCTAGTCCTCCCCGTAAGGTGCAACAAATTGCATAGTTCTAATTCTAAAGTAAACATTGAAGCAAATTTCTTTATATTGTAACTCTTTTTGGTTGCATCTTTTTCTGAAATATCGTCATTTTTAGGTACATAAACGTTTTATTAATACTGCATAAAAATCGAAATCTGTTAAAAGTTTAAAATGTGATGAACTTCTAGTTGAAACTTTTTCTTTTCCACAAAGGAAGACCCTATTGCAATTGAAAAAAATATGAAAAATGTTATGTACAACCGTTTCATCTTACGGCATCTTGAACTATTCTCAAGGTTGGATTCTGATGAAGAACTGTTACATAATTTCGAAGTGGAAATGATCGAATAAATACAGAACTAAATAGTCTGATATTCGGCGCATAACAATAGTCCTAATGTTTTACAGATCAAGCTTACTACAACGTATCAAGCCGATTCGGTGGTCGAGCGGTCAGAGGCATGCGTTTCCGTCTGATCGCTGGATTGTCGGGTTGTGGGTTCGAATCCCGGCAGCGGGCATGGATGTTGTCATGTTGAGGCCAAGTCAGACTTCCGCCCTTCGAGGAGCCTCTATAAAAAAAAGTGAAGCTGCAAAACTCCTCCCCTTCGCCATGGGATACCCTGGGGGGAGGGGGGGGGTGTCTTGTGGACTTGGTGCGTAGGCGCTCCTTCACCACGGGGGAATTAGTAACGAACGAACAACGTATCAAAGATTCTTATTTAAGCTGCCATATCAAGCCATCAATCCCAGTCTGTTTCTTTAAGAGCAAAGCTTTGGGCACTCTAAATAATCGTGTCACGGATCTTTAACCTCAAAGACTCTTTGACTCTTATGCATGGAGTTAGCCATGTAAGTCTTTTATGCTCAATGTTACCCAAAAGGTGCATAAATTGGACTGGGGAACATCCATGTTTCTTCTTTGATGACTCGGAATTCTTGTTTCATTTTTTTCTGGAATTTAAATTTCGTTTTAGTATTGTCACATATGACATTGAACATTTTACAGTAATTACTTATTTGTTAAACAATGTTTTAATGTTTATCCATTGACTATGTGTTTGGCACTGTATATGTGAAACTGGTATCATACACCATAAAATCCAAATCAACAATTAGCAAACCTTACCTGAGGTTGTTCTCCTCCAGGATCCCTCCCCCCCCCATACAAAGGGTTACAATATTTGACTGCATTAAGCAGGCCATAGTTACAGAACAATTAACATGCGAATAACAAAATTATAAATATGATTAAATACTACTTTGAATAGAATTAAGTGTCGCGGCCCCGTCTCAAAATTTTAGCCTGCGGTCTGATCTTTTTTTATACAAATCGCCGAGTTACATACACACTTATAATCGCAAACCTCGATGGATCGACTTATAGTTCTGCATAACAAATAACCAAATTGTTGTTGCATCCGTTAATTCATTCTATAGGCCTGCATGGTGCATTAACTGCAAGGGAACTACTACTTGGCCTTTTCAAACTGGAGCTAACCGGAATCACTGCTTACAGAAAGTTTGGTTAATTATGTACCAATCAATAATAAAATAATACCGTTTGTAAAAAAAGGGTTTCAGTCGATTAAAACGATTCCTCAATTCTGACCAAATTTTTTCTGCATATAGTATTATTTCTAAAATATATTCCCGATAATTGACCGATAAACTGATCCCCTCCCTACCACCTTCCGGCAAAGTCAGCGTCGAGTTCAGTATTGTTGTTGTGACCCAGACCGTCCGACCTACCAGAAAGGTGTAGAAGACCCAGGCCGTCCGACTCATCCTGCGGACTTGAGTATCTAATTGGACGGCCGGGAAAAGAGTTAGCGGAAGCCAACTCCCGGGGCGGCCAACGTCCGACGGTCTGGGGCAAAGTTTATTTAAGTTTCAAAAAATATACATTGAGGTTACAAGGAGTTGTACAAAGAGGTGAAGATGAGTTAACATTTTGATGATTAGATGACATGATTAAATATAGATGACATGATATTTAGCAAGATGACATGATATAAAACATGATGTTTGATGACAGTTGTAGATGATTAGATGACAGGATTGAAGAATGATGACATGTTTAAGAATTGATGACAAGTTATTTTGCGTGAAGACAAAAATGAAAATGAAGACATGAATAAAATTGAGGATGACATTATATAAAATTGAAAAGAAGAAAAATTATATGATATTTTGTTGATGAAAAAAAATGGTGGTAAGAAAATGACTAGGGTAAATTACAAAATATCATTCTACTACTAATGATATATATGAAACCAGTATAAAGTAATAGGATGTAATACGAAACATGGTATAATTATTGCTTATCAAGGTTGGTATACAAAACACAAACAACCAACAGCTCAAACAAGGGACAAAACGCACAAGTACTACAACAAAACGAGCAAAGAACAAGCAGCTTAAACAAAGACAAAAACACTAACAAACGACGACACCACCGGGAAAGTAAGTGGGAGGCGTCACCGGCCAGAGATAAAAATTGAAAGCTGAAAAACCCCAGGCTGATTAAGAGATTTTGTTTGAAACTTCTCTTGCAATGAGAACACAGTTTTTGATTTTGTTAATGGAGGATTTGTTGGAGCAAACACTCGAGAACCAGGTCGCAAAATTTTGGGGAGAAGGTTTAGAGAGGTGAAAAGGTTTGGTAAGGGGCAGGAAAATACAAAATGATCGGCGTCGCCGAAGGAACCGCAGGTACAACTGGAAGAGGATTTACATTTAAAAGAATATAAATAGTCAGGGAAGGGTCCATGGCCCGTTATAAAATATATAAGGTATTTATTAGTAATTTGGGAGTTGAAATTTACTTTAGGGAGGAAAGTTAAAATTCTAGCCGGGTCGTGGGTACGGGGCGAAATATAATTATTTAGATAGGTTTGCCAAGATTTTAGAATGTCAAATTTATAATGTTTTTTTAAAAGGGAATAAGGGAAGGGAAGAGCGGAGGGGGAACCAGAAGAGGTGGCAAGTTTGGCATGTTTATCGGCGACCTCGTTGCCCGAGATGTCGGAGTGTGCTTTTACCCAACAAAGGTTAAAAAGATGTTTATTAGTATAAGCGTTAATTTTGATTTTGGAGAGGTAGTTAGATTTGTTTTTGATAGATTGAAGGGCCGAAATAGATGATTGACTATCAGTAAATATGTTAATTTTTAAGTTTTTAGAAGAAGCCCAATTTATGGCATAGTGGATTGCAGCAATTTCTGCCTGGAAAACTGTGTTCCCATGCTCGAGTTTAAATGTGTATATATTTTCTAAGGAGTCATTTGTAAATATGCAGATGGCGTAACCCGTGTTGTCTTCTATGGCGGAGTCATCGGTATAAATGTTAATGTTTGAGAATTGAAGGGGATCACGGGGGACCAGATTAACCAAACGTTGAGAGGGGGGGGGGTAAAGGAGAGGGGAAGGTTATGATCAAATTTAGCGGGGGGAGGCAGGATTATCAAAAAGATTGAGGCGGAGTTTCCAAAAGGTAAATTTTTTATAGAGAGAGTTTATTACAAGGTGAACAGGGGGGATACCAGTTAAGGAGTAGAGAGAAATGTTGGAAGTAGTCCGAAAACCACAAGAAATTTTTAAAAGAAAAATAAATCCTTTGAAGAGATAAAAGTTTTTTGACCTGAGCCCAAGTCAAAGCTTTTCCCCAAACTCCCGCGCCGAAAGTGATGATCTTTTCGATTACCGAAAGATACCACATTTTTAGAAAGGATTTATCAACACCCCAATTACTACCAGTCATCCTCCCAAAGGTGCTGGCAAACTTGAAGCATTTCTCTCTAAGGTTGAATATGTGGGAGCTCCATTTAAGATTATCGTCAATCGTAATGCCTAGGTATATAAGTTGTCTAGTAGTTTGGATTCTATGGTTTAAAATTTTGAAGGAAGGGCGTTGTCTGATTTTGGAGCGATTTTTGTTGAATACGATTGATCTACATTTTTCGGGGGCAATAGAAAGTTTAAGGTCTGACAGGGAGGAAGAGATCAGATTTAGTAGATTGTTTGTGTTTTGGCGAAGCAATTTTAGATTGGAAGAGAAGGTGACCACCGCAAGATCATCTGCGAAAGCCTGGAGATAATATAGATCATCATTTAGTTTGAGAATGCTATTAAAGTAAATGCTCCACAGGGAGGGTGATATTACCGAAACCTGGGTAGCGCCCGCAGAGATGCTTTTAGTAATTTGGAAAGGTCCGTTAGTAAATGAGATTTGTCTATTATTCAGATAGGTAAAAATAAAATTTTGATAAGTTTCTGGAAGATTAATGTTTAGAAGTGTAGAGGGTAAAATTGTCCAATTAAGGCTATCGAAAGCCCCGCAGATGTCTGCGGTGGTCAGAGATACAAAGTGTTGGGATTTATGACTGGAGATGTTCTCAATCAGCCTAAGAGTAGCGTCTTCACAGCTTGTCAGTTCTTTAAAGCCAAACTGTAGAGGATGAAGAGCTCCAGAAGAGGAAAGCCAAAAGTTGAGTTTATTTATAAAGATTTTTTCTAGAATTTTGCCAAAGGTAGGTAGAAGACAGATAGGTCGGTAAGAGGAGTAGAGAGAGGGATCTTTTCCAGGTTTGTTGAAGAAAAGGATATTTGCATTTTTTAAACAAGAGGGAAAGTGACAGAATTTAAAACAAAGGGTTATAATTTTGGAGAGGAAAGAGGGGAAGAATTTAAAGAGTTGTTTCCAAATGGTGAAATCAATATTGTCAAGGCCGGGGGCCTTGCCATTTTTCAAGTTTTTAAAGACTGCTAGAAGCTCTTCATCAGAGATAACCCCCAAACCCTCGGAAAGCAAAGTAAGAGATGGGAAGACGGAAAAGTCATTATCTTCTTTAAAATGGTGGTCCAACAAACGTTTCAATTTATCTTCGTGATTTATGGAGGGAGAGTCAGGAAATTGGAGATTGATATCATTAAATTTTTTGTGTTTTTTAAATGTGAATTTAAAGTGAGAGCCAAAGGTTTCACTACACTTTGAGCAATAAGATCTCCAGGAATCTTGTCTTGTTTTCTTGATTTGCAATTTGTACTTTGCTCTGTTTTGCTTGTATAATATTTTGACTGTTGAAATTTCGGCTTGGGAGCCAGAGTTCCTCTCAAGTGACTTAATTTTTTGTAGAGAGCCGTGACATAATTTCTTTGTTTACATAGATCTGGGTTCCACCAGGAAAAGTTTTTAATTGTTTTTGATTTTTTCTTCTTTATAAATTTGATGGCACAATTTTTAGTAATATCAATAAAAGTTTCGAAAAAGGAATCTAGAGAGGTCGTATCCTGGATGTTTTCTAAAAGGGAGGAGAGGGAGGTTAGGTTTTTTCTGAAGTTATAAATGAATCTACCTATGCCATATTGAGTTTTTAGAAAAAATGAGTTATCCGAGTGGGGGTCAAGATTAAGGGTAATTTTGATAAATTTATGATCGCTAAGTGTGTCACTTGGGAGGACCTCCCAGCAATGAATAAAGTCGAAAAGGGAAAAGTTTATAAGAGATAAATCGGGATATCCATTTCCTAAATGTGAAACGAATGTTGGACCGCACTTAACATCGTTGCATATTATTAAATTGTTATTTAGGCAAAAGTCTATTATGTCCAATCCCCTCTGGTTAGTGAAACCATATCCCCACAACTGAGCTCTGGCATTAAAGTCTCCGAGGAGGAGGAAGTTAGAGTTAAAGAAGTTAAAGGTTTCGATTTCACTAAGTAAAGTGGGTAGGTGATCATGGGGAGGGAAGTAGATGCTTGCCACATTTAAGGGAGGAAGAGCAGGGAGAAGAAGTTCGATAAAAATAGAAGAGAGGGATTTGAATTTGAAATTTACAATGAGAAGAGGGTTAAAAATAAGGATAACAGCTTTAAGGGAGGCGGAAGCGAATTGACGAATACCAGGAGGGGGGGGGGAAAGAATTTTGTTTTGGTTTACATAAGGCTCCTGGAGACATACAACGTCTATGGAATTGTCTAAGGCGAATTTGAATAGGTTAGAGTGGGCGGCAAGAGAATGGTTAACGTTGATTTGGAGTCTTGCTAATGGCATTTAAGGGGAACAGAGCTCGGGAGGGAGAGAAAACTCAGAGTAAACATATAATGATATACAAAAACATAAAAGATACAGTAAACATAAAAATACAGTATAATTGTAAAACATTAATATATAAAAAGGCAAATAATCAAACGTATAACTAAATGGAGAGAGGCAAGGCGTGTAGATATCAAGCTTCTTTCTGGAGCTGACGAATTCTAGCCAACTCAGCAAGATACGTCTGACAGTTTTTGCGATCTTGCGTGGTATGTCTAGTTCTATATTTTAGATTAGGGTTATCATTGTTGGAGGTAGTGCAGTTGACGCAAGTAGGAGTCACAGCTGTGCACTCCCGATATGTGTGGCCACTGCGTGTGCAGTGGCTACAGTTTCCGACTTGGTAATGGCAAAAGTTTGCCACATGGCCATACCCCTGGCACTTGTGGCACATTTTCAAAGCAATGTACTTTTTAACTTGGTATGATTTAAAATGGTGGTACAGTTTTTTTGACTCTAAGATGAGGTTTGCTGATCCAATGTTTGTGAGAACCACCCAGTTAACACTTCCGGACCTGGTTTGGAAAGTCTTTAAGATTCGAATATTCTCTGATTTAATTGTAGGGTGATTGATGCACAAGAGGGCTCTCACATTCTCTTCATTAAAGATAGCTGGTATGTTGAACAGAATTAGAGCCTTCTTTCTGTCCTCCTGCAGCTTAACTGTAAATTTATCCTTGATCAATGAGTTTTGAAAAATTGGTAATAGTTTTTCAGGGTTGGTTTCTTTGCACGTGACTTTAAGAGTCCCATTGGGGAGGGCAGAGATGTTCTTTATGTTGATGCCCTTGGGACACGGGAGAGAGATGAGGTCCTTGTGAAGTTGAGCATTGTCTTTAGAGCGATCAATTCCTTGTAAGAGAATTCTGGAGTAGAGTCTGCTGGCTGGAACGGTAGAAGGACGAGTCGAAGGCATGGAGGTAGAAGCCAAGGATGGAGCATTTTTCTTTATGGATTGTTGGACAGAGTTCTTGATTTGTGACGGTATTTCTTTAAGGATGGAGGAGGACAAGGCCTTGAATTCTGAGTTGATTTTGTTTTGAAAATTTGCAAAGTTGTCATTCAGATTTTTTTGAGAGAGTGGCAAAGGATTCGGCACTCACAGGAGGAGGACGAGGAGAAGGAATCAAGCCCACGTTGCTCTCTAAGATGTGACAAGAAATTTTTATATCCTTGAATTTTTCCTCGGCGTATGCTTTGTGAGTGGCGTTGAGTTTAACATTTTTAGCATAGTACTTTTCTAATCTTAATATATTTTGGAGAATTTTTGCCACTTGTTCATTGTTGATGTTGAGGTGTGGAATTTCAATATCAGTAAATGTTGAGCCGGGACTGGAAGGGGTTGATGGACCAGGAGTGGATAAGGGTTCGTCAGATTTTGAAGAAGTTCCCGGAACCGGAGAAGACGGAGGAGCTGAAACGGTGACGGAAGCAGTAGAAGGAGATAGGATGAGATCCGGAGGAGCAAAAGCAGGGACTGTAACGGCAGCAGGAGAAGCAGGAACAGGTTCGGGAGGAGCAGAGCCAGCCGAAGCAGTTGAAGAAGAGTCCAAAGCGGTAGGAGGTAACAAAGGCAAGGAGGACAGAGAAGGGTTGGAAGAGTTTGCAAGGGAAGAAGATCTTGTGACAGCAGGAGAGGTACTTGTGGATACTGGTTTGGAGGAGGACGGAACTTGTTTTGCAAAGGATGACCAGGCTGGTTTTAATGAAGTTGTTGTCACAAGTTTAGAAGAAGTATTTGTAGGTTTGGAGGTTGAGGTTGAAGATGGTAAGGTAGTTTTCGAAGTTGAAACAGTAGTTGAAGCTGTAGAAGAAGGTGAGAGACGAGGTAAACGTGGTGGTAGGATAGAATGAGCAAAGAGAGCTGAGTCGGAAATCTGAGAAGTGCGTGGCACACTTTTGAAGTTGGTGAGACGAATACCAGGGTTGCCGGAAGTGGGGGTGTTCTCGAGGGAGCAAGCCAAGGTTGGTGTAGAAGCAGAGGTTTCAGTTCTTTCGGTGGTGAGAGATAACGGAGTAAGTACAATGGGTGGTAGCAGGGGGGGGGGGGAAATCTTCGGAGGATGAAGAAAACATTTCAGGATTCATGACAAAGTTATATACAGTATAATACACTATAAGTCAAAAACATGGAAAAAGGTTACCGGAGGTGTCGCCAACAGTTTAAGAATATCTGAGGACTTATATATGTGGTTCATATAGATTTATAATAATTATTTAAATAATATAACATTTCAGTAAAACATTTCATCAAAAGCAAAATGACGCGCAAAAAGCAAAATGACAGCCAAAAACAAAATGACGCGCTAGCAAAATGATGCGCTGGCCGGGGAAAGAGATGTCAATACGAAGCAGGGAGGGGCCAAAAATGAATACATAAGCCTATTTAAAAACTTTAACGTTGCCACAAAAGATTTTTCCAAACCATATAGCTAGAGATGCCAACATTTTTTTTTTTTTTAGAGGTGTAAAATGGCAATCGGGCTCTTGATGCCAAAGGGATAAGTATTATAAAGGTTAGGAATTTAATTAAAAAAGTTTGAAAAATTTACTATGGGAAATCCCAATATATTAAAATTTAATATGAATATGAATAGAAAAAATTAATATTTAATTGAAACAGGCGGGAAGAAGAGGATGGCAAGGGAAGAAGAGGATAACGAAGGTGGAACAATTCAAAACTGTACGGGTGCATTCACCGTAGGCCAGGGACAGATACATTTCTAAAAAATAGGGGGATTCACAGTAGTGAAAATGGATACTTAGAATTTTACGAAAACAACTTTAAAAGTTGAAAATATATATATAAACAGATACGGGGGGGGGGGCTAAAACATATTAGTTAACAATGTATACATGTTATAGAGTATGAATATACAATTTAAATACAATTAGAATTAAATTAAATAGTTTTAAACAGATGAAACAAAAGGCCGAATTTGGCACTTTTGCAGAAGATCCCAGTACAATTGCACTTGAATTACATTGTTGGAATACGAAGTAAATAATGAAATTGAAACTTAAAATATCTCACCAACTATGGGGAGTAACATAAAAATGAAGATATCTACGTGAAGCTTAGGAGACGGACAACGATAAATGACTAAGCAGAACAAGCACAACCTAAGGATCACGCAACCAGAGCACAAAACATGGGAGGTCGAAAAAAGACGTCATCTCACGTTGAACAGATATTGTTAGCCCTTTGTGTTTAAATAGTTTTAAAATTAAAATTAAAGAATTTAAGGTCTGTTACTGGATAGTATAAAATATGGCTATATTAGTTTAATTTGAATTAAATTAGTTTATATTGCTTTAATCTATTGTTTTATTTATTATATTCATGTATTATCTATGGCAGATGATGGTTGTTCTTAATTATTAATGGACGGAAAGTTGCTGACAGTTTAATCAAAATTAACATATAAAATAAGGATAAAAACACTCACACAAAACAAAATCACACTAATGTAAAACAAGACAAATGTAAATAGGAACTAGTTAAACCTGTTGTAAATTACTCAATCCCAATGAATTTTGCAGCAAACACATCCCCTTTCTTCTTTGAGCAGTTCTCATAGACAGATTGTTTATTTATCAGTAACTGATGAAACATATGTTCGCTTTCAAGGATGCCCTCTTTACTTTCATAACCTTCTAACCCCCAGTAACTCAGTATAAACTGGATAGCAACACCACTATTGAGCTTGCAGCGGACGATGTACCTAGTGCTTACCCCAGGGTGCATATAGCTCTCGGCAAGTCTATTAGCACGAAGAACACCGTACACTGCCACCATATCATACATTCTTCTACAGGTGATTGCAAATGGAGGGGCATGCATGGATTTGGTAGGATATAGAAAGTATAGAAGTAGGATATAGAAAGTTTGGTAAGTATAGAAAGGCATTTATACTGAGTCGGTCCTTAGGGCTTACTTCTAGAATTTTCATCCACAAGAAAAAGTTAAAGATGATGTCAATATTTGCAATCTGCTGCCTGTAGTTGGCGTTGTTGGTTGTGGAACCAAGCAGAGTATCATCCTCATCCAAAGCATCGAGCTCCATGCAGACGTTGGTGAGAATGTCAGCATGAGGCCCAATCACTGTTGGCTTCCAGTCTGATTCCCCAATAATAGTTCGATGGGCTAGTGCAGCTGTGGTAGCTAATAACACTCCTTTTTTGCGGCCAACAGAAACAGGGTCCAGTTGTCTAGTTTCTTTATTATAGATTTTTCCTGATCCTGCCATTCTTCTGGAATCAACAGGGATGGTCCCATAGTGTTCTCCAGTTGTCAAGAAATCAACAAACTGATGATAGTGACTTGGGATACCACTAGTAGTGGATGTTGTCGTTGATCCCAGTGCAAGCTTGCGCTTTCTTACAATATTTTCTAGCATGTGGGAGAGGGCAGATAGGTGGGTTTGTTTGATGCCAATTGTTGTTGGGACCTCCCTTGTGTCCATGGCAAATAACATGGAAGCTCCTTCAAGGTACTGATTGCAATGAATTCTAAAAGCCTCACAAGAATTTATGTAAACATTCAGATCTTCCTCTGAGATATCTCTCTTATCAGCAGATGCTTTTGCAAGTGCTATGATAGCTGGGGGGTCTTTTGCATCAAAGAATTTCATTGCCAGACTCCAGAGCCTTGTGTTGAGCAACCACAAACCAACATTTAGAGGAGCTATCTGTCTAAGAGCAATAGTAATATAATTATTTACAATTGCAGACTTTTCTTCATTGCTTGTGGCCCTTAGAATCTGCCTTAGAGAATCATCAAAAGCCCTAACATCAGTAATGTTGGAGGCATGGTTGTATTATCATTGCTCATATATAAACTGCATTCTTCAACCAACTCATCATGTCTATCGACACATTGCTTCCAGTTGTCAAATGATGGAAAGATTGTCACCATTTTGTCTGTCGGTTTTGATGGGGGTGGAGTGCTCTGTTGTGGAGGGTCAATGTCAGTGGGAGATTGTGAAGGTTTTATGAGCTTTGGGAGCACAGACTCACAGGAGACAGCTTTGGTGGGAAGTGGGGGAAGATTTGGAACAGTGCTCTGGAATGGTAGTTTCCTAGTTTTGAGTGGGAATGATGGAAGTGCTGGTGTCCCGGGGAACAAAGGTCTTTTGATGTTAGGTGACCCTGCAACCCCACTAGATAAGTTGGTTGAAACCCAGACCGTCCGACCTACCAGAAAGGTGTAAGGTAACTGTTTGGACGGTCGGTAGATAAGTTGGTTGAAGAAGTAGATGGGCTCTGCTTGGTGGGTGTGCCTGATTGGCCTTTACTTGATTTTGCCTTGCTTGGGACTTGTTTTTTCTTTGGTGGACTAATTTTGAAGCTTACTCAGGTCCCAGATCTAGTGAACTGAAGCTGAGTGGTGAATGGAAAAGTTTTAAAAGTTAAGTGATCTAAACGATCAAATAATTATACTAATGGATCAAATTAAGGTTTTATTTGAATTTACATCAACTTTAAGATTTATAACACAAAAAGGGCTACTGATATCTTTGAGAACGCTACCCTACCAGAAAGGTGTGTGTGAGTGTGAAGACCCAGACCGTCCGACTCATCCAGAGGACTTGAGTATCTAATTGGACGGCCGGGAAGAGATCCGGCGACAACACCAGAAAAAACACAACTAAACAAAACAGCAAACAAACAAAGCAGTAATCAAAAACAAAACACAACATCAAAACAACACAGCAAACCAAAATAAAAGGGAAGGCGGCACCACCGGGGAGGAGCAAGTAAAAACCAAGGGGATCAACAACCAGAGAAAAAGTTAAAAGCAGCAATGGCTCTCAGGCTATTCAAGTGATTTTGTTGGATATTTCTCTCGCTATGAGAACACAGTTTTTAATTTTGTTAATTGAAGTTTTATTCGAGCAGACACTCGAGAACCAGGCCGCGGAATTAGCGGGGGAAGGTTTAGAAAGATGAAAAGGTTTAGAGTGGGGGCAAGCAAAGACGTAGTGGTCTGCATCTCCAAAGGAACCGCAGGAACAGCAAGAGGTTAATTTAAATTTAAAAAAGTAAAGATAATCCAAAAATGGGCCTTGGCCCGTGATAAAATAAATAAGATATTTGTTCATTAAAAGGAAATTAAAGTTTACGTGGGGAAGAAAGTTTAAAATTCTGGCTGGGTCATGGGTGCAAGGGGAAATGTAGTTGTTTAGATAAGGCGTTTAAGATATCTAGTTTACAATGCTTTTTTAACAGAGTAGGGAAAAGGTAAAGGAGATGGGGTACCTGAAGAGGTAGCAAGTTTTGCATTTTCATCGGCGGCCTCGTTGCCCGAGATGTCAGAATGGGCTTTAACCCAACAGAGGTTTATTAAATGTTTGTTTAAATTTGCATCTAGTTTAATTTTGGAAAGATAGTCAGATTTGTTTCTAATGGAGTTAAGGGCCGAAATGGAGGATTGACTATCTGAAAAAATATTTATTTTTAAATTATTTGTAGAAGCCCAGTTGATAGCAAAGTGTATTGCTGCTATTTCAGCTTGAAAAACTGTGTTCCCAAGGTTGAGTTTGAAAGTATATATGTTTTGAAGTTTATCCCCCCTGTATATGCAAATGGCGTAACCCACTTTGTCGTCAATGGCAGAGCCATCAGTGTAAATATTTATGTCTGAAAAAAGTGAGGGGTCGAAGGGAGCCAGATAGGCGATACGAAGGGAAGGGGGGATAGAAGAGGAAGGGCGATTGAAGTCAAAGTTAGGGGGAGAGGGAAGAGACGGGTTGGTAAAATGATTTGTTCTGAGTTTCCAGAAGGCATATTTTTTAAATTGTGTATTAATGACAAAATGAATGGGGGGAATACCAGTTATAGAGTAAAGAGAAATGTTGGAAGTAGTCCGAAAACCAGAAGAGATTTTGAGAAGAAAAATCCTTTGCAAAGACAAAAGTTTTTTGACCTGAGCCCCAGTCAAAGCTTGTCCCCAAATTCCTGCGCCGAAAATGATTATCTTTTCGATGACCGAAAGATACCAGATTTTTAAAAAGGATTTATCTATACCCCAGTTATTGCCAGACACCCTCCCAAGGGTGCTGGCGAACTTAAAACATTTCTCTCTAAGATTGAAAATGTGGGAGCTCCATTTTAAATTATCGTCGATAGTGATTCCAAGAAAGGTGAGTTGTCTAGTTGTAGGTATTTTATGGTTTTGAATTTTGAAGGAAGGGCGTTGTCTGATTTTCGAGCGATTTTTATTGAAGATAATTGATTTACATTTTTCTGGAGCTATGGAAAGTTTTAAAACTGTGAGAGTGGATGAGATAAGGTTTAAAAGGTTATTGGTATTAAGTTGTAGTGTTTTTAAGTTGGATGAATAGGTGACCACCGCGAGATCATCCGCGAAGGCCTGGAGGTGAAAAAGATCGTTGTTGAGTTTTAGAATGTCATTAAAGTAGATACTCCACAGGCAAGGGGATATAACCGATCCCTGTGGAGCGCCCAAAGAAATGTGTTTTGTAATATGTGATTTACCTATGTTGAGTGAAATTTCTCTGTTAAAAAGATATAAAAAAATGAAATTTTGAAAAGGCTGAGGGAGGTTGATTTTTGAAAATGAAAGAGGCAAGACATTCCAGTTGAGACTGTCAAATGCTCCGCAGATGTCCACGGTGGTCAAAGAAACAAAATGTATTGACTTGTGGGAGGAAATGGTTTGAATTAGCCCAAGAGCAGCGTTCTCACAACTCGTTAATTCCTTAAAGCCATATTGGAGGGGATGGAGAGCATCCTCAGAAGAAAGCCAAAAATTGAGTTTATTTATGAAAATTTTTTCCAATATTTTACCAAGGGTCGGGAGGAGGCAAATGGGTCTATACGAAGAACATTGTGACGGGTCTTTTCCAGGTTTATTAAAGAAGAGAATGTTGGCATTTTTGAGACAAGAGGGAAAGTGGCAGAATTTAAAACATAGATTTATAGTTTTTGATAGGAAAGAAGGGAAAAATTTATAAAGTTGCTTCCAAATTGTGAAATCTAAATTGTCAAGGCCTGGGGCCTTACCATTTTTAAAATTTTTAAAGACAATGAGGAGCTCTTCATCCGAAACCACCCCCAGTCCCTCAGAAGGCAAAGTAAATGAAGGAAAGTTTATAAAATCCTTATCTTCTTTAAAATGGTGGTCCAACAAGCGTTTCAGTTTATCATCAAGGTTGAGGGAAGGGGAGTCAGGGAAGTGGAGATTAATGTTATTAATTTTTTTGTGTTTCTGGAAAGTAAATTTGAATTGAGAGCCGAAAGTTTTGCTGCATCCTGTGCAGAAAGATTTCCAGGAGTCAAGTCTTGTTTTCTTAATCAGTAATTTGTATTTGGCTCTATTTTGTTTATAAAGAATTAAGGCCGCAGAGATTTCGGCGGGAGGGGCAAAATTCCTCTCGAGTGATTTGACTCTTTTATAAAGGGCGGTAACGAAGTTTCTATGTTTTGTGAGGGTGGGATTCCACTAGGAAAATTTTTTAATTGTTTTTGATTTTTTCTTTCTAATAAATTTTAAGGCACAATTTTGGGTTATATCAATAAGAGTTTTAAAAAAAGAACCTAGGGAGTTAGTGTCATGAATATTATCTAAAAGGGGATTGAGAAAATTTAAGTTTGCTCTAAAGTTATGTATAAATTTACCGATTCCGTAAGAGTATCACTCGAGAGGACCTCCCAGCTAAAAAGAGAATCGAAGAGTGAAAAGTTCATGAGAGAAAGGTCGGGGAATCCATTTCCGGAGTGTGAAGCGAAAGTTGGACCACAATTTTTATCGTTACAGATTATGAGATTGTTTTTGAGGCAAAAGTCAATCATGTCCAACCCCCTCTGGTCGGTGAACCCATATCCCCACATCCGAGCACGGGCATTAAAATCTCCCAGAAGGAGAAAGTTAGAGTTCAGGTAGTCAAAGATATCTATTTCTGATAAAAGGGTTAAAAAGTTATCATGGGGTGGGAAATATATGCTAGCTAGATTAATGATGGGATGCTGGGGAAGTAATATTTCTATAAAGATTAATGAGGATGATTTAAATTTAAAGTTTACTGTTAAGAGTGGATTAAAGATTAAAATAGCCGCCTTCTGGGAGACGGAGACAAATTGGCGAACACCAGGAGGGGGGGAGAGAATTAAATTATGATTTATATAGGGTTCTTGAAGACATACGTAGTCTATTGAGTTGTCTATTGCAAATTTAAAGAGATTTGAATGGGCGGAAAGAGAGTGGTTTAAGTTAATCTGGATACTGGTAATAGTCATGGCAAGAAAGGAAGTATAAAAAAGGGAAAAGGCTCGGATGGGGGGATGAAACCCCAAAGCAAAACTTTAAGAAAAAAAAATAAATAAATAAAAACATATATACAGAGGCAATACAAACATATTAAAATAGAACAAGGAAACAGATAAAAAAGCTAAATCTGTATAAAAGTTTTCACGCCTCCCTCTGGAGGGAGCGAATGTTTGCCATTTCGGCCATATAAGTTCTACAGTTTTTTCGATCGTGCGTGTTATGATCAGTTTCATAATGTAAGTTTGGGTTCAGATCGTTCGAGGTTGTGCAATTGACACATGTTGGAGTTCGTGCTTTGCAGTCTCTAAAAGTATGGCCACTGCGAGTACAGTGGCTGCAGTTGCCTTCGGAGTAATGGCAAAAATTAGCGACGTGCCCGTATCCCTGGCACTTATGACACATTTTTAGGGATATGTATTTTTTCACCAGGTAGGACTTGAAATGGTGAAACAGTTTATTCGAGTCCAATATTCGGTTAGCTGTAGAGAGGTCGACTAGGAACACCCAATTCAGGCTACCAGATCTGGTTTTGAAATTTTTTATGATTCGAATGTCTCCAGGTTTTAGTGTAGGATGGTTTAGACAAATAAGTGCTTTAACGTTTTCTTCTGAAAAGTCTGAAGGAACGCCGAAGATGATAAGAGCTAGTTTTCGATCTTCCTGGAGTTTAATGGTAAATTTATCTTTAATTGCTGAGTTTTGGAAGATCGGCAACAGGTTTCCAGGGTTCTGCTCTTTACAGGTTACTTTTAGGGTACCGTTCGGGAGAGTCGAAATGTTTTTTATGTTGATGCCCCGAGGGCAAGGTAGTGAAAATAGATCCTTTTTAAGTTGAACGTTGTCTTTTGTCCTGTCCTTCCCCTGGAGGAGGATACTTGAATAAAGTCTGTTCCCGGCGGGGTTAGTCAAAGGATGAGCAGAGGAGGAGGTTGAGGCAGAAGCACCAGGAGGAACAGATCCTTTCAGAGTTTGTTGCACCGTATTCTTGACAAGAAGAGGAATTTCTTTGGTTATGGAAGATGAAAGAGCTTTCAGGCCAGTATCCAATTTATTTTGTAGAGTAGAAAGATTATCGTTGATTGTTTTGGAGAGTGCAGAGATAGCATCAGTATTTGCACGGCGAGAACGTGGAGACGGAGGAGAGACATTACTTTCAAGAGTGTGACAGGAAATCTTTATATCTTTAAATTTCTCCTCTGTGTACGATTTTTGGGTTGCATTAAGCTTGATATTTTTGGCAATGTATTTCTCGAGCCTTGAGATGTTTAGTAAAATTCTTGCAACATGCTCGTTGTTGACGTTGAAAGGAGGAATATCTAGATCTGTGAGAGTCGAGCCAGGACTGGAAGCAGCAGAAGGAGCAAGAGTGGAAGACTGGTCATCAGGTTTGGAGGAGGTTGACGGAGCTGGTAAAGCGCTGACAGAAGGAATAAAAGGCGGAGAAGCATGTGAAGGTGAAGAGTCAGAGCCAGCGAAAGAAGGAGGAGGATGATCAGTTTGGGAGGGAAGGACAGGCAAAGAAGAATATGGAAGTTTGTAGGTTGAGGTTGAAGATGCAGAACCAGAGGGAGAAGAAGACATAGGTTTTGTAGAGGCAGCAATCATTGGTTTTGTAGATGCAGCAATCATTGATTTTGTAGAAGGAGTAAAAGTTGGTTTTGATGTCGAAGTTGTCGCTGGGATGATGGTTGGTTTGGAAGATTTTGAGGATCCAAAAGGTGCGAGTACCTGGGTTGCATTTGAAGGTTGTGTTGTAGAAAGCTGGCGAGGAAGACGAGGAGGCACAATGGTGTGAAAAAACAGAGCAGAATCATATGTTCGTGGCACACTTTTAAAATTTGAGAACCGGATGCCTGGATTTCCAGTAGTGGGTGTAACATCCAATGAGGTTTGATCAGGAGGCGTGCACACAAGAGAAAAGGATTCAGAAGTTGCAGCTCTTTCAGTGTACAGGGATAACGGGGTAAGTACTACGGAATGTTGAAGGGGAGGAAAGTCTTCGGCAGAAGGGGAATACATAGGTGGATCCATAATATCAGTAATATCAAATATTTATAGATATACAAAAATATAAAGACCATAGGTTACCTTAACTGAAGCCGGAGGTGTCGCCAAGGATAAAAATAACAGTACATTTGCAATAATATAAACACAAATCATGACCAGAAAGGTGTAAGGTAACTGTTTGGATAGCCGGGAAGAGCCACCCAATTTAGACCGGAACCCAGTGGGGGAGGCATCCACAGGGCCTGTACCCTCCTTCCCCTACCACAAACCTCTTGGAAGGACTTACGGACCCACATGTTTAACGTGACCGTACTCCGCGTGAACACGGCGGCAGTTTTGGCAGCGGAGGGAATCGAACCCGGACCTACCGAGTGTAATTCCCGCGCGCTAACCACTGGGTTACTTCGCCCCGTCGTGTTCAGTGTCGAAAACCCAGACCAACCGACTCGTCCAAAGACTTAGAGCAACAAAATGGAAGGCCTGGTCGTGTTCAGTGTGTCAACATTCAGTTCGGAGGTTTTTACTTTCCCTATATACATAGTATAATGCATAAAAAATTATTGTGTCGTGGTCGAAAATTCGAATTCAAGTTTTCGACGGAAGAGCACGTTTCAAGCATCCCTGAACTCAAATCCATTTTTTTTAATGATGATATCTGTGTGTGTGTTCCCGTGAATCTGTAGAGACGATATCTCCCTTACAAATGGAGCGTTTCGAACGAAATTTGTACAAAAATTACAATCATTGAATACTGAAAGCCTATTGGTTTTAAACGCAATCGAATGTTCAGAAGATACCCAAATTTTCGATTGAAATTTTGAAAAAATCTTCAAAAGAGAAGAGCCTTCAGTAATGTTAATCATTTCTATAATCTTTAAATAATCATCATCATAAAATAATAATTTCTTATGTAATTTTTCATTAGAAAACTTTTAACACAAATTTTAGAATGCTAGCATGAAATGTTCTCGAGGCACTGTACTGTTTCAAATAAATTTATCGAAAACATATTAACTGTTGGGGACTCATGTAGCGAAATATTGCTAACTTGGCGATATTTCTCCCCAGATTGACTAAAATATGCAAAAATATAGCAAAAATGACGACAAGTGAACAAAAATGATAATAAGTGAACGAAAACGACGCCAAATTGATGAATTAAATATTAAAATATTTTAATATCTGGATTATATTTGCTTATTACGGATACTATCAGTATTGATAATTGTGAATTTAGAGTTGCGCGAAATATAAGCTAATTAGATACATCGAAATAGTTTTACATGTAGTCATCTGGAAAAGCGCCAAATGTACAACTCAACAGTAACAACATTGTGCCATAGATCTTATACATCATTTTTTCACTCTGAAAGAAGTAAATACACTGCATTATACACAGAAAGTCATGTGCTGCCCACATCAGATTCTTTTCAATACTTTTCAATTCTTATTATTCGCCATAGAACAAAAGTGTACTGTGAAACAACACACTTTGAAGGATCATTACTTATGCAATTCCACGGCAAGAAAGGTATCTTTCACTGTGAGAAGGAAATATGATTTTTACTGTGGTAAAATTGTAAGCGTCATTACTGGTATTTTGATTAGACAATTGATATTCTGCAATAAATGAAAACAGCTTTGTCTTTTGTCTTTCGCAGTGATCAGTTACACACCTCTAAAATGAAGAATTGCTGCCTCGTCATCTCGTTACTGCTTCTCTTCTCTGCGTCAGATTGCGTCCTTTCTGCATCAGTAAGAACATGTATCATGTGAGTATTGCTCATTTAAAAATTAAATATAACAGCTTAGTTTTTAGCGAAATTTCCAAGGCAATATTAAATGTTTTGAGTTTGAGTTCAACACGATGGGGAGACCGGGGATAGTTGTCACACTTTTCACGTTTTAATTTTTTTTTTCGGTCCTATAATCGTTTCTGATCCAGAAGTTTAATATTGTAACATTGAGATTGGACATTTTGCTTTTATTCGTATTGGGAATTTTTTTCATGTGAAAATATTATGTGAAATATTATAAATATGTGAAAATATATAATTCTTAATTAAATATTTTTTTAAAATGTGTCCTCACTCGTGACAACCAGCCCCGTGCACTGGGCACGTTGTCACATTATGCGGGGCAGATTGTCACTGATTACAAAATATAGAATCTTGTTGAATATAACACAATCGCGTTAAAGCTATCAAGAATATTTAATTGAAATGTTATTTTAAAAAACACTAGGGGGCTCAGCCCCCTGCTTGCCAATGCCCATAATTCGCTTCGCTAGTCGGGAGGCCAGCCAACTCGCTAACGATCGCTGAGTTCAATTCGCGAACTCTTTCGTTTCGCTCTACTTGTACAATTCAAATGAGCCCACAATTTGCATATTGTTAATTTGATCCACTGTTCTTTGGAAATTTTTTTTGAAGAACGGTTCTCAGCAAACAGAGCAAAAGCACTCTTTGTCATCAGAAAAATCGAGGATTGATTCCGCCTTGATCTGTGCTTTGGTCAAATGGGTGACTTTATTGGGCGTTTTTTTTGTTTTTGTTTTTTTTATTCATTAACAATGTTCTTTTTCCTCTTAAAAATGATTGCTTTTCCTGTGCAAGTGCATTCTTGATGGGTAAATCGGTTAATATGTAAAAAACTGCTTTCGCCTGTTACGGATTATGTTTTGTACAGCTTTCTTCCCAAAAAGTCCATCTTCAAGGGTTAGACGCAATACATCTGATGATGATTGATTCGGCGTTGTTTTTGATTGGTTTTGTGAAATCATTTCTATTAACAACAGGACTCTGCGGCACGTCGACTGCAACTAAATGATCTGGTGTTTTATCCTGATCGGAAATTCTTGAGGGACGAGCCACAGACATGACGCCCTGACTGCATAGATTTGATGGACCAGAAACCGAGTAGTCGATATCTGTTTCATCTTGCTCATCTACCTTATACAAGTTCGTTTCTGGACTCAGTCTATCAGTAACAAAGGCAGGAGAAAACTCCTCGTCAGAGAAAATGCTTGGGTTAAAAGGAAATATACCACTGACTTAAAAACCGGCCATGACATTGTTAGGTGTTACGGTCAAGAGTAAAGCAGTGACAACTATCTCAGGAATATTATAAATCACCCCAAGATTACTAACTATCCATGAATTACAAACTAAATTAATAAGCGTTTTTAATGAGCCATAGACGGAACGGTCTACAGGTTGTAATTTGTAGGAGCAGTGAGGTGGAAATGAAGGAATGTAATCCCATTATTTTTAGCATAGTCCAAAACTTCAATAGAGGGGTGAGAGTCATGGTTCTCAAGGAGCAGCAATGTAGAGGTCCTTTGGAATCGAAATGATCCCAATAATGTATACGTAGGTAAATGAAAAAGGGTGGAATCGTATTTCTTTTAGCAGAGACAGGAATAAGGCATTCTGACAAGTGTTCATCTTTCGACTGAAGTCCATAGGCGGCGGCAGGCTTTCACAATTGGGGATGCTATACATTGTGGGGCTCATAATTGGGGGTGCTATGCATTGGGGGCTCACAATTGGGGGGTGCTTATGCGAAGCATGTTTAAAAATAACAAATAGTTTACTTGTGGAACTTCTTCAATTCATTATATTTTGTCCACAGATTTCTGCAAGATATAGCCATGGTCTTAATTCGTAAATTTTTTTTTAAAAACACGCTAACGCAGACGCCAATGGAATATTGACAATGTTCTGTCAAATTCGATACAAAACTAACGTCTATGTATCCTTCCGCGATAGGCGAGAGTTCATGACAGATTTCTTTATTAAAGTCTTGCGCATTTACAGTCATTTAGAACTGGGTCTAGCCAGAAACCCTAAAAATATCTAATTTTGGATTTATAAATCCGTAGAAAAAATAAATAAATTAACGACTTAGAGAGAGAGAAACTGAAAATTGTCGGAATAAGGGGCAGTTAAGTAAAAAGGAGTGTTTGCGCAATTTGTAATGGGGGTGCTGAATGCGGATGCCCCGGGTTCTCGGCATCACAGCAATTCTTTGGAGCATCTGGCTGTAGGAGGTCGCACTTAGCAACAGCTATTTGTGTAACAAGTGTTCCGTGGCTCATAGAGTTATGTAGCAATTCCAGAATAGATCTACGCTGCTAAAAACATTACAAAATCCGGTTCCGCTAGCTGTCGGAGGTCGCACGTAACAGCATATATTTGGAAAACAGGTGTTCCGTGGGTCATAGAGTAATGTAACAATTCGAGCATTCATCTACGCCTGTTTCGCGGGCTTACCTCGCTACGCTCTCCCGCTGAAAAAGCATCAGAGAATCCGGTTCCGCTGGCTGTCGGAGGTCGCACGTAGCAACAGCTATTTGTGCAACAGGTGTTCCGTGGCTCATAGAGTGTAGCATTTCGAGCACGGATCTACGCCCGTTTCTTGGGCTTAGCTTGCTACGTTCGCCCGCTAAAAACATCCCAGAATCTTATCCCGTTGGCTATCGGAGGTTGCAGGTAGCAACAGCTATTTGTGCAACAGATGTTCCGTGGCTCATAGAGTGATTTTCGTGTTACGCCCGCTGCGCGGACGTAAACCTGTACTCTATGAACCCTTGAAAACCTGTTGCACAAAGAGTTTTTGCTACCTGAGAACTCCAACATCTAGCGGGGCTGGATTCTGTGATGGTTTTTAGCGGACAAAGAAAGACCGCGAAGTGATCGTAGGTCCACGTTCGAATTGCTACGGATCAACTGTTGCACACATGTTTATTGCCATATTGTGGCCAAATCCGATTGCCGCCCCGTTAACCGAAAAGTACCGAAATTTGATGATACCCCGTCAACCGAAAAGTACCGAAATTTGATAACATACTTACCTTCTACTTTTTTGCCTTTATTTTTAAGGCGTCCTTTCTCTTCTTTTGCTCTTCAGGAGGTGGATCTGTGAGGTGGATATATGTTTATAATAGCCTTCAAAAATGACGTAAACATCTCCTGATAATTTCTTTTGTGGTAACGATGCCACATGAAATCGGCCAGGTAGGAATCAAACTGATCCGATCCCACTCAACGCCGGTTACCACGCTGCAGTCGTTTTATCCAACTCCAAGTTCCTTCGATTGAATTTGTACGCGCCCCTGTTACCGGGTCCTTAAACGTCAGACTATGATTTACTGACTGGTGTACGAACTCTTCATCTGAAAGGCAATCGTACGCCTTCCAGTTGTCTGAAATTATTGTTGCCCCCCGTTCAACATACTTTTTTTATAACATCCCACAACACATCCTCACTTCTATTCTCAACCACTTAAAAAAACAACTCACAGACTCCATTTCAATTCCTCAAAACACCCAATTACCCTTCACTTGCTGGCTTCTATTATACTTTCTTTTGCCAAACATGCTCTCACCAATTTCAACAATCTTACCAGGTCCACCAAGTATTCTACTTTCACTCACAATCCTCCACACACACGCCTCTACAAAAACTCTTCCAATCCATTACCATGTTTTTTGACATATTCATCTCATCCACCATCGAATCTTCCGGAGTCTTTTTCTCACACAGCTATATCATTTTCAAAATCTCAATCAAACTCAGTCTAGAATACTCAAACTACGTACCATTTCTTATACTCCTCTTCACGTAATGCGCATTCGCTGCAAAAACACGGCAAGCCCACGTATGACCATCACTCTCTTCCGCTCTATCATCCCTCTCACACAATCGCATAGGCGATTTACATTTAGGGCATTCGTACCCACTTGAAATCAACCCCTGATTCATACACCATTTAATCACATTCATTTTACCACTATTAATCAAACGATAAAAAAAAGTATACCAAATCTTTTACTCTTCACACCCATTTAACACACACAAAACAAATCAAAGAAAATTCACCAATACTTTAATCTAAATCTAGTTCCAATACATCCAATTCGTCCAACACATCCAATTTCAAAAGAGCAGCAGAAGAAGTAAGAAATGAGCATAGAATAAGACAAGTTGAGATAATTTCCAGATTTAGCAACTCGTAAGGTTACCATGGTTAGCAAGAGTTAAAGGGTTACCAAGGTCGCAACATAGTACTCCGCTTATCACCGATTTGGCGGGGCAAAAAAAAAAAAAAAAAGACCGTACCCGGTCTCTGGGATTGAACCGAGCTTCCGAAATAGATGAATCCTACGTGATATTGTCCTACATCATCGACATACAAACTGTTATTTTGTGGACTGCATGCGTTATCTATCAACAGTAAAACAGAGCGTGTGACAGCCGACCCGTGTGACACCGGCATCTCCTAATGTTTGCATTGCCACGATAATAGAGCTCAACTCGATAATGTTCATATAACACTTTAGCGCAACACGATAATGTTCGCCTTGCTTACATTCTGACGGGGTTCATTATAGCGGCTCTGTAAATTGGACTCCTTGGACGTGGTGTGACCATGACCTCACATTGCACAAATATCTTCTGATAGGCGACGGATTATCATCAGTTCCAACAAAATATTAGTAAATGAATTTACAATGTAAACAGATGGGATAAATCTTAATATTTGGCACATAAAACAAAGTGAACTTGAAATAGAAATATGATGGTCTTCCACTATTAAATGCAAACTTTTTGTATCTTCATAAGAGCCTAAGAAATACAGAATCAAAATAGTCTTCTCAGGTAAGGATGATTCTACTAAAGGATACAATATAGCGGCATATTTATGACTAGTGACTCCTAAAGTTTCCAACACACGAAGCTGAGTTTCCAATTTATTATAGAGAGGAGCACTTAAGGACATCACTTTTCCATTCGCAGCTTGCATTAACACAAGGCTTAAAAACCCCGGATGTAATTTTCAATGAACAGCTCTTTTACAAAATGGGACTTTAATTGATCAATAGACTTGTCATAATTGGCTGCGGAAAGCTTTCGGCAGGTTCCCGTGCAGGTGAATATGGAACCATATAACTTGAGCTAAATGGTGGGACTTGTTTTACTTATCTATACTGTTATCTTCGTTGATCGTTATTAAACTATACCCAGAAAGCTAACCAGATTCTGACATTTCCATCGAAACGTATAAGTTCTAGTTTCGGTAACTGAAAGTGGCGTTTACCCGTTTTTGATTCCAATGAACTGGATTGATCCTCATTAAGAAGAAAAACCAATGACTTATTCATAGATCTCTCTCTCTCTCTCTCTCCCCCCCCCCCCTGAAATGAAATTTCTGGATACGTCCTTGCCTGTGCTCTCGTGTTTTCTCGTTCAATTGTGATCCAGTATCAATTTATTCAAGTTTTAGTCAAGTTTAGTTTGTTTTTTTCAAGCTTTTTTTTTTAATTGAAAGTTCACTATACTTTATACCCACCCTCCCCCAACAATTCCTTGAAAAGCACAAATATTTTTGTATTTATACTTTTCAGTTAACCAGTATTTACGATAATATTCCACAGTGTCATAATATTTCTCATAATCCTTTTCGTTGAATTCTTTCCTTTGTAAGCAAACATCTTTGAAGTTTTCATCAAGCCTGAACAGGCATAAATTTTAAATGCTGTCGAAAGTCCTTCATTACCTGTATGGACTTATATCTTTTCCTCAACGCTTTGTAAAGCGAGTGAAAACAAATGTCACAATTGCGTTCTTTCCCTTAAGGTTTTCCATATCCTGTCGCAGATGGCAGAAATGTTCAGGACATGTTCACTTTATATAGAAAGACCGCACTTTAAGTAAAATAACTATCGTAGTTTATGTACGATAGTAGTACGAGAGTAGTACGTTTCTTGCTCTTGGACCTTCCACGTTTCTCTCCCTTCTCCACCACTTGTGCATATAAAACAGGTATTTCTGTTGCACTTAGTTGTCCCAACTGGGCCGCAATTAATGTTTGTTGCTCAATCATAATCGTCAACATTAGAGCCAGCTCGTCTCTAATTCTCGTTTGAACAGGAACTGAAATTTTAATCTTCCCCACTTCATTCACCATATTATTATGACAGGCAACAAACCTTGTCATATAACCACCAATATTAGCCATTGGGTCGGTTCACCTTCAGAGCAGCCATTATGTCTACTTCTTCCCCCATTCCACCTTACGCTACTGATGTATAAAGCCAATTAACTGATCTGGAGCAATGGGTGCTTTCCTCTCATGGCTTGGTCTTCAGTCGGCTTTCGACCTCTAATTCCTCAGGGGAGCCCACCTACTACGCCAAAGCGCCGACCTGGACCAGGCTTTACTTCACCTTCTCCTCTTAGACAGCAAATTCACTTGGTATATAATAATAGCCCTTTACCTAAAAATTCACTTTAATCTAGGTAAGCATATAATAAAGCTGCCAAAAATATTCGATATATCTTCACTGGTCCCCGGAGGGGGGGGGGGTTTACCTGCATGGTAAAGCATTACAATTCATTAACTAATCGGAACAGTTCTAACGCAATCAAAAATAGCCTGTTAAAGTTTCATCATTCTGTCTTTATCCTATAATTCCTCCAAGAACTTTCAATTTACAATTCTTGTATTTAATCCCATGATCAGGTGTTGTTGAGACCCAGACCGTCCGACCATTAATCCCATTATCAGGTGTTGTTGTTGTTGAAACCCAGACCGTCCGACCTACCAGAAAGGTGTAAGGTAACTGTTTGGACGGTCGGGAAGTGCCACCCAATTTAGACCGGAACCCAGTGGGGGAGGCATCCACAGGGACCGTACCCTCCTTCCCCTACCACCAACCTCTCGGAAGGACTTTCGGACCCACATGTTTAACGTGATCGTACTCCGCATGAACACGGCGGCAGTTTTGGCAGTGGCTGGAATCGAACCCGGGCCTACCGAGTGCAACTCCAGCGCGCTAACCAATGGGCTACCGCGCCCCCATTATCAGGTGTGAATGAAGCGTGTTCATTTCACTTGGAATAGCTTCCAGAAAATCTATGTTGTCAAATGTGAACCTCACAAATTCATTTTTGACAAGAAAGTGTGGGATTCATATACCACCATGTTCCTGATTTTGTATTTGAACAAAAATAGCGATTCCTGTTTCGATTTCCATAAGTTTACAACAAGTGATAACAAGATCAAGATCGTGTAGACGTCCAACAAGTGCATTACATCTTGTAAATTTTTACACGTCTAAAGCTATGCCTACAGATAGCTCTCTGCACTTTACTCTAATGTAGTGCTTGTGTACTTCGGGAGGTAAGGTATCTGTCTGTCTGACGTGTAAGATTGAACAACATGTTGCGCTAGTATTGGTGCACGAACACCTGGATTTCTGGTGTAGTTCTCATCTGAACATCTGGATGTGAGGTGGATATATGTTTATAATAGCCTTCAAAAATGACTTAAACAACTCCTGATAATTTCTTTTGTGGTAACGACGCCGCATGAAATTGGCCAGGTAGGAATCAAACTAATCCGATCCCACTCAACGCAGGTTACCACGCTGCTGTCGTTTAATCCAACTCCAAGTTCCTTCGATCGTATTTGTACGCACCCCTGTTACCGAATCCTTAAACGTCAGACTATGATTTACTGACTGGTGTACGAAACCTTCATCTGAAAGGCAATCGTACGCCTTCCAGCAGTCTGAAATTATTGTTGTCCCCGGTGCAACATACTTTTTTTTATAACATCCCACAACACATCCTTACTTCTATTCTCAACCACTTAAAAAAACAACTGAGACTCCATTTCAATTCCTCCATACACCCAATTACCCTTCACTTGCTTGCTCCTATTATACTTCCTTTTGTCAAACATGCTCTCATCAATTTCAACAATCTTACCAGGTCCACCAAGCATTCTATTTTAACTCATAATCACTTCCACACACACTTCTCTACAAAAACTCTTCCAATCCATTACCATGACATATTCATCTCATCCACCATCGAACCGTGCAGAGTGTTTTTCACACACATCTATATCATTTTCAAAATATCAAACAAACTCAATCTAGAATACTCAAACCACGTACCATTCCTTATACTCCTCTTCACGTAATGCGCATTCGATACAAAAACACGGCAAGCCCACGTATAACCATCACACTCTTCCATTCTATCATCCCTCTCACACAATCGCATAGGCGATTTACATTTAGGGCATTCGCACCCACTTGAAATCAACCCGATTCATACACCATTTGATCAGATTCATTTTACAACTATTATTCAAACGATAAAAAAAAACCCCGATACCAAATCTTTTACTCTTCACACCCATTTACCACACACAAAACAAATCAAAGAAACTTCACCAATACTTTAATCTAAATCTAGTTCCAATACAATCAATTCGTCCAACACTTCCAATTTCAAAAAGCCAGAAGAAGATGTGAGAAATGAGCATAGAATAAGACAAGTTGAGACAGCTTCCAGATTTACGAACTCGTAAGGTTGCCATGGTTAGCAAGAGTTGAAGGGTTACCAAAGTCGCAACATAGCACTCCGGTTATCACCGATTTGGCGGGACAAAATAAAAAAAACGACCGTACCGGTCTCTGGGATTGAACCGAGCTTCCGAAGCAGATGAATCCTACGTGATATTGTCCCACATCACAGACACACAAACTGCTACTTTGTGGGCTGCATGCGTCATCTATCGACAGAAAAACAGAGCCTGTGGCAGCCAACCCGTGTGACACCGGTGTCTCCTAATGTTCGCATTGCCACGATAATGAGCTGAACTCGATAATGTTTGCCTAACATTTTAGTGCAACATGATAATGTTCCCCTTGCCTACATCCGGACAGGGTTCATTATAGCGGCACTGTAAATTGAATTCCTTGGACGTGATTTGACCATGACCTCACATTGCACAAATATCTTCTGATAGGCGAGAGATCACCATCAGTTCCAACAAAATATTAGTAAATGAATTTACAATGCAAATAAATGGGATAAATCTTAATATTTGGCAGTAAACTTGAAATAGAAGTATGATGTTCCTCCACTATTAAATGCAAACTTTTTGTATCTTCAGAAGAGTCTAAGAAATACAGAATCAAAATAATCTCCTCAGGTAACTATGATTCTACTAAAGGATACGATACAACATAGCGGCATATTTATCACTAGTGACTTCTAAAGTCTCCAACGCACGAAACTGAGTCTACAATTTATTATAGAGTGGAGCACTTAATGGCATCACTTTTCCATTCGCAGCTTGCATTAACACAAGACTTGAAAGCCCCCAGATGTAAATTTCAATGAACTGTTTATCTTTTGCAAAACGGGACTTTAAGCTTGCCCTTTAAGCGGTCAATTATTTTACCAGAAATGCTTCCAAAAAAGGCATATTTTTTTATTGCATATAATTAAGTACCATACTTAATAGAATAAGAATATTAAGAATTTTTTTTATTTTTTTTCACTTTTAATGCTTTTACAACATTTTTTATTTTACAATTTTGGACACAACACCCCCTAAATGTTTGCTTTTTTCAAGTACATTCTGCATGCAGTAAAGAATGGTTTACAAGTTCTGCAAAAATTTCTCTCATACTTACTGTGAATTTTGAAGTTTACAATTTTCCAAACAGTTCAGAAGTCTTTTTGTGTATGGTACAATTTGAAGCATGGTGTAATACAAAGTCCTACATCACAATCAGGGCAGAAATAACGTGTTTCTTTTCGGATTCTCTTTCCATTCTCATTTCTTTTCGAGCAGCACACTGCGCATTGTCTTGCAGGTCTCAGTTTTTTATCTGTGGGAGCAATTATTTCCAAAAAGTGTCTCTCTGTCAATCTCAGAGGATTAGGCTCCGAACCTGGTCGTCCACGGTGGAAATTTAGTCCCGAATGATATTTTTCAATTACACGGTCAATGAGATCAAGTCTAAATTCTAGTTGCGTTTTTTTTCCTCCGTTTTTACGGTAGACTACATATGAGTTCCATACAGCAATGTCGAAAATATGGAAAAAAATCTTTCTGTCATGAGTGAAAAATCAATGAATGTTTCATAAAATTGTAGAACATCAGAAGTGTCATCAAATTGTACGTGCACAGAGGGAATACCAGAAAATTTAAATCGAGGACACGGAACAGGTGGATTTTTCACATCAACCTCGGTAAAAATTCTTGCAGAACTCAAATCTTCATCAGAGCTGAACTCACTGCACGAGTCATCTGAGGAATAATCCAAATAATTAGAAGAAATATCTGTATCTGTATCAGAATGTAGTTCATCATCTAACAAGAAAGTATTTTCGTCGTCTATTCCATCCATAATTTCCATAAAATTCACAAGCACGGCATACAGTAGAACAAAAATTTCAAAGAAAAGTTCCCGCTTTCCCGCAACATAGAAAAACCCGGATGAAAAGCATTTCATTTACATGGAAAAGCCACGCCATCTGTTGAAAAATAATAATACTAAATAGTCTCTTTCAATAATGAAAAATGCGGGCAAACCAGAAAAGGAAAGGAGAAAATATCGATGCCCGTACGCCGTACGGGCAAACCAGATGAGGCCAATTTCGGGTAGCACGTACACTGTACGGGCAAACTGCTTAAAGGGTTAATTGATCAATAGCTGTGGGGAATTCTTATATTTTGAAGAGTTACCACAAACTTCCAATACTGCAGAAAACACATTTATTTATACAAATTAATTTAACATACCAACTAGAGCCCAAGGCTCACCTAGTTCTCAGATATACATGGAGTACTCAATTAAAAAAAATGTTTTTGAAAAAAAAAAAACAAGAGAGCTTTCTTGTTGCCACAGCGTAAAAAGTAATATTTTTTCCATCTCGTTCAGTTCACGGTGACAAAATTAAACAATGATAAATAAATTCACGTGAACAAAATAATAAATTTAAATAATCATTTTGCTTTTAACATAATAAATTGAAACTTATAAAGTGGATTTCACAATAGCATTGTCATGTAATTGGCTTCTGATAGTGGAAAGCTTTAGACAGGTTCCCGTGCAGGTGAATCTGGAACCATGTAACTTCAGCTATATATTGGAACTTGTCTTACTTATCTATACTGTTATCTTCGTTGATCTTTATTAAACTGGCCCCATAAAGCTAACCAGTTTCTGACATCTCCATCGAAACGCATAAGTTCAAGTTTCGGTAATTGAAAATAGCGCTTACCCATTTTTGATTCTGATGAACTGGACTGATCCTCATTAATAAGAAAAAAGTTCCTTGAAATGCACAAAGAATTTTGTATTTATACTTTGTAGAGTTATCCAGTTTTTACGATAATATTCCCCAGTGTCATAATCTTTCTCATAATCCTGTTCGTTGAATTCTTTCCTTTGTAAGCAAACATCTTTGAAGTTTTCATCAAGCCTGAACAGGCATAAATTTTAAATGCTGTCGAAAGCCCTTCTTTACCTGTAGGAACTTATATCTTTTCCTCAGCGCTTTTTAAAGTGTGTGAAAACAAATGCCACAATTGCGTTCTTTCCCGTAAGGTTTTCCATGTCCTGTCGCAGATGGCAAAAATGTTCAGGACAGGTTTATTTTATATAGAAAAAACGCACTTTAAATAAAATAACTATCGTAGTTTAACAACACTTTTAATTATCAAAAGATACAGCAGCATTTAAATGACAAGCTATTTTTTATGAGAAAGCAATCAATGATCATATATAACATACTTATTTTAGAACAAAAACTTGCCAAATTAGAACAGCTTGTGCATATTTAAAACAGCTCGCGCAGAAAATATTACAATAATATTGATCTCGAGCTTGATAGTCCTTTCATTGAAAAGTCAATGTATCTTTGTATTAATAAAATCAAACACTGACTTCAGTGTTACTATGACAACTCGGTTCCATAGCTGCTAATATGCGCACTCGTAGTCCGTCCCGAACAACATGCCCTGTCTTCTTGTGTGATTTCTTTATTTTTTGGTATTGAACTATCTTTATCTGGGTTTTCTTAGTATGTGCCACTAATTTGTTATGAGTGAATTTTAAAAGTTCTTTCTATTTTTGGTTGACATTCCTGGTGGCTTTTATGACACTATCGTTATCTGAAAGTATTGTATATTTCTCGTGCCCTTCTGTAAGGAAGTTAGTCGTGTTCAGTTCGGCAGAGAATATAGAATAGAAGCTCGGGGTTCTGATGCTACGGATCGTGACGTTCTTTTGGTAAATTATATATCTCACACCGTTTTTTGTTTTTGACCCCTCAATTCTGACTCTATTCTCTTTCGTATTGATCAGGTGAATTTCATGAAGAACAGCTTTTTGAAAGTATCTCTTTTTCTTTGATTTCTATTTTGCGGTCCTTCCAAGGTGGGGCTTGGTTCGACTTTAATGTATTCAGGGGCCTCAAGTTTCTCACTCTTTCCAAGTTTAAAATATTGGTGATATTGTTTAGTGCTCAATCGATCTTTTTTCTTCTAATTTTATTCAATTTCTCCAAGATATTTTAGGCAAATTGTTTGCCGCCCCTTGCCTTTTCTTGTTTTATTATGAGTTTTTTTTTAAACTTTTCTGATTTGCGTTCAGTAAAATAGAAAAGCTCAATTTTTCAATCATACAAGAGTTCAGTGTTTTGTAAAGCGTTTTGGAGTTTTGCAAGGCAGATAGGTTCGGTTCTTCTTTATCTTTTATTATTAGGGTGATGTCATCCGGATATTGGACTAGCCTGCCGTCTTCTTCTAAATTTTTCTCCGATGTCGAATGTGCAGATGTTAAATAAGAACTTGGAAAACACTGCTTCCTGAGGGAGTCGAGTGTTGATTCTTTAGATTTTAGCCTTTATTAATTTCGGTTCAGATTCTTTATCTTTTCATTTGACTGTTGCCACTCTATCGTGCAGGAATTATTTGAACCATTGGACAATATATTCCTCACGACCTTTCTTACGTAGTTTATTTAACAGCTTATTCATATTGACGTTGTCCTATGCACGTTTAATGTCTATAGAGATCATTATGGTATAGTTGTTCGTTCTAGTCCTCAATATCTTGACATGCCAAAGAGTGTTTCTGCAGTGTCTGTCCCTGCGCTAAACTCACAGATGTAGTCAGAAAATATTTTATTTTTGGTCGCCCACCATTCAAGCTTTTCTAATATGATTTTTCCGTAGTTTTCATCACACACAGAGCTATTGCCTGATAGTAGTTTTCCAAGTTCTTTTTCGCTTATATGAATAGGAATGATAGTTGTAGTCTTCCAGTTCATGGGTAGCGTACATTGCATTATGAATTGCCCCTCAGAATAAAACATTCAGTTCTGCTGTTAGTCCATCATCCTGTTTATGATGGCAAAAATTCACAAAGTTTTTGAAGATTTTATATTGTGCAGCACTACCTTCATTAAAGTATATGACGTGTTGGATGCTCGGTATTTGTTACAGTACATAAGCGAAAGCATTTTTCTGGAAAACATAGGAATGAGTTTGTATCATGCTTCAGACAATCACATACAAACACATTGACATTGACTTTATAGTATCTTCTGATGTATAGTAAACAACAAACGGATGAAAGGTGACTTGAATGTTCCACCAATCACCACCACCAACAACAATTGGTTTGTTGGTTTTTTTTAATACATTTATGATATACTAAAAAAACATTCTAAATTTTCCAAATTCACACTGAAAAGTTCTTAAATTTCTTAAAGTCATCAAAAATAAATCTGAAAATGCTCTATTTGATCAGTTTCTCCCTAAATTTACAAATATGCAACTACATAAAATTAAAGGAACTTTCCTTAAAATAAAAATGCTAAAGTAAAAGAGAGAGAACACAGAATTTAGGTTTTCAAAAATCTAACTTTTATTAAAATTTAAACTTCATTTTAAAAGAATTTTCAAAATATTTTACATCTCATTAACTAGACAAATTAAACATCTTAAATAATTTAAATAAATTGAATTTATACAAACGCCGGTCGTTTAGTGGTTAATACAAATGTTAGAATATTATATTTAAAGTTAACAATGTTAAACTTATTCAATTATTTGTCAAAACTAGAATTTGGGATAAAAGAACATAAGTTAGCCAAAAGGGAATTTAGAACAAAATTTAAAGATAACCACAGGTTCAGGTGACCTAAAGTATATACGTCTAAAGGGGTCTTATTTAATGCTAACTCAATTAAACTTTAAAATAGTCTAAACCGACAGAAGCAATTAAAAATTAGCATTTAAAAGATATCACCCGGATGTAGAGCCGTCATGGAACATGCTGGTTGCATCAGATCCCAACAGATGAGACGAAGATGGAAAGGCAAAAGTCCAATCGCTTAAACACGAAGAAAACCATCCATTCCTGTCCAAAAGAAGGACCGTTCACACGACAGCAAGCTCCCCAACGCCGAAAAAATTGATCAGCACCAAACCTCAATCAACGTTTTCTTCATCGGAAACAATGGACATTTCTTTACTCATCAGTACTAAACGCCGAGCATGTGGTCCATTAATCACATATGGAAATGCCGACTTAATACGCCATTTAAAGAATGCCCACGGATAACGATAAACAATCGCTTAATTGGCGTCATAGCACTTCTCAAATTAACAGGGCAGGCGAGCAATTCGTAGACTCAATAATTTCAGATGCTCCTGTTTGTTTAGAATAAACTTCGATAACAGATCAGACGTTTAATTAGCCGGGATAAACATTTTATTTTATATGCAGCGTACGCACTTAAGTCATAGCAGGAAACTTGAATCTTTAGCTGAACATCGTAAATTAAAAACAAAGTTAAAGGTCACGAAAAAAGACATTCCACAGAATGTGTACCTAACGGCTTAGCTTACATCCCTTAGTTCTAATCAGCAGATAAGAGAGCGAAAAGGTCGAGCAATGTGCCTTTTAGAGGAGTGCCTAGCCAGTTGATTTTAACCTCCGATGTGTAAACGATATGTGAGAACATGACATAATCTGAGCAGAAGAGGTTTGTATACAAAAAAAAAAAAATCATAAAAGGACAAAACATGGGACGAATGTCCCGCCTTCCAAGTTGGAAGGGAAGCAGCTGCAGCGCAGGTGCTGCCATCTGTTATTAACAGAAGATATGGGAGAGGGGAGAAACATAGGAAGATGTGAGATGAAGCAGAAATTAGTATTAAACAAAATTAAGAAAATTTAAATGCAAGAGGTTGAGGGGATGGAAGGACAAGAATTAGTAAATTTACGGAGGGTCAAAAAGAACTGCTCGCGGACGCTTTCTCTGCTGCCGCGGGTCATAGTCTGGGATATTGAAGAGTTCTTCATTACGGATGGTTGGGATGTTAAGGAAAAATTTATTAGCTTGTTTACGAATGGTGAATTTAATAGTTTTGATTTTGAAGTCATTTCTAATGATGTCATTACGAAGGTAGCGGGGAGCTTTGCGGATAATTCTGAGGATACGGTTTTGTTCTATTTGAATTTTATTAAGGTTGGTTTTACAAGCGAAACCCCAAATGGGGCAAGCATAAAGGAGGATGGGTTGAATTATAGTTTTGTAGAGCAAAATTTTGTTACTAGTGTCTAAGTGTTTTGAAAAAAGTAGGTGGTTTAAGGAGCCAATGAGTTTACGAGATTTTTTAAGAATATAGTTAAAATGCACACTTCAAGTAAGTCGACTGTCCAAATGGACACCGCGATACTTGGCAGTGCGTGAGAAGCAGATTGGTTGGTTGTTGATCATAATGGGAGGGGGGGGGGAAGCGTCTGCCAGAGAAGAAAATGGCTTGTGATTTGGGTGCATTAATTTTGATTTTCCAAAGTTTGTAGTAATTTTCCAGCGTATGAATGTGTTTTTGCAGATGGAGATGGAGGAAGTTAATGTTGCGGTTTGCAGATATGATACAAGTGTCATCGGCATAAAGACAGAGAGAGGTATGGGGGGAACGGGGAATATCATTGACATAACAATTAAAAAGGAGGGGGGCAAGGATAGAACCTTGGGGGACTCCAGCTTTGATGGGTTTTTGGGTGGAAAGAATGTTGGAAATACGGACGTGAAAGGATCTGTTATTGAGGTAGGAGTTAATAATAAGTATGAGGGGGGGGGGATATCCATTTGTATGAGTTTGTAAATAATTCCATTTATCCAGGTTTTATCAAAGGCTTTTTCAATATCAAGCATAAGTGCAGTTACACATTTGTTGTCTTTCATTCCTTCAGCAGCAAATTCTACCAATCGGAGGAGTTGGTGGGTAGTAGAGTGGGCGGGTCTAAAGCCAAATTGTTCAGGAATGATTAAGTTGTTGTTTTCTATGAAGTTTAAAAGTCTATTTTGTATGATACGTTCGCTGAGTTTACTGAGGGAAGAGAAATGGGGCGGTAGGAGATGGGTTCAGAGGGGTTATTACCGTTCTTAAGAATTGGAATAATAATTGCGGTTTTCCAGCTAGCGGGGAAGTGCCTGAGTTTTAACATAGCATTAATGATGAAAACAAGGTAGAAAATAATGTTAAGGGGAAGAAATTTAATTGCTCTATTAGAAATTTTGTTAATACCGGGGGATTTTTTGTTTTTAAGTTTTTGGATATGTTCAAGAATTTCAGAAGGGGTAGAGAGGGGGATATCCTCAGGGTGGGGGGCAGAAAGGAAGTTTTCTACAGACTGGTTGATTTGTATATGGCAGGTATCATCCGGACCGTTAGTTTCAAACTGTTTCTCATAAGACTCCGCAATGGCATTGGCCTTATCAAGATCGGAGAAGGCCATTCCACAATTCGCTCGCAAAGGCGGGAATTGTGCGAATGGTCTTCTGACTCTCTTGATCTCTTTCCATAAAGATTTATCTTCAGGGAAGAGGGATTCAATGTAAGTTTTCCAATTATTTTGATTATATTTATGAATTTCATTTCCAATTTTCCTATTGAGGGTGTTAAGGGAAATTTTAGTTTGAGGGTTTCTAGTGGTTTGCCAGATTCTACGAGTTGCATTACGGGCTTTAATTTTGTTTTTAATATGCTGTGGGAGGGAGTTATAACGCAGGGCAGGGCGGGAGGAAGTGGCATCTGCCAGGGATCTTTGAATTTCCTGAGTTAGGTCAGTTACAGCTGAATCAAGGGCATTAGTGCTATTAATTTTGGGAATGAGGAGGGAGGACTTTAGCAGGTTATTTTTATACTTTTTCCAGTTAATAGAGGAGGGAAGATTCGAAATAGGGAGGAGAGTGTTAAGGTGGACAATCAGAAGGATGGGGCGATGGTCAGAGGAAAGTTTTTCCAGGGTTTCAAGGGTGTAAGGGTAATGGATATTTTTGAGAAGGGCGAAGTCAATTGTAGAAGGAGTGGCGTTAAGAGAAAAGTGGGTGGGCTTTGAAGGGACAGCAATGTGAATTTCATTGGCTGAGACGTAATCCATGATTTGTTTGCCGTATTTGTTGCGTCGCCTGCAGTTCCAGTTCGGATGATGTGCGTTGAAGTCGCCTGCCATTATAGCTCTATGGTTGACTTTGAAGATTTTTGAAAGATCATAATTCAAGTTAATGCTTTGTCCAGGTCTAATATAAATGGAGCCAATGATGATGGGGGGATGATTAGGGAGGTTAAGGTGGATCATTTTATTTTCGATAATTTCAGTGTCCAGGGAGTTAAGTTCATGCTGTGGAAGATTATTTTTAATATAAATCGAAACACCGCCTGAGGCTGAGGGAGGAATATGATTTTGCGTCCGAAGAGCAGTATAGTTTCTGTAGTTGGCAATTTTTAAGGGGGGGGGGCGAGAACCGGGCCTAATTTCTTGTATGAGAATGATGTCTATGGGGTTATTTTGTACAAAATCCCGAAGCTCGGTGATTTTTGTTCTCAATCCATTGGCATTCCAGGACAGGAGGCGAACCGAAGAAAGAATCTGATTACTCCCCATCCTGGGGCGAGGAAGCTGTACAGAAGACCTCATCAATGGCCGATATCACTTCGAGAAGCTTGTCCAGCGGATTGCTGGTTTGTTGGAATTTTACTTGGATAATAGCAAGAAATTTCTTAATTTTATCAAAGTCCAAGTTAAGGTCTGTAGAAAGCCCAGACCACACGACCAACCCATAGGCTAATGGTAGCTTTCTGTGTGGCCGGAAGTTAAGGTCTGTGAAGATCTTTTTCACATCTTGGATGAGCAGAATGAAGTCTGTTAATTGTGAAGAGTTAGTTTGATTATCAGTACAATTTGAGGTAGGAGTGGTAGCAGTTACAGAATTATTGGCAGTAGAAGAAGTAGGAGTAGTAATAAAGGAATGAATAGTGATGTTATTGTTAGGTTGCTTGCTGAGTTCCTGGACAGGGGGTTTGCTCGTAGATGCTTGTGCATTTTCACTGGGAGTATGGGGGGCGTCAAGATTTTGTCCACGGGTGGTGGTGGGGATAGCAACAGCTTCTGCAAAGGATTTGGGGATTTTGGTAGGTTGGTTGGGGCTAACATTAGCAGTTTTGTTGTTGGGATTATGAATAGATTTGGGATGAGTGGGATTATGTATTTTAGTTTGAAGAGCAGGGAAGTCTTGAGGTTTGGGTACAGGTTGTTGAGATTTAGAGGGAGGGGGGGCAGTTTGAGTAGGATTTAGGGGGGGTTGTTTTTATTTTGAGGATTGGAGGGGCAGAGTCTGAAATTGGCAGGATGTGGGTCAAGGCAGTTTGCGCATGTAGCAGGGGTGCTAGGAGATTTGGTGCATTCGCGGCTGAAATGGTTAAGGCTGCATTTGAGACATCTGGGGGGTTGATAGCAACAATCACTAGAATGTCCATACCGCTGACAGCGGAAGCACATTTTGGTACCTCTGGATTCAAAGTTTTTAATTTTGATTGACATATCCAGTAAAGTATGTAAGTCATGAATGGTTTCCCAATTTTTAGCAGGGTTTAGCAGGATATAGTAGAAATATAGGAAGGGGGGCTTTATTTTTCAAGTCTTTAAGCTGAGTTATTCTGTGTACACTGTATCTCGAAGTCGGAGTTCTTCATAAATTTCATTAACAGGTGAGTTTATTGGAAGTCCCTTAATTAAGATTTTGACAGGCCTCTCTGCTTTGATATTAATTGAATGAAATTCCAGTTTTTTCTCTAAGAGAATTTTTTGTACAATCCTAAAATTTTCTAAAGTCTGGGGGCTGATTTTGATATGTCGCCTGCAAGCTGGGCTTTGACAGGGGTAGAGACAAGGGAGTTGAATCCTTGGACTAAGGTTCTCCAGTTTTCCGGGCGGTTTACGTAAAAGGGTTCAGGTTTGTATGAGTTGGTAGTAGGGTTTACAGCATTAGAGTGGTTTAGATTTGAAGAATATCAAGGGTTTGAGAGTTGCCAGGTTGTAAATTAATCTCCTCAGGGGGACCATTTGTATCCATACTTAGCGCTTCAAAAGCGTTCTGAGCAGTAACAGTCTTAAATCCAGTGGTGATTTGAGTCTCTCGACAAACTTTTTTGTGGTGGGGAAAGGTGAATCCTCAGTAATGTTATCTTTATTAGCTTGAGTATTAGAATTTAAGGTTGCATCAGTATTAGAGTTAACATTAGAATTATCAGTAGCAATAGTATTAGAAATAAGATTAGGTTGTAGAACATTATCAGTGGTTACACTGTTCTTAAATAAGTTATTACAGTTATCAGAATTGTCATAAGAATAAGCATTTGAGTCAGTATTAGCAATAGCAGTAGCATTAGCATTACAGTTAGAAATCATATTACATTTAGAATTGACATAAGAATTAGCATTAGAAAACAATTAGAATTAGCATGTATGATACTTTCATGCTGAGAGATGTAAGCTTCAACCTCAGATTTAAAGGGAGTTAGATTAGAGATACAAACATTCTGCTCAAAATAGGATGTCAAAGTTCTGCACATACCTTGGAATGTTTCCGTGGATTTTTCAGATAGTCCGGCAGCGATCTTGTGCCACTCAGCCATCAGGAAACTTCTGGTGTGAGAAAGATTATTCAGGTACTGTAAATATCCATTCGAAGCTGGGTCCGGCAAGGGAAAATTTCCATTTCTGAATCAGGATACGATAATTTCCAGGTCAGGAGGTGTTCCGGGATGATCAGGTTAGTAGAAAATGCGGACGTCATGTCCGTAATAGTAGGAGAAGCTACCAAACTTGGTAGAGAACAAATGTTCTATCGATGGAACAAATTCACGAAAAAGGCGGGAAAATCACAGGAGCAAATGACAACACGTCTACACAAGGAATATTCCGAGAAGGCGAATCAAAGAGGAAGAGAGCGAAAAAACGCGCGATTTTGCCTATATACTGCGAAACATCGCTGCCACAGATTATAAAGAAAATTATCGATGAACGATAAAATAATTAATGACAGACGATTTTAATATTACGGTCAACCAATTAAAATCTCGAAATTTTAAAGAAGAGAAATGGAATTTCAGAGCAGACGAAAATTAAAAAGAAATGAAGTGAAACGATTTGGAATATACGAATTCGGCAACAATTTAAATATGAACGATTCTGAAATATTTAAAAAGCTGAAAATAGAATAAAACTGAAAAATTGCAATGAATTAACGAATTTTTAACCGAGAGCAATAAATTTGGAATCAAATTAAAGTGAATAAAAAGGGCAATAAATGGAATCACAAATTAGCCAATTTAAATAAATTTAAATTGCTAAAACCTAAAAGAACGAACTTTCGCCGTTTTTAACACAAAACCTATGGAATAGAACTTATTTGGAACAGAACAATATCAAATCCTAAACAATTGGAAAATGGATAACTAAAAGAGAATGACTATGTAAATAAGACCCCTGAGCACATTTAAATTAAAAACAAAACTCCTAAAATTATTAAATATCCAAAAGTATAACCCAACAATATGACGTGTTGGATGTTCGGTATTTGTTACAGTACATAAGCGAAAGCATTTTTCTGGAAAACATAGGAATGAGTTTGTATCATGCTTCAGACAATAACATACAAACACATTGACATTGACTTTATAGTATCTTCTGATGTATAGTAAACAACAAACGGATGAAAGGTGACTTGAATGTTCCACCAATCAAAACTTTGAGCAGCATCTTAAATCAAACACGTTTAATTTCCTGCAAAGTCCACCGTAATGATGCAGGAAGTTTAAAAAAAGTGTTTCCTTGCATGTTTTGAGACTCTGAGATTTTGATATAGTATGATGCTGTGGCAAGTTTTGGAGTTGTATCAGGGACTCAACAAAGTCATCTACTGTCTTGATTAATGTGTCCAAACAAGGCCGATTAGTTTGGATCCATTGCTTGAAAATAACATTTTAGAGTCTTGCAAGCATTTCAGTTCTAGTAAATAATTACGCAGTTCATATTCTTGAGGATACTGGGAACAACAATGCAGCATACCTTCTTCATTTTCTACATTGGAAACAAACTTTTGTAGCAGTTCAGTGTAGAGTTCTTTTATAATTATGGCATGCATCATCAGTTTTACATTTTGATAATATGTATATATGTACACGGAATGCATAACTACTGCTATATAACTGCTTCATTGGATTGATATATATAAATGCAAGCTAACTGCTGCATGGAATGAGTCAGTGTCACCTAATAAGATATAAGTTTGGAATTATTTCAAAATATAATTCAAGACGATCACTCTACTGCAGCGATTGTCTATTAGAGATCCAGTTAAATCATTATCTATTTATTTTGGATGAATAGGCACATAGGGATACTCAGTTTTCCCTGCAATAAAGAACATACCAGTATGCCAAAGGGGAAGATCCATAGTTGCATGAAAGTTTGTTTATATTGAGTGGATGGCTCTAACCGCATTAACTATCTCCAGCCCGGAAGCAACAACCTGATGGTCCATCCATCCTCTTTCAGTCAATTCCCCTGCCAGAACATCGTGCTGGTCTCCTAAATCTTGGCAAAAATGAAATCTAACTTCCTGATAATTGGGGCCATCTTCTGATACAATAAAATTGCAGTTTTTCAACAATTCCAGAAATGGCTCTTCCATTATTTTTCTGTACACTCTGCTGATTATTCGAATATATTTGGATTCATCTCTAAACCATGATGTAGATATTACCATACCATGCTTAAAAGCTTAATTTTCTAATCAACTTAACTACAATCAAATTGTGTACAAGATGAGCCAATTGATTGTACCGTGCTGAATATGTATCCAGTTCAAGGGTGAGATAAAAGCTTAAATGCATATATGTCCTCTTTTCTTTCAACTCAGACCTTTCGACATTCCCGAAGGTGTAAGATATGTGTATGGACTACCGGGACAGTGCCACACAATTTAGACCGGAACCCAGTGGAAGTTATATCCACAGGGACCGAACTCTTATTCCCTTACCACCAACCTATCAGAAAGACTTTTTTCAGACCCACATATTTAACTTGCCCGTACTCTGCGTGAACACGAAGTCAATTTGGGACAGAGCCATGAATCAAACTCGGGTCCTCAGAGTGCAATCCCCTTGCTCTAACGACTGGACTGTTCCGCCACCGCATATAAGTCCTCTAATGAGGATTGTTTCATATATATCAATGATGTGATTAACATTACTTTCAAATCACAGTATTTCAGTTCTGTTTAATTCAAGCCAAGTACGCGCATCCTCATGTTCAAGATATTTTCCTGCGATATTGAAATTATAATCCATGACTTAAATTAACAACAACAAAAATTACATCCATAATGAATAGAGAATGCCAGAAGAGCATTAGTATCAGCACTAGGTTGATCTATAATGACTTCTTTGTTTTAACTCATTCACTTTTCTTCATAATGATAAGCCAGTGTACATGTTTTTTAGCACTGATCCTTAATAGTGGGGGTTGTTGTGTATAAATCGCTCAGGTGACATGTTAAAATTAAAATTATTGTTCCATGTGATAATTCAGTACTAGAGGATTAAGAGACGATTTATCACCATTTTTGAATATGGTCACTTATACGCGAGGCGTCTATGCCTGTAAATCAGTGATGGTACACTTGAAGAATAACATTTTGTCCTAGAACATGTAATGTCAGACAAAAATTCTATTTTACGTAAGAAATAAACCTTTCAAAAATTATTGAAAAATATATTTAAGCAAGATCAATCAATACTAGCTAATCATCGGTATCGCTGTCAATGTTAGGACGGGGTTATTACACTCGATATCGGAGCCTCCACACAATTCTGCACAAACCATATTATTTCATATGGAGCTACGAGTGTCAGTTTTGCAACCTTTCTTGCAGTTACACTTTATCAACAATTAGATTTCTTGTGGCGCAGGCGATCTGCTGCGCATTATCGGGAGGAGTATTCTTTCTGATTCAAAAGACCAACCATATTTACTGGGTGAAGGAAGCTCTGAGTGGCTCACAGTTTAATTAATCAGCAATATCTTTATGTACTGAGCTCTTTAGATCATGGATAAGACCCCAACGTAGGGGGCAATTGTTCAACTTCAGCTTACAGTTCGATTCCCGCCGCTGCCCAAACTGCCGCCGTGTTCATGCGGAGTACGATCACGTTAAACATGTGGGTCCGTAAGTCCTTCCGAGAGGTTGGTGGTAGGGGAAGGAGGGTACGGTCCCTGTGGATGCCTCCCTCACTGGGTTCCGGTCTAAATTGGGTGGCACTTCCCGGCCGTCCAAACAGATATCTTACACCTTTCTGGTAGGTCGGACGGTCTGGATCGAAGAAGAACTTCAGCTTACAAATTTGCTTACAATAACCAGTTAATTATGCTAGTGAGTGAGCAGTTACACTTGATCAACAATTAGATTTCTTGTGGCGCATGCGGCTTGCTGCGCATTATCGGGAGGAGTGTTCTTTCTGATTCAAAAGACCAAGAAAGCTCTGAGTGGCTCATAGTTTAATTAATCAACAATATCTTTATGTACTGAGCTCTTTAAATCATGGATAAGACCCCAACGTAGGGGGCAGTTGTTTAACTTCAGCTTACAAATTTGCTAACAATAACCAGTTAATTATGCTAGTGAGTGAGCAGTTACACTTGATCAACAATTAGATTTTTGTGGCGCAGGCGTATTGCTGCGCATTATCGGGAGGAGTGTTCTTTCTGATTTAAAAGACCAACTATATTTACTGGGTGAAGGAAGCTCTGAGTGGCTCATAGTTTAATTAATCAACAATATCTTTATGTACTGAGCTCTTTAAATCATGGATAAGACCCCAACGTAGGGGGCAGTTGTTCAACTTGAGCTTACAAATTTGCTAACAATAACCAGTTAATTATGCTAGTGAGTGAGCAGTTACACTTGATCAACAATTAGGTTTCTTGTGGCGCAGGCGGATTGCTGCGCATTATCGGGAGGAGTGTTCTTTCTGATTCAAAAGACCAACCATATTTACTGGGTGAAAGAAGCTCTGAGTGGCTCATAGTTTAATTAATCAGCAATATCTTTATGTACTGAGCTCTTTAAATCATGGATAAGACCCCAACGTAGGGGGCAGTTGTTCAACTTCAGCTTACAAATTTGCTTACAATAACCAGTTAATTATGCTAGTGAGTGAGCCTTTGACTTTTAAATAAAGCATACAAATCTTTCTAGTTCTGCAACTGCCGCATCAGATGGTTGCTTATCGCTTTCTGCTAATTTTGTCAAAGCGTCAAGTATTTTGTCACTACATTCAGTAAACACATGAAAATTTCTTTCTCTTACCCGCCAATCTTGCCGTAACTTAACATTCGGTGAATGCATGCCAAACAAATATTGCATCAGATCGTTTTTTGTCCAAGGTTATGACAAATTAATCCAATTATCCGCACGTCATTTCCTTTTCCTGTGAGTAGTGCGATGTTTGAAGGCAGTCTTTGGTGAAGCTGTATCATTAGTAGAAGTACATCTGTATCTGCGGTTTGGATAAGAATCTCAACGCATATGAATTGTGCTTGCATAAAGTAACATGATGGTGTTGGCTTCTTATTGACGGTGTGTCTGGAAGGAAAGTGGAATACAGTAGCGCCTCGCTATAACACGCTTGTCGGGAGACATGGCAAAATGCGCGATATATCCGAATGCGCGATATATCGGGCGATATTATAAAAATTATCCTTTATGAACACATTCAATAAAAATTTAGGAGCGAAAGTAAATATTAAAAAATAATCGCATAATAAAGACAGAAAAGTTCCATTTACCTTTTAATTTTATATCCAAATGCGCATACACATTTAATTGATTGTTGTGCACATTTCATTCTCTTCCGAAGAAGGTACATACATACAATTGTCACAACGGGAATTTCGAGGGCATCAGAAGTCATAACGGATTCTCGCCCGACACGGCTGACCGAGAAAGTCTAACTTTCTCAGAGAAATTTCTATTACCCAGGTTCTAAACACACCTCCCGTCAATTGGAAGAATTCCAATTGATGACCTGCGAAAAACCCAACCAAAATCCAAAATAAACAGAAAAACACTTTTACCTTTAAGAACTCACCCAAAGCTGAAAAACATAAGTCTACACAAATAAAAACACAATTTAAATTCTAATCTAATATTTATTAATTATTTAAGAAGTGGAGTTCGCACATCAAATACAATTTCTGAATTAATCAACTCAAAACCCACTGGACCTCTTCCATCAAAAATCATCGGCTCTTTGCCGGAATTTAAATATCAATTCAATAAATCTTTAATACATATTAATTTCACATATCAATCAATTAACTATGGTATGGTCAGAGAGAATACACACTCGAGGAACGCTAAGAATTCGAATTTTCATATTAACTTAATTTAAATTACTTTAGATGCATTAATTCTTAAATTAAGGATGGAAGCTGAAGTTAAACAATATATAATATAATTAATGAAGGCAGCTGAAATCAAAGGCGAAGTGTTCTACGGAGTCGACGCTCAAGTCCAGACGACTGCCAACGGCACGTCTAAATAATCAAGGCTTACCTCACAAAACTTGAAAAGGACTCATGGTAGGAAAAGCGTAGGCATCCACTGGCAGATTCCCTCGGGGCAAACATTGCCCCGCTCCAGCAGGAACGGCAGAACCGCAGTTTCCGGCAAGGTAAGGTGCCGGATCAGGTAATCCAAGGGACGACCAGTATCATAATTGCTCTTGCAGGACCCGGTACACGAATTCGTAATATGAGGTTCCCAATCATCATCCACACGGCGGTCGACGGTCGGCGACGGCAAGGCATCAGCAGATCTCAGCAGTGGCGACGATGGCAGAGGTGGCATCTCTCCCGAGCCCCACAGCGACGGAACTCAACCTGGGGGATGAATTCCGAGCCATTCGTGGGTTCGAAGATGTTACCAGGGAGAGAGCCCAGAATCAAGAATCACTCAGCTTTTAAACACTCCGGGTGGATCCAGGACCCGGCCAATTAAAATTAAGAGGGGCTCACAACTTCTCCTTTCAGCCAATCGAAAATTCCTTCCATTTCAAATACATCCAGGGATCCGCCCCTACAACGGCAAAGTTTAAGGCACGTGCAGCTGCCACGTGAAGTCAAGAAGAGCAAAGACAACTGTCTCCACCCGCAAACAAGTGCGGCCTTGAATAACGGTCGCTGTTCCTCGAGTGTGAATTATTATGGAATAAAAATGGCCACAATTCAATACAGATATCGATACGTTTAAATATGCTAAAATATATACAATGACATGAGGGTTCCAGGACACAGATTAATTAAATAAAAGTTTAAAAAGTACAGAAGTTATGCAATTTACAAAGAAGTGACGAATTCCGTCACGACACAATCTAATGTCAGCTACTTCAATTTTTCTTTCAGAACTTGCTTTCCAGAAAATATCAGTGAGCGAAAATGAATCATCTGCATCTCACTCATATAATTTGAGTTGCATTTTTCAAATGCTATGCTATGCTCAAGCCTAACCACGGCTTCTTTGATAAGGAGAACTCGCTTCTTCATTATCGCTGTCAGCATCTTTTGGGTCCACTTCTTCTCGTACTGAGACATGATCTGCTCATCTGAAAGAGTTTCAGAAGTAGGTTTGTTATTATCAACATTAATCCAGTCTTTCACTTCATCTTAACACACATTTAAACCGAGCGATTTGGATTTCTGAACTAGAAGCTCTATTGAGTCTTCTTCAATATCCTTGAGTTCGACATCATTTAAAACTTTCAGCCAGCATTTGGAAATGGTTTCTGATTTAACAGCGGATCACGCCTTTTGGGAAATGTACATGGCATCTTTTAAGTTCACACTTTTCATTGCCTCAGGCAGTGGTCGTTCTTCAACGAACAATGGGTTTCTCAGTAACTCCCGTCAATGATTTTTTTTAACATGGCGATTATTCCTTGGTCCATTGGTTGAAGAAAACTTGTTGTGTTTAGTTGCAAAAACACAGCTTTGATATTTCCATCTGGTGACATAAGTTCTTCACCGGGATGAGCACTGCATTAGTTAATTAGGAGCACGGTCTTTTCTTCCAAACCCTTATTTCTCAGATAAAGACGAATTGATGGGATGAAATTATCAAAAAACATTTTTTAAATAAGGTTTGTGTCATCTAAGCGTTTCTTGAACTTTCGTATACCCCTGGCAGATTCTCCCTATTCATATTCTTCAAAACTCTGGGGTTTTTGCTGTTTCCCACAAGGAAAATCTTCAACTTATGGTTCCCTGCTTTATTTGCTGCTAAAAGAAGTGTTACTCTGTCCTTGTGCTTTTTGTATCCGGAATTAGTCGTGCTTTTCTTAAAATCCTGTGTTCTGTTTGACAATAACTTCCAGTATAATGCAGTTTCATCAGGATTGTATATCAGAAAAAAATCAGAAAAAAAAAAAAAATTGGGAGACATTGCAGAAGCGCGATATATCCGAATGCGCGATATAACGAGGGGCTAGTGTATCAGTGTTTCTTCTTGTAGTTGTGCCTGTTGTTACTAAGAGTTTCTTAAGGTGGTTAGCTTCCAAAGCTACCTGTAATGTTTTGTTAGCTAGGTATAGAGTGAGGTCCGCCTTGGTTTGAATGTGGGAAAGAAAATTTTGATACAGGGGTCCTAAAAGCGTTTACAGGTTGTTAAAAATAGTAAGGCGACAAGATGGTACCAGACATTAGACAAGAAGGCGCCAAGTTTTATTATATGACGCGGACAATAATCTATAATCACTGTAAATAAATGATGATATCACGGCATATGAGGTTCGCAGACTCAGTCAACTCCGCTGGCTTATATAAGAGACTAGCAGCGATTACCCGGCGTTTCTCGGGATTTACGACGCAAAACTCTGATGAAAATTTCACCGGAACACATAGGGCCGTGAATCTTATACATTGTTTTTCTACTGTGAAAGAAGTAAATTCATTGCATTATGTAAGAAAAAAAAATCATTGCATTATATAAGTCATAGTTGCTTCCGGCACGCCCTTCGCAGCTAGGCCCTCCGGGCAGCGTCTCGGAATGTGATTATTAGGTGTCCACAATTGATGTACAGTCAATATGTACAGTTTGAAAGGAAAACTAAAATGACTCTTAAATGCTAAGCAACAATGCAAATATTAACAAATTAAATGCCATTATCCTAATTTGTTAGGTTTTACCGCAATGCTTGTTTGTAAACCACATTTTTTTATTTTCCTCCCGGAGCTAAAACATACAAATTTTGTGAAGTTCCTACTCTTGAGCATGCCACATACAATTGGCCATGAGAGAAGCAAGGAGTTTCTAAATTTATGCCTGCAAACTTAAGGGTTTGTCCTTGAGCTTTGTTGATGGTCATGGCCAGTGGCGGCTCGTGAGCGACATGTAGAGGGAGGCGCTCATCTATGTATTTTTGCCTATATATGTATTAGTAATATATGTATATATATATATATATATATATACATATACGTATTTTGGGCATAGTAACGTGTGTATTAAAAATATAAACGACGGATGTATGAAGTAAAATAACGTATCCCCCACCTTCTCGGTTGTTCATAAAAATCCTGGCCACATGGAATGTATCCTTCCTAATGGAAAAACATTACATAGTCCTACTTTACATTAAAGTAAAATTGTAAAGGCTAGTTAAACTAAAAGTTATGCCCAGGAAGTTGACTACAAAAATATGCATATTCTGTTGATACGTACTGATGGTTCAGAGACTATAGCCACTCGTAAAATCAAAATCGGTGGATTAGGAGGCGAGATGGAACATTGGGGGGGGGGGGGGGGGTAAGGGTGTGTGTGACCAAAGTAAGAGTTACGCTCAGGGATTTGCGACGTTAAAGTTGCATATCCAGGTGACATGTACAAATGGTGGATATACTATAGCCACATGCCGAACCAAAATCGCTCAATTTGGAGCAGATATGTAAAATTGTGAGGACTAGTTAAACTAAAAGCTATATCCAGGGGTTGACATAAAAATATATGTATCCAAATGAAATGTACAAATGTTGCTCAGACTATATAGTCACCAGCAGAGTCAAAGTCACTCAATTAGGAACTGAGATGTAAAATTGTGGAGCTAGTTAAACTAAAAATTACGCCCAGGGAGTTAGCACAAAAAACGCATGTATATTATATATTCATCAAATATGTGTATCAAACTGAGACGTACGGATGGTGCAGATACAACCATCAGTATAAGCAAAATCGTTCAATTAGGAAGTGAGATAGGAAATTTGGGGAGGGGGCTAATTGGAGTAAAAGGTATCCTCAGAGAGCTGTCACAACAAAGATGCATAACCAGATGACATGTACAAATGGTGCAGAAACTATAGCCATTAGCAAAACTAAATTCGCTCAATTAGGAAAAATGCTCGCTAAAATTGTATAATTATGGGACTAGTTAAACTAAAAGTTACGCTCAGGGGGCTGACACAAAATATGTAAATTCAGATGACACGTACAGAGGGTGCAGAGACTATAACCATCGTTAAAATCAAAATCGTTAAATTAGAAGCCGAGATAAGAAATTTGGGGGGCTACTTCAAGCAAAATTTACGCCCAGGGGGTATCTGAGCAATATAGTTGCCAGCTCGGGGTCAAAACTTCGAGGGAAACGACACGATGAAAATTTAATATTAAATTTTTTTACTAAATATTTAAAATTTCTTTAATTTTTAGGTAATTTTTAAATGTTAAATAGCTGAAAAAATAAGACAGCTGGGTAGATCAAGTAACCCCTCAAACTAAATATCCGAAACAACATATTTCTCAAGCGTTACTAAAAATAGCCTATCGATTACGGGTATGCTAAAAATAGGAAACTCCAGACGTTTAAAGAATTAATTTGGAGTCAAACATATTGAAATTCGTCACCAGCAGATCAACTAGAGCACAGAACTGCACCAAATCAGAAATAATCCCCTTCCCATAGGACAGAACCACACTACATCAGAAATGACGAAATGCGAAACAACTTCAATAAGTAAGACAGCTGGGTGGGTCAAGTGATCCCTCAAAGTGAATGTCCTAAACAATATATTTTATTCACGATAGCCAGAAACCCCTAAAATATCATGACACCCCCCCTTCCCATCACCACACACCACACGTACACTTAATCCACTCATTTGTTCAAATGTTTATTTAAACTTCCAAATTTATAACAAAGACGTGAATCAGAACAAACACATTTTTAAATGTAGAAAATTGAAGGCAAATTAACGAAACTGGGCCAATTTGAGAGGTCCCTCTTCATGTTTTTCTACTCTTCTGTTTCTTTTTGGATGAAGGCGCTCTAAGACCCGCGACACAATCTACTAGTAAATCTGCAATGTCTGGGTTTTTTTCACGCCAAATTTCTAATATTGTTCCTATACCATTCTTTCACTCTCGAGATGCCGATATTAGGGACGCGGCTTTATCAAATATCCCTGAATTTTCCCCTTATGTGCTGAAAATTCTACGCATTACAGCTTCCGCGAGTCTCCTTTTTTGAAGAAAGCTGTAGTGCTGCCATCTAGTGACATATTTCATAACTTATTTTTAATAATTCTCGGTTTAATTGAACAAAAATTCAGATTTTTTCAATAGAAATTGTAATAAATCTGTATAACTAAAAAAATAATTTGAGATGCTTACTCAATGGTGTCGCGCGTACCCGCGACGCCCTTTAATGGCCGCGACTGGTCATGGCAAATGCCAGTCTAACTAAGAACTGGACTCGTTTGAAGCTGAATGGTAGTTCGGTTGGTATCAACGGTATAAGAGGTATGAATACGTCCTTTTCTTTTTGCCTTTCCCGTTAATACCGTGGCTTCGATGACATTTGGTAAAATATGTTTGACACAGAGCCGTGTTTCATTGCATAGTTTTGGTGGGTCCAGATTCCGCAGAAGCATTATTGGTGATCCTTTCTTTAACTTCAAGATATGAGAAGGCATTCTAGGTGGCTCAAGGTAGTTCAGGAATTCCAGCGGGCAATTAACGGCATCATCGGTGTCCACTGCACAGTCAAATGACTTGTATGTGGTGGCGGTGCTTAGTAATTGATTCTGTATCTGTTCGTTAATTTTATTCACGCTGTCATTTTTGGGTGCCAGGATGACTCTCGCATAGCCAATCATGGTTTTTGAAGTTTTGGGCTATGTTAGGGTATATTTTCTGAATCAACTGTTCTATGGACGACAATAAGACACAGATTTTCAGTGAATGTGATTTCGCCTGTCTGTGGATCAATGGGGAAAGTGCCACTGCCGATCTGAAGCAGTTTCGCTGCGAATTGCTGTGCATCTCTTTCTCGATGAATGCGAACTCGCATATTTGTTGACAATTGGAGATTCTGCACTTTTCCCCACAGAGCTGAAGCTTTGAGGCAGGCGTTAAGCTCATCAGCAGGTATTGACTGTGGAATTATGGCCAGCGTTTGGCGAAAGTCACCAGCTAGGACCACTAATGTTCCTCCCATCAGTTCACTAGTAGGTCTTGTAGTGTACGGTTAAGAGCTTCTAATGATTTTTTGTGTGCCATCGTGCACTCGTCCCATACTATAAATTTTCACAGTTTTAGCACTTGAGTTTGACCAGAGCTCTTGCTTATATTGCAGACAGGGTGCTCATTTGTAGCAATATTGAGAGGTAACTTCAGGGCTGAATGGGCTGTTTGTCCTCCAACCATTAGGGTGGCCGCTATGCCAGATGATGCAATGGACAATTCCGATCTATATTCCGATTTTTATTCTTTTATTCGATTCGAAATGTTTGAAAACGGACAAAAGTACAAAATTTTTTATTCTCCGAGCTGTATTTCATGTTTTATTAGCAGTCAAAGTTTACTTTCTGACTGTGGCGGGAAAACGGTCTATTTTGGCGCGCATGGAATGTGACGTCACAAGGTTCGTCCACGGCTCCCGTCTTTGAGAATTGGTGCATAAGTTTGGTTATATTCGGAAAATTCCGATAATTATAATTGTTTCTTCCGTCCCAAACTTCCGAATGGTTATAAATAAGTATTGTATCGCTCCAATGTGCCTGACTACTAGTTTTATATCATCAGATAAAATATTTATATCTGTGCCAAAAAATGTTTTTCGTGAAAAATTATGTGAAGCGCAAGAAGCCAGATTGTAAACAAAACTCACTACTGTCATTAAAGAGTGTTCGTTACGTTTGTTATGATAATAAATCAGTGACTGTATAATCCAATTTTCAAAGCCATTTTATGAGAAGTTATTTGTTTATGATTTAATAAACTTTGAAAATCCACTACTGGTGTACACTACTGGTTCGGCACTCTATTTTTAGTTTGCTATTACGAATGAATTTAAGACCAGATTCAAACTGGATTATTGACTTTGTACCCAGTTTAGTGTTGTTGTTGTTGAGACCCAGACCGTCCAACCTACCAGAAAGGTGTAAGGTAACTGTTTGGACGGCCAGGAAGAGCCACCCAATTTATATCGGAACCCAGAGGGATCCACAGGGACCGTACCCTCCTTCCCCTACCACCAACCTTTCGGAAGGACTTACAGACACATGTTTAGCGTGATCGTACTCCGTGTGAACACGGCGGCAGTTTTGGCAGCGGAGGGAATCGAACCCGGGCCTACCAAGTGCAATTCCCGCGCGCTAACCACCTAACCACTGGGCTACCGCGTCCCACTCGGTTTAGTGTGTGATGTTCACAGTTAGTTTAGTGAATATAAAAAATTCCATGCATAAAATTTTTTATATCTGTATATAAAAAACTACGGAGTACATTTAAAAAAAAAAAAAAAAAAAAAAAAAAAAACACAGCGGTGGGTCGTCCAGTCGAGTCTGATGGAGCCAAAATGGTTTTGCGTAAATAATATTTTGTAAAATAAAGATTCAATTTGTTCGGTTTTTTTCACTCATTTGTTTCGTTTACAGGTAATGTTTTTGTATTTTGATTGCTAACAATTCTCCAATTGTTATTTAAAAAAGAAAAGCTCTTCTCTCCGTTTATCTGTAATACTTGGTGAGATCAATATGGTGAACTTGACGACTAATTTTGGGAAATATCGCTAACTCGGCAATATGTAGCCCTAGATTGACTAAAACATCGCCAAAATTGCAAAAATGACACAAAATTAACAAAAATGACGTTAATGAATTAATTATATTGCTTACTGCGGATGCTGCTATCAATATTGATAATTGTCAGTTTAAAGTTAGCAAAATATATAAGTTAATTAAGTACTTCGAAATAGATTTACATGTTGGCAGTTGAAAAGCATCAAATGTACATCAATTCAATATTAAAAACATTATCCCATGAATCTTATCATTTTTTTTGCCGTGAAATGTGTAAATTCATTCTGCCATGAATCTTCATTTTTTCACCATGAAATGTGTGAATACATTGTGCCATGAACCTTATGCATCATTTTTTCACTGCGAAATGTGTAAATTCATTGTATTATATAGGAAAACTATGTGCTACTCACATCAGATTTTTTGAAATAGCGAAGCTGAACTGCGAGTATATTTAGTTTGATAACTCTATACTCTTCTTCTCAATAGAGAAATCCCGGACTTTAGAGTTGTTTTCCATTCTCTTCTTTGGTAGCAACAGTTCCAGTTCCAGTTAAGATATTCTTGGCTTGCGGGGTACCTTGTAGAAACTCGATATTATCAATTGCAAACTGCATGAACCTATTGTAAACTACATCAGGAAGTGTACATCAGGAGGTGTATTGTAAACGACATCAAGAGATGTACAGAACCTCCCCCTTTTCCTAACATTTTTGCATAGCCTGCGTTATATTGTTCTTGATGTTCCAAACTCTTTTATAAGGAATAAAAACTTTAGTAAGAAAAATAGTCCACAAGAGTACAGTTGTTTGCAAACTGGTAAACTGAGAGCCCAATAGAAATTTGCGAATGATATGCAAACGAATGTCCGGGTTTTGCTGCAATATGGTTTGCTGAAAGATCTAAACACATCTCTCACTTAAAATAAAATAATCAAAATCGGATGGCAAATAGCTGAGATATAGTTGTTTTAAAAAACAGCTTGGTCGGCATTTTGAAATAGCCATTATACTGATCAGTCACCGATCTACCGATTTCCATCATAGCATTTCACATTCTTCAGCAAGTAACTGAAAAGATGAGACCACTCGGTTTTTTCTTTAACATCAAGTTGCACACAGGATTGAAAAATTATCTATTAAGAAACCTGACTATAGGGAAGTTTGAACACTACCTTGGCGGTGTAAATTTCTTCCAATGGTGTTCGGCTCGGCCTTCGGTTTTGATCTAGCTTGTCTCTACTCTTGTAAATGGCTCTTGTAAAGATGTGCTTATCTCTGCTCTTGTAAATATTCCACCTTCACCAATCTGATGACATGACTTACTCACCAATCTGATGTACATGACTTATAATGCTGCTTTTGCCTTTCCGTGGAACTAGTTGATATTTAAAACCAAGAAAAGTTAATTATAAAATGAGATTCTATGTAGCATATAACATCAGGATTGCTCCAAATTAATTTGAAAAATATACCGATTAAGATACAGATACTGTGTTAATAAGTAACTGAATTACTATTATATATACTCGCTAAAATATGAACTGAACGTTGCAGTTGTAAGTTACTGTAATTTTTCAAATGCATGTATATGTTATATCGTCGTGCTATTTTGACTGTGTGAACCTTTATAAACCTTTATTATAATTTAACATTTAATAGGTTTATATTTCGACATTTTATTAAATAGCATATTTGACGCACATAGACCATAGTATAGAGATTATTGACATTTAACAAGCTTTTGATGATTCACAACTCAAAGGAATTTGGAACTTGGTACCTTAATATATAAAAAGTTTCATCTCTGTTAAATTCCTCTCGCCAATTAATATTTTAAATGAAAACAAAAAGAAATCTTTATTTTTCGTTTGTTAGCTTCAGGTGTTTACATTCATTAACAAACTGATTCGTTAACAAACTGATTATTAATGCACACCAAATACATTTATGTATACATTTAACAATGAATTAAGACTTTAAAAATAAATTTATAATAATAAATTTATAGGTAAAATTCAGAAGTTAAAAGCTAACGATTTGTGAATTTATGAAAAAATATTGTATACTTGTGATAATTAGTGGTTATATCGTCGTGCTATTTTGACTGTGTGAACCTTTATAAACCTTTATTATAATTTAACATTTAATAGGTTTATATTTCGACATTTTATTAAATAGCATATTTGACGCACATAGACCATAGTATAGAGATTATTGACATTTAACAAGCTTTTGATGATTCACAACTCAAAGGAATTTGGAACTTGGTACCTTAATATATAAAAAGTTTCATCTCTGTTAAATTCCTCTCGCCAATTAATATTTTAAATGAAAACAAAAAGAAATCTTTATTTTTCATTTGTTAGCTTCAGGTGTTTACATTCATTAACAAACTGATTCGTTAACAAACTGATTATTAATGCACACCAAATACATTTATGTATACATTTAACAATGAATTAAGACTTTAAAAATAAATTTATAATAATAAATTTATAGGTAAAATTCAGAAGTTAAAAGCTAACGATTTGTGAATTTATGAAAAAATATTGTATACTTGTGATAATTAGTGGGAATTGTAAATTAACTAAGTAATTTTGTTCACTTTGAGAACAGCTAAAGTTACTACTTTTGTGAAAAATAACGACTACAGATCTTCGTTGCACAAAACATAAACATTACATGTAACGGCGTTATGTTTACTGAAATACTATCCAAACCTACATTACCCAAATGTGAAAGAATATTTTTCAATTATAGATAGTAAAAAAACAATTACATTAAGTACTAATCCGAGTAGGTCAATAAAAATGCGCATAATTACATCCTTAATTTAGAGCAAAATCAGAAATAAAATTGAAGTACGGGTATAACTCAATTTGTATATTTCTAATTATACGAGCCTAATTCTCATTTAATTCGTTATAAAATTCAGCTCCGTTTTATTTCTAGGAATAGTTTATTTTCCCAATACTTGAAACACACATTTTCTTTTGATGTTTTCGAAAATGAACTAAATACCCAAGGGACAGCGACACTTCTTATTGCATTTCATATGTCATTTGAAAAGGTAATTTCTGTATGATTAAAATCAGGAAAAAAAATCTGATGTGATTAACGTATAACAGACTTATTACAGAATAATTCATCATTTTTATGTTCATTGAAACGAGTTATTTTCGTTCTGGACAAAATATGTATGGAATGAATATACATATAAGTATACTTTAGTTACAGTTTTTTATGCGATTTATTAAATTATTTTCTCATTTAGAGAATGGATATGTTTAAAGCATATATTGGTGATAATAGTAGAGAAGATAGTAATATGAGATGTGATAGAAATATGAGACACCAGATTTCTGTTGCCAACACTGTAATTCCATCAATTAACTATAAAAAAAAAATTATACCCTACGGTGAAGAATGAAAACTACTGATTTCGGAAAGTCTGAGTGTTTGAAAGTTGCTTTGTGGTGTCAAAAGTGTTCAAAAGAAATTTTAGATAGATATTTTAAAATTTAGAAGTGTCCCAAGTGGTTAGAAGAGGAACTATTGCTTTTTTGTTTTTCTATCTATCATAAAAAGTATGAAGTTACATTTATATTATATATCTGATGCTGAATGTTTTAGAAGAAAATGTATATAAGTTCGGAATATATGATACAAACTCAAATCGGTACTGCTTATTTTCTAAATATGTTCGCAGTTAAGTATACAATGACTAATTGGCGTAATATATCCGAATTTTTATTTTCCTTTCAAAAGAGCTTAAAATTTCTTATTTAATTCTACATGTTTTTATAATTATAAGTTATTAAATGGCTGCAAAAGAGAAAAAAATAATATCTTACTTTTCAAGATAGTATGTGTTCTGTTTTGGGTAACTTAACCGACCTAAGGAAGACACAGCTGCCTACAAAATGTGATGTTTTCAAATACTTTTTGTTTAAAAGATATAAAACGCGAAAGTATTGTAAAAAAGAACCATCTTTGTTAGAAATTGCTAAAAAAGTAATTACAAAGTTTGAAAAATTATGTAATGAAGCATCTATTCTTTAATTTTCAAAACCTATAATCCTTAAATGATCAAAAATTTGTGAGGAACGTGTTTATTGGTAATTTGGATAAGAAACTGTAGAATTGCTGTAGAGAGAAACAATCAATGTCTTTGGTGTCATTACTAAATAATCAATATTTAGTAAAAGAACGTTCTTCATAAATTTACTTTAAAATATATGTTAAAATAAAATTTATGTTTAAATAAAACATTTTTTGTATGAAAACGTACGTCCTTTTTATTTCTTAAATAATATACATTATACATACCTACGTTGAGGCACCTCAAAATAAAATGATATCCGGCTATGATTAGATATGCAATTAGGATAGCAAAACACAACTTTTCATAGCCCAGGACATATTGTACCTACAAATTTTTTTGTGCATATACTTTCACTCCGTCCTGTACTATACACCTCATTGCTGACAAAATTATGATATAATTGGCGGACATATCTTTTATAGGTTTATTGTAGTATAATGTATTTAATTAATGCATTTAAAGTGTGCAGTTAATTTCGTAGGTTTATTGTACTATTACGCAGAAAGGGAATAAGAGAAGTTATATTTTATTAATGACAGTTTTATAACATAATAGCAAAAGGGTTACGTACTTCAATGTGACTTACCGTAAATTAACGAGTTGGTCGTAATATGAGGCACTTGGAGTTTATAGAAATTCTTCGTGAACTACTGCAGAATTAAGTAAGAAAATGGATGTTAAATGGTTTCGAAGGTAAAAATTATCTTCTTCAGGACGAGTAAGAAACGTGACCTCAGTCACCAAGTAAGTTATTTAATATATGGGCTCATAGTGATTGCTTAGGCTCCTAAAAATATTACCTACGTATGTGATTACTGTAGATTTAAATGGGCTATTATTACCATTTTATGCTACTAAACTTATAATCTTAGCACGCAATAGGCTTGTTTGTTCTTGATATTACGATACTTTAATCATATTATTACCACATTTTTCACATTTCGGATGTTGTCTTAATTTAAAAGAAAATAGAATAATAATTTTATTATGGTCTTTATCATATATGTTTACTAGTGAGACCCGCGGGCATTCTGCCCTATAAGGAATAAGCAAAAAGCACACAAGAAAATTTTCTACTTTTATTGGAAGAAGTTTGAAGTACACTCACACACACACACACATGACCAAAAGTTAAGCAACAAAGTAAAAAAAGCGGATAAAAAAAAAGTATTTATTCAAATTCATTGAAACTTTTACAAATCATGCAGTATAACAAAAGACACTAGCGTGGGGAAAATGCAAACGAAATTATCAATAAATAATTAAATAATGGACAAAAACAAAAACATAGGATTTTGGGCGGCAAAAACAGTTCATTGGTGAAGGTCTGTCAATATGGAATATGATGACCTCTGCTGAAAAGACATGTCAATAATAAGATTATCTATGGCGGCTTGGGTATCTGTGCGCATTCAAGGAGCAGACACTTTCTCGTAAAGTTTGGGGAAGGGTCATGAAGCGAATTTAAACATCTACCAAGCATCTACCATTCCATACATGCTCGATGGGATTCAAGTCTCGAGGGTCATTCCTCGACGGTCATTCCATGATCTCGAGGGTCATTCCATACGAAGCAGTGTTTTCGATTCTAAGTACTGGCTGACAAGGCGAACTTCTTGAAGTAGCGCGTTATCGTCCATAAAAATGGTATCAGGATCCATGGACTGAAGAAATGGGCGAATATATTGAGCAAGGATGTCATCTCTACACCGCACTGCTGTCGCAGTATCGCGAGTGGAGATGTGGAGATCAGTGCGGACATCGACAGCAGTCTCTGGCCGAACCATCAAACCACCGCCTTTGTATGCGTGCAGTTCGCGGATGTTACAGGCTTGATAGCGAGTTCCAGACGTCCTCCAGACCAATAACCGTCGGGAACCAATCTGTACACCAAACCATGACTCATCTATGGAGAGAACAGAACTCCATTATTGTGGATTCCAGTTGAGGTGATCTTGGGCGCAGTTTAAGCAAGCCCCTCAGTGCGAGAGCGTCAGTGAACGCAAATCACTGGTCGTCTTGCATACAACGGACTTGCATATAGGCGTCTGTGAACAAACAGTTTGCCGAGATACCGCTCTTCCTGCAAGGTCGGAAGCAAGCTGATGTGCAGTGATTGTTCTGTGGCGTCGTGCTTACAGACACAGAAAACGGTCATCCTAAGCGGTTATGGCCCTTGAACGTCCACTTACTGGTCTTCGTGACACAGTTTCTTCACTTTGATACCGATTTCACAGGCAACAAATGACGGAACGATTGACATTTAGGGATCCGGCTACCGACTATCCCTGGCTCCCTTCTTTCTGAACGCCCTATTACCTTCCATTTCCGGCGTCACTCAGATGATGTGGTCTACTCATTTTTAAAAATTTGGCTATTTCGATATTCCTTCTGGAATTTATAACGTTGAGATACAGGCTCTGCACAAAAATAGGTCGTTTTTATACCTAATACGTATTCTTGTTAAAAAATGCTGGTATGCATGTTTTTGCTGTCTAGTTTCCGCTAGCGTGCGCCTGTCATGTATGCAAATGTTGTGGCTACACGTTATTTTTGCCGAGTATGCTAATTTTCCGTTTGTTGCTTAACTTTTGAAAATGAATGTTTTTTTTTAATGTTAAACCAAATCTTAACTGTATCTTGCGCTCCGTACCAGGCTATAATATTGGGGTATTTCGCGACGTATAACTCGATGCCACAACCAGTTAAATTGCGTACGTAACAAGTGTCACCTATCGGTAAAGGGTAAAATAGAGCTGTCAAATGTATGCAATGACAGTTGTCAACGTAAGCAGTGCTAGAATTTTCTTGTTATAAAATGGCTATGTATTTCGTTTTAATGTCAACGTACTTGTGTTGTCGGCTGTAAATATATTTCCGTAATATAATTTAATAATATATTTTAGAATAAATAACTTAAATGTTCGGCCAAGTAACCACTTACAAGGTGGTAAGTTGTCTTCTCTGATGATAACCAATGCGCCCTTTTGTACATTGTTCTTTTTAAAGAACCACTTCGTTCTTTGCTGTAAAGTATTTAAATAATCTCTCTGCCAGTGTTTCCAAATCACATGTACGAACTTTGTTGTTCTTTGCCAGCGAGATAAATTATTGTTAGCTATCTCCGAAAGATTGGGTTCTACAGTCGCGATTATGTGTCGACCAATTAAAAAATGTCCTGGTGTCAAAACCTCATGATCATTAACATCATTAGACAAGGGAGTTAACGGCCTTGAATTCAGAATTCCTTCGATTTGGGAAGTTATTGTGGTAAATTCTTCATGCGTGAGTTTACAAATTCCTATCGTACGTTTCAAATGGTGTTTGAAGGATTTTACTCCTGCTTACCACAATCCACCGAAATTTGGAGAACTAGGAGGGATAAATTTCCAACTTATTCCTTCATTGGAAAGATAATTAGCAATGTCTTGACTGAGATAGCTAGTAATCGAATGTAGTCTTTTTAACTCTGCGTTCGCTCCAACAAAGTTGGTTCCATTGTCACTAAAAATTACCGAACTCTTGACACGTCTTGCCAAGAATCGTTTCAAACTTGCAATAAATGCCGATGAAGTTACATCTGACACAACTTCCAAATGAATGGTTTTTGTCACAAAACAGATGAATATGGCAACATAAATTTTTGATAAAGTCCCTTTTCTCTGATTTTTATATTTTATATAAAATGGACTGCAAAAGTCGACCCCACTCAAATCAAAAGGGACTCCAGGATTTACCCTTTCAGCCGGTAGAGATCCTATTATCTGTCTTGCACTCACTGGTTTGTTGCGAAAGCAAACAATGCAGTTATTTATATACAACCTTTCTTGCCGTATTTCTTTCATTTAATGGCCAAAACTTCTGTCGAACACAGGAGTGTTTGGGCACCGACGTGCAAATTTGTTAAATAATAATATTGCATAATCAAATAAGTTAACCGATGGTTACGAGGAAGTAAAATAGGGAACTTTTTATCTATGCATAATTTTACCTTTTAAAGACGGCCATCTACTCTTAATACGCCTATGGAGTCTAGAAAGGGATTTAAATTCCTTATTTGACTGCTTTTCAATGATTCTTTAACTTTTAACTCCTTTATTTCTCTAGAAAATTCTGATACCTGAACAGCCTTTACTAACTGGTTTTGCGTTTCTTTCAACTCCTCAGTAGTCAGATGGCCTGTGCGTCTTATCTTGTTTTTAAGATTGAATATAAACCTGAAAATATAACTTAAACTTTTAATTAATTTCATATAACTATTACTCAAATCAAGGAAATTATTCCAGAATAAATTGTTTGTTGTGGAACTCAAAGTGATATCCGAAAGTTTTTTGAATTCATCGAAGTACTGTGAGTCTGTGGAGAATTCCAATTGTTTCTTCATCTAGTGCGGTAGTTTCCGGTTCCTGAAGAAACATTGGGCGATCCCACCACAGTTTCAAGGTTGAAAGTTCTTGAGGGTAACTTCCACGGGAGATAATGTCCGCCGGATTCAAACTGGATGGCACATGCCGCAAAACTGTAAATAAGTCTTCTCGCAGGTCCGAATGATTCGGGGACCTGAATCCGACTGGTTGCATAAAACCATGTTGCAAAGATTTTTCGTGGCTCTTCTTTCTGTCTGGTCGTCGACACTCACAGGTCGGTCTGGACCATTTTCAATGTTGCTCACCTAGGAGTGCGGCGGGAGTCGGCCCCAAGTCGATTCCTGGCCTCTGTGGGCATGGGAAGGAGAGCCGAAGACGTCAGCTTCACCGACGGACATCGAGGAACATCGACCGCTGATGATGGAGAACGAGGGACCTGAATGAAGCAGTGCCCTGGTTCGGGCCTAAGCGTTTTAAATGCCTCTAGGTGAGCCGGCTTTTCTTCGAACGAGAATGTCTCGAGGGCAATTACGGTGGATGTATGATCCAACGCTCTTCTCTACAACGACGTGTTCTGAGGTAAGGTGACCTCTCGCTGCAACTACTATATCTATTTTCCTGCAGTTACGGAAGTGTAACTAAGTTCTATATCTGCGTAAAGTAATCTCTGACTTCCGTCTAATTATTATATCTGCAGATAATATTAATTCAAGTAACGTTAATATCCTGTTCTAAATTTACTAAGTATATCGTATCTCTGAGTGCGGGGTTTTCTCCTGTGTTTTAAGACCATACCTTAATTGTCTGTTTATTATATTCTCATGTGTTGCCACTTCCATTTATGCTGTTGAAAGCTTATTATTATCATTGGTTAATTTCGTGGCAGCAGTTAAATTGGTTCGATCCTGAGTCCAGTGTACTGTTCAGTGTTACAGATATCAAATGTTGAGCTGAAAGCTATTCAGCTTATCTGCCTTCTTAATTTTTCTGCCTTCTTAATTACGTTGCTAAATAAAAGAGATTATGTTTATATCCAAACACTCGTGTGGTTATTTAACATCTTGTCTCTTGAGATTGTGCATATATTGGGTTGGAGGGAAAGTTCTGTCGTATTTTAAAGAAAATATTTGAATTCATTTATAAAAATATGTGTTTAATATTAATCAATTATATATGCTCCGTTATTTGTTACAACCTGTTGCCATCTTTCAGATAACCTGTGAATTCCTGTTTTGTAGAAGTTCTCATCCTTGGAGTTAAAATAGTCAGCAACTGCCTTAGAAACACTTTCAAAAGACGTGAATTTTTTTCCCGTTAGATAATTTTGCAGAGATCTGAACAGGTAATAATCATATGGTGCAATGTCAGGTGAATACGGTGGGTGACTAAGGACTTCCCATCCTAACGCATTCAGTTTTTGTTGTGTCACCATTGCAGTATGCGGGCGAGCATTATCGTGGTGGAACACTATTCCTTTTCTGGCCTTTTTTCTTTGATAGCTGCATTCAATTTATCCAGCTTATTGCAGTACAGATCCGCGTTGATGGTTTTCCCCTGTTTCAGCAACTCGTAGTACACTGGACCTTTCCTGTCCCACCACAAACAAAGCAGTACTTTTCGTTGATGGATACTTGGTTTTGGAACTGTTGCTGATGATGTTCCTGGTTTGCAGTAAGATTTTTTTCTCTTAATATTCTCGTAAAGAATCCACTTTTCATCTCCCCTGTCCCTCTGCCTGTCCAAAAACGACTCCACATTGTGTCTAATCAGATGTGATGAACACATTCTTACACGATCAGACAAATTCTTTTCCGTTAATTCATGTGGAACCCAAAAACTTTGCTTTAACACAAACCCAAGAGATTTAATGTGATCTCCAACAGTTGTATGATGAATGCCAAACTCTTCAGCAATTTCTCGACTTGTTACAGATGTTCTTTTTATTTACAAGAAAAATCACCTGCCTATTTAAAATACGACATAACTTTCCCTCCAACCCATATATTTGCGCCTTACCAGGTAAGGGTTTGGTTTGTTTCAAAGTGTACTTTATTTGTGCAGCAGGTCATTCAGGATATTCCTGGACGAGAGTCTTTCTGAATGATCCTGGGTTGTGCCAACGAACTTCACGGCTTAACACATTCGCGACTTAGTATATTTGCATCTACCACTTAATTTCGTATTGCATATTATATGCTTTGTGCTTGGCGTCCTATTTTTCCTGCGTGACAGAAGGAAGGGACGGGAAAGATTTAAAGAGGTGTTTCCAGATGGTTTATTCGATATTATCGGGCCGGCCTTACCGTTTTTTAAGTTATTAAAGACTGAGAATAATCCTTCATCCTAATGAGAATCACCCTCCCTCCCTGTGATCCCCAACCCACAGGGATGAAGAGAGAAGGGAAACCAATGAAATCAGTGTCATCTTTGAAATGATGATCCAACGGACGATTGATTTTATCTTCATGATTTAGGTTAGGGTTACTGGGAAATGTAAGTCTAGTTTGTTAATTTTTCAGAGCTTTTGGAAAGCGAATTTAAAATGGGAGCCAAATTTAGCACTGTAAAATTTTTTCCAGGATTCTACTTTGGCCGTACTGATTAAAAGCTTATATTTAGCTTTATTGGATTTATATTTCATTTTGGCTGCAGTGAAGGAGTCGAGCTTCTCTCAAGGGATTTGATTCTTTTGTACAGGGCGGTGGCGTTGTTTCTGAATTTCGAAAGATCTTTATTCTACCAGGAGACTTCTTTAACTTTGTTAGTTCTTTTCTTGCGGATATGGGAAAGAGCAAAATTTTGAATGAGATTTATAAAAATTTGAAAGAAGGAATCCAAAGAGTCAATATCAGAGATATTGTCGATTAAAGAGTTTAAATAGCTAATATGAGGTTTAAAAATGAATTAATGCCATATTGAGTTTTAAGGTAGAAAGAGTTGTTAAGGAGAGGGTAATTTGTATATATCGATGATCGCTAAAAGAATCACAAGAGAGAACCTCCCAATTTTGAATAGAGTTATAAAATGAAAAGTTTATTAAAGCTAAATCGGGATAGCCGTTACCGGAGTGGGACACGAATGTTGGACCAATATTGGGATCGTTAAGAATTATAAGGTTGTTATTCCTGCAAAAGTCGATCGTGTCAAGCCCCCGTTGGTCAGTGAAACCGTAACTCCATAACTGAGCTCTAGCGTTGAAATCGCCTTTGAGAAAATCATTGGTAAAGTAGTCAATAGTGGAAATTTCTGTGAATAAATCGTGGTAATGGTCGAATTGGGGGGGGGGGATAAATGCTCGAAAGAGACAGCCACTTATTGGAAGGGAGAAGTACACCGATAAAGATAGAGGAGGAGGAGTTAAACTTGAAGTTGACAATTAGATTTGGGTTGAAGAGGAGGAAGAGTTAAACTTGAAGTGGACAATTAGATTGCGGTTGAAGACTAAAATAATAGCTTTATTGGAAAGGGAGGAAAATTGTCGAACACCGGGGAGAGGAGAGAGGATGTTGCCTTTAGAAATGTAGGGCTTCTGAAGGCAAACGAAATCGATGGAGTGCTCAATGGCGAAAAGGAAGAGGTTACTGTCGGCGGAGAGGGGGTGATTCGTGTTGATTTGAATGCCTTTTAAAACCATATTGAGGATTCAGCGCCAGAGCTCAGGGCAAGAGAGAACATGAATATCAATACATATATAAAACACAATGACTGAACATATATAGTCATAAAAGGAGAACATAATCATCAAGATTGAAAATTAGAGTTCTTTCTGTAACCCACGTGTGCGATTAAGTTCACGCAAGTAGGATTTACAGGTCATACAGTCGTGAGAGTTGTGGTCTGTTTTCCATTTTAGGGATGGATCTCCATCATTTGCCGTGCAACAGTTAACACACTGAAAGGTCTTGGTATTACAGTAGCCGTAATTGTATTCACTGCTAGTGCAGTTGCTATAGTTGCCAAGCGGGAAGGGACAAAAGTTCGCCACATGTCCGAAATCTTGGCATCTAAAACACTGCTTGAGGGCTATATATCATTTAATGAAAGGTGATTGAAATGCTGATAGACCTTTTTAGTCTCTAGCAGCACTTTTACGTGAGACATTTCCACCAGGAACACCCAATTGACTTTTCCGTTCCTGTTTTTGAAGTTTTTTATGAAGTTGATGTCATTGATTTGATCGAAGGTATGTTGTTGGCAATTAAGGCTTTGACGTTGACATCTTGAAAGGAAGTTGAAACGTTGAAAATTATGAATGCTTGTCTTCTAGGTGGCTGCGGTTTGATCGTGAATTTTTCATTAATTGAAAATTTTTAGACATTGGTATCAGTTTGACAGGATTTCCGTTTTTAACTATAATCTTCAGGGTTCCATTTGGTAATGCAGATATGTTTTTAATGTTTACATCTTTAGGACAGGGTAGAGAACACAGATATTTCTTGAGTTCATTGTTATTTTTTAATCTATTGCTGCCCTGTAGAAGGATACTGGAGTAGGAGATTTTAGAAGCAGAGGCTGACGTAGTATTCAGAGATGCAAAGTTTGGTGAAGAGAACGTTTTAGCAAGGTTATCTTTTACAGATTTATTAATTCACTCGGGGAGATTATCATTTATGTTCTTCGCAAATTTTTCGAAGCGTAGTGAGATGGAGTTTTTGAGGGCCAGGATATCGTCGGACATAGTAATTTTGAGTTCCTAGATGGAGGCTTCTGGGATGGTTTACAAGCTGCTAAGGTTTGTATCTGCTTTTCGAAAAGAGAACACGCATCTTTTATTGAGGACAGTTTATCGTCCATGTAGTTTTTTTGATTAGCGGTTAACTTGACGTATGTGAAGAGATAGTTTTGTAGTTGATTGTTGTATTGCTGAATTTTCAATTGAAAGTTATTACAATAGTCCTCATTTTCCCCAAGCAGATCGTTGGTGCAAGCAATGGATAAGCTATGATCGTTATCTTTATCTTCTACATTCTGGGCTGAAGAAGTGTCTGCAACCTACGTACTAGTTGGTAAGATCAATATGCAGTTTTCAGGGCTATTGCTGTTGGAAGTGTTAGAGTTGATTATCAGTTTTTGAGAACATGGAAAATGAGCAGAAGTAGGAGAAGTAGAGGTGAAGACACTTTTGGGAGAGGTGATATTCGAAAATGTTTGGCTGAGTTGAGTTGGAGATCGCATATCTTTGTATTTCACTAATCTAATTTCTGGTTTATCGTTTGAATTTGAAGGAGTTTGAGCATTCGCGTCGAAGATGGCATTATGTACAATTTCTTGATCCACAGTTTGTCTCGAATTCAAAGGGGTAAGAACTACAGCTGGAAGGAGGGAGGAGCGGGAAGGGGGGGAGGAATCCATGTCGGAAATATAAATAATAGTATCAGATGACATCTATACAGTCAGAATATATAATATATAAGAGGTTATCAATAGATCAAATCAGAGATATTAAATATACTAAACAATATACATAAAAAATCATAGCATGATGTACTATATATAAATATACTATACATACTATAAAATATAAGAAAAGCACTGTTCCAAAATTAAAACACTTTAGAAAACATATTAAGATACTTCAATACATTTAAATACCTCGAACTACACTCAAATACATTTAAAGATACACTGGCGGTTTGTATCTGCTTTTCGAAAAGAGAACATGCATCTTTGATTGAGGACAGTTTATCGTCCATGTAGTTTTTTGATTAGCGGTTAACTTGACGTATGTGAAGAGATAGTTTTGTAGTTGCTAGTTTTGTAGTTTTGTAGTTTGTAGTGGTTTTTGTAGTTTAAAGATACACTGGCGGAAAATAAAATCCCAACACCAAGAAGGAGTTGTACTAGATAAACGAAATTTAAGGCGCGTTTTTCCACATACGAAAACTGACGCCTATTCAAATTTCACGCTAAACGAATAAGAGTGGCGCTAGTAGCGCCACTATGAACATGCAAATCACGTTTGCTTTAAATGCGCAATGTAAACTTCGTGAGAGTTTACATTGCGCATTATCGTCCGGATTGGACGTTGTGAGCTAGGTTTGAGTCAAGAATGCCTTTAAGGAAATGAAGGAGGCAGTATCAGCAGTTTAGTGAGTGTCGAAAGCCCAGACCATTCGGCTCGTCCAAGGACTAAGAGCAGCAGATTGAATGGCCGGGAGAGTTTTGGATAGCGGAGTCCGACCTCCACAGTCACGGTCCCCGGTCACAGCAACCAGAAGTTTATTAAATTTCAATAAAAATTTTACATACGAATTTTCAGAAGTTCAACAGCCAATCAAAGCTGGAAAATATATTATTCCCAAACAGACGGGGGACATTTCAAAGTTCGACGAACACATAACACACAGTAAACACAGCAAAACACAAAAAGCACTGCAATCAACATGAAAACATAAAAGGGGGGAGCCAGGCTTCAATGAAATTCTCACGAGAGAAAGAAAAGGGTTTAATTTAAAATCTTTAATTTAAAATAATTCAAAAGTCAAGAGAAAAAAGGAGCAAAATACTAAGCGCAGAATTAAAGTTACGCACTATATTTAATTTCAAAAAGTATGTGATTGACTAATGAATTCTCATTCCTTTTTCAAAATTCAAGGTATAGAAAGATTTAATTAAATTTAATAAAAGGTTTAATCAGAGGTAACACTATTAAGTTCAATGCATAAATTAATATTAAAGGATCAACCCCCAGCCTCAAATATCTAAAAGATTTAGAAAGAAGTTCAAACGATTAAGAAATTGTGAAGTTATTCAAACGTTCAAAACCCCAAAATAGGAAAACAATTTTCCCATTCTGGGGAGAAGACCCTGAGTTAAAGTTTCAAACACAAGAGTTTAAGTTTTAAATCAAAAATCAAACAAAAAGGGGAATCTATTTTTACATATAATAAGCAGACAAAAATATAATCAATTAAAAACAAATTAGTACATAAATTTCTGGGAGCATCTCAAAAAGGTTAAATAGTTTTTTGCATTTGTTTAATGCGTAGAATTTCTTTACGCAAAGCCGGACAGTTAGTATGATCTCGGGCATTATGTGTTGTGGACCAGTTCAAGTTAATGTCTTTCAAGTTGGCCGATGCACAGTTGGAACATTTCAGGGTTTTTGAAGAGCAGGTTTTGAAAGTATGGTCGTCCATAGAACATTGACTACATCTGCCGGCCGAGGAGCGACAAGAGGAAGAAGAATGTCCAAAGCCATTACAGCGGAAACAGATCTGGAGAGAAATATATCTCTTAATAAAGAAATATCTGAAGTTCTGGTAAATTTTTCTTGTTTGAATAAGAAGCCTACCAGCCTCAGCGTCCACCAAGAAGATCCAGTTAAGAGATCCAGTTTTATTTTTAAAAGATTTAATGATTTTGAATTCCAGGATGTGATCAGGAGGTAAGTTTTGTGCAAGAAGAAGTTCAATGTCTTTTTCAGATAAGTTTTCAGGTACATTAAATAGAATCATAGCCTGTTTACGAACTGGAGGTCGATATATTTCAAAGTTTTGGACAATGTCTGATTTTTCAAGTTTTTGGAGCAAGGTCTCTCCGTTTTCTCCTTGACATGTGATTTTAAGAGTACCGTCGTTAAAAGTTGATATATTTTGTATACGGATGTCAGATGGACAATGGGAGGAGTGGAGGTCTTTCAAAAGTTTATTCCGGTCAGTCGTACCTGACTTGCCCTTAAGAAGCACACTGGCATACGTAGTACAAGGAAGCGGAGGATCAGGATCAGCAGGTGGAGAACACGATGAAAAGTCGAGGCTCGAGAGGTTAACGTTGACAGCATCCTCGATAATAGCCGGCAGCCGATGTGAAAGGTCAGAAAAGTTCTCCTTTACAGAGTCTTCAATAAAGGAAGGAAAATCAGATGAAAAATTAGAGAGATTCTTTTCAATGGTGTTTTCGATAAGAGGAGTCAGCGATGTAGAAAGATCTACAAAATTTTCTTTTATCTTTTCTTCAAGGAGAGATGGAATTCGTGGTAAAAGGTCAGACAAGTTTGCCCGAACAGAGTTCTCGAAGAAAGAAGGGAGCTGAAGAGAGAGGTGGTTGGTGAGATCAGAAAATTTTTCTGAGAATAAAGATTTTAGTTGTTTGATTTCATCATCAATAACAGATTTTATCTCCGGTAGTGAGCATTTGTCAGAAAGAGTTGTTCTGATGTGCGAGAGTTCGTCCATGAGAGCAGAATTCTCCGCGGCAGGCGAACAAAAGGGGGCGACCTCACCAACCGGAACAGTAACAGGCAACTGTGAAACAAATAATTTACAAGTGGTGTTTATCTCATTAAACTTCTTGTCCAAGTGTTTTCTCTGGGTTAAAGTAGTAAGGGCATGTCTAGAGAGATAGTCCTGGATATGTCCACATTCGCTTTGGATGTTCGAAAGAAAGTTATTAATTAGACCAAGGTCAAGTTCAGTGGTTTCATGTGATGCAAGGATGGAGACTTCCTCAGTCAGAATACCATCGTCACCTTCCACGGGAGTCAAAGGATGCCCATCGGCAACAGGAAGTGGATCAGATCCATCCAGAGGAGAAGCAGTCGAGCAAACCACGGAGCCAGTCATATGGAAGGCATCTCCGAAGTCCCCACGAGGCGTCGACGAAGGCAAACAGCGGATCCCAGCAGGGAAGACATCAGGAGGAGGAGGACAGAGTTTGCAGTTAAAAGCCCCGAGTACGAAGCTGTCATCCAAACGATTCATGAATTCCGAAGATGGTTCCGGAGAAGGTTCATCGGTCAATTCGGGAGGAATGCATTTCTCCGAAGGGCCGGAAACAGCAGTTTGGCGGTTTTTCTTACTGTAGGCTATGAGAGCAGAGACAGTTTAGTGAGTGTGAACGAGGCCGTATAATAGGGCTACGAGAGGGTGGATTTTCTTTCCGCGATATTGCAGAAAGACTTGGCAGGGATATATCCACTGTGCGTGATTGTTGGCAGCAGTGGTCACAGGAAGGCACTGTCTGAAGAAGACTGGGGTGCGGCCGCACACGGGTCACTACTGAGAGGGAAGATCGCCGTATTCGCCGTATGGCTGTGGTGGATCATACTGCATCTGCAGCAGCAATTAGAGCTTCTGCTGACCCCAGAGTGACACAGCGAACTGAAAGAAATCGATTACTTGAGGGACAGCTCCGCGCCAGACGGCGTGTAGCGTTCAAACCACTAACTCCGAATCACTGCCATCTGCGACGTCATTGGTGTCAAGCTAGAGTTTATTGGAGAGCGGAGTGGAGATCTGTTGTATTCTCAAATGAGAGTCGTTTCTGTCTTGATGCCAGTAATGGTCGTATGTTGGTAAGAAGGAGACCAAGTGAGAGCTTGGAACCATGTCTGCGGTGTAGGCACACTGGACCTGCACCAGGAGTTATAGTCTGGGAGCCATTTCCTATGACAGCAGGAGCACTCTCGTCGTTATCCGAAGCACCTTGACAGTAAATTTGTACCTCAGACTGGTGATTGAACTGGTTGTGCTGGGGTGTTTTCCAACAAGATAACTCTCGTCCTCATACCGCTGCTGTCACTCAACGTACTCTACAGAATGTCGACATGTTACCTTGGCCTGCGAGATCACCAGATCTTTCTCCCATCGAGCACGTATGGGACATTATTGAAGGCAAATCCAGCATCATCCACAACCAGCATTAACCGTTGCCGATTTGACTGACTAAGTTCAACAGGCATGGAACTCCATCCCACAAAATGACATACGGCACCTATACGACACAATGCATGCACGTTTGCATGCTTGCATTGAAAATCGTGGCGACTACAGCTGTTATTAATGTACCACCATTCTACATTTGAAATAGCTCTTCTTGCTCATACTTTAACCTGTAACCTTGAAACTTTAATCAAATAAATATGTTACCTACATAATTGCTTTGCCTAAATTTCATTCCTCTGAACTAATTTCTTCTTGGTGTTGGGATTTTATTTTCCCGCTAGTGTAATTGCCTTATATTATAATGAGAGTCAAACTTGACAGAAAAACTAAGTTGTCATTCAGGACGGGTGACAGAAATGACACGTCTTTTTCAGATAAGTTTTCAGGCACATTAAATAGAATCATAGCCTGTTTACGAACTGGAGGTCGATATATTTCAAAGTTTTGGACAATGACTGATTTTTCAAGTTTTTGGAGCAAGGTCTCTCCGTTTTCTCCTTGACATGTGATTTTAAGAGTACCGTCGTTAAAAGTTGATATATTTTGTATACGGATGTCAGATGGACAATGGGAGGAGTGGAGGTCTTTCAAAAGTTTATTCCGGTCAGTCGTACCTGACTTGCCCTTAAGAAGCACACTGGCATACGTAGTACAAGGAAGCGGAGGATCAGGATCAGCAGGTGGAGAACACGATGAAAAGTTGAGGCTCGAGAGGTTAACGTTGACAGCATCCTCGATAATAGCCGGCAGCCGATGTGAAAGGTCAGAAAAGTTCTCCTTTACAGAGTCTTCAATAAAGGAAGGAAAATCAGATGAAAAATTAGAGAGATTCTTTTCAATGGTGTTTTCGATAAGAGGAGTCAGCGATGTAGAAAGATCTACAAAATTTTCTTTTATCTTTTCTTCAAGGAGAGATGGAATTCGTGGTAAAAGGTCAGACAAGTTTGCCCGAACAGAGTTCTCGAAGAAAGAAGGGAGCTGAAGAGAGAGGTGGTTGGTGAGATCAGAAAATTTTTCTGAGAATAAAGATTTTAGTTGTTTGATTTCATCATCAATAACAGATTTTATCTCCGGTAGTGAGCATTTGTCAGAAAGAGTTGTTCTGATGTGCGAGAGTTCGTCCATGAGAGCGGAATTCTCCGCGGCAGGCGAACAAAAGGGGGCGACCTCACCAACCGGAACAGTAACAGGCAACTGTGAAACAAATAATTTGCAAGTGGTGTTTATCTCATTAAACTTCTTGTCCAAGTGTTTTCTCTGGGTTAAAGTAGTAAGGGCATGTCTAGAGAGATAGTCCTGGATATGTCCACATTCGCTTTGGATGTTCGAAAGAAAGTTATTAATTAGACCAAGGTCAAGTTCAGTGGTTTCATGTGATGCAAGGATGGAGACTTCCTCAGTCAGAATACCATCGTCACCTTCCACGGGAGTCAAAGGATGCCCATCGGCAACAGGAAGTGGATCAGATCCATCCAGAGGAGAAGCAGTCGAGCAAACCACGGAGCCAGTCATATGGAAGGCATCTCCGAAGTCCCCACGAGGCGTCGACGAAGGCAAACAGCGGATCCCAGCAGGGAAGACATCAGGAGGAGGAGGACAGAGTTTGCAGTTAAAAGCCCCGAGTACGAAGCTGTCATCCAAACGATTCATGAATTCCGAAGATGGTTCCGGAGAAGGTTCATCGATCAATTCCGGAGGAATGCATTTCTCCGAAGGGCCGGAAACAGCAGTTTGGCGGTTTTTCTTACTGTAGGCTATGAGAGCAGAGACAGTTTAGTGAGTGTGAACGAGGCCGTATAATAGGGCTACGAGAGGGTGGATTTTCTTTCCGCGATATTGCAGAAAGACTTGGCAGGGATATATCCACTGTGCGTGATTGTTGGCAGCAGTGGTCACAGGAAGGCACTGTCTGAAGAAGACTGGGGTGCGGCCGCACACGGGTCACTACTGAGAGGGAAGATCGCCGTATTCGCCGTATGGCTGTGGTGGATCATACTGCATCTGCAGCAGCAATTAGAGCTTCTGCTGACCCCAGAGTGACACAGCGAACTGAAAGAAATCGATTACTTGAGGGACAGCTCCGCGCCAGACGGCGTGTAGCGTTCAAACCACTAACTCCGAATCACTGCCATCTGCGACGTCATTGGTGTCAAGCTAGAGTTTATTGGAGAGCGGAGTGGAGATCTGTTGTATTCTCAAATGAGAGTCGTTTCTGTCTTGATGCCAGTAATGGTCGTATGTTGGTAAGAAGGAGACCAAGTGAGAGCTTGGAACCATGTCTGCGGTGTAGGCACACTGGACCTGCACCAGGAGTTATAGTCTGGGAGCCATTTCCTATGACAGCAGGAGCACTCTCGTCGTTATCCGAAGCACCTTGACAGTAAATTTGTACCTCAGACTGGTGATTGAACTGGTTGTGCTGGGGTGTTTTCCAACAAGATAACTCTCGTCCTCATACCGCTGCTGTCACTCAACGTACTCTACAGAATGTCGACATGTTACCTTGGCCTGCGAGATCACCAGATCTTTCTCCCATCGAGCACGTATGGGACATTATTGAAGGCAAATCCAGCATCATCCACAACCAGCATTAACCGTTGCCGATTTGACTGACTAAGTTCAACAGGCATGGAACTCCATCCCACAAAATGACATACGGCACCTGTACGACACAATGCATGCACGTTTGCATGCTTGCATTGAAAATCGTGACGACTACAGCTGTTATTAATGTACCACCATTCTACATTTGAAATAGCTCTTCTTGCTCATACTTTAACCTGTAACCTTGAAACTTTAATCAAATAAATATGTTACCTACATAATTGCTTTGCCTAAATTTCATTCCTCTGAACTAATTTCTTCTTGGTGTTGGGATTTTATTTTCCCGCTAGTGTAATTGCCTTATATTATAATGAGAGTCAAACTTGACAGAAAAACTAAGTTGTCATTCAGGACGGGTGACAGAAATGACATTAATCTTATCGAACTAGAGCCTATAAGTTTAAAATGCCGATTCTGTCAGGCAACAGAAACGATGCTACATATAATAAAACATCATTTTAAGAATTAACACTGTTCCAAAACATATTTAAATATATAAGATACATATAATATACTATATAATTAGCTATATGCGATATAATTTACAAATATATAACGGTTTTTGTCTGAATTTCCGGTTTCCGGAGGTTAAAGATAAGCATTCCAATGCGTCACGCCAGTGTTTATTTGGGAAGCCATTGAAACTCAGAATGGAAACATACAGCCAATCGGCTAATAGCATAAAATACCAGGATAAATAGGAATATTTCACGAACCCTTGGTCGTATGGACGAAAACTTGGTATCTCAGGATAGATCTCAAGGCTCAAGGCGGGGGGTTAGTAAAGTGCCCAGGAGAGGATGAAATCCTCCCTTTAAACTTCAGGCGAAAAGGAAGTTCAGAAAAGGGAAGTTCAGAAAAGGAGATAAAATAACTAAAAGATGCTTGGGGGGAAGACAGTGACATAAATCATGCCGATCCCCAAGACTTCAGAAGGGAAAGAGCTGATACCCAAGTAGGTATCAGCAGAGAAGAGGAAAAGTGGGGAGACAGGAGTGCACCCCGAAGGGCGCAGGGCCTTGAGCTTGAGATACCTAACTAAAAATATAAGGAAGCTTTTTAACATACGCGAGTTCCCAAAAGCGAGGGAGAAGTACAGAAAAAAGTTAGAAGACTGCACCAGGAACAGAGAGAAAAATAAAACTATGTTGGACGACTCCGCTTGTTAGGGCGGAAGTAAATATCACGTACAACTCTTCCAGGTAACGACCGGGGGCACTTTCGCGCCCTCGGGTTATGAGGATGGTAACGAGGGATACTGTCCAGCGTAGGATTATTAATACTTCTCAGACCTCTATGAAATTTCAGAGATAACTTTTTAACATGTTCCAAAACAGGCCGAATTTTGAGATCTTTGTGAAGATTTTCTAACCGGACGTAGATCGGAAGATTAGCAAACGAACGCAATGCGTTATTTTGAATAACTTGAAGCTTCTTAAGGTCAATCTCAGCTGCGGTGCCCCAGATAGGAGCTCCGTACGTCATGATTGGACGTAAGCAGGACTTGTATAACAGTAACTTATTATGGATTGACAGGCGGCTATTTCTAGCCAATAAGGGACGGAGTTGGATGAATGAAAGCTTCAACTTCTTGCATGTTTCAGAAATTTGATGCTTCCATGATAATTTGGAATCCAAGTACACTCCTAGGAACTTGTAGTTAGATTTCCAGGGAATGGGCTCATTATTAAGAATTAAGTTAGTGTTAGGGGGATATCTGGGGGGCGGGAAGAAAACTGCATCACATTTACTAACATTAACTTTGATTCTCCATTTAATTAATCATTGCGTCAGAACATGAAGATAATTTTGAAGTGTATCGTGCACGATTTGTGTCTGTTTATGATGTGTGATCAGGGCCGTGTCATCAGCATAGAGGCTAAGGAAGACACCCGGGGGAACGTGGCATATCATTAATGTACAGGTTGATCAATCTAGGTCCAGCAAGGGAACTTTGAGGGACACCGCTGAGAATATTCCTGGGAGAGGAAAGAAAGTTAGAGACTCAACCACGAAGATACGCCCCGTTAAGTACGAGTGAAGAATTTTAATGAGATCAGGATGAAAAGAACGCTTGATGAACTTGAATAACAGACTATTTCTCCAGACCTTATCAAACGCCTTTTGGATGTCAATAAAAACAATAGAAGTGCTTTCTTGTTTGCTGCGAGCTTCATGTATGAGTTCAACGACCCGAAGAAGTTGATGTTCAGTAGAGTGCTTTTTCCTGAAGCCATATTGTTCAGGAATCAGAATGTTTTTCTGGTCGCAGAACTCATCCAAACGCCGCAAAATCACAAACTCGAAAAGTTTAGAAAGACAGGAAAGGAGAGAAATAGGCCTATAGTTGACAGGTAAAGTAAGGTTTTGACCAGGCTTGGGAATGGGAGCCATAATAGCCACCTTCCAAGCCTTAGGAAAATAGTTAAAGTGAAGAAGAAGGTTAAAAAGTTTAGCAAGGTAGTTTTTAAGGAGGTCAGGTAAGTTCTTGAGCATGTTAGGAGAAAGAAGATCCTTCCCAGGAGCTTTATTCTTTTTCAGATTTTGAATACGGGTGTTTGTGTTTCACTTCCTACTTAAATTAAATAATAAGGAACAGAAGCCGTCATTAGGTAGACCATCTTTATTCTACACGCACACAACAAGATTTACACTGTAACTACGCTCTACCTACTTCGTTCATTCCATACATTACATTCTATTTTGTTCGGTCGAAACAGTACAAATACCTTTTCTTCTTCGTGACGTCATGCGTTGTCATGGCAACTTACAAAGATAAGAAAATTACCATATATGGCGTGTAGACTTCTCATGGTTGGCACCAAACATACAAGGGGCCTTGAACTCTTTGCTAGAACTAAGATTTTAATTTTAAACGTTCAGGCATCGAGAATCCCGCTAGATTTCGAAAAAAAGTTCAAATGAATGGTCTACAAATAATATAAATATAAAATTCAAAGTTCTAAACTCTCATCATTGGTTTTGGTTAGAGGCTCTGGATTGTCGATCGGGAGGGGCGAAATCTTCGTGAGGGGTCGTTTGAGAATACCATCCTTTGTACGTAGCGTGACAACTCTTACTAAAATATCCTTACCTGCGTGCGTATCAACTACTCTGTCAAGAAGCCATTTGGTAGGGGGTAGTCGATCATCTTTGATAAGAACAAGTTGTCCTTTGGCCACATTTTCGCGTTGTTTTAACCACTTCGGTCTTTGTTGCATTCTGCTTATGTATTCTAAATTCCATCTTTTCCAGAATTGTTGATTCAGTTGTTGCAGCAATTGCCACCTGTTTAATCTATTTTCCTTTATATCTAATATACTTGGTTCAGGTATTGCTTTTAACGAATTTCCAATTAGGAAGTGTCCCGGTGTAAGTGCGTTGAAATCGTTAGGATCATCATGAATTGGCGTAATCGGTCTTGAGTTTAACGATGCTTCGATTTGAGTTAATACCGTGCTCAATTCTTCGAATGTAAGCAATCTTTTTCCTAAAATTCTCTTCAAGTGATATTTTGTGGATTTTACGCCCGCTTCCCATAAGCCTCCAAAGTGTGGCGATGACGGAGGGATGAAGTGCCACGTTACTTAATCTTCGGTTAAGACATGTACTATTTCTTTGTTAATTTGATCAATCGACTTTTTAAAGTCGTCCTTAAGCATGGAATTTGCTCCTTTAAAATTTGTCCCTTGATCACTATACAAATCAGAACAAAGTCCGCGACGCGATGTGAATCGTCGGAACGCTGCCATAAAACTTTCGCTAGTCAGATCGGAAACGGCTTCTAGATGAATCGCTTTTACGGCTAAACATATAAATACTGCAATATATCCCTTTTGTGATTTCGCACTACGACCTTTTGAAATCTTAATTTCAATTGGGCCGCAGTAGTCCACTCCAGTATGAGAGAAAGGTCTAGATTCATTTATTCTAGGAGCTGGAAGATTTCCCATAAGCTGCTGAGACATTTTGGCTTTTTGTCGATGACATACGATACATTTATGCAAAATAAATTTTATCGTATTTCTAGCGTCCAATATCCAATATCTTTTTCTTAAAAGTCCTAATACTATCTGTGTTCCTCCATGCAACGTATCTAGATGAATTTTTTGGATTATAAGGATGACTAAATGATTTTTTCTTGGCAAGATCGCAGGATGAATTTCTTCAAACAGTAAATTGGCATATTTTAAACGCCCTCCTACCCTTAATATACCTTCACCATCTAGGAATGGGTTGAGATTTAGAAGTCGACTCTTATGCGATAGTTCTTTTTTGTTCTCTAGTCGTTCTATCTCAGAAGTAAAGTATGATCTTTGTGTTAATTTTACAAGTTCCTTTAAAGTGTTTTTCAGTTCTCGCCCCGTAAGATAAGATAAACTACGTTCAGATTTTGAGATCTTACAATTAGATGCAAATCTATAGCAATACCCAGTTATTCTTACTAGTTTAGACAAATTAGAGTATTTTGAAATCAAGTCAAAATCTGCACTTGCATTTAATGTTGTTAATGTGACAACCTTTCTTTTTTCTATGGTTATAGGTGGAATATCAATGGATTTAGGCCAACAGTCTTCAGGCATTGTAAGCCATGCAGGTCCCTTCCACCATAATTTATGTTTAATCAGTTCATCTGGTGTAAGTCCACGAGTCGCGCAATCCGCAGGATTTTCTTTTGATGGCACATACATCCAATTACAGTTTTTAAGTTTATCGTGAATTTCAACGACACGATTCGCTATGAAGGTTTTCCATCGCGTAGGATGTCCTCTCAACCAAGCTAAAACGATCTTTGAATCTGTCCAAGAGTACGTATTTTCAATTTTTGCATGTATTGCTAATGAGATTTGATAAGCTAATCTTGCCCCTAACAGTGCTCCACAAAGTTCCAGTCTTGGCAGAGATACAGTTTTCACTGGAGCGACTTTAGTCTTTGCTGCAACAATGTGCGTAGAAATTGTTCTTTCAGAAATTATCCGAAGATAGACAACAGAAGCATATGCAGTACTCGAGGAATCACAAAATATGTGCATTTCGATAGAATGATTTTCGGAATAACTGTAGTTTATCCAGCGTGGAATTTTAATATTTTCCATATCTGGTAACCGACTTATCCAGTCAATCCACTGTTGTCGAATTTCTACTGGTGGTTCTTCGTCCCAATTCAATCCAATCATCCACAATGACTGAAGCATAATTTTAGCTGTAATTAGAACTGGTGCTATCCATCCTAATGGATCGAATAGTTTACTTGTGTTCGATAAAATGGTTCTTTTCGTAATGGTAGATTGTTCCGTTGCCATAGAACTTAATTTGTAGCCGAATTCGTCTGTTATTGGATGCCAATATAAACCAAGAGTTTTGATGCTTTGATCTGCTTCTATGGTTTTCAGCTTTGATATTTCTCGAAATTCCTCAGGTAATGATTCAAGCAATTCTTCTTTGTTAGACGCCCATTTTCTTAGAGGGAATCCTCCTAATTTTAAAAGATTAATTGTTTGCTTTTGTTTCTCCAATGCTTCAGAAATATCATCCGCTCCGGACATAAGATTATCTACGTAAAAATCGTTCATTGTAGATTCTGCTCCTAATGGAAAACTTCGCTTCTCATCGCGAGCTAATTGTTTCAAGGTTTTTATAGCAAGATAAGCTGAGCAATCCAATCCAAACGTTACTGTTAGTAATCGGTAATCTTTTATTGCTTCTGACATAGAATTCCTCCAAACTATTCTTTGATAGTCTGTATGTTTATCTACAACACGGATTTGTCTGTACATTTTTTCTATATCAGCTGTGTATACGATTCGATAAAATCTCCATCTATATAATATAGCTGCCATATCCTCTTAAAGATTCGGTCCTACTAATAATTTATCGTTTAATGATACACCTGTCGAAGTTTTTTGAGATGCGTCAAATACCACTAGAAGTTTCGTAGATGAACTACTTTTTTGATCACTGCATGATGAGGAAGATAATTCGGTTTGTAACCATTTCCGTGAATTTTGAGATCCTTTGGGGTGTTTTGGATTTCTTCCATATGGTTTAGTTTGATATATTCATTTATACATGTTGAATATTCCGCACTAACTTTAGGATTTCTTGATAGTTTTCTTTCGTTTTGCTCAAATCGCGAAATCGCTATATCTCTTGATTCACCGAGTGTTGTTAAAGTGTCTTTAAATGGCAAATTTACTACATAACGTCCATTTTCCCTTCTGTGCGTTTTCTCAAAAATATATTCACTCATTTGTTCTTCAGCAGTGAGTGTTCGAGTTAGTGAAGTTTCTTCAATTTCCCAGAATTTTCGCAGCTGATCGTGTATTTCTGACATGCTGTGAAGATTCAGAATTTTAGTTGTTTGTTGTTTGGAATAGCTATCATGAGAATTATTCAAGATTGATCCAGTCAAAATCCAACCTAATGAAGTATTTTGAGCAATCGGAGTACCTCTTGGTCCTTTTATGATACCATCCAATAAGATTTGCGAATATACATCTGCGCCAAGTATGATATCAATTTTTCCTGCTTTGCTAAAGTTTGGATCAGCAAGATTAATGTTTCTTAAATGTTCCCAAAAATCAGATATTGAACATCGTGGTGGTGTATAATCTGTGAGATTTTTAAGCACTAAAGCATTAGTAGTCGTCAATAATTCTTTCTTAAATCAGGATTTTATTCTAAATCTAACTTTATTGCGAGATGTTCCAACTTTAGATTTTCCCATTCCAAGAATCTGAGCAACGACCGGATCTTTCTTAAGTCTAAGTTTTTGTACAGCAGATTCTGTTATGAAGGTCGATTGCGATCCTTGATCTAATAATGCCTTTACTGTTATTTCCATTCCCGAAGGTGATGCGATTCGAATAAGTGCGGTAGCTAATAAAATTTCACTGAATTTTGGAATGTCACGAAAAGAATGAGTGCATGTTTGAGTAGTAGTTTCATTACAATTTTCACTTCTTAATATTTCTTTTGAACCAGATTCTGGATCTCTATGATCTCTGGCTTTGACCCCATTATCCTGATTATTATTAACAATTGCTCTGTGTAAAATACTGTGATGTCGTCGATCGCAAATCGGCAATTTATTTTGCTAAGGCATTGACGTGCAACATGTTTCGGAGATAAGCAATTAAAACATAAACCTTTATGCCTCACTGTTTCTAACTTTTTCAGATTGTTCATTTTCGTAAACATTTCACATTGTCCTAAAGCATGTTTTCCCGAGCATATTATACAGATCACATTTTTAGTTATAAGATACGTTCTTGTTCGGTTTTCTTTAGCTCCCGAAATTTCTTTTTCCTGGGCGCTTACTTTCTTTGAAGTAGCTTGATTATAATTTGAAATAGCTGCAAGTGTTCTGAAACGGGATTCAAGAAATGATTTCAACTCTTCAAATTTAGGTAAATCTGTTTTTGAGCTTAAACTTTGTTCCCATAACTGAAGCGATTCTATACTAAGTTTCTGTGTCGTTATATAGACCACAATATCATCCCACTGTTCTACCGGAACTCCCAAATTTTTTAATGTTGATAGGCATTCTTGGGTGGTATACAATAAACTTTTAATACAATAAGCACTTTCCCTGGTTATCTTTGTTTGAGCAAAAAGTGCTTTTAATTGCGATTTGACCAACACTCTTTTGTTTTCGTACCGTTCAATTAGTGATTTCCATGCTATTTCATAGTTATCTTCGGTAATTGCAAAATGCTTAAGCAATTTCTCTGCTTCTCCAACTAAATGGATTTTCAAATAGTGGAGTTTTTGCACCTTAGATATCGACTCATTACTATGAATTATGGATACAAACATATCATGGAATGAAATCCAATCTTCGTATTTACCAGAAAATTTAGGCAATTCTATTCTTGGTAATCTTACATCATTATTAAAGTTTTGATTCGGAGTTCGCATATCTTCCACTGCTTCATTGTTTGAAGCTAAACTAAATTTAGAAACAAGAAATTCTTGGATTTCTGACTTATTGTTGATAAAGAAATCTTCTACCGTTGAGTAAAAATCGTCCGTAAAATAAGGATTGTCGTTTCCAACTTCTTTGGATAAAATTATTTTACGGTGCGTAGTTTTGAACTCGATCCAGTATTCGGAAAAGTTGTTCAACCTTAAATTAAGGTACGATTCCGTTTTCCTATCTTTTGAATCCTTCTTATAATTTCTAATGAATCTTGTCATAGAATCATAGATTTCATGTTGTATTGTAATTAGTTCAGACATAGTTATTTCAACTTGGTTAAATTCAAGATACGTGTATCACAAATGCGCTATAAATTTAACGAACATAGTTTTTAACTATACTGACCTTAAGCTTTGCGACTTCTGGAGCCTTGTAATTCCCATTTCGTTACCGAAATCCTTTAGGTGATTCAACTCTTGAATTCTTACTCCGTCTCCGACGGACCATGTTTGTGTTTCACTTCCTACTTAAATTAAATAACAAGGAACAGAAGCCGTCATTAGGTAGACCATCTTTATTCTACACGCACACAACAAGATTTACACTGTAACTACGCTCTACCTACTTCGTTCATTCCATACAATACATTACATTCTATTTTGTTCGGTCGAAACAATACAAATACCTTTTCTTCTTCGTGACGTCATGCGTTGTCATGGCAACTTACAAAGATAAGAAAATTACCATATATGGCGTGTAGACTTCTCATGGTTGGCACCAAACAACGGGGAAGAAGCTCATCATAAGTGACTTCAGTCATAGTCCTTTGTGTAGGTGAAGAGAAGAATTGTTCAACCTTGGGATCCACAATCGATAACATTGTGGTGTGGTTCAAACTGACTTCTAAGACTGTCTGCAAGCAGTTCAGCCTTTTGTGTGTTAGAAATGGCCCTGGCATTTGGACCTTCAAGAGTCGGAATGTGTGCTTTGTGCCTACGATAAAGTGAGGTAGCCCTCCAAATGGTGTTGTCTTCAGTCGTTAAGGACTCAATATAAGTGTTCCATCGTGCACTGGAGTATGCCTTAAGACGTGATCTCACCTGGGCCCGTGAGAAATTAAGTTCACGCTTAAGGCTGGAATCTCTGCTGGTCTGCCACTCCTTACGAAGACGATTTCTGTCTCTAATCATCTCCCTGATATCCTGCGGTAACTTGCAGTAATCAACTTTGGTTTCCTTGGGCCAAGAGGATGCGGAGTACGCGTTACGAAGCATATCTTCAAATTTTTTCACCTCCTCATCCAATTGGTCCGTGGAGCTAGTAACAGGAGGGGGCGGAATTTCATCAGCAAGAATACTTTTATATTTTTCCCAGTTGGTTTTCAGTTTTGCAGTATTTCGAAGATTGTATTTATTTAGCTCGAGAGTATAAATTATCGGGAGATGATCTGAAGCAAGTTCATTAAAAGCCTCCATGCAATAAGTACAGGTGAACCTCGATATGTCGAACCTCGGTATCTCGAAATTTTCGATATCTCGAAATATTTTCATCTCCCGTCACGCACGGTATAAAACTAATGTAAAACAAACTCTTTAACTCGAAATTTTTCTAATCAAACTCTCGATATCTCGAAATTTTTCATCTTACAATTTGGATCATCTTACCATTTTCATCTTTTCATTTGGTAAAATACGATCCAAAAAATGTGTTTAATGCAGATGAAACAGGACTATTTTTTAAATGTATGCCTGATAAAACTATGGCCATTATAGATGAAGCATGTCATGACGGGAAAAGGAGCAAAGAAAGATAAGGCATGTGCTATTTTGCACTAATATGGATGGTTCAGAAAGGCTCAAATCTCTTATGATAGGTAAATCTGCTAAACCCCGATGTTTTTCAAGAATGAAATCTTTTCCAATGACTTATTTTGCGAACAATAAAGCTTGTATGACTTCCGAAATTTTTACTAATTGGTTGAAGGAACTAGACAAAAAAATGTCCTGTGAAAATCGCGATATTGTTCTCTTCTTGGACAACTGTACAGCGCATAATAGGGTGCCGAAATTAAAATCCGTGAAAGTTCATTTCATGCCACCAAACACAACTTCTAAGTTGCAGCCTTTGGCCCAAGGTATTACTCAGAGTTTTAAAGTAAACTATCACCACAAAATTAAGCTCATTTGGATCCGCCTAGCTCATTTGGAAAATGTGATAGATTTTGAAGGATTCAGTAGGCTGTAACCAAACTGTCATAGAGGACTATTTTGCAAGATTAACTACTATGCAAGATTAAATTTTAATAATGTATGTACGTACATAGTATTATATTAAATGTGTATTCAATCATTTCAAGCTTTGCTTTATTTGTTGTCAGCATTTTCTTGGGTAATACCCAATTCTCTGTGGGCAAGATAAAGTAAGTAATTTTTTTTTAAATGTGTAAAGCATAGAACTACTATGTATATATTTTTTTATGAATTCCTTAAAATTTTTCAAATTTTCGATATCTCGAATTTTTTTTCTACTCCCTTCAAATTCGACATATCGAGATTCAACTTATAAGGAATGTTGCTGGTGATGGCAAAATCGATAACATTATTCTGATGGGTGGGTTCACCTGGAGCTACAATCTCACAATTATGCTCTTCGGCCCAGCGCTTAAACTTAGAACCTCGAACATCAACTCGAGGACAACCCCAGGCTTGGGTTTTAGCGTTATAATCACCAGCAACTATTACATGGGACGAAATTTTGAAGAGGGACTGAAGATCAGCAAGGATAGAACCAGCACTAGACTTGGGTGGGAAGTAAACAGACGGAATGGTCAGGGTAGGATTACTAGTAAGATTAAGCTCAATAGTAGCTTCACCAGCCTGAAGAGGAGGAGTGGGCAAACGTGAGTGCTGTATACAATTCTTGATATAAATAGCAGTACCTCCCGAGGAATAATTGCTAACTAGAGGCCTGTCGTCATTGTAAAGATCATAGTTAGCAATTTTACAGTTTTTCCCTGGACTAAAGTGGGTCTCTTGGACCAAGAACAGATCTAAGTTATGAGTTATACAAAAATCCCTAGCTTCCTGGATTTTACCTTTAAGTCCATTGGCATTCCAGATGCCAATGGTAAGATCCTTCAAGTTTCTTAGGGCACAACAATGGCTAAAAGAGAGGGGGGGGGGGCTAACCTTGGCTAACGAGAGCAAAGACGCTCTTGTAAATTATGTTGACTCTATATATTTCGGTAGGAGCAGACTGCATAGCTGGAAGGGCATTTTTAAATGCCCTGCTAGTAATGTCCATCCCACATCTATCTTCAAATCTGAAAAGGTAGTTTAGAAAATCATCTGCAGCTTGATTAATGGGAGCTCCTTTAGGCGCTGCTAATTTTGGATTGACATTGAATGTATTTTTGGGGTCCTCACTACGCCTTTCTGTAACATTGGCATAAGACCTCTGTGGGTTAACAAGTTTTTTAACAAAGGTGGAGTTTACAGGAGTGGAAGCGAATCTAGGGCAGTTACGATATGAGGCAGGATGATCTCCTCCACAATTTATGCATTTGCATGGTGCTTCATAGATTTTAGTACATTCTTTAATAAAATGTGGTTGGGCATATTTGACACAGTTTGGTGGTAGATGACAAGCATTACTGGTGTGGAAGAAAGATTGACACCTAAAACATTGTACTACTTGCTTTGGTCCTCGGTATTTCTCTATTTTAATTTAATGATGGTGCTAAACAAACTAGTTAATTTATATATTTGTTCATTTACAGGTGTTTTAGCAATTTGCTCGTAAAACAACGGCATATTGATTCTGTTAGTCTTTGGGCCTCTAGCCAACTGCGTAACGCTTAAGGGTTTGAGACCCAAGCACTCTAACTCACGTGCAATATCCGTTGTTTCAGTGCAAATTGGGAGTCCTCTTATGACAATTTTTAGGGGTTTCTGGTCATCAAGTAGATAGGATTTAAACTCCACCTTGTTCATAATCAAGAAATTTTGTATTTTCATGTACTCTTCTCTTAAGTTTACGTGTACTTTTAGAAAGTCACCTGATCCAGTTAATTTGCTATTTAGTTTAGGCACAATTTTCTTGATATCTTCAATTAAATGTGACTAATTTGTTGTCACAGCTATAAAAAAGGGAGGTGGGCGGAGTTCCTTTTTAGGAGCGTTATCTACAGACTTATTTTTATCTTCAGCTTCAGGAACTGGAAAAACAGTTTTAACACTATTTACAAATTGAGAGGTAGAGGGATTATCTATCAGCGTTGCTGAAATAAGACTAGCAGTATGTCTTTTCTGTGGCTTCTGAAAGCCGTCTTCATCTACATCTGGTGGGTGTTTTTTAGAACTACTCTGATTTTCTAAACCTTTAACATTAAGTTTGCTAATGTCTGGCAAGTTGCAGGTAGAAGTCTGGTCAGAAGGGCAAGAAGGCATAAAATAACTGCCGGAGGAAAGCCTCCGACAGGACTCACCATATCTTGGTAAGTTGTGGGCTTCAATCAGCTTCGTCAGAGTCAGCTTACATTTGTCAACAATGTCCTTGAGCTTTTCTTTGTCCATATTATTGTCGGCTTTTCTCAGCAGAAAGGTCTTCTCATTGATGACATCTCTTAGTCTAGCGGCTTCCACTCTGGGATCAACATTTGCAGAAACTTTGGCCAGATAATCGGCTTCTTCAATACTTCAATCTGTCATTTCAACACTTTCTTCTTGTTGAAAATGAGAAATAATGTTTACCCCGCCAGCAACAAGATCCGGGGGTTTAGCAATGGTAGAAGGTGGCGACTCATGGACAGGCGGTGCGTTAACACGCGATCTCATATCGTCAAGCAGAGCGAAACAAAAACACAACCTCGCAGCTCGGCGTCAAGATCTCTCAAGACAGATCTCGTCAATGCGCACATCTTGATGTAAGATTCATTTTCGTAGGGATAAAAATCAAGCGGTAATTGCACAGAAAACAGGAGACGAAAGAAAAACATCTGTCTCCGTCGAAGGCAGAAAACTTTGACTGTTCGGAAAACATGTATAACTTTTTTCAAATTCATGCTTCCAAACCAAAGGATTGTAACATTGATCTGCAGAAGATCTATATAATAGAAGCTGCGGCAAAACTAATCAAAAAGGATGTCAAGTCACTCTGCAAGAAAATATGTATATCCTGCTGCAAATGACGTCCATGTTGAAAGTGCTTTGGATTACCTTTCCAGTAGTTTAAGATTGCTGTGCTCCAAGTTATTTGTGGGAAGACATGTCTCAACTGAAGTGGGAGCAATAGAACAGAACATTGTGGCAGATATCTGCCCAAGAGCTTTACTATATATGTCTGCTCCAGATCGGTGTTTGCATTTAACTAAGCTACAACTTGAGATCAATGTATCTTAATTCAGTTATTCATAAGCTGGAATTATTTTCTTCCTACGATGAAGTTTATTTATTTATTACCCAGCCCGTCCAGCTCGCCAAAAGTGTGTAGAGCAGTTACAAGGTACGACCGGGAAAAATCATAGAAAAACAATATAGACATTCATAGACAATATACAATATACATAGACATACCATACGTTAATGAATACAAAAAATCTGATGTTGGCAGCGCATGACTTTCCCTGCAAACTTAAATTCATATTTTCTTTATTTCTTTAATAATTCATTAGATTGAGTTTAATTGCACCAAATATCACTAAATTTGTATTTTTAATTCATTTTTTGTTTTTATTTGGTAATTGGACATTTTTCCGATAGCGGCGTAACAAAAATGCAAGAAATCTCAAATATCTTGAGAAAGGTTAGTCCTAAAGTATAATGGAGTGTGTTATATACTTTTCCTCGTAAAAAATTGCGTATAAAACAAGAATTTAATTGATACATTTCAGCATACGTAGTCTTTTTTCTTTCTTAGATTTTGGCAATTTTTGCGGGACATTTCGTAAAAAAAGGCAGATTGTTCTTTTCCGAATCGTACCAAAATCTAATCAGCACCAAAGTGTCCCACAAGTAACTTATCTACCAAATATTGTGAAATTTGGTCAATTAGTATTTTAGCTAGGGTGGATATATGAAATTTTTGCGGGTCATTTTGTAAAAGAAGGTGGGTTCTTCTTTTCCGAATCGTACCAAATTCCAATCAGCACCAGAGTATCCAACAAGTAACTTATCTACCAAATTTCGTGAAATTTGGTAAATTGGTATTTTAGCTAGAGGTGATAAATGCAATTTTTACGGGTCATTTCGCAAAAAAGGCGGGTTCTGTTTTTACGAATGGTACCAAAAACTAATCAGCACCAGGGTCACATCCAAGTGACTTACTTAATAAATTTTATGAAATTCGGTTCATTAGTTTTTGAGTTAGAGTGGATATATAGATTTCACAGACACACAGACGTCACGCTAAAAATAGTTTTTTCATATTCTAGAGGTCTCGAAACGTGTAGATCCGTCGAAAACTCAAGTTACGATTTTCGGCATGATTCCAATACTTTCCCTATACATTACCATGTATTGCAGGAAAAGTAAAATGATACAAATAAATAAAATTTTACAAAAATGTAGAAAAAATAATTCTGAATGAACTTACAACAAAATTGCAAAATTCGAACGAAATGCTGCATTTGCCAGGGGTTCCAGTTCCTTATTGGATATGAATGTGAGTTCTATAATTGTATTATCCGCTGAATAATGTTGACCACAACATCCTCATCCTAGATGGTAAGAATGGTTTCCATGGTATGGGAATAATCACATCTTCAACTCCAATAATCGAAATTGAACCCATAACTTCAAGGTACTATCTTGCATACAGTGACATAAAGAATATTTCAAGAGTCTCTATTTCTGAGTAAGACACCTACCTGCTAAAGGGAATCACTTTCCGCGAACTACCAGCGCCAAGTTGTAGCCTCAACAAATTTGATGTTACGTGGCAGATATTTTGCTTTTTTACTGGAAATCATGAACTAAATTGGTCAGGATTAATGCGAACAATTTTAGTGGTTCAAGTCTTCAGCATCTGGAAAAGGCATCGTTTAGGATCCTGCTCATAATTGATATGGCACCACGTAATATGCCTTGTTTTTATATCAACTCTGGAATATCTGAACAGGATTGCACATGATCAGAATGTTCCATGCATTGTTACATTTGATCATCTTCTGTTCTGAAAAGCAACATTGTTGTTTTAAAAAATATGATGACTGTTGCTGTTTCCAATTACATAGATCTTCCATATATCATGCATTACAAGTTGTGTGCTTTCCCTCCTGCGTTATTTGAATCTCGCAGTATGTTAAGAAACTTAAGAAAAAAAGATTTCCAGCGCGTTGACATTGAAATCTCTGGAAATAAAGCCCTTTTGGTATTGTATGGGTCCAGGAAAATGGATTCCATTAACACAGTTCGTTATCGAATGTTGTTATAAAACGTAGTAGCTGCTAAATATTTTGTTACACCAGAAATATTGTTGCATGCCGAATCTGCCACAAAGTACCACAGCGTTCGCGACTGCTATCAAATCAGAGTGTGGCAAACAACCGAAGGTAATTTCAACACTAAAGAATTGGATTGGTGTGAAAAAGAATTCAATTTACGCCACAATATTTGACCAGCCACCAGCTCCAGACTTGTTATTGAATATGGCATACGTTCTTCCTGTACGAGAAACTGTGCAACAATAGGAAGTGCTTACGAAAACAGTGTGTTGTTCTATTCTGCTGCTTGTGGAGAGTGCAAAGTCAGTGGCAGCTGTAATTGTGTTACTAACGTATATGAAGAGAGCAGCATTGATGCAAATGATTGATTTTGTTTTTGTTTATAATATTCTTGAATTTTCGGTTATCTGATCAATTGATTCTGTATATATCATTGTTTATGTTTTCTTAAAAATCTTATTACATGTATTATTGCTATTTTGAAATGCATTGAATATAAAGTCATATTTATAATATTATTTTTATAGACGTAATTATTTTTCTATTGAAACATCCATTTTCCCGAACAAAAAGAAAAACAATCCATTATAGCATGACCGCCATTTTGAAATGCGATTTTTCGGACTTTACCGTGACCCGATTTTGTCGGATTTTGGATATGTTAAACAGTACCCATTTCCGAGTTGAAAACCACTTAAAACACTTTTATTCGCAATTTTGTTCAGGTTTGATGATTATTTTTCGTAGTTTGACTGGACTATTTTTAGTTTGAATCTTTAATTATTTTCTTTAGTGGTGGATAGCACTTATTTTGCACGGGTATCATATATGATGGATGTAGAGCAAAAATGGAGGACATCACCTTTTAGCAAATAAATCACATAAAATTTTCCTCCTTGAAATGTTTGCCACATACTTTTAAAGAATTCAACTTACAGTTTGGCAAAAATTTATCTCTTAATGGCTTTCGACGACATGTTCTTCTGAGTACCATCAGATGGGAAATTGTGGAAAGAAATATTTTCTTCCTTGAATCCGACTGGGTACACAACAGCATGTTATTTTGTAAATTTACTCCTAATAATCATTTAAAAAGATTGAATCCTTTTAAAATATTTAGAATTGAGCGCCAAAAGAGCGTGCAACAGCACAGGAAAATTCTAAAAGAATCACATTGAAACACACAGAAAACTGTGTAGTATACAAACGGTAAATACTTCTAGCATTAATTATTTATACATAGAAAATCTAATGCATGAAAGGGAAAATTTCAAAATATTCGTTTCTATCTTCAATATTTCATGAATCACAAACAGTAAAAAAAGTGCAGTCACAAACAGTACAATGTTACTTTGTATAAAATGTCATCTCCTGTGAGTCCTACATTTCTAATGAGTACATTCCTATACCGAAACAAGAACGGCCTAGCCCAATAATGTTGAAAGTCCACGATAGATAACGATACTGAATTTGACCTTTCTAGCTGCTGTTCGCGAATTATTCCCTAAAAATAAGTACATTCGTATGGGGGGGGGGGGGGCTAATCCTTTAAGGTTAATTGCCGGGTTAGCGTTAAGATTACGTATTTGGGTTAATTTTATTCAGTCCACTTGGCGTAGAATTAACATTGTTTTTCATTTCCTCTCACGCATTACATTAGAATGTTTAGTTTCTTTCAAAGATCTTGAGTAAAAATGCATATATATTTGGAATTTATTTTTAGACAGTGGAAATAAAAGAAAGTGACATGTAATATATGTAAGATGTGTATTACTTTCCTTATATACATAATGTATAAGGAAAGTATTGTAACGGGGTCGAAAATTCGAATTCGAGTTTTTGTCGGAAGAGTACGTTTCAAGCAGATCTAATCACGAATCAAACATTTTTGAGGTAATGTCTGTGTGTGTGTGTGTGTGTCAGTGAGTCTGTGGAGACGATATTTCATGAATGAATAGAGCGATTTGAATGAAATTTGGCACAAAAATCACAATCCGTGAATACTGTAAGCCTATTGTTTTTAAACGCAATCAAATGTTCAGAATCCCCTAAATTTTCGAGTGAAATTTTGAAAAAAATCATCAAAAAGTCAAACCTAGTTACGTAAATAGACATTTCTTATGCAATTTTTCCTTAGAAAACGATTGACATAAACTTTAGAACGCTAGCATGAACCGTTGAGATATTGCCCATTTTTCAAATAAATTTATCAAAAAATCCCATAAATTAAAAAAAATATATTAACTGTTGAGAAACATGTTCACTTTTCATAAGTATAATATCATGCGATAAATTGGGTGACACAATTCGCGTGGATCTAGCTCGTTCCATTCATGAGAAAATATACTTTGAATAATACTTTTGTATTTGAACGCCAATAGTCATTTATCTGCTATAATAATAACTTATTTCTCCGTCCATAAAGCTTGGCGAGATTTTGGCAACGAATTTGGCGGAATGTCTCCAACTTGGCGACTTTTTTAAATATTGCCAAATTAACGAAAATCTCGCCAAATGGATAAAAATGATGCTAAATCAAAGAAAATGATGACTAATTGACGAAAATTTAATATCTTGGAAAGAATATAAGTATCTACTATAAGAATAACCTATTTTTTTATTTTGGCTTTAAAAGTAGTAAATTCATTGCATTATATAAGGAAAGTCATGTGCTGCCCACATCAGATATTTTATATTTATTTTCGTCAAAGTTACAGTGTTAATGAGGTTGGGTAGCCAGTGAAGCTAGGGCGCTCAAGAACTTATTTCCAAAGCTGACAGATATCTTACATTAATTGGTATACGCGTAAGAGATTTGCTTCTTCTTTCCATGTGTAAACTTTGCATTAACGTTAAGGAATGATGACTCCATATAGCTCAGTGGGATATTCAAAATTTTTGATTACTAAAACTAGTTTGTATTGAAAATTATAAAAAATAGCTTTTGCTAAAAATTAGCAATTAAATTCAGCAGCTAATAAAATTTAACAGTAACAGTTAGCATTGCTAATGCAAGATAGCTATAATTCTCATCCGTAGTCATTATGCTATGGAGATTGTTTACATTCCTTGTTTGGTAATTTGGTTTTTAAAATAATTTCTCAAATTGTATTCTATGATTTGATTTTCCCGTTCAAAAAGTTTAACATATGAAATTATATTATTAAACCTGTATTTTCAAGAATTTTCCCTTCAGTTTTTATCTTGTGGGGTAGTTTTCAGCTTTTATTGTAGAATTATTTTTGAATTACAATATTTCGTATATTAAAACAGTTAAAATAAAATCTTTTTCATACTAGTTAAATATTATGTGCAAGGACTGTTCGGTAGCCTTATGATATTTTTATATTTTAGCAATTGTGGTCAGTGCAAGAAAATGTACGGTGACTACTTCTTGGGCCAGAGATGTGCAGAAGAATGCATCAAGACAGGAGGATTTTTGGTACCTGACTGCAACGAACCCAACACTATCATGAGGTACTTATCAAAACTGGCGTGAATGAAGAAAATAATTTATAATAACACCAAAAACCGTTGTATCGACTTTTAGAGGATACACTATGTATAAAATGGAATAATGTAAAAAATAAAACGTTTTTAATGGATGTTTGATTAGTGTATAAGTTTTACTTAGTAGAATCCTATAACAATGAAGAAGAAAGTTAGCCTGTTTGGCGAAAAATCGTCAAATCTGGCAAATGTCCTTTCGAAACTTCATCATATGTCAACCCTAGATTCACGCCATATTATAGGTTGAATATATGGTTGTTTTCTCCGTCTGATTTTCGAAAGTGATGGTATTTTGGTATTTTACATGTTCGCAATACTGCCCCCTTCTAAAGTCGGCAAGTATTAACCTACTGTGGACCAAAATATGGGGCTAATCTATTGATATGGACGTCTTATAGTTTGGTTGAAGACTATTCCTGATTTCAATAAACGACACAGTTTATTATTTTTATTAAAGTTCATTTATTAAAGAGTTGTTGCTTATTTAAATCATAGCCATCAGTTAATATTTTCATCATTTCTTGTGAATATGCATAATAGTTATTAAAAGTTAATATATAGGAAATGCTAACTTCAGCGAGTATCTTTCCATTTAAAAAAAAAAAATAACTGACGCCGCCGATGCCTCCGCTGTTTGACATATTTTGCGTTCCTCGAGTTTCTTTGCTTCATACCGCAAAAACTATAGCATATAAAAAAAATCTGATGTGGACAGCACATGACTTTCCCTTCAAACTTATATCCACGTTCTATTTATTTCAATTAAATGTAATTCACTTTTAATTCAATTTTCGTTCTCATTTGATAACTGGACTTATTTTCAAAGGTGGGGTGGAAAAAATACGAAAAAAACTAATATATCTCGAGAACGGCTAGTCCTAGTGTAATGGGGTTGGTCTTATTCTTTCCTTTGTTAAAAATTGCGCATTAAACAAGCATTTAATGGATATATTTGAGCATACGTAGCTTTTTAGTTTAGATTTTGGCAATTTTTGCGGGCCATTCTACAGAAAAAGGAAGGTTATTTTTTTCTGAATCGTACCAAAATCTAATCAGCACCAGGGTCACCTATACGTGACTCATCTACCGAATTTTGTGAAATTCGGTCCATTAGTTTTTCAGCTAGAGTGGATACAAGCTTTTGCGGGCCATTTCGCAAAAAAAAGCGGGTTCTTTTATTTCGAATCGTACCCAAAACTAATCAGCACCAGCCCCGCCCACAAGTGACTTACCTACAAAATTTTGTGAAATTCGGTCCATTAGTTTTTTAGTTAGAGTGGATACAAAATCTGCACAGACAGACAGACACACACACAGACGTCACGCTAAAAATGGTTTTTTCGTATTCTAGAGGTCTCGAAACGTGTAGATCCGTCGAAAACTCGAGTTGCGATTTTCGGCATGATTCCAATACTTTCCCTATACATTACCATGTATTGCAGGGAAAATAATAAGAAAAATTGGTACACTTGTAGAGAAGGCTTTGGTTGGGGTAAACGCTGAAATCAACATTTTTTTCGATTTAAACTTTAGTTTAAGAAATATTTATTGGTAAAGTCAAAGTATTATTAATATTCATTATATAAATTATTCATTATTCTTAATATAAATTATTCTTAAAAATTCTTTATATAAATTACTCGGGTCTATAACATATATGTATTACTTATATCGTTCATTATTACTTATATATTCATTATATATATTACTCGGGCCCGGATAACAAAGCTTGAATTTGATCTCCCTTCAGTCCCAAATAGGAGCAGAAGCCCGAAATCAAAAGTACATTATAGAAATAAATTATCGTAAACTCAGGCCTGGCCCAGGCAATCCCAAATATCAAAACTTGAATCTAAGACCGTCTGGACCAATATAGGAGTATGAGCTCGAGATCACAAATTCATCATAAAAATTATCGAAAACTAAGGTCGGGCCCAGTCAAACCCGAATATCAAAGCTTGAATCTGGGCCACTCCAGGTTATAATAGTGGCACAAGCCCGAGAGCAGAAATTTATTATAAACATTTTCGAATACTCAGGTCAGGTCCAATCAAGCCCGAATAGTTAAGATTGACTCTGAATCCCTCCAGTGCAAATTAGGTGCAGAGACCCGAGCTCAGATGTTAATATAATACAACACAACTTGGTAAGTCCAACGCATTAGTGACCGGTTTCATGATGTCTGCAATAGACTAACAAAACAGTACTCATAAAATGCACATTAGACAAGAAAGATAAAATAGACAGAAGAACACAAATTTTTGTTAAAGTAGTTCTAAAAAAGTTATCTCCAGTGCAGAAGAACAAGATGTGTTCCAGGGTCTCTTCTTCTACAGAGCAAACAAGGCACTGGTTGGAGTCAGCTAGGTGAAATCTATTCAAGTGGGCCTGGGTGACTATATAACCCACCCTAGCCTTAGCAGGAAAAGTGACAACCATTCTAGGTATTACACTACCCGTCACAGAAAATGCAACACCATGAAAGAGCGAATAAAGTATGATCAAAATTGACACACAGTCAGAGATGGCATGTATAAAAGTGATGTTAATTCCAGAAGAATAATGCAATACAGTAATGGCTTAGACAGGGTGATAAGTAGGCAGTATGACCACCTCTTGCTGCGATACAAACAGCAAACCTTCTAGGAATAGATGTAATGAGCGTGCGGATATTTTCCTGAGGGATGGCTGACCATATGCCGTCAACTATCTTCATCAGGTCGACCTCTGTTTGAGGTGAGGGCAGGTTAGTCACACGATGACCAATCACATACGATACATGCTCCATGGGTGAGAGATCTATAAAGTCAGCGGAGGCCAGGGAAGCACCTGAATACCAAGTCTTGTCTGATGCAAGTCTTGTCTGATGATGGTTGCATTGTGCGGTCGCGCGTTATCTTGGCTGTAAAACAGCATTTAGTAACCGCTGAAGGTAGGTCAGTGCAGCTAGCCGCAGCACCTCATCCACATATCGTCGTGCCGTTATTCTTCCTCTGATATGAACCAGAGGTGACAGGCTATCGAAGCCGATAAAACCGCAAACCATGATGTCGCGTTGTCAGGCAGTATAGCGTTCAACTGTCGCAGCAGTATTGGATCTGTTTCCATGTCGCCTCCAGATTCTCACGCAGCGACTGCCATTCGACAAATAGAACCAAGACTCGTCGCTGAACACCACTCTGTCCCATTCAGTCGCCTGAGAGGCTCGGGCCTGACACCATTGTAATTTCCCACGTCGGAGTCTTGTCGTCAATGGCAGTCTGCGTAAAGGACGGTTTGAGTGCAAGCCTCTTTCGGCCAATCAACGAGAAACAGTTCTCGCTGATATGGAACATCCAATGTACCCTGCAAATTCTGCAGAATGTCGACAGTCGTTGTTTGTGGGGCCGCCACCGCATGCCTTCGAATGCATCGATCACCTCGTACTGACTTACGTCTGGAGGGACCTGCACCACTGCGACGATTCACGTGCCTTTCTTCAATCCATCAACCTACAACGCGGCGGTCGAGCGACTGCTGTGGAAACACTCGCCTTGACCACTCGACCACTGCGTCGGCTTAAGCAAAATATTTGAATAATGTACTGAATAAATGTGCTGATTTGTAAAAATATATTTATTTGTATTTGTATGTTTTAATACATATATAAATTTTATTGTCATAAAAGCATGTTCTTTAATTATTTGATGCATATTGGAAATTCGGAACTGAGAAGGGGCGAAATTGAGTCTCCTACTTTGAAATGGGAACAACTATATATAGGAAACGGTACAAATGAAAATTTTAGCGGTACATTCCATGCAAATGAAGTACATGCGAACGACGTCATTGAAATATGAAAATTCCGAGGTCAAAGCTGCCATTTTTCTAGCCCCCACTTTGAAATGAATATTACGCCGTACCGGAAGTAGTACACACGAATATTTTTGCGGTACAATCCGGTACAAACGTAGTACAAACCAATGGCATCGACGAAATTTTGAAATTACGAGGTGGGGGGTTGCCGATGCTCAAGGACACCCACATTTAAATAAAAATTACGCTGTACCGGAAGTGGAACAAATGAAAATTTTGACGGTACCATTTGGTACAAACGTAGTACAAACCAATGGCATCGACGAAATTTTGAAATTCCGAAGTGAACGGGGCTGCCGTTTCTAAAGCAAGCCCACTTTGAAATGAGAACAACACCGTACCGGAAGTGGTACAAACGAATATTTTTACGGTATAAACGTAGTACAAACGAATGGCATTGACGAAATTTTCAAATTCTTAGGTGGGGGCTGATGTTTCTCCCCCCTCACTTTGAAATGAGAATAACGCCGTACCGGAAGTGGTACAAACGAGCATTTTTTGGTACAATCCGGTACAAACGTCCTACAAACGAATGGAAGCATCAACTAAATTCTGAAATTTCGAGGTGGGGGCTTGCCGAAACTCAAGGTGACCGACTTTTAAATAAAAATTACGCCGTACCGGAAGTGGTACAAACGAAAATTTTTACGGTACAAACCGGTACAAACGTAGTACAAACGAATGGCATCGACGAAATGTTGAAATTTCGAGGTGGGGGGGGTGGTGCCGGAGCTCAAGGTCACCCACTTTTATATAAAAATTACGCCGTACCGGAAGTGGTACAAACGAAAATTTTTACGGTACAAACCAGTACAAATGTAGTACAAACGAATGGCATCGACGAAATTTCGAGGTGGGGGATTGCCGGAGCTCAAGGTCACCCACTTTTAAATTAAAATTACGCCGTACCGGAAGTGGTACAAACGAAAATTTTTACGGTACAAACCGGTATAAACGTAATACAAACGAATGACATCGACGAAATTTTGAAATTTCGACGTGGGGGGTTGCCGGAGCTCAAGGTCACCCACTTTTAAATAAAAATTACGCCGTACCGGAAGTGGTACAAACAAAAATTTTCACGGTACAAACGTAATACAAACGAATGGCATCGACGAAATTTTGAAATTTCGAGGTGGGGGTTGCCGGAGCTCAAGGTCACCCACTTTTAAATTTAAATTACGCCGTACCGGAAGTGGTACAAACGAAAATTTTTACGGTACAAGCCGGTACAAACGTAGTACAAACGAATGGCATCGACGAAATTTTGAAATTCCGAGATGGGGGGGCTGCCGTTTCGCCAGCCCCCCCACTTTGAAATGAGAATAACCCCGTTCCGGAAGTGGTACAAACGAAAATTGTGACGGTACAATCCGGTACAAACGTAGTACAAACGAATGACATCATTGAAATTTTGAAATTCCGAGGTGGGGGACTGCCGTTTCGCCAGCCCCCCACTTTGAAATGAGAATAACCCCGTACCGGAAGTGGTACAAACGAAAATTTTTACGGTACAAACGTAGTACAAACGGCCGCCATCATTGAAATTTTGAAATTCCGAGGTGGGGGGGCTGGCGAAATGGAGCCCAATCCGAAGCCAGCCAGAAGAAAAAAAAATTAGATCTGGGGGGTTTGGGGTTTTTGCAATTCAGATAATAATTTGACAATGGAGAAGAGTTTCTCCAGGGGTTTATTTTAAGACTTAAAGATTTGGGTCAGTAGCTGCAAAAGATTTTGGATATTGTTTAGATCGAAAAGTTTTTCCATCTCCTGGAAAAATTTAAGAAATTGATAAAAAGCATTAGATGCGTTAGAGGTTTGAGCTTGTTTATTGGTGTCAGGTCGTACGTGAGCAGAGCACTCTCCGGATATTCCTGTATCGGTCTCGGTGCTCGCCTGTACTACCTGAGCAAGAGGGTTATTGTATCCTGCAATTATTCTTTCTGCTTTATATAAATATATTTAATAATTTAAAAAACTTTCTGGTAGGTAAATATTTATAATTTTCTCCGGAATTATATTAATTTCTTTTCTTCTAAACAATCAAATACAATGACCATAAAGTAGCTAAAAGGGTATACAACAGACAATTAGAGAGCACGTAAAAATGTAAAGAAAATTTTTCAATTCGAGATTATGACACAAGTACTTTTGACGAGAATAACGACTGTGGTTGGATGTATACGGTTGAAATCGGAACTTTACGAAAAATATAAAAAGCTTATATGAATTGAATGCTTATATATCCGAACTTGAATGATAAAAATACGAGGGTTACGCTAAAATTTGTGAGACAAGGGCAGACAATATGCGTTAAGAAAAAATTATTGGTCGGATATTTAAGTTTGAACTCTTTTATGTCCTCAGACGATAATGTGTGGCAGCAACGACAATTTAAATATCGTAAAATAAATTTTGAAAGGAAAGAAAATGGAGTAGACACGAGAGCATTATCTAGCTGTGATTTTCTATGAGTCTAAAGTGGGGCTAAATCAAAAAGAGTGTCTTCAACGTCTACAATTAGCATATGGAAATGATCTTCATCTCGTGCCACTGTATTCAGATATTTTACAGAGTTTAGAAGAGGTCGAAATTCTCTTCTGAATGAAGAACACACAGGAAGACCTTTGTAAGCTGTAATCCCAGAAAATGTGTCGGCCATTTAAAAAATGGTAATCGATGATAATCGCTGTACCTACCAAATGATACAGAAGAAACTTAACATTGGATCCGCAGCTATACATGAAATTATTCATGAAGAACTGCGTATGAAAGAATTAGTTCGTCGTTGGCTCCTCCATAATTTAACAGAACACCAAAAAGCGGAGCGTGTCAGAATCAGTAAAGAAACCCTAAAATTACTTAATGATGGTGGACACTGCATTATTTCTAAAATCATAACTGGTGATGAAACGTAAATACTATTTTTCACGTTCCAACACGTCAAGAAAGTAAACTATGGTCTTTTGAAGATGACCCCAAACCAACAATGGGGAAAAGACAACGAGCAATGAAAAAAGTAATGTACAGCCGCGGAAAAAAAACCGCCCCACCCTCTGATAATCGAACATCGTTCATCGTAAAGAAAATTGAATGATACCATTCGATTAGGAATAACATCCTCTACAAATTAATGTGCGTAAAATTTGCATAAGGGGCCGTCTTCATATCTAAACGCGCGCAAACTTTGAAATTTCCAATGGCAACACCCAATTTTGACGTCACCCACAAGTTCTAGCCCCCCCCCCCCCAAATTAGTCCAAATTCAAATTTTCACGACTTTTCTATCTTTATATCCGAAGATATTCAATATTCGGTGCAATGTGCAATTTTCGGGGATCAGCTCCATATTGAAAAGCGCAATTTGAAGGGCGATGATTGACCACAGCACTGTTGTAAATTATTGAACTATCCTCTTGACATTCAGCAGTATGGCTTACCTCACAGCCAAAGGGTTGCAGGTTCGATTCCTGCATGAGAGGGTGAGCATTTTCATGGCTGGGTGTGGTGTTGTCTTGTGTGTGTGTGTGTGTGTGTTACTCAGGCAGTGGGCCCGTAATGGGTAGGATTATGTGAGCCTCAAATAGGGCACGATTATTAGGAGTAAAAAACCGTACTGGGTACGTTGCTAAAAACTAATGGGGTCAATAAAAGTAAGAAAAAATAAAGAAGAATGAAATGTTTATTTTCAAATGTTATTTTATAATGCTTTTTCAAAAATAAGTTATGAGACTAACAAATATCTGCAGATCACGCGACAAAACAACTCAGTTGCAACTTGGTGACGAATTTAAAAGTCTCAATACGGTGTGCAACCTCCGTCATTATCAATCACTTCTTGAAGTCTTGTTGGTGTTTAGTATCACATAATTTTATAATTCGTTATTGTTTTATATAAATATTTTTTATTATAAATTATCACATTTTGTGGGCGATTTCAACCCGCAGTAGAGCTGGAACTAATCGACAGTAACATAAGCAGATCCCATTTATAACAATACAAGTTTTCACCCTTCAATACAATAGCAGAATTACTTTGATTAGTTTGCATCTATACAACACTGTTTATACAAAGTTTTTATTAAAATTGGGTAAAAATAAATCCCCGTTTTCTTAAATAAAGATTAACTTACAATTAATATAACTTTTTCAAATTAGTCATTTTTTTAAAATTAATATACGACCCCTAAAACCATCGTGATGCTGAATATTTAAACATTTCGAAAGAACTAGTGGGAGGAAACACCTGGAATTTTATATAAACATATAAAAACTCTTTGTGAATCGATTTTTATCAAAACGTGTCCAGGTTTGTATTCATATTTTTTCGATTATTGATTTCATAATTAATATTTCATACAAACAATTTATTCTACAAAAATAAAAATCATGTAAATGTGTTTGGGCTGTTTAGTAGTAACGTCATACAAATAATCAGCGTGAGCAGATAATTATTACAGAAGATAGGAATGGAAGTCTTGGAAACTAATTTAGCATTAGGAACTCAAAATTTTACATACTCATAACTCAAAAACGCTTCACCCAAATGACTTGAAATTTGGTATCACAGGTTGAATTTTGCTCTTGTTTCGAACTACATTGTCAAACTTGGGTGTTGCCATTTAAAATTTCAAAGTTTGTGCGCGTTTAGACATGAAGACAGCCCCTTATGCAAATTTTACGCACATTAATTTGTAGAGGATCTTATTCCTAATCGAATGGTGTCATTCAATTTTCTCTACGATGAACGATGCTCGATTAACAGAGTGTGGGGCGTTTTTTTTTCCGCGGCTGTATGTCGTGTTCTTCAGAAGTACAGGTCTGGTCAAAGCCGTAAAGCTAGAGGGACAGAAGACAGTTATAACTAACTGGTGCGTGACTAAGCGTCCTTCCAGAAATTCTTCAGGTAGTGAATGTTAGGGGACTCATGCTTCACCATGACAATGCATCTTCTCATTCAGCAAGAATGACAGTCGAATTTTTTGAATAAAAAAACATCAAAGTGATAGAACATCCACCCTATTCTCCTGATCTTGTTATGTGTGACTTTTGACTATTTTATAATCTAAAAAAAATTTACGTGGGCGTCGTTTTCATTCCGAAAATGAGATTGATGAGGCTATAAAAGCATATTTTTCATCTATTCCAAGAAATGGATGGCTGGAAGCATTTAATCTTTGGAAAATTCGCCTATAAAAAGTGCAATGATATTGGAGGGGAGTACTTTGAACACTCCTAAGAGTTGGTAAGTTTAACTTGTACGACTTATCTCTATCTGAAAAATTTCAGTGTGACTCTTGTATAAGCAGATTATACTCGTTTTAACGAAAATGAGGTACCATTTATGTATGTATGAGGTACCATTATGTACGAGTATAATTAAAATAATTTCAATTTTACATAATAAAATATTTGTGTGTGCGCCGTCTGTAGCGAAAAGTCTAAACTTCGGACAGCGATCAAATTTGATGCAGGATGTTTCAAGTAAAAGAAAAATGTTTGAACCGTAAATGAAAGAAAAATTGGAATTTGAAATCCTTAAAAATCGCTTCCTACCCGATTCAGAATGATACTAGCCGAATATCCGTTGAAAATCAACGGTGTCACATTAAGCAAACTCTGAATTTTCTAGTGGATCTTCTGGAACTATTATCCAATGCATCTAATTTCTTACCTATACATTTAACTTTAAAAACTCTTTTCTCATTTAAACAATAAACGCGTATACCAAATATCGTACCAAATGTTAATACAGGTCAAGTATCATTACACATACTGATACTACCGTTCATTAAATTGATGTTTTGGGGATTCCGATTGTAACATCATTATTTTGATCCTAATGCAAAGGATATTTGCTGCGAAAATGCTGAAATCATTATCACAGATTTATATTAGGAACATTCACTTTAAACTATAATTTCTCTCTCTCTCTCTCTAAACCCTTATAAAATCTTTGTTTATTAAGTCATTAGTCATAAATAGTCATAAATCTACCTCCTTCATGGTTATTCTCTGAACCAAAAGGTAGAGTTTACAGTTTAATTACTACGGTTTAACTTAAGAAATTGTAGCATTTGTTGAATTTAAAACATTAATTTTTTAAATAAAATCTGAATTCATTTTCATTGCATTTATTTACAATTTCAAAGAATATCATACATATTGATAAATATAGTGTGCATTCTATATATCACACTATTCTATGTAGAAAACGGAATAATTAAATATATAGCAAGTATATGAGATATACTTAGAGTCAAATAAAATTGTATGGAAACACTAAAATTTATAATGAATTTCTAAGTAACAATATTCTTATGTCTTCATAATTCTATGTTAAATTTATATTTATACAAGAATAATGTACATTGGTATGTAGAGTTTTAAATATTAACAGAATGAATTATATGAAATTCTACACAATTGATAAAAGCATTTCAATATACTATTATGTAAGTAGTTATTGTCGCTCATGAATATATATATTTCAAATTGAGTTTGTTAATAAAATTCTAAACCCATTTTACATATAAATATAAATTAAAGGTAAAAATTCACAAATTTGATTAATGGTTTCCCAGTAGGAATATTTTCCTTAATAGCTACTCAATTTATGTTAGAGACCGATTTTACCTAAAATAATTGCGGATAGAAAACATTTACGAGAATGATTATAAAAATAATTATGAAGCATTTATGAAATGGTTATAAATATAATAGTTAAATTATGAAAATAATTTTACATATTGCACCTATAAATATTATTAACTGTGGTTAATTATATTGGTGCCCAATTACTAAAAAATTCTTAAATGTCAATAAGAAGTGGTCAGCAAACTGCGAATATGGTATTATAGGTAGCCTTTACGCAGTTCATTCTACTATACACTTTTTCACTTTAGTAGTCGGATGAAGTCATAATATTTTTATTTTTAGCATGAATTAATGCAATGAATAATTCCTTCAACATTAAACAAAAACATTTTTATAAAAATATCCTTTAAAATTCGACATGTAACTATAACGTTCAAAAGCACAATACACAAATAAATGTAATTAATATATAAAGTTGCACGAAACATTTTAATCAACAGGAAAAACATTTTTGGAACGTTTTTATAATATGCATAAAGAGTCACATGCACATGTTTTAAATGTTAACTTTAGCATACTTTTATCGTTAACATATTTAACATTAATTTAGTACTTTAACATGGAAGAAAGTCATATTCTAGAAACATATTGGTGATTTACACTTCTTCTAATACTTCTTTATATACAATATTTCTTGTATAGAAACAGCCTTTTCTAGTTTTACCTTGCCCATAACTTTTTAAGATCTTTACTCTGATGTCTTCAAATCGTGATACTCTGGAGAATGCCACGTACAATTGTCCATGACTGAATACCGTTTCAGGTAGATATAATCCAACCTTACGAAATGTTTGACCTTGGGCTTTATTGATTGTCATGCTGAAAGCTGGACGAATGGGGAACTGTCTCCTTTTAATTTTAAATGGCATATTTGTATCCGATGGAATCAGATCAATTCTTGGAATTAAAATTGTATTACAGTTTTCATTGCCAAGATCCTTAACCTCAATTGTGTTCGTATTGAGTTTTATAATTTTAAGACGAAGTCCATTGACTAAATTTTGCTGTATATCTAAATTTCGAATCAACATGACAATAGAGCCGATTTTTAAAGTCAGTTTGTGTGGGGGTAATCCTGCAGGGGTTAAACTATGTAAATATTCAAGAGGCACGTCAGCAAATTCTATCTGGTCATCACTGAGTAAGGTATCTACGCTGTAATATATTTTTTCATTGCCTTCTAATATTTTATGCACAATGTGGTCATTTATGGCAGCACAATGTTCACTGTTAGCACATAAAATAACATTATTCTTAAAATCCTGGACATGTTGGGGGTTCAACTTGTTTCCAAATATTTCTTCAATCAAATCTTTTTCAGTTGAGCATTCACGAGGAATTTCAACACTGTCTTCACACTCTTCAAATACATTCTCTATTGTTCCATTTCCAATACTTAGTAACCAGTTGCTGAAATGTTCCTGCCCCTCAGCTGCTCTCATATTTTTCACAAGTTTTAATTTTATTACTTGTGACCAATGTTCCCAAGATTTAATCGATGCTTCCATTATTGCAGCTCTAGATCCGTGTCTTACTACAGGAAGCACTTGTCTAAAGTCACCTCCAAACACAACAACTTTATTACCGAACAATTCTTTTCTGCCCGTAAGTTCTTTAAGTAATCTATCCAAAATGTTTAATGCCTTCTTTTCTATCATTGATGCTTCATCCCATAAAATTAGCGAGCATTTTCGCAGCAGCTCTCCTTGTTTACTATTTCCATCTATTTGAGAAACTGAATTATCTAATAGAGGCACGGGAAATTTAAACATGGAATGAGCTGTTCTACCTTGAGGAAGCAAATTTGCTGCGATTCCGGTCCATGCAACAGCGATGATAATTTTCTTTTGACCTCGTAATATGTGAGTAAGGCATTTATATAGATATGTCTTTCCAGTTCCACCCGGGCCATCAATAAAAAATACATTTTCACGTTTTTCTCCATTTACTGCTGACAATACTTCATTGATTATTTTCTTCAGATCAAGATTTAGGCTATTAAACATTAATTCGCCTTTCTCCATTTCTTGCTCGAAATTTTCAGTATGCTCGATTAACAGAGTGTGGGGCGTTTTTTTTCCCGCGGCTGTATGTCGTGTTCTTCAGAAGTACAGGTCTGGTCAAAGCCGTAAAGCTAGAGGGACAGAAGACAGTTATAACTAACTGGTGCGTGACTAAGCGTCCTTCCAGAAATTCTTCAGGTAGTGAATGTTAGGGGACTCATGCTTCACCATGACAATGCATCTTCTCATTCAGCAAGAATGACAGTCGAATTTTTTGAATAAAAAAACATCAAAGTGATAGAACATCCACCCTATTCTCCTGATCTTGTTATGTGTGACTTTTGGCTATTTTATAATCTAAAAAAAATTTACGTGGGCGTCGTTTTCATTCCGAAGATGAGATTGATGAGGCTATAAAAGCATATTTTTCATCTATTCCAAGAAATGGATGGCTGGAAGCATTTAATCTTTGGAAAATTCGCCTATAAAAAGTGCAATGATATTGGAGGGGAGTACTTTGAACACTCCTAAGAGTTGGTAAGTTTAACTTGTACGACTTATCTCTATCTGAAAAATTTCAGTGTGACTCTTGTATAAGCAGATTATACTCGTTTTAACGAAAATGAGATACCATTTATGTATGTATGAGGTACCATTATGTACGAGTATAATTAAAATAATTTCAATTTTACATAATAAAATATTTGTGTGTGCGCCGTCTGTAGCGAAAAGTCTAAACTTCGGACAGCGATCAAATTTGATGCAGGATGTTTCAAGTAAAAGAAAAATGTTTGAACCGTAAATGAAAGAAAAATTGCAGAACACACATATTAAGGCAAATATATGTCGCATTTGTGCCGGCATTTTAAAAGTGGAAGCTTCTTGTAAGCATCTATCCCATTCTGTGTCGTCATCTATAAGATTTAGTTTTCTTGCAGCTTCCCTAAATGTTGTGCACACTTCTCCTTCAAACGTTTTGAGATCGTCAAATGATTTTGCTCCCTTTACATGCAAAAGAAGTATTCGGAGAAAATATAATTCATGTTGTATGGGGCTCACAGAATATAGGCGACCTATGATGTTTCCGCCACCTCCTTGCCTTTTTCTCCATTTTTCTGCAGCTTCCCTAAATGTTGTGCACACTTCTCCTTCAAACGTTTTGAGATCGTCAAATGATTTTGCTCCCTTTACATGCAAAAGAAGTATTCGGAGAAAATATAATTCATGTTGTATGGGGCTCACAGAATATAGGCGACCTATGATGTTTCCGCCACCTCCTTGCCTTTTTCTCCATGTACTTTCTGATTTGTTCCACACATAAAGATTTGGTATGTCCTGGTAAGCAATTTTTCTTGCTACCGAATCATTTTGATTCAATTTAAAATAAGCAGTCAAAGTTGTCTCCTGATTAGATTTCTTTTGCAACGCAGTTTCTTCTTCTCCGCTAGTAAATATAACATTCTGTTCCATGGGAAGATGCACTGCTAGTCTTAAAATTGCATGAGACTGTGCTTGCATTTCGTATTCAAAAATTTTCCAAGCTGCTTCTGGTGCACTCACAAATCTGGAATCCATAAATGTATTTATCTCATTCCATTCCATATTTTCTCCTTGAATTTTTTGGGTTATTTGTATATTTGCACAATCATAGCCTTTATATATATACTTAAACAAATATTTCACTGCTTTAACAGTAGAACATACTTCTATATTGATATGTGCATTGTACTTTTGTAATAAGAAGGCATTGTAAGGAACAATCCAACGATTATCGATACTTACAGAATTTCCTCGTATTTTCATTTCCAAATTCCTGCCATTGTTTCTCCTTTTGTATAAGGGATAGCCATTAACGTTTGTTTTTGTACTTTCTACGTAATCTTTTGGAAACATTTTTGAACATTTATTTTTAACCATACATGGCGAGAGTGGATTTAAATCTCCACATGGACCATGCACCATGCAGGATTGAACTAAGCTAAGTAATCGAGGAGAGTCAGGAATCTCGGCACAAACCATTTTATCAATTATTTGTTCTTCTCGGGGTTTATGCTCATCATCCAGAATTAGAAGCATGTGTACATGAGGCAAACCTCTTTTCTGAAATTCAACCACATACACATAGGCCGAAACCTTTCCAAATATATGATTTTTTGTAAGATCTTTCAGCATTTCCTTTACTTTTAGATGAAATACCCTTGCCACAAGATCTGGCCTATTTTCTGCTTTTTCCCAGGGTTTAAGGTTCTCCTGAATTTCAATCCACTTCGGATTGCACGTAAACGTGATGAAAAGATCAGGTTTACCCAGTTTCCTAACAATTGCCATTGCATCTTGAAAGCGTTGTTGTATATTTCGTTGACTTCCAATGAATGTTGAGGGTAAAATAACCATTCTTCCTGGTAAAACTCCTTCTCTTTCCGCTTTATTGTTTACGTAATCCACCAGTCCTTGGTATTTCTCACTTCGCGGTTGCTTTTGGTTATTGCGGATGTAACATAATCTCTCACTTTCAATAGTAATATAACTGTCAACAATATACTGTTGAAATAATTTTCCAGAACTGTGAAGCAAAGAGAATTCTCCACGATCCGATAATCGATAAGAGTAGAATTGCAAAGATGTAAGTCGCTGACGTTTATCTGTTCTTCGTTCAGGATTATGCTCTAGTCCAGGGTGCCAACCAAATTCACCATGAGGAAACAACAGGGGATAAACCATGGGATCTTTACAACCGTCTGTGTTTGATATTGATTTTATCCCTTCTTCTTTCGAATGGACAATGAGAACTCGTTCACTTGGTGGTTCTCCATCATTTCCAACAAAAACTGCGGCTATTCCAGATGCCGTTGGGTAATTATATCGGCGAATATCTCTATTTGGATCAGTTATAAAAAACATTGACACAGGAAGAACTTCTCTTCCAGCTTGTTCTGCTGCATATTTTTCTTCGTCTTCTACACTCTTCATCAATTTAAAAGAACTAACAAATGGATTAATGGAATTAATTAAATTTAGTAATTGCAACATAAGGTTTGCGTCGAGATTTTTATTTTCAGGTCTCTCTAAACGTTTTTGTAAAGCAATCTCTGTATCTAGAAAGTATAAGCTTACATACTTATTTATATTCATCTTTATTTGGGTGAACTGATCCAATATAATGATGGATTTGCCCTTGAATACGGAAACAATATGGTCCCCGTCCGGTAGGGTTTGATAGATTTGCACTCATTGACGCAAAAGCAAGAGAGCTGTTGTAGTTTCTGATATGCAATAAATACCTTTTTGTGTAAACATAATTTCTTTCAATTAGTTCTTTTAATAAAGATGGAACTTTTAATGGTTGCAATACCACTTTACCATTATGACAGCAGAGTCTAAATCCTAAAGATGATTTTTCATCAATAAAATGTAATGCTTTACAGTTAATACATTTAATACTTAGAGGTCCTAAATTATGCATTTCTACATCATTATCTGCACATTTGTATAAAGCATCTAGATAATGTGGTCCTAAATTATGAACTTTCTGTAATCTGATTCTCTGGCGTGCATTTGTATTTTTCAGTTGTTCTTGTATCTTCCACTTTTTCTGACGAGAAATTCTGTGTGCCTCGGCATCTCTTTCTCGTTCTTCTTTTCTCCGTTCTTCATCTTCACGTAAAATTCTGTGTGCCTCGGCATCTCTTTCACGCTCTTCTTTTCTCCGTTCTTCATTTTCACGAGCAATTCTGTGTGCATCGGCATCTCTTTTTCGCTCCTCTTTTCTCCGTTCTTCATCTTCGCGAGAAATTCTGTGCGCTGCGGTATTTTTTTTTCTCTCTGTTTTACTTCGTTCGTCATCTTCACGAGAAATTCTGTGTGCCTCGGCATCTCTTTCTCGCTCTTCTTTTCTCCGTTCTTCATTTTCACGAGCAATTCTGTGTGCATCGGCATCTCTTTTTCGCTCCTTATTTCTCCGTTCTTCATCTTCGCGAGAAATTCTGTGCGCTGCGGTATTTTTTTTTCTCTCTGTTTTACTTCGTTCGTCATCTTCACGAGAAATTCTATGTGCCTCGGCATCTCTTTCTCGTTCTTGTTTTCTCCGTTCTTCATCTTCACGAAAAATCCTGTGTGCCTCGGAATCTCTAATTCTCTCCTTTGTTCGGTATTCTTCATTCAATCTTTGTTTTCTCTTTCTTTCTTTTGCAGATGTTGATGGACTTGCAGCTTTTCTTTTTACTGGTTTACCTCTTGCCATTCTCAACTAAAGTTATGTTTAAACTTCTTACACAAAATTGTTTTAGTTCAATTAACAAATACCTTTTTTCACTGTGTTGAAGATAAAATTTTATGTGATATTACAAAATTACATTTTTGTACTCAAATATTACCCAAATATTGTTATTTAAGAATATTTTTAAACAGACATATACATGAAAATAGTCTAAATTTGATAAAATGTCAATTATTAAGACATCAGAGAATTTCCACTTCGATCACGAAATTATGTCCAGCATTTTAAATTTTAAAAGATTTTTGCACAGCAATTCATTACATTATATTAAATTTTAATTATAAACGTAAATACATAAATTTTTACGATTGGAAATGTAACTTCGTTTATATTTAATGTGAGCAATTAAATTATAACTACAATAAACCAAACTGGAGACTTATAAATATCTCTAAGGTATAAATATTCTTAAAACATGAAAAATAATGCAGTCATAATCCAATCACATATAATATGACGGAATCAAGTTAATTTGCCAATAAATGGTTATAAATCAGTTTTGTAAAATTATTTTATATAACAGTGAATGTGCTAATTCCGAGAGTTCTTCTGGTAGAAGCAGTTAATAGTTATTTTCACTACTTCGTACTTTGACTCTTAACATTCATCAAATTAGTGTTTAGTGAAAGCCTACATTTTTGCACTTGGAGGTGTAACTCATTTTATATTTAACATAAACAATCAAATTCTAAATACATTAAACCAACTGGAGTATTATAAAAATATCTAATGTATCAATATTCTAAGAACATGAAATATAATCCAGTCATAATGTAATTACATATAATAATATGACTGAATCATATATTATTTAAACAGTATTTTATACAAAAAGAACTCAGATAAGATTAAAAGTAATAGTAAGTTAAAAGTAATAGTAATTAAATTTCACTACTCCGATGATGAGTTTTATAAAAGATAGAATTCAATAAAAAGTTATGACTGTACATTACAAAAAGCACAGAAGAAAGAACTATATCTCTCATTATACAATACAATTCACACTATTGATAGAAAACAGAGCTTAAACTGTGCTTCTCAAAACAAAAATATATCAGGCTATTTATGAAGCAACTAATAAAATTAAAAAACATGAAGTAGAACATTTAGTTGACATCAATGAAGCTCATGCAGTATTTCATATCAGATAATTGACGAATGCTCATCTTGTAGAACGTTTGGCAAATTTTATTACTGATCTTACCAATTTCACTTTCATAATCAGAGAAGTAAATGTTTTTGAACTCACACTTTTCTTCATAGTTTTCCTCTACTCATCAGAGTTAATCGTTGAATTACTATTCCATTATATCACAGCAAAATAAGATAAAGTTGCAGTACACTAATTACAAAACTATAATATTTACAATTGATTAAGTTAAACAACGGAAAGAAAGTAATAAACATATTCCGTCTAAAATATAACCAACAGCACTGCAAAAAAGCTTGTCCAACTCTAAAAGAATAAAAATCGCTATAAAGTTTAATTGTTTCTTTTCGTACGACGATATTAATAAACAGACGATATTAATAAGTTATTTTTTCATTAATTTTACCTTTAGATCCATGCAGACGATTATGCATTTGCCGCGCACAGACGATTATAGCTTCTCTTACATTTCTGCAGAATTTTTCAAAATTAATTCTGTCATTACGGCAGACGATAATTATAGGTAATTAGTTAACGTCTAAATTTCTTGCAAAATATTTAAAATTTTAATGCCGTGATCGAAAACATAGTTTAAGTATTACACAAAATATGGAATATGTGCGTGTAAATAAAAATGAAGTAACTGAATTTGAAACAAAGTGAAAATGCATGTATTTAACATCTGCGATATTATAACATCTGCGGTTACATTAACATCTGCTCAGAACCCATTTTCTCATGCCAAATATATTTCCAATATAAAATGTTTTTAATATCTTGTTTAAGACTGATTTTTTATAGCCAAGGTCAGAATTTAAACAGTTAGAGATATAAAATTTACTTCGTTATTTACATTCACCCCACTCACTGCTCGATCCTCAAAGACACCTGAAACAATCCCGAGGTTTACGCGGGGTATTGGAATGAAAAATCTGTAGGTTTGAAAGTCCATCCGAGAAATAGTGGTTTATAGGAAGGATTGTACGGTCACTATGGTTGCCGTCCTCATTGAGTTCAGGTGTGGCACTTTCTCGGCTGTCCAAACACATATCTCACATCTTCGGGTAGGTCGGATGGTCTAGTTAGAAAGAAAATACAAGTCTCAAACTCATCGGAAAATGCAATTTTTATCGAATTTGCATTTTGGACGTTTTGAGTTGGAGCACCTACTCAAATTAACATTTTAGAAAAAATCGATTTTTCGGCAGTTTTATCAAATGATTAGACAATGTACCAAATTACAGGTCTCTATCGTATTTAAAATAAAGCGTTTCCCATTTATTCGTCAAATTAAACATTTTAGAGTTACCCCCCACCCCTCTTTATAAACATTTAATTTTAGTTACGGAGATATTATCGAACGATTGATCCATATACCAAGTTGCAAGTCTCTACACAGATAAGGCGTTCTTCATTTATTCCGTAAATTCAACATTTTAGCTTGCAGCCCATCTAAGGTAGCAAACTGAAATTATACACTTTCTTCTTTCCCAACTATCTACCCACACACCAAATTTAAAGTTTCAATCGCATCGCGAAAAATCATTTTATTTATTATCATTTTATTTTTCGAGCATTTTGGTATGGAGTATCTTCTCCTCTTTAAATTTAAATTTTAGATGAAATTAATTGTTTTTAATGTGTCTTATCGAATTGCTCACTCATGCGTCAGATTTTATATCTCTATCTTGCTTAAAAGAAGAAGTTTTGGTTTGCGGCACCCTTTCATTAACAAATATTGGAAATGTGAAATCACACACCTTCTTCAATTTAAATGATCTACCCTTGAACAAAATTTCTAGTCTCTATCTCATCTTGAATTATGTTTTTTATCATTTCGTATTTCGAACGTTTTGGTGTGGAAAACTGCCCTTCTACAGAAGAATTAAAAAAAATATTTTTCCCGGAAGTTTATTCATACGATAAACCTGCATATCAAATTTAAAAACTATCTTACTTAAAAGAAAACGTTTCTCATTCAATCCACAAATGGAACATTTTGACGTCCGACACACTTTAAATTAGCAAATATTTCATAAATAAAATTATACTCGTTCTTCCTTCCGAACATTATATTTTTACACCAAATTTAAAGACTGTATTTCATCGCGAAGTATGTTTTTTTTACCATTTACCATTTCGAACGTTTTGGTGCGAAGCACCCTTATGTTGGACATTTTTGAAATACTCGAATTTCGTTAATTGTACTATTGACTCCAATTAATATTTCATTTAAAAGAGTACGTTTCTCATTTATTCCTGAAATCGAACATTTTGGTGTGCGGCATCCTTAAAGTAAAATATATTAGAAAAATGAATTTGTACACTTTTTTCCTTTCAAAAAATTTACCAGTTCACCAAATTTAAAGTTTGCATGCATTTCGTCGCAAAGAAGTATTTTTGCCTTTATTTCCCTTTTCAAACGTTTTGGTTTAGAGCACCCCCTTCAATGAACATTTATGAAAACGCTTTTCTTCTTGATTTTTTTATTAAATGATCGACCCATATACCAAATATCAAGCCTTTATCACATTTTAAAAAGAGTGTTTCTAATTTATTCGGCAAATCGAATATTTTGGAGTGCGTCATCCCCCAAAGTAGAAAATATTGAAAAACTGAAATTGCACTCTTTATTCTTTTCAAATTATCTATTCGTACACCAAATTCGAAGTCTCTATCTTAACCCATTTTCATAATTTCACTTTCCGAACGTTTTTCTGTGGAGCACCCTCATAAAAGAACATTTTTGAAAAACCGTATTCGTCATGGGTGTTTTTATCAAATGATTAGCCCGTACACTAAATTTCAAACCACTATCATATTGTAAACGATGCGTTTTTCATTTGTTCGTCAAATCGAATATTTAGTGAACGACACCCCCTACAATAGAATATGTCGGAAAACTGAAATTGCATACTTTCTTCTTTTCTAACTATCTACACGTATACCAAATTTGAAATCTCTATCTCATCGCGAAACATACTTTTTCTATCATTTCACCTTTCGAATATTTTCTGCGGAGCACCCCCCCCCCCCCCCCCCTTCCTGCACCTTTAAATATTCCTTTTTAAAAAAACTCCATTCTTCTTGGATTTTCTATTAAATGATTCGCCCATATACCAAATATCAAGCCTCTATCACGTTCTAAAAGGAGTGTTTCTATATTATTCCGAAAATCGAACATTTTTGTGTGCGACACCCCCTAAAAGTAGAAAATATTGGAGAACTGAAATTGTACACTTTCTTTCTTCTAAACTATCTACCCGAACACCAAATTTCAAAAATCTCTAGCTCATCTCGAAATATGTTTTCTTATCATTTCACCTTTCGAACGTTTTCCTATGGATTGGAAATCTGAAATGAGCACCCCCTTAAACGAACGTTTTTGAAAAACTATAATCGTCTTGGGTGTTTTCATCAAATGATTAGCCCGTATACCAAATTTCAAGCCTCTATCAAATTTTAAAGTAGCCGTTTCTCATTTATTCGGTAAATCGAACATTTTGGTGTGCGGCACTCCCTTCAGTAGAAAATATTGGAAATCTGAAATTGCACACTTTTTTCCTTTCAAACGGTTTACCCATACACCGAATTTGAAGTCTCTATCTCATCGCAAAGCGTACTTTCCTATCAATTCACTTTTCGAATGTTTTGGTGTGGAGCACCCCGTAAACGAACATTTTGGAAAACTATATTCGTTTTGGGTGTTTTCTTCAAATGATTAGCCCATATACCAAATGTCAAGCCTGTATCAAATTTTAAAGCAGCCGTTTTTCCTTTATTCTGTAAATCGAACATTTTGGTGTGCGGCACCCCCTTAAGTAGAAAATATTCGAAATCTGAAATTGTACACTTTTTTCCTTTCAAACGGTTTACCCATAGACCAAATTCGAAGTCTCTATCTCATCGCAAAGCATGCTTTCCCTTCATTTAACTTTTCGAACCTTTTGGTGTGGGGCACCCCCTCTATAGAACGTTTTCAAAAAATTCGATTTTTCCAGGGGGTTTCATCGAACGACCGAGCCGTGTACCAAATTGCAAGTCTCTATCTATTCGGGAAGTGCCTAAAAAAAGCGTGACAGACAGACAGACGGACACTTGGCAATTAGTATATATAGATAGATGCTGAATCCATATAACTAATCATATATGTTCAATCTATTTCAAATCCTGAGAAATAGATATTTCAAGGCAATTTCTTTCCAAAGACCAATAGTATGGTAACATTTCTAGCACAAATAAACTCATTTAAACTGATGTCAATTTTTATCATTTCTTGCAATGAATTATTTAATTAAAATTCCATCCATTTCTTTCAGTTTTGCATTCTACCATTGCTCTAAACGATCTCAAATTTCGAAGTTCTTTCCATGACCTTAAAAATGTAAAAAATTATTTCATTGTCAGGCGAATTTGCTATTTTACAGTTTTCCATTCTCTTCTATTTATTAGATTAATATTTTTGTTTAATTTACGTTTTCTTCAATCCTATATTTACCTTCCTTACAATACATTGTTACTCTCCTTCAAGCATAGATGAAAGTATTATGGCGGTGTCGAAAATTAGAATTCGAGTTTTTAATAGCATCCCTGAACATAAATCGAACGCTTTTGAAGTGGTGTCTGTGTGTGTATGTGTCAGTGAGTCCATGGATGTGATAACTAACGAACGAATGGATTGTTTCGCATGTAATTTGGTACGATTATTTTGAACATATTTGGAACATAATTTGGTACGATTATTGCAATGTGTGAATGCTGAAAGCCTAATGATTTTAAACGCGATTGAATATTTGGAAAACTTCCAGATTTTTCGAATGAATTTTTGATGAATTTAATAGTGTTTCATAAATAATAATTTTATACGTAATTTTGTATTCTAAAACGAATGATACAAACTTTAGAACGGCAGCTCGAACTGTTCTCGAGATATTGTACGTTTTTCAAATTATTGTACTGGATTTTACCGTTCGCCATTTTGCACACTGACTCAAATCGAAATGTAAGGTGGACAAAATTCATAATAACTATTTTGACGTTGAATGATTTGCTTTACTTTAAGTTACACACATACACACACAAAAAAAAACTGGCTAAATTACTATTATAAACAGCTAGTGTACCTGTGACACAAATTATTAGAATTTGGTAGAAAAAAAAAATGAGTTATTTAAGAAATTGTGACAAGAAGAGCATGGTATTTTAGTAAGTGGTAAATCCTCCTCTGTTAGCTATATAAGTCAATATTCGGTGCGGCTTAGAGTCATTTGAGTTGCTTATGTCCTTCTGCGGAAGATTCTGTTACAAATGTTGAAGCTGATCAGCTGATTCAGTGGTAGTCTGAGAAGGCTGCAAATGCCGTCTCAGCATGTCTCAGGCGTGTTGTATTGATGATAGGTCTGGGGACCTGGATGGCAATGGGGGGTATTAAATCCTTGAAAGCATTGTTGAGAAAGTCGTGCGGTATGTGGTCGAGCATTGTCTTATCGGTAAGTCGGTGAAATACTCCGCCCCGCCCAAAAACATACTGAAAGATGATCTGTCGAGCGATAGCAATAAAACGCTCTATACATGCCTCGGCAAAACTGGCGAAGAGAGAACCAGCCGCCGAACTACGCCGGTACTCAAGAGCGGAAATCTCTTCTGGCGCCACAACTGAACCACGACTAAAAGCGGAGGGGACACAAAGGGGGCCGGTGCTCAAAAATCAAAAATGCAGCAACCACCAAACTGCGAGAATGAGGGTCATCCTCTAGCGGAAACCTAAGCAATTTATTGGGTAAACAGCACAAACTTCACCTTATGGTGGAAAATAAAGCAAAGTACAACACTTGAAAGACAATTTTCCAGCAAGATAAAATCATAATTTAAAATCAGGCACAATAAAACTAGCAGCACAATAAAACTTGCAGTGAGTACAATAAAACTAGGAATTAACCAGTTAAAATAGTACAGACTTTTCCACATGGTGGATTATAAAGCAACGGACTAACAAGTTAAACAAGTTAAAATCCAACAAGTTAAAATCATAAGTTAAAAACATTCACAATAAAACTAGTAGCGACAAATTCGTGATTGAAAAGCTTAAGAGTTCATTTCGAGTTCGAGCAGAACCGCCAGTATTTTACAGAGTCCACTTGCCGTTGTAGGGTGTTCTCTTGAGTATGTTCATAGTTCTACAGTTTTTCGGAAACTTCTCTTTTTTTACTTCGTTCTAAAGTATGCAAATATAGATACAATGGTCAACGTCTCCTATCGTCATCCTACACTGGCAAATGTCCGATTTATGAAAGAATCTTTTTTGATATGTCTCAAAGACACCATATGCAGTAATACACAGTAAGCACTTGATTGCGGTAGTAGAAATTGCCTAGGCATCGATTAGATGAAACCTTTGGAATCTATCAATACAAGATGGAATCAATCAATACAATCATCAATCAATACATTGGTTGCATCTTTCCACTGTAGTTGCCATCTTCTGTGTACCTCTAGTTTCACCAGAGTTTTTAGTTGTTGAGATGAAAGGAGAAAAGTGCAATCTATGTTACTCCTGCGGCTTGCCTTCTTGGTCAATTTATCCGCCATTTCCTTTTCAGAAACTCCGATGTGTGCTTTAATCCATCAGTGGATATGATAGTTACATCTTAATTTGTTAATAAATATTTGATTTGAGTAACCAGATCTTTTTTAGTATCTTACGAACAAAGCGCTTGGATTGCTGCTCTAGAGTCAACGTCGATGTGAGCTGTTGTAGTCCTTCCTTCCTTCAGGTAGTGAAAGGTTTTAAAAATCGCATACAGCTCAGCATTGAAAACGTTGTTTCATTGTTTAGTCTGATTTAGTCTTTTGAGATGAAAACATTGTTGCTGTACACTGATAACGCACACCCCACTCTGTCGTTTGAAATTGATCCATCGGCTTTATAGTTCCGTGATACCGTCGTAATTTGTATCCAATTGTATCCTTGCATATTCCCAAGGATTTACCAAAACGCTCTGGCATTGCTCCACGTTTAGTGCTCTAATATCTGTTTCTCCAATAGTTACGTCTTCTCTCCAGTGCAATTCTCTATACATTAAGGGCCCCAATTCTAACCTAATATCTAGGGGGCACATCTCGTAAGACGTGAAGTGTCTCATAAGAGGTAGTTCTATAGGTTTTAGTAGTAATGCCAATCAAGGGTATTCACTGAATAGAGAGTAGCTTGGAATGAATACTGCAATTATCTGTGATCCAGATGGGTGAGCCATGCATGCCCAATAGCTCTTTCTGTGGCTCTCATATAAATCTTTTTGACAATCTGGTGTTTAAGTCCCCAGGTAGCCAATGTGCAGCCGGCTACTTTGGTAAGGCTACTTTCTTCTTCGACCCAGACCTACTAGAAAGGTATAAGGTATCTATCCGGGAAGTGCCACCCAATTTACACCGGAACCCAGTGGGGGAAGTATCTACAGGGACCGTGCTCTCCTTCCCCTACCACCAACCTCTCGGAAGGATTTACGGACCCACATGTTTATCGTGATCGTATTCCGCGTGAACACGGCGGCAGTTTTAGTAGTGGCGGGAATCGAACCCGACCGTCCGATTGCAATTCCTGCGCGCTAACCACTGAAAACACCTGAAGGCCCAGGCCACTCGACTGGCCCTAAGGCTTGCAGCAGTTTTATGAGTGGCCGGGAGAGAGATCAGCCTAAGCCGACCTCTACGACAGGGTCACAGCTCCGACATCTTTTATTAAAAACTAATAATTATACATTGGAGAGATATTGTTGTAAAAGCAGTTTACAGGCAGTTTTACAAGCACATTGCGATGAAGATGAACAGGAAAAGCTGAATGGCAGAGATAAGTGAAAATATATACATATATACATGGAATAAAATACTGCGTCAGGATGTATAAACAGAGAATATTGTACAAAATATACACCTGGAACAGCCGAAAAGTCATTGACCGAGGGAGGAAATAGGTAATGGGCACAAACTTGTCACTCAGCTTGATCAGAAATTTCACTCGCGATGAGAACACAATTTTTTAGCATATTTGTCAAGATCTTATTTTTCCTAACACCCGAGAACCAAGTCGCGCGGAGGTGGTCGGGGGGGCGAGTTAAATGAAATTTTGAGGTAAATGGGCAGGAGAAGACGTAATGATCAACATCCCCGTAAGAGTTACAGGGGCAGTTAGGAGATTTTTTGCGTTTGAAATAGTATAGGTAGTCTAAAAAGGGGCCGTGACCCGTTAAAAAGTATATAAGATATTTATTATAAATTTGGAAGTTGGGATTAACTTTAGGGAGGTAATTTAAAATCCTGGCGGGGTCATGGGTACGGGGAGAGATATAATTATTAAGGAAAGTTTGCCAGTTATTTAAGAGGAAGGATTTACAGTGGTTAATTAGGTAAGAGTAAGGGAAAGGAATTAGAAGAGGGGTGCCAGAAACGGTTGCCTGTTTGGCTGCTTGGTCTGCGACTTCGTTACCTTGGATGTTAGTGTGGGCTTTGACCCAAGAGAGGTTGATTAGCGGTTTTGAAGCGAGGGCTGAGGATTTAATTTTGGATAGGAGTTTAGTTTTATTATTGGGAGATTTTAAGGCCGAAATAGATGATAGGCTGTCCGAAAAAATATTGACTTTGGATTTGTTTTTAGCAGCCCAGAGAATGGCTTGATTGATGGCTTCAAGTTCTGCTTGAAAAACTGTGTTCCCCGTTCTCAGTTTGTAAGTGAATGACTCAATGAGCCGTTCACGCTCGAAGACGCAAACGGAGAGACCGACATTCTCGTCAAGTTTGGAGCCGTCAGTATAAATGTTTATGTGCGAGAACGAAGAGGGGTATGAGGAGGGAAGGTTAATAATCCGAAGGGGAGGAGGCATGGCGGAAGTAGCGCAAAGCGTGTCAAACTGGTCAGCAGAAGGGAGGGAGGGATCTGGGAAGAAATTTATTTTTTGTTTCCAAAATTGGTATTTGTTGAAAAGGGTTTTGATAACTAGATGAATTGGTGGGATGCCAGTAAGTGAGTAAAGAGAGACGTTTGAAGTTGTCCGGTAGCCCGCAGAGATTTTGAGTAGAAAGATTCTCTGGAGTGAAAGAAGTTTTGAGATTTGGACCTGAGTTAGATTTTTGCCCCAGACCCCCGAACCGTAGACAATGATCTTTTCTATGACCACAAGGTACCAAATTTTAAGTAGGGATTTATTGACTCCCCAGTTGTTACCTGCGATTTGTGCAAAGGTTGAGGACAACTTAAAACATTTCTCTTTGAGGTAAAAAATGTGAGGGCTCCAATTTAATTTATCATCGATGATGATGCCTAGGTATTTTAAATTTTTTGCGATTTTGATTCGTTTATTATTAATTTTTATGGTGGGATTGCGAGCGCGTTTAGTTTTAGATTTGTTTATGACGATGCAACTTGTTTTATCGTGGGAGATCGAAAGTTTAAGAGAATTTAGTGATTCGGAAAGGAGGGCGAGAATTTGATTGGTATTTTGTGCAGTTTTATCGATGTCATTGCCAGAAGTGACCACGGCCAGATCGTCTGCGAAGGCCTGCAGGTAGAAAAGTTCATTGTTAAGTTTTAGAATACTGTTGAAATAGATGCTCCACAGGACCGGAGAGATAACCGAACCTTGGGGAGCGCCCATGGAGATTGATTTGGAGATGGATATATTGTTACCGGTAAAATAAACCGAACGGGCCGAAAGGTAGGAGAAGATTGGGTTGTCGCTCCCCTGAAAGCCTACTTTGAATTAATACAAAACTTTGTAGTTGTGCCATTTTATAGGGCAAATCTTTAAGGATCCAGCTTGTTATTTCACAATGTTAGCAGTCGCCACTGATAAATCAAGACCTGATTTCCCTGTGGCGTAAGTTGGCTTAGTGGTATTAAAAATAGAGCAATCGTTTTCTTGGAACTAGTCCTGTAGTCTGGTTCCCAGGGGATTTGGTGTGACGTTATTCATTCCAGAAATTTTGGCATTCAAACGCCCATAGAGCAATGACTCCAGCTCACGTAGAGAATGACAAAAACTTTCAGTTGTGATTGGTCTTGAACTTTTACACACATTTATTAATTCAATTTTCTTTTTTTTTTATCTATACGAATTTGAAATTGTTAAAATTTCAAACCGGTACCAGCATTTATTTCCAGGACAACACAAACATCTATGCCTGTAGTGGAACCCCGCGTTCTATAGGATTCATGAGATGTAGACCGAGCGCCATACTACCGAGCAAACGGTTTAACATACAGTATTATATAAAACTAGAATATAAGCCTGACACACGTTGTTGTTGAGACCCAGACCGTCCGACCTACCATAAAGGTGTAAGGTAACTGTTTGGACGGCCGAGAAGAGCCGCCCAATTTAGACCGGAACCCAGTGGGGGGGGGCATCCACAGGGACCATATCCTCCTTCCCCTACCACCAACCCATCGGAAGGAATTACGGACCCACATGTTTAACGTGATCGTACTTTGCGTGAACACGGTGGGCTACCGCGCCCACCCTCACAGCCGTGGTGTTCATTTTAAATGAAATAAGTTATTTGTAATTTTATCTAAGTTTTTGGAAGAAAAAATAATTGTGAACTTAAGATTACAAAGAAAAAAGAATAGAATTGAAAATAATTTGAAAGGAGAAAATATGTACATTTATTATTTTCGACAATGCGATTGCTCTGATGTTGTTGAGACCCAGGCCATCTAATCTACCAGAAAGGTGTAAGGTAACTATTTGGATGGCCGGGAAGTGCCACCCAATTTGAACCGGAACCCAGTGGGAGAGGCATCCACACGGACTGTACCCTCCTTCCCCTACCATAAAACCCCCCATAAAAAACCCCCATAAAAACCCATAAAAAATAAATAAATAAAATTCATTCTAACACATAAGCTATTCATAACAAACATCTCACGAAGCAAAGCTGCAGAAAGGGAGTAGTAGACCAACCAGATTTCTTGTCATAGAGATATCATAAAAATTTATTTTGTAAAATTTCAATATTATTAGCATACACAGTCTGAAAAGGCGTTCAAACCACCGATGCATACTCAAGCCAAGACCTGACCAAGGCATTAAAAAGAATGATGATGGTATCCATATTAGTTGTTGTTACTGATGACCTCCTGTTTCGGCGGAGCCGATTCAGGACCAGTGACGCAGGAAGCAAGAAAGAACGAAGAAAGACACAAGACGAGAGAACAAAGTTTATTACAAGAACTTATCACTGACGAAGGTCGGAGGGGGTACAGCTTCACATTTTGACAAGGACTCGGAAGGCGGAAGATCCACTTCACCGCCTGGGTGGCCCATATTAATTAAATCCCGCGTAATCAATCTTCTTGATATTACCCAGTTTTTCTGTAAGGCACAAACCATCTGGCACAAACGCCCGAGATGTGAGCAGAAAAAGAAAAATCAGAGGTATAAATAACTCCAAAATCAGCATCAGAAAACCTTCTGAGCAAAAAAGAATAGCCAATACAATTAAGAGAATAAAATAGGAACCTGCCGATGAGTAATGGATATAACACTAAATTTATCAACGTTGAGACGAAGACGATTTCTGACACACCAATTAGAAAAAACATTCAACTCAGTCTGAACATGAGCACAGGAATCGGCATCAAAGATCGGACAGACAATTTTCAAATCATCCGCATACAATAAACAATTTGTAAAACAATTCGCCAAATTATTAATGAAAATAATAAAAAACAAGGAACTCAGGACAGAGCTCTGTGGAATCTCAGAAGTAGCCGAAAACCCCCTTCTTAACCCAGAACCAAAATTAACACAATAAAACCTAGACGTTAAATAAGAATTAAAAAGAAAAATCAAATTCGAAATAAAATCCATATTCCGCAATTTAAGAAGTCAGAATTCCATGATCAACAGAGTCAAAGGCCTTAGCAAAATCGGCATAGACAACATCCAACTGCCCCCCCCCCTGAGCTAATGGCCAACAATTTGAGGCACAGGAGATTAGTGACAGTGGACCTTCCACTCAAAACCATGCTGGCCATTAGAAATAAAAGACTTAATTTGACTGTAGATACACCTGTGCAGAACAAATTCGAAAACCCTAGCAAATGGTGAAGTAATAGAGATGGGCCTAAAAATTTCAATTCTATGCTTGTCATCCTTTTTACAAACAGGGACAATATGAGATTTTTTCCACTCATTAGGAAATAAACAACACCTAACGGATAAGTTAAAAATAATAAGTAAGGAATAAACAAAGTAGAACAAGCTTTAATAATATAGGCAAGAACATCATCAAAACCTAAATAACCAGAACCCATTAATCTGTTGATTCCATCCAAAATATCCTTCGCAGAAACCTGATTAGCCTTAACAACATCGGCAGCTACATTCATAGTATGATTAATAGGAACTTCATCAACATCAAGTGTAGTACTGACAATAAAATTTCCACTAAAAAAATCAGCAAAGGTGTTTGCAATAGAATCATCAGTAGTATACACACATATTATCATTAAAATAAATCATATTGAATGAAATCCTATTATTCATCCTACAGAAGGCCCAGAAACGCTTAGGATCATCTTTCAGAGAAGACTCAGCATATCTAACGTAAGACTTGTAATCACGAATGATGTCAGTCTTAATCATGGTCGTAAGGAAATTATACTGCATACGGTCGTATGTTAAACCATACATTCGAAAATTTTTACAAAACTTTTCCTTCCGTCTGTCACAGTGGAAAAGGCGGCACATATGACACACATGATATACATGTGATTTATGTGACGGAAATAAGGTTCTATTTATGTGCACCAGAATGTGTATCCAAGGACAGGAGGGCGGAAAGGAATTATGAAATTAAGCCCCCTTCCAAGAATCACACAAACAGAAAGAAATTTGATATTATAATTACGACTTACTTCAGCGTTGTTCCGCAATAACCCCTAGATCCGGCTGCCCAGGCTTACAAAATGCAAATTGGACACACAGGCACACAGCAAAATAATAACAAAGATCAGGTTGGGAAATCATGAAACGTATTATCATAATAAACTCTTTTATTTACATATTTATATATATTATGGAAATAAAGAAGTAGCAAAGGAATTAGTATTGGCCATTTTCTGTATTAAATATATCTAGATAATATTTGGCCTTTGTACTTAAATGGCATACACTATAATACCATAAGTATTGAAACACGACATTTTATATATATATTCAAATAGTGAAGATAATTACTCTTGATGTGAATTAAGTATGGTTTCACTTTATCGACTGAAATTCTGGCCGCAATTTAGATTCAGAAATTCTCTTTTAAGAATTTCGATGTTTTCAATATATGCCACATGAATAATTTAAATACCTGAATGCATCATCACTGTTTCAAATGACCAATTTCACACAAGCACAGATTTAGAGATGAGTACTTCGACTCAAGATCTCTAAGGATCAAGAAGCAAATCGTCCACACATTAGCCGAGTTCACTTAGCACATAGCCGAATCCATCGACTGAATAAAGATCCAGCTAGGCAAGACGAGTAATCACTAGGAATCATCCACCTGACTCTTTCGAGAAAATTCCAGGCGATCCGCGATCTCTGTAATCACAGGTCTAATTCATTACTTCCGGATCCCGAATTCTTTAATTCTATTGCCAAATAAATGGTAAGGGATTTTCATCTAGGTCCTCTGAAATAAAGAAGAAAAATTTAGAATTTGTAAATAAAGATAATTGTCTTGGCCCACACGAATTATAAGATTCCTTCTGAATCAAAGTTATAATCCGAAACACAAAATGACCGTTGAGTCGTAAATTCTTTTGTGTCCGACTTTTCGGAGCGAGAATCACGAGCTCCTTCTCCAACGAAAACTCAGGGCCAAGAGAGCCCCTCTACTGTGAAAAATGATAATATAGGTCGCCTCGACCTTCAACTCCTTGCACGAATTTAAAATGCAGCATCAAACGGTCGGTGCGGAACCTCGCGTCATCGCCTGCAGAAACGAACCCGTAGCTCCTGGGCATGAAATAAAGTAATAAGAAATTGGCTTCGGAACATCTGCCCGAGCTAAAATTCCCACACTTTCAGCATAAAAGTGCGAATGCATTCAGAATTAAAACCTTGGAATAAAAATGGCTTCCGAAAGAGAACGATTTCGAGAAGACATGAAGAATGTTGTGTTTCACACTCAAACCGTCATATATCACTATGACATCCTCAAATATCAATATGACATCCCCCTCTCCTTGGGGCCAAAAATCTTGAATGTAATGAAAGATTTTTCTCATAAAAACACAAAAATTGTTTGAGAATTACTTCTCTTACAATAACATAAACAGGAGACATTTTTCTCCAATATATACCAATAAAATAAGGATATACAGTAACATAGTAGGAATAGGAACTTTTAAGAGTACACAAAGTATTTGTAATTTAGTGTGTAATTTAGACGAAAGCGGTAGTGTGCTTGCAACAACACCACCCCTCATGACATCCTGCAAGATTCAATGCAAGGCCTATACATCATCATTTACAGGAAAAAAATCCGAAAGGAAGTCCAAAAGGAATGAAAAATATGTCCAAGCCTCAGAAAAAGAGCCTTTACAAAGATATAAAAACATTAGTGATATACAATTACAAAAGTGCACTATACAATTACAAAATAAGTACTCAACTTTGAGCACACACGAATAACATATTGTAAATAGTTGAATTAAACATTAAGTAACAGTCACCAAAACTTTGAGGATATGGATGTGTATATATTTATGGTACACAAAACCTTTATGAAAATGAAATTATCACTTTTCAAGTCATTCTTATCTTGACAAAATTAGAATACGTTCATTGCAACTTTGAAAAAAATGTATGTAAAAATAATTGTAGATAGTATAAGTTTGCAACAACATAATGCTTATACATAGAATTTTTTTTTTCCATGTCATCCAAATTAAATTCTTATGAATTTTTAATTCACTTTCACTATCGTGAGTGAAAAGAGGTTGAATGGCATGTAAAGGACTGATATGAATATGAAAATAGTATATGCATATTGTACGAAATGAGTTGAATATGGAAAAACAAATATGCGTAATGCAACTATATTGCATGTAAATACTAGTATACGAAATGAATTTAAACTATGATATTATTATGAAATTCACACTGTAAACAAACATTTGTGTCCCATTAGACTCCAGTATTAATCATGAGTTTCCAATTTTAGATATATATTTAAATTAGAAATCTTTATCTTTCCTTTCTTCATTATCATCTTAGATATAATTACTTTATATCTCTTAAGTTTATTTACATATTGTGAGTATTGAGAGAGAAGTTCCTGAGTAAGATGTGTAAATTATTAAGTGAATACTTAAATGACTTTTCCAAAGTAACAATGATGACGGGGAACTATACGGGATGCCATATATAAAAATAGGAGTGTAAAAAAATAAAAAAAATTCCCGCGTGCAGGATCCACACAGCTACAATCAGTCCGCGACACACGCCTTCCAGGTAACTTTTAATCATGAAAGTTTTTGAGCAGAATCACATAGTGAACTGTCAACAAATATCTCCCACATCTTCACCTAACTTCTGATTTTTCTCGCAGGTAGGCTTCCTAACTATTTCTTGCAAGAAGGGGAAACAGCAGGCAGTAACGATACATAATTGCAGCAATGCAGACCGGGATTTTAAAATTGGCACCACGTTAACTTCTTGCAAGTACGTGTAACTTGTAGATATGTTTGTGTAACCAAAATTAATTCCAAAAGTTGAAACATTTGCAGCATTAGGCTTGAAATCCTAACGATGTCTGATGACATTTGTGTACATAGGAATTCAATTTGCAAAATAAAATATGTGTATGCAGGAACTCACGAAAATAAAAATATTGTAAAACAAATTTCAAGTCAAAATCATCTCTCTCAGACTCGAAGTCATAATCGGTATGTTTTTATCACATAAAGTGAAGTCATATTCAGTTTGGCAAATAAATTCAATTTTAGAATCTATTATTTAGGTTCAAATTTAACTTTATATTGAATATTCAAGAACCACAAAAAATTATCAAAATATGAATCAAAATATGAATTCTTAAGTTCTTATAAGATGTTAAAGTTCTTGCAGATAAATAATAAAGTTCTCGTTAAGATATCAACATAGGATATCACATTACTTCTATATAATAAAATTAGTAATATTTATTTGAACTCTAAAACCGAAATTTCTGAATTTCTCAGAAGAAAATTTTCTTATTTGTAATACTAATTCTTAAATTCCAATTATTAAATTAATTTTTCCATGTAGTTATAATCACTGTTATTAGTGAATAATATTTTCATTTAATTAAAATCAAGATTCATTTAATGTTTTCAAAACATTTTATATAATTGTAAAATCATATGATCATATGGTAACTTTAATTCAAATGTAAATTTCCATTGTAACAAATTTCTCACAGTAAGTAATACTGGATTTGTTTACGTTTAACTTCTTTTTTTTTTGTATAAGAACAAATATGATTTGCACAAGTACTTATTTCAAGGAAACATTATATCTTTTATATTATGTTTAGATCATCTTTTACACTTAACTTATAAAACAATATATGATACAGCATAAAACTTTCTCTCATTTTTCAAGTTAGACTCAAATATTGTATGAGAGGTTTTTCATGAAATAAATTATATATTTGTAAATAACACCATATCTGTTTATAATTTGTAAACTTTCAATATAACTTTCAATACATCATATTAATTTAAAGAGTAATTTAATTTTCATTATATATGAAATATCTGCATAGAATCACAAAATTTTTCATCACCATAATTCTAAAATTTTAATTTGTAAAATATAATTATGAAATAACATAAACAATCAATATAGAATAAGTAAATGAAGGAATGTGATGAAAGAATTGATTTTTATCATAAATTAAAATTTGTATGAAATTGTGATTCAAGTAGTACTCTTTGTTTACTTTGTGTCATAAGAGAGTGTAAGTATCAGTAATATATGCAATTTTAGTATGATCTCAAGTAATAAGGTGTGCGTTTGGTTCTGTTAGCATAGTAACTTTGATTATGCTGTGGTGAGTAATTTCTGTTATAAAAAATTCTATTTCTATCACCACCAGAATTTGCATAATTAATCTCTTTGAGTAGATAATTGATTATTATTAGTATATTTTACTTGCTTTGTACGCGAAGAAGTTTGTTTAACTTCATAGTATCCACGAGAATGAGCAAATGGCACTTTATAAGAGTTTCTAGACACAGGTGAGTTATTTTGTGCAGGTGCAGTAAATCTCACATTTCTAATAGTTTTTGCTTTAGAATTGTCTCTATTTGCAACCTTTGCAACACGAGAAGTACCATTAGAGTTATTTGCACCAGGTGCATTAGATCTCAGATTTGGATTAGGAGCATTAGCTCTAGGATTTGCAATATTGATTGAAGGAGATTTACACTTCGTAAATCTTTGTGGAGCGAAAACATTCAACTTAGGGTCTCTAGGAGGTAGCAACTTGAGGCGATTCACATAAACTAATTGTTCATTCGGTGGATTCATTAAATGTTGAATACAAAAGTTTACTGGAGAAGTTTGTTTCACAACTTTAAATGGTCCTCTGTTGAAGGAATTCAATTTTTTTGATTGCCCTTGTGGTAAATAAGGAGTATATAAGTAAACAAGGTCTCCAACTTTGATATGAGGTTGTTTCGCTTTCTTATGTTGATACTTAATTTGAGAGTCCTCAGCCTTTTGAAGATTAATTTTCACTGTTTCATACATTTTTCCTAGGCGATATTTTAGATCTTCTCCATAATCATGAGTCGAGTGATAAGTTGGTATTTTAAATCCTGTTATTAATGTATTTGGTACAGAAAGATCTCTTCCGTACATTAGGTAAGCAGGAGATTCACCTATAGAAGCGTGTACAGCATTCCTGTGTGCAAGTAGTGCGAAATGCAGTAACCTGTCCCAGTTTCCTTGATTATTTTGCACGATATTCTTGAGAGAATTAAGCAGATTCCCATTCAATTTTTCGGTGCAACCTTTTCTCTGTGGGTGGTATGCACTTGTTGAACTCGTAGTAATACGCAGTGTTTTATAGAAACTTTGTGCAGTCTTTGATAAAAAATTAGTGGCTTTATCTGTACTAATGTGATTTGGAATCCCATGGCGTAATATAAATTGTTCCAAACACTCCAAAATATCATCTGTTTTGATAGATACAAGAGGATACGCTTCAGCCAGCGGGTAAAATAGTCTGTGATAACCAGTATAAACTTTTTCCCAGAATTGGAAACTGGCAAAGGTCCAACACAATCCATTTCAATTCTTTCAAATGGGTAAGTTGATTTAGAAAACCTTTGAATAGGAGCTTTTAAATTTTTGAATCCTCTATTCATCACGCATGTTTCACAAGAAGAAACGTAATTTTTAGTTTGAGCGTACATGCCGTTCCAGTAATATCTCCTACCTATTGAAGCTAAGGTTCTGCCCATGCCACAGTGTGCAAAAGTGGGGCAATCATGATGCAGCCACAGTACTTCCGAAACAAGCTCCTGTGGTGCCACAACTCTTTCTTGATATTCATGGTTCCGCTTTGGATTTTTATGTGTGCACCACAATATCTGATCCCTCATAAAAAATGTCAACCTCTGTGAATAAGGTTTAATTTGTTTTTCGAGTAAATCTTTAATTTTGTTGCACCTTGAGTCTGTCATTTGTGCGTTCTTAATCCTGATTAGTAAAGTAGGCATAGCTGAAGTTTGTTGTAACTCATTGTTTTGAACAGAATTGTCATTTTCCATAGTATCATTATTATCATTTTCATTTGTATTATCTTGATTGACATCTACAGCATTAACTTGATTACTAGCATTATGACATATTTTTTTCTTATTGACTGTAGAGTTACTGATGACAGGAGTATTTATGTTTACATGATTTGAATTATTTTTGTTTCTAAAATTCACAACTTTATATTGAAAAACAAATCTTTCTGGTACACAATCCACTGCATTTGAAACATTTCATGATAAGTAATCTGCAACTATGTTTGTTTTTCCAGGTTTGTGTATGATTGTATAATCGAATTGGAAAAGTGATGCGATCCATTTGGCAAGTCTCGAGGTAGGATCCCTGAGTTTTAGAATAAAGGCCAGAGAATTCTGGTCACGGTAAACAGTAAAGTGTTTTCCAATGAGATAGGTTTTGAAATAGTTAATGGCCCAGACTACTGCAAGTGCTTCTCTCTCGACTACACTATATTTTGATTCTGCATCATTAAGTTTTCTGCTGGCATATGATATTGGATGCAAATGACCTTTCTCATCCTTTTGAGATAACTAAGCACCTAAAGATCTATTAGAGGCATCTGTGTGAAGTATGAATTCTTTCTTGAAGTCTGGAAGTGTCAAAATAGGGTTTGTAACAAGTTTTTCTTTGAGTGTGTCAAAAGATTTCTGAGCAGCATCATTCCATAAGAACTTTTTCTTTTTGTCACCTTCTTTACCTTTCAACAAACCTGTCAAAGACAAAGTCACTTTTGCATACTCAAGAATGAAACGTCTAGAAACCAGTCAAGCCCAAAAATTGGCTGACTTTTTTTATTGAATTAAGAGTATCAAATATTTTTACTAAATCAATGTTGTGAGGATCAGGTTGCACAATTCCATTTGACACAAGAAAGCCGAGGTATTTAATGCTTTTTCTAAAAAATCTACGCTTGGAAGGTTTTAACTTCAAGCCATGGTTATTGAGACGGATAACTATATCCTCAAGTTTTCTCAAATGCTCTTCAAAAGAACATGATGACACTATTATATCATCAATGTATACACCAGACAAGCCCGACAAAATCAACGTCATGAGTCTCTGAAAAGAAGCTGGAGCATTTTTAAGACCGAATGGGGTTCGAGTCCATTCAAAGTGGCCCTCAGGTGTCGAGAAGGATGTTTTAACATAATCCTCAGGATGAAGAGCAACCTGGTAAAATCCTGATGTTAGATCCAGAGTTGAAAAGTAAATTGCTCCAGATAATTGGTCTATGAGCTCATTTATATTTGGTAAAGGAAATACCTCGGTAACAGTCTGAGAGTTGAGCTTCCGAAAATCTACTACTAATGTATGTGAACCATCTGATTTTCTCACAAATAATATTGGCGCATTATAAGGTACTAGGTTGAATGATATTCGCTTGTAACAGCTCATTCACTTGTCTTGAGAGATCTCCCTTGAGATGATGCGGCACTCTATATGATTTCTGAGTGATTGGGATATTTGTCTCCAGGTTTATTCGGTGCAGAATTGTTTCACACCCGTTTATTTCCTTTACTGACTTCGCAAAAACATTTCTGTGCTTCATCTAGAGATCAGTCAGCATTTTCTTTTGTTTTCCACCCATGTGGTTCAAATCGAATTCACCGCCCCAAGATTCAAACACATCATTTTCTTCGATTGGCACTTCTTGAACATTGTTTACTTGCTCCAAATTTGATTCATGAATGAGCTGAACAGTACCCATTTTTGTACCCTTATTAATGTTTATAGATGTATCTGATGGGTTTGCAATTTTAGCAAAAATAAAGTTTTTTCTTGGAGATTTATACACTGCCCTAGCCAAAAACAATTGATTTTCAGCTAACATCATGGGTTCTTTTTGTTCCAACAAAGTAGTTTCTCCAGTTTGGAATATACCGTCTAATTTTAATTTAATGAAACTTTCTTGTAATGGCTTAATGCGGTTCGTGCATAACAGCATTTTTGAGTTTCTTTTTGTTTACCAAAATTGTCATTTTTTTGTGTACAATAGTTCTCTTGATCAGTGCCATTGTCATAAAATTTTCATTATTCTGTGCACGGTTACATCTTGCATTTCATCTTCTTGAACTCTAGAATTTTCAAAATATATATTTGTTTCATTTTCTTGATCATGTGATATCGTGTCCTTATAATCATGATCTGAGTTTGCATTTTTAGCATAGTTTCCTGGACCTGAATATAGAATCTGTTTACAGTTGTTGAGTTTCAAGAAAAAATCATCAGATATGTTTCTAAAATCCACATCCCTGAAATATTCTCCACAAAGTTCATCTGACTCTGGAGATTGGTTTCTGGCATTATTTTCTCTATTATAAGAAACATATCTTTGCTCTGTAAGTGTAGCAACAGAATGTGAGGGTTCCCGATCCAAGAATGGAATACTGCAGTATTTGAAATTTATTCTGCTTAATGCATAATTAATGGTAACGTTTCTGTTTTTCATAAATGAATTACCAAGTATCAATTCATAATTCCTCGGATTATCAGCATCTAGTACCCAGAATTCAGCTGTACTGATGTCATTTCCTATGGTAATTTCTACTTCTATTTTTGAGTTAACCATTATAGCCCGACCATTAACTCCATTGAGTATTGTGTTCATACGACGCTTTTTGTAAAATTTTGGATCTATATTTATCAAACTTTTCTCATAAATAATATTAACAGAGCTTCCTGTATCCATAAGAGCAGACAAATAAACATTTCCAATATATGCTTTAAGAATTGGAAACAGGGCTGAGCCATCAAATCCATCCTCTGACATTGAGTTAAATGCATATGTAGGTTTATTGTTATAAAAGTTTTTGTTTCTGAACTCTCTTCTTTGGTTATTAAATTGGTAATTGCTTTTGTACGCATCACAAGGATGTTTGTAGTTTACAAAACTTCTTCTTGGATTGAAATTTTGACCATAATTTCCATTATAATTTCTGTACGACCTTCTGTAAGATTGAAAACCTCTGGTTCTCTAGTTATAATGATCTCTGCCTCTGAAATTGTTCGTCCATTTTTCTCTTACTGGAGCAGCCTGATTTCTTCCATACGTCTGGAATTTAGTTCTATTTCCTCTGTTTTGATAAGGTGTAGTATATTTCAAGAACTTCCTTGGAGTTTCCATCTGAACTTCCTCTTCATACTCTTCTTGATTCTCATATCGACTGTTTGAGGGAGAATTGAAACTTTCTTCGAGTCTTCTTGAGTTATCTGCCAGTTGTTCCCTGACCTCTTTGATTTTCTTTTTTCTCCTCTTGCTATCCTCACTTAATCTTTTTTTTAATTGCTCGAACTCTTCCTTCTTTCTATTCAGTTCCTCTTTCATCATTTTCAATTCGTCCTCCTGACTTTTCCTGTTCACAACCATTGTGACGTTTTCCTCTAGAAATTCTGCATTGTCGACTTGAAAATCCTCCTCTAGGATTGCAAGATCTTTTGCAGCTTGGAAAGTCGAAGGGTTTCTGGTCATAACAGCTTCTCTAATGTCTAATTTTAACCCTCTAATAAATGCATTCTTGAGAATAGCAGCACTCAAGGAATCTTCTCCACTCTCACATTGCACGGGAAATGCATCAAAAGAAGCAGCTTCAATTCGAACTCCAAATTGCCTAACACTCTCTCCTAAATTTTGCTTAATGTTCACCAGATTTGCAACTTTGCTTGCAACGTCCTCCTTTCTCTGGAAATTATCTTTAAGAGCGTTAACAATTTCACTAAAGTTATTTGTATTGTTTAGCCTTGGGAGTCCATTGATTAATTTTTCTGCTTGGCCGTTCACTATCAGTTTGATTACGAAAATCCTGTCAGCTTTCGACCAAGCTGCGTGCTCTGCTATCAATAGAAATTTATCCATAAATGTTTGTAAACACTCATTCTGTGCTCCCGAATATTCCTGAATGTTAGCTATGAACTGTGATGACAAAACATTTCTTTTCTTACTGCTAGCTATCACTGAACTCGATCTGGCACTCTGACCTTCAGCTCGGGTAGGCGACGGCGAAGCCACTCTATCACTAGCAGAGGTTTGAGCAGAGTCTGCACTCCTGCCCACACGATTTGTTTTAGTAAATCTAGGCATTCTCACTGTTTTCAATATTTTTATAGATGAGAGTCAGTTTTGAGAAGGAAAATGATACAGATAAGTGCTCTGATAATGCAGTGAATTTTTTGATAAACACTGAATAATTTTGATAAATTGAGTGGATTTTATAAGCAATGAGTGGTTTTTATCTCAGAGTAAGTGGTTTTATCACAGAATAAACAAAGATTTATGATTAGATAATTATTTAAATTTTTATGATGTCAATGTGATATGAATTGATTAATAATGCTCAGAAGAATTTGAGCATTCAGTATTGAGATACACTTTCCACTACCACTGTATTATTTTTATATAGGCCCACACTTAAGAATGAATGAAAGATTTATAAGTGGGTCAGCACACATAAAACAAAAACTTTCTAAGTTTAAATATAATGTATGTGTATGTTTTTTTTTATGAAAAAGATAATTTTATATCATTATATATCAAAATCAGTGTCATATATATATATTCAATTACTGTGCAAATTTTTGGTCAAGGCATTTCTAATTAAAGTGGATGTCACACCATTAATTCAACAATTTGTTTAATTTTCTTGACCAATATTTTTCAATAAAGTAAATTTACTTACTTCGATTTTTTTTTTTATGACACAATATAATACAACAATTATCAATGCACATTTACTCTCATGTTTCCCAACATGAAGAAAAATGAACTATTCTGTTTTATTTATCTGAGATAATCAACACTTTATATGTGCCTGCGGTCACTCAAGGCAGCAACACGGCGCCACATGTCATAGTGGAACAGGGGCACATATGACACACATGACATGTACATGTGATTTATGTGACGGAAATAAGGTTCTATTTATGTGCACCAGAATGTGTATCCAAGGGCAGGAGGGCGGAAAGGAATTATGAAATTAAGCCCCCTTCCAAGAATCACACAAACAGAAAGAAATTTGATATTATAATTACGACTTACTTCAGCGTTGTTCCGCAGTAACCCCTAGATCCGGCTGCTCAGGCTTACAAAATGCAAACTGGACACACAGGCACACAGCAAAATAACAACAAAGATCAGGTTGGGAAATCATGAAACGTATTATCATAATAAACTCTTTTATTTATATATTCGTATATATTATGGAAATAAAGAAGTAGCAAAGGAATTAGTATTGGCCATTTTCTGTATTAAATATATCTAGATAATATTTGGCCTTTGTACTTAAATGGCATACACTATAATACTATAAGTATTAAAACACGACATTTTATATATATATTCAAATATTAAAGATAATTACTCTTGATGTGAATTAAGTATGGTTTCACTTTATCGACTGAAATTCTGGCCACAATTTAGATTCAGAAATTCTCTTTTAAGAATTTCGTTGTTTTCAATATATGCCACATGAATAATTTAAATACCTGAATGCATCATCACTGTTTCAAATGACCAATTTCACACAAGCACAGATTTAGAGATGAGTACTTCGACTCAAGATCTCTAAGGATCAAGAAGTAAATCGTCCACACATTAGCCGAGTTCACTTAGCACATAGCCGAATTCATCGACTGAATAAAGATCCAGCTAGCCAGGACGAGTAATCACTAGGAATCATCCACCTGACTCTTTCGAGAAAATTCCAGGCAATCCGCGATTTCTGTAATCACAGGTCTAATTCATTACTTCCGGATCCCTAATTCTTTAATTCTACTGCCAAATGGTAAGGGATTTTCGTCTAGGTCCTCTGAAATAATGAAGAAAAATTTAGAATTTGTAAATAAAGATAATTGTCTTGGCCCACACGAATTATAAGATTCCTTCTGAATCAAAGTTATAATCCGAAACACAAAATGACGGTTGGGTCGTAAATTCTTTTGTGTCCGACTTCTCGGAGCGAGAATCACGAGCTCCTTCTCCAACGAAAACTATGTCCGGCGCAGCATATCCTCTTTGGATCTTGTGCCAAAAATCCTAAATCAACCAACCAACCAACGAAAACTCAGGGCCAAGAGAGCCCTTCTACTGTGAAAAATGGTAATATAGGTCGCCTCGACCTTCAACTCCTTGCACGAATTTAAAATGCAGCATCAAACGGTCGATGCGGAACCTTGCGTTATCGCCTGCAGAAACGAAACCGCAGCTCCCGTACATGAAATAAAGTAACAAGAAATTAGCTTCGGAGCATCTGCCCGAGCGAAAATTCCCACACTTTCAGCATAAAAGTGCGAATGCATTCAGAATTAAAACCTTGGAATAAAAATGGCTTCCGAAAGAGAACGATTTCGAGAAGACATGAAAAATGTTGTGTTTCACACTCAATCCGTCATATATCACTATGACATCCTCAAATATCAATATGACACGTCTAACATTTCTATTAGTACAACGATTAAACCAGGGAGGGTAGTGACCTTTTTTAACAGAACACTTAGGAACACAATCATCAAGAAAATGATTAAAATGAAAATAAAAACAATTAACAGCAGAGTTAACATTATTAAAATAGTTTAACAATTTCCAATCAAACTCACTTAACTTACAATACAGAAGCTCAAAATCAGCTTTTCCAAAATCATAATTCTTGTGATCCGGAAAAGCCACACGCTTAACCCCTGCTCTGGGAACCCTAGTATTGACAAGAGTAATGATGACAGAAGGATGATAAGAATCCTCAGGAAGAGGAATATCTTCTATTCCAGCACGTTGACTAGTTAAAAAACCATTATTATAGTTAGAGATAATTAAACTCAAAATTTTACCCCTACAGTTTCCAACAATATTAAATTGATCCAGATCATAAATGTTTAAGAAATTAATAAGTAACATCTCGATATTGGTGTAGCAAAAATCATCAGACACGACCAATGGCCAAACAATGCCAGGTAAATTGAAATGAGCTAAACCAATAAAGCCATAACTAAAAAAATCATAATTTGCATCAAGAAGATTTAAAAAATCCTCATACATAACAAAATTTGAGACAGGTGTAATATAAACAACACACAGGAATAAATATTTGCCATAAGCAAGATCTATTTTTAACATCAATGCTTCTCTCTGATTTACACCAAGAGTAAGCTACCTGGACATAATGCCAGTTTTGCAATAGCCAATCAGTACCCCACCACCACGCAGATCTTGATTGTCCGTATTTGTCCTATCTCTCCTAATAACTGTGTAACGATTGTCAAAAAGTTCAACATTTCCTATGCTTTCACTAAGTTTTAAGTCTCTGTTAGACATATTACATCATAATCTTGAGCCAGAGTTGATAATAAAAGTTTGTTAGTCTTTGTACGGAGATTTGGCAATATTTTGTAGCAGCGTTACCCAGAGATAGATAAACAGACATTAATCAAGGTGTTTATATTAATTGCAAAATTGAAAAGTTAACATTGCTAAGAAACGTCAAAAGCATTCCACTTAATCAACTCTCAATATTTTTAATTTTTAAACTGAAAGTCAGACCATGACTAAAATCAGATCAAAATTGAAAGTCAGATTATCATTATTAGACATGTTCCAATTTCTTAATAATACGAGCAGAATAAAAATTTCATTTGATATAATGCATGTTACCGTGTAGTAGTGTATTATGAGATAAAATAATGTTTCACGTCATATTACAGCATGAATTTGTCATTTCATATAATTTGGAATTTAGAATGAAATGATAAAACTTAATTACGCCAGCTTTCAGGAACATAAATTAACACAGGCACTTGATTATTATTGTGAAATGTTATGTTACATTCAAATATGCAGTGCAAATAGCATAATTTCTGAAATTGCATTCTCATCTTATAAAACAGGTTTTTAAATAATTAGATAATAACATACCAATGATTTCAAAGTAACTGTATTATGCGTAAGAATTCGTAGTAATTGTTTTAGTATCCATTCTTAGATCCGTAAAATGCAAGCACAATTGCAGCTGATGATGTTACAACATTACTGTCATCCGATATCTGTAACAAATTGCTCCCGAGTTCAAAATTTCGTTTCTGTGTCTGTCCCCAGGCTATATCGAAATCCCGCAATTATCAGACAGTTTTTGGCAGTTCGCATCCTATGTGGATTCTGAAACAGAAAATGTTATAATCGTTTAACAATTAAAGGTATTGATTATTGTGCGCTCGTATTATTGCATGGGCATTTTCCCAGCGCCCCTCAATTTTGAGCTCCCGAATATGCACAAAAAAAATTATATTTATTCTCATTTTAATCTGATATGACCAATCTGATCATTTTAAACGAAATTGTTTGTGATAATTTAATAATCAAGATTGGTATCACGTCTGCATTCAATAGATAAAATCAAGGACAAAGCGTTTTTAGAAACGAAAGGTCTTTTATTTAACACATCCTAAAAGACGTACAAAACATATATTAAAAACTGCCAGAGCGCTTTCTGACGTATATACGCCCTTCATCAGTGGCTACATGAATAGTAAAAACAGGGAATGTTTATATATATAGAGACCAGTTTAAAGAAAATTTGCATAGAATATAAAATTGTAAATGAACTTACTAAAAATAATACAAGAAATATACATGGAAATTACAAAATAAGTTTAAACGCTTATGAATATTAAAATATTACAAGAAAAGAACTAATACGAATTTTAGAAAAACGTCAAGCATGATATTCCTGAGAATGACGTCACAAATAACTTTTAAGAGGTTTGAATTGCATAGAGTCGAGAATGAGTCGCCAAGCATAACTTAAAATTTGAACAGAATCAAAATTACAAATTGATTCACGGTAAATATATATAAACAGGGATTCATAAAGAAGAATACTAAGTGGATTGTTACAGCGAATCAAAAGGAAAGTTTTTTTCAAAAACGGGAAAAAATTTATCATTAACCACATATTGAGCAAAAGCCGTAGAAAGTTTTCCAGATTTGACATCGCGAGCATGTTCTGCTAAACGGATGACAACAGTACGTTTTGTACTACCAATGTAAAATTTATAGTCACCAGCAGGGGATAACAGGGGAACGACATACACCCCAGCAAAGCTTTTAAAGTCATCAAAATTAAAGTCATCAAAAAGCTTTTAAAGTCATCAAAGTTAATCGGATCGAATACGATTAAATGAAGTGGAATATTAGAGTAAGCGGGTTTGAAACCAAATTCATGACAAAAATTAATAAAAGGACGGAATATCTTAGGATGGTAAGGAACACTAGATTTATGGACTAAACGATCTTTAATAGCAACAAGTTTAGTATCAAATTGAGTGAATTTAAGATTAACGTGGATAAAGATCTTATAAATAAATTCAAAAGAATAAGCCGCCTCATGGCCAAGTTTAAAAATAAAATTAATTTCATCAGTCAAAGCGGGGATAGAAGAGCAAACGTTATATGCGCGATTAAAATACGCGTTAGAAGAAGCTTTTTTAGAGGATACAGGATGGAAAGAATTAGCGGGGATACAGGAGTTAATAAAAGTGGATTTACGGAAAACGGAAGTATGAAAACGAAAATCAGAACGGGTGACCAGAACATCAAGGAAAGGCAAGGAACAGTTAGATTCATGCTCAACAGTAAAATTAATCGAAGGGTAAAAATCATTAACTTTATCCAAAAGGTGAAGGAGATCATTTAAATCACGATCCCGGATAATAAAAACATCATCCACGTATCCATTTTACGTATCCATCCATTTTATATTCTATGCAAATTTTCTTTAAACTGGTCTCTATATATAAACATTCCATGTTTTTACTATTCGTGTAGTCACTGATGTCCAAAAGTGCTCTGGCAGTTTTTAATATGTGTTTTGTACGTCTTTTAGGATGTGGTAGTTTAATAGTTTATTCTTACGGTTGTATTGTATACTAAGGGATCGTTTAAATAACAAGGCCGCCCAGAGGGGGGGGGGGGTCACAACTCAAGTAGGTGGCGAATATTGCAGAATGGGCTGAGATTTCCAATATGTTTCTTTTGAAGATAGAAAAGACATGAAAATTCACAGAGGGAAATCAAATATCTAGGGTGCCGGTAATAAATGTTTGTAGGGTGCCCATAATTTGTATGAGCGGCCCTGAATATAGCTCGCTGCATATTACGGTTTCAATTGCAAAACATGAAGCCAAGTAAGAGCTGACAACCAAATAATATTTTCCGTCGTACTCTACTGTATTTGCAATCTACTAGATGTTGTACTTGAAAGTGCTCTTAAATCAGTCGTAACAGGATATTTTATTTCTTTACCATATTACAAAATATTGATTATTTGATGAAATAGTTAAAATATGAAAATGGCCTCCTGAAATTTGTTAAAATAGTTCTGTTTTAGATACTAGCAGAGGAATGAACAAGCAGCGTGCAGATGCGATATATTTTACTTTTAAATAATAAATATGGCTTAATTATTATTTTTCTATTCATAGTATAATATATAAGGAAAGTATTGTAACGGAGTCGAAAATTAGAATTCGAGTTTTTGACGTAAGAGCGCGTTTCAAGTATCTCTGGACTCGAATCGATCGTTTTTGGGGTGATATCTGCGTGTATGTATGTGTGTGTCTGTAAGTCTGTTTAGACCATATCTCACAAACGAATGGAGCTTTTCGAATGAAATTTTTTACAAAAATTACAATCAATGAACACTGGAAGCCTGTTGATTTTAAACACAGCCGAATGTTTGGAAGACCCCAAATTTTTCGAATGAAATTTTGAGAAAATCATCGGAAAGTCAGAACTTTCCATAATGTTAGGTAAAAAATCATTTCTTATGTAATTTTTTATTAGAAAAGGATGGGCATACATTTTAGAACGCTAACATGAACCGTTCTCGAGATACTGCACTTATTCAAATAAATTTATAAAAAATGTCATAAAATTAAAGAAAAGTATTAACTATTGTGAAATATGTTCCCTTTTCATATGTAATATTATGCGATAAATATGTTAACATCATTCTTGTGAATTTAGTTCGTTCTATTCACGGGAGAAGATACTTAGTATAATAGTTTTGTATTTGGACGCCTAACAATTTTCCGACCGTCACTTATACTTGTATATAAAATTTTTTTTAGAGAAAAGTGCATTAAATAAAGCTTAATATGCAGACTTTTTACAAGTTATAGTATGATTTGGTTTATTGCAGTTTGGAGAAGAATTTTAAGATGAAAATTAAACAGTTTTCAGCCTACGATAGCTAGCTTTATGTGGTATATCAATAATTGCGCAAGAATATTAATAGAGATTTTTAATGTAAATATGTACCCAAGATAAAAACAAATAGATCACTTCTACAGAGTTAACTTGTTGTTGTTGTTGTTGTTGTCGTGTCCCTAACATTACAATTAAAGAAGAATGAGTGCACTGCTTCTGTTTAGTCTAATGACCCGGGGCACCCGAAGGTAGATGTCTGACTTCTGCCCCAAATAAGACATTACAACATCCATGCCCGCAGGCGGGACTCGAACCCGCAATCTGACAGCCGAGCCATCACGAGGAAACGCCTGCCTCTTTGACAGCTCGGCCACCACATCGGCGAGTTAACTTGTATTATACATAATTATGCCTGTTTTCTCTTGCATATCTTCATTAAAAACTAATACAGCAACAGAACAACCAACCTTCTTTATATATAAATGAGTCAACTGCTATATTACTGTACACGTTTTTACAACTTAATTAATAAAAGCCTTGCAATATGCGTGGTTTAAGCGCATGAAATAAACATAGAAAAACTAAATAAACGAAATTTGATGGCACAGATATGATTACATAATGCAGGGGCAGATATCAACAAAGTAACTTTAAATTCAACTTACCTAATTCCTTTAGCAAATTTATAAAAGCACATATTGTGCATATATGCTTGTAGCTGCAACATCAAATTTTAGTCTTTAAAACACATCTGATTATCAATATTTGTGCTAAATAATCTTAAGAGAAAATAAATTTAGATATATCCGACTAAAATTACGATATATCCGACTAAAATTACGATATATCCGACTAAAATTCCGTGCTAAATGATTGTAAATTTCTAAAAACGTCTGTAATATGTAAACTAATATTCTACAACAAACATGGATGCTGTGCAGTGGAATCGCGGAGCGTGACGTCACATGAAACTCATCTATGCACTAAAAATTGAGTTGCAACAATATTTGAGAAGTTTTATTCTGTTTAACAATGACTGATGCTCAGTGTTGTAAATTGTTGTTGTTACTGATGACCTCCTGTTTCGGCGGAGCCGATTCAGGACCGGTGACGCAGGAAGCAGGAAAGAACGAAGAAAGATACAAGATGAAAGAACAAAGTTTATTGCAAGAACGTATCACTGACGAAAGTCGGAGGGGGTGCAGCTTCACATTTAGACGAGGACCCAGAAGGCGGAAGACTGACTTTATCCTCGAGAAACATCCATGCCTTATTCGGGATTCGAACCCGAGCCCACAAGACAGCAGCCGAAGACGCTATCCACTTCACCGCCTGGGCGGCAGTGTTGTAAATAGTTGTCATGACCGAGAATTGGTTCAGTTAGGTTCTGTCCCGTGGTCGATACTATAAGTTTGCAACGTTTCAACCTTCAAGGTCACGGTGGGCTTCTAGAGGGTGTAGAAAAACTTTTCACTTTCATTTTTATACTCATGAAAAGTTTCAGTAACAAGAAATGAATGGGTTTGGTCTCTGCATTCGTTTTGTATTCTGAAGACTACAGAACATAAGAATGTCTGGATATTTTGAAATAAAAATAGAAGTTGTTTAATAGAACTTGTTTTGTCTTTCTATAGCATGTGTTGTTAACCTAGGCGGCAGCATTACAGCAAGAATAGTGCGAGCGGAGCCCCCGCACTTTGCACCATATTGATATGGTGGCCCCGCCATACATACAGCATATAAAAAATGCGACGCAGTCGAAATTACTTCATACTAGACTCAGAGCTACCCATAAGGGGGACGAACACTACCAGAGTAGAGGGGCACGGACTACCAGTATTTTCTTTTTGAGGCTGGAGAACACATGCAAAATTCACAAAATATGAGAAAGTCAAATATGGAAGGGTGCCGTGATAAATGTTTGTAGGGGGCCCACAATTTCTGTATACGGGCTCTACCAAATAGTCTTGTTGTGACACTGTTGGGCGATACTGCCCCTCCGAATTTATTTCAGTTCCAAAAGGATGAACACATTCTAAAGGGGCGGGATATTCTATGACAACCGTAAAGACGGTGTTTTTATGTTCTGAATATTATTTATATGTTTTGGAATTAAGAAAATATAAGTTACAGCTCGTCGAAAAATGTGCATGATACACTGTAGGACGCTCTATACAGTTCTACGTCTCTCACCCTAATCGCCCCCAGCTAAAGTCCCTTTTCTACTTGATAAACCCCTCTCACTAGACATGCAACTTCATTGAGCCGAACATCACTTGTTTGAACAAATTTAATCACGCTGAAAGCATTATCGACGTGGAACAAGAGTGCACATATTGGGATGAGATGTGCTAATTTCCAATTTATGTACAAATTTAACACATTTGATGATATAATATTGTTGTACTTGTGTATTTTCAAAGGAATCTTTCCTTTGATGAATAAAAAATAGTTATTCCATTGAATATACCACAATATATAATTTTTTATGCCTTTGAAAAATAAAATAGTTTTGCTTTGAAATTTTCGAGATGACTGGAAATAATGATCCCTCTCTCATACATATAAAACTGGCGATAACCATTGAAATTTTCCTGTAAGTAGACGATAATCGACAAAATTTTGAGAAACTTTGTTCTAGAGGGACGCGTCTTAAAATTATTGATATAATTTTTTACTATAAACTAATTAATAATTATTCTCAATTAATTTATATATGGTATAATTATTTTACCTATTATATACCATTGAGTATTAATCACCATGAATTATGCATATAACTATTAATTATATTTATTAATATATTTTGTACTCCTTCCTCTACCTAAGTCTCAAATAGTCAAATTCAATGTTTTACAAATGTTTCTATTTTTTATTTAGATTTTGTGTTGAGACATAAAATGTCATTAACATATCACTTCAGGAAGTATAACGACACTTCAAGTTTCATTTTTGTATCATCATTTTAAAGATATATTCAGGATTCAATAATTTATCTAATTAAAACGCCATGTTTAGGTTTGAATATACGTGAAAACAAGAGCTACAAATATTGAAATAAAGATCATTTTATTTTCACCATCATATATTGAATTCAAAATATCGTTTTGAATTAAAAATCAACTCGAATACAAAACAATATTACATAATCCATAAAAATTATGAAAAACGAAGTACAGATGCATATTTTCTGCCTCTAATTTTGATCCTTCTATTTCATTCTAACTTGTTAAGGAAGGACGATATAGTACTGGCGTCATTACAGTCTGGCATAAACATACCTCTGTACTTGATGCAGTATTCTGCGCACTTTTGACCGTCGAAGAACATTCCAAAGGTTCTCTTACATTGGGCGCAATTGTTGATGCACATCCTAGTAGGGGATCTGGCAGCAGAACAGTCCTGGCTGATTTTCAACAGCAAAATGGCAACGAATATCAGAATCCCTGAGTAATAGCGGAAGATTCCGTAATTCTTTCTGGAAGGGAAAAATGTATTTATAAACAAGAAAGATTAATCATGCACAAAGCGTTGATTATGAAACACTTTCCAACTGAAATGCAATTTTATTTAAACATCTCTAAAATGCGATACATTCAGCACTGATATTTTTTTTAATTATCACGGAAATACAATAAGCTATTCAACTTAGAAACTTAAAACTTCATCAAAAAAGGCAATGCTATAAAATCGTCTATTTCTCTATGTAGAATCAATAAATATTTCATTCATATCACTTATATCCCAGATTCCAGAGCTAAATAATTTTGCGTTACAAAATTCAGCTATTCTTATACAACTCATCTTACAATCGCTTGATTTGTTTATATTCTGCATACGTTAAAATTAGCCTTCGTTATAGAAATAATCAAAGTTGGATGATCATTTAAAATCAAAAATATTGTAATTGCGTAAGCACAGAATTTAGATACACTGATAATACGCAAAAATAAAGCAATTTTAGGACGTATGCAGTACTAAATATAAATATAAACGTTTCTTAAATATCAGGATTTTCACACAGCGAAAAAAAATGGATGCTATATTTTATTTTGCAATGAGTCACGTGATCTCTTCATGCAATATGAGTGGAATTATTATTTCAATTTTTATTTAAAAAACTACTTATATTTTGATGAAATTTTTTTTTACACATAGTTGGTGATAATTTGAGTATTTCCTAAAATTTTCGAAGCAATATGTGAATTTTAACTCCTAAACTGTTTGAAAAATTAGGTCCCATGGGGTTCAATATACTTTATTTTTTCAACCCGAGTTAAATCCAAAACTAATTGGGTGATATTATTCTTTTACATTCCCATATGTCTTGCAGATCGTCTCAACAGTATACTAAAATTTCATTTTGATAAAGTCATTTTTACGGCAGTTATCGTGCAAACGGATAGACAGACAGACAGAATAAACAATGTCATAAAGACTTTAAAACTATGTTGAAAAGTGTTAATAAAATACAAAAATCCCAGTGTCCAGCACAGATTTGTAAATTTAAATATTCTTTGAAAACGTTAATGTACATTAAATCTTTTAACTAGGTTGGTCTGAAAATCAATAGATTCTTTGTTAGGTTATCACGCTTTTATTGCATATACAAGCATCCATCTTTGAATATGCAATGGGAACGTGTTTCTTAGCTTTTGGGGACGCCTTGAATAGGCGGGTTCTGTGACTAAGAGCTTGGGTATTGAAACGGTATTTGAATGTAGCTACTTGGTATCACCGATAAAGTCAGGTTCTCAGAGATTCGCATAATTGTAGCAAATAGAAAGTGTTTTTTTTTTTTTCTGTCATTGCAGTTATCAACTATTCTGTAATGAAGAAAGTGAAATTGGTCCACAGAGGCTAATGTATAAAACGGCAGCGCAACTAGGAACTAACCAACATGTATTATTATTTTATTTATTTTAGATCAAAACAGTCATATCTAGAGAACATCACATGTTAGCGGCTTCTCTTACATAATAAATGAAATTGTCTGTGTGTATATATACACTGGCGGAAAATAAAATCCCAACACCAAGAAGAAATTAGTGTAGAGGAATGAAATTTAGGCAAAGCAATTGTGTAGGTAGCATATTTATTTGATTAAAGTTTCAAGATCACAGGTTAAAGTATGCGCGAGAAGAGCCATTTCAAATGAGAAGTGGTGGTACATTAATAACCGCTGTAGTCGCCACGATTTTGAATGCAAGCATGCAAACTTGCATGCATTGCGTCGTACAGGTGCCGTATGTCATTTTGTGAGATGGAGTTCCATGTCTGTTGCACTTGGTCAGTCAAATCAGCAACGGTTAATGCTGGTTGTGGATGGCGCTGGATTTGTCTTCCAATAATGTCCCATACGTGCTCAATGGGAGAAAGATCTGGTGATCTCGCAGGCCAAGGCAACGTCCACACTCTGTAGAGCAGGTTGAGTGGCAGTAACGGTATGAGGACGAGCGTTATCCTGTTAGGAAACACCCTCTTGAATGCTGCTTATGAATGGCAGCACAACCGGTTCAATCACCAGTCTGATGTACAAATTTGCTGTCAAGGTGCTTGGGATAACGACGATAGTGGTCCTGCTGTCATAGAAAATGGCTCCCCCAGATCATAACTCCTGGTGCAGGTCCAGTGTGTCTATTCCGCAGACAGCTTGGTTCCAAGCGCTCACATGGCCTCCTTCTTACCAACATACGACCATCACTGGCACCAAGACAGAAACGGCTCTCATCTGGGAACACAGCAGATCCCCACTCCGCTCTCCAATGAACTCTAGCTTGATACCACTGACGTTGCAGATGACAGTCATTCGGAGTCAGTGGTATGAACGCTAAAGGCCTTCTGGCTCGGAGCTGTCCCTCAAGTAATCGATTTCTTACAATTCGCTGTTGTTGTTGTTGAGACCTAGACCGTCCGACCTACCAGAAAGGGGTAAGGTAACTGTTTGGACGGCCGGGAAGTGCCACCCGGTTTAGACCGGAACCCAGTGGGGGAGGCATCCACAGGGACCGCACCCTCCTTCCCCTACCACCAACCTCTCGGAAGGACTTACGGACCCACATGTTTAACGTGATCGTACTCCGCGTAAACACGGCGGCAGTTTTGGCAGCGGCTGGAATCGAACTCGGGCCTACCGAGTGCAACTCCAGCTCGCTAACCAATGGGCTTGAGGCCAACAGAAGCTTTAATTGCTGCTGCAGGTGCAGTACGATCCGCCACAGCCATGCGGCGAATACGGCGGTCTACCCTCTCAGTAGTGGCCCGTGTGCGGCCGGACCCGGTCTTCTTGAAACAGTGCCTCCTCGCGACCACTGCTGCCAACAATCATGCACAGTGGATACATCCCTGCCAAGTCTTTCTGCAATATCGCGGAAAGAAAATCCACCTTCTCGTAGCCCTATTATACGGCCTCGTTCAAACTCACTAAGCTGTTGATACTGCCTTCTTCGTCTTCTTAAAGGCATTCTTGACTCAAACCTAGCTCACAACGTCCAATCCGGAAGATAAATAACGCTCACGAAGTTTACATCGCGTATTTAAAGCAACCGTGATTTGCATGACCATAGTGGCGCTACTAGCGCCACTCTTATTCATCTAGCGCGAAATTTGAATAGGCGTCATCTTTCATGTGCAAAAACGCGCCTCCCAAATTTCGTTTAGCACAACTCCTTCTTGGTGTTGGGATTTCATTTTCTGCCAGCGTATGTGTGTGTGTCTATCTATGAAGTCTATAGTGGAAAATTTAAGCGTTGCACAATTTGGTACACATGTACTTCAAGACCCGACTACCGCACCTTGGCGTTATTTTCTTTTTTCTAATTTCGAATTAATGTTTAGTTATTTTATGTTTCATCCCGATTTACAACGATTTTGGGCGTTATTCATACAAATCGATTCCTTAGTAATCTAAATAAGTATCTACTAGTCTTCATGTTCACACCATCGGAAAGAGCGCAGAATGTTTTTTTTTCTTTCAGAAATGTTTGAATCGAATATGTGAGATAATTCCTATATACTTATTATTATTTTTAAAATACATTGAAATTTGCATCTTTAACGTGATCTGATATATATATCGTCGCATCCGAAAAGCTAGGATTAGTACAATTCTATAATGTGGCTAAAACTGCCCTTATTCAGTAGTAACAAAAATAATTTTTTCGATTTTATAAGTAACTAGCAGTATACCCGTTCTTCGTACGGAATATATAATACAAAAAATCTTAAATTACAATTTGCAGCAAAGTTTTAATATTTTGGGTCCTTTATGAAGTTTTATAATAATTATCACAATCAGAAAAGAAAACAATACATTATCAATCAACAATTGTATTTATACAAACAATAATGATTTTACAGTTAAATAATAAGTTTTACAGTTAAACAATTATTTCTTTGTAGACTACATTTTTGGTCTTTTTATTAGGGGCATAAATAAAGAGAGATCTTTCATTTATGGCCCTTGAGCAGGCAACATACAGTTGACCATGTGAAAAGCAGCAAGTACTTAGATCTATGCCTACAGTGTTGAATGTCTGCCCTTGCGACTTATTTATCGTCATTGCAAAGCAAAGACTCACTGGAAATTGAAGTCTCTTAAATTCAAAAGGATAGTTACTGGGTATAAGTGGTATTCTGGGAATGAAGACAGATTCTCCTTTACCGCATCCTGTAAGAACTATAGCTTCAATAACGTGTTTGTACAACACCTGCACTCTTAATCGTGTTCCATTACAAAGTTTTGGCGGATTCAAATTTCTAAGTAGCATAATTGGAGACCCAACCTTCAATACAATTTTATGAGCAGGGAGTCCAGGTGCAGTAATAGAATTAAGAAATTCTGTTGGATAGTGAACCGCTTCATCTTGATTTATTACAGTATTGACAGACATGTATACCATTTCTTGTGCTTTAAAACGGCATATGAGAGTGCTATTGATTGTAGCCGCTTGATCGTTTTTTGGGGTTAATATGGAGCGTTCACATACCCAGCTGTTAGATTTAGATGCAAGGTTGTTGATATCAGGGTAAACGGATGATATCAGTTGCTCAAGAGTATCCACTACTGTACAATGAGTAGGAGTTAGATATATTTCACCTCCTATTTCATGAATATTTCCTTGGCCAATTTGAAGTAATAAATCAGAAAATTGTTCATTATCAGAGTTTGGTGCCCGAAGAACCCTCATATTTTTTGATAAAGACAATTTCTTTAGTTGAGGCCATAGTCTCGATCGTTTAAGACAGGCGTTCACTTCATCGGCTCTTGTTCCTCTTCGAACTACTGGCAGAGTTTGACGAAAGTCTCCGAAAAATAAAACTGTGATACCTCCCATAACTCGGTTGGAGTTCAAAATATCCCTCAATGTCCTGTCCAATGCCTCAACAGATTTCTTGTGAGACATGGTACATTCGTCCCAAATAATCAGAGAACAATCTTTAAGAACTGCAGACATGTTGCTATTTTTGGATATATTACAAACAGGGTATTCCATATGCTCAATTTCAATTGGGATCTTGAAGGTTGAATGGGCAGTTCTTCCACCCGGAAGCAAAGTCGCTGCGATTCCAGAAGAAGCCACAGCCAATGCTATTTTGCCATCACCTCTAACAGTGGCAAGGAGAATATTTATTAAAAATGTTTTCCCTGTTCCACCAGGGGCGTCCATGAAAAATATTTGTCCTGAACTATTTTTAACACTATCTAGTATTTTTGAATAAATGCATTTCTGCTCTTGAGTCAACTTCGGTTCATTTTCATTTACATACATGATCATTTCTTCATGATTGAAAGATATTTCTCTGTTATAGTCTTTATTAAGATCCTTTCCATCAGATATTTGGGGAAGCGGCAAGCTATACTTCTCAAGTGTTTTTCCCCCTATAGATAAAACAATATCTTGAATCAATTCGAGGCATCTATTGTATACATGCTCAGCATTAGGTGTTGTGTCTGGAAAATGCCTCTGAATATAATTTGAGATATCTTCAGAGAAGTTCTGTCTAAATGATGACCACAAACGCATGGGATTAGAAGGGCTGCAGAAAACTAACATGATAGCAAATAGTTGTATTAACTTGGGTGAGCTATCAGCCACACTTGCTTCCTGCAAGGTGTTATCCCAGTGCAAGTCATTCTCAAGCAGGCCCAATGCCTCGCAAGCTTCCTGAAAACTGGTTCTTTCAATTCCATCAACATGCTTTAGTTCGTTAAATGACTTAGGTCCAGCAACAGTATGAAGTAACAGTCTCAGATAAAAGCACTCGCTGTTGTTGGGATGGACAGTGTAAACCCGTCCAATAACAGATTGCCTTAGCACACCAGGATGCTCTTCAATAGGATTACCCTGTTTTCTACGACAAAAAACTCCCCTTAGTTTATTAAATGTGTAATAGGAAGGAACTTCTTCGTATAACAGGTTTCTAGCAAATTCATCTTCTTTGCAAAGATTAAAAAATGCCATAAGTGTGGTATTTCTAGGATTCTCCATACGCTCTTGGACATAATGTGGTTTGAAATACACTCTCTGACCGTTTTCCAGATGTATATCTAGATGAATTACAGGCGGGTATCTTTCATGTATGGGAAAAGACAGGATTCTCCAAACAGCTTCCGATGTGCTAATGTATCTACCACACTGATATCGCAACACTTCATCATGCTCATTCTGTACTTCAATGCATGCTTGATCACTACCTTTATTTATGTATTTGCATATGTATTTGATGGAGTTGACGCTGCTGCAGTATTCTATATTAATATGGGTACTGAATGTTTTTGAAAGTATAGGTGAATAAGGTACTATCCATCTATTGTCTACTACAACATACTGATTCTTAACTCTTATTGTGGCAGTGAATCCACCTGCCGAGGGATTTCTTCGCTTATAAGTTGGGTATCCATCATCGCCCGTTATAGTTTCGTTTACGAATCGTCGAGGATACCGCTTTGAGCACTGTCCATCTTTCATACATGGGGACTGCTGATTAAATTCCCCACATGGACCATGTACCATATGTGATTTAATGATATTATAAAGATCTGGGTCTTCGGATGGGTTTGGTAGTTCAGCTCGAATCACATCGTCAACTTGTGTGGGTCGGATTTTTTCTTCGAGCCATAACAGAATGTGGGCATGAGGGAGACCACGTTTCTGCCACTCTACAGAATACATATAGCATTGACAATTTCCAAAGATCTTTGCTTTTGTGAGAAGGGCCATGAGTTTCTTTAATTTCAAGTGAAACACTCTTGATATAATGTCATGTCGGTCTTGAGATGATTGACCAGGTAGAAGTTCGTTTTCTATCTCCTTCCATTTCGGATTGGTGGTGATGGTGATGAAAAGGTCAGGTCTACCATATTTTCGAACATAGCAAAAGGCATCTTGAGTCCTTTCGTGCATGTATCTTGGGCCTGCAGTAAAACTGGATGGCAGTACCACCAGGCGGCCCATGTCTTCTGTGTTCTTATCGTGCTTAAGAGCATCCCGAAGATGGACGTAATTTTCAACTCTCAATCTTTTTTGATTGGTTCTAATAAATGTCAATCTCTCAGTTTCTATTTTAGCATACATGTCAACCCAAAATTGGCTGAGAAGTTGTCTGAAAAAGTGTAAATGATTATAATGGTCTTTTCTAATCATCATACGGTAAGAGTAAAACTCTAGAGCAGATGTTTTCTTATTCTTATTGTTTAGACCTGTAGATGGGTCAATATGATAAACAGCAAAATTGTAGCCATCATCTCCACTATAAAAAATTAGTGGGTATTGTAGCGCGTCATACGATCGGTGTGTCTCGAATATTCTTTTCAACCCTTTGTCTCGAGTGTGTAGCACAATGTCTCTTCTGTTGCATTCTTGGCTAATCAAAACTACTGCCACCTCATCTGTAGTGGGAGCATTAAAAATACCTCTGTGCTCTTGAGCAGGTTTTCTGTCTGCATTTATAACAATTTTATAATTTGAACTATCATTAGGGTACGACTCCAAAGCTGTTTTTAGACTACGCACATATGAATTGTTTTCATGCAGCATGGTTTGCAAATCCTGAACTATTTGAGGGTTTAAATTTGGCAAATGACTTAATCTTATATCAGCTTGACTTTTCACATCAGATACAAAATATATTTGAAGATATTTGAAATCTTGATTTTCTGGGGGAAATAATGAGCCAATTAAATGGTAAATTTGTTCTTGAACCTTGAAGGTGGGCATAAAGTTGCCTTCTGAGATTTTATTTGCCCCGAAAGAAGTCATTTGAAATGCACTGTTGTAAGCCCTAATATTGGATAGGAAATGTTTTGACTTAGGGTGTTTACCATTTAGTAACGATTTTAAAGGCTCTGGTGGTTCTTGCATTGGATCCAATTTCACTTTTCCAGAAGAACAGCAAATATTTCTAGGTTCCCCCTTCCACTTCAGAGCTTGACAGTGGATGCAGATTTCTTCCATCTTACCTATATTTCCCTCTGATACATAGTCAAATGAAGGTTCATATAAATAACCACTGTTCAGTTTATCCCTCCAAGGCTTCATTCTTCGTATCGCTTGCTTTTCTTTATCAATTGCCTGACGCTCCAGCCTTTCAGTGTCAGTTTCCGACTTTCTTAATGCATCGCGACGTTCACAGTCAATTGTCTGACGCTCCAGTCTTTTAGCGACAGTTTCGGACTTCCTTGATGCATTGTGGCGCTTACGGTCAACTGTCAGACGCTCCAATCTGTCATCGTCAGTTTCCGACTTTCTTAATTTATCATGGCGTTCACTGTCAACTGTCTGACGCTCCAGTCTTTCAGCGTCAGTTTCTGACTTTCTTAATGCATCGTGGCGTTTACGGTCAGCTGTCAGACGCCCCAGTCTTTTATCGTCAGTTTCCGACTTTCTTAATGCATCATGGCGTTCACGGTCAATTGACAGACGCTCCAGTCTTTTATCGTCAGTTTCCGACTTTCTTAATGCATCATGGCGTTCACGGTCAACTGTCAGACGCTCCAGTCTTTTATCGTCAGTTTCCGACTTTCTTAACTTATAATGGCGTTCACTGTCAACTGTTTGACGCTTCAGTCTTTCAGTGTCAGTTTCCGACTTTCTTAATGCATCGTGGCGTTCACGATCAGCTGTCTGACGATTTAGTCTTTCAGCGCTAGTTTCCGACTTTCTTAGTGTATCGTGGCGTTCACGGTCAGCTGCCTGACGCTCCAGTCTTTCACCGTCAGTTTCCGACTTTCTTAATGTATCATGGCGTTCACGATCAACTGTCTGACGCTCCAGTCTTTTAGCGTCAGTTTCTGACTTTCTTAATGCATCATGGCTTTCACGGTCAATTATCTGACGCTCCAGTTTTTTAGCGTTAGTTTTCGATATTCTTGATGCATCATGGCGTTCACGGTCAACTACCAAACGTTAATCATGTTTACTTGAAGATTCTGCTGCCCGTGATGTAGACTGCAGAATTCTCTGATAATTCAATCGGGCCTCTCTTTTTTCCTGATTCTCAGCGTCCATTCTCAGCGTCCATGCAGCGTCCATGCAGCGTTTTGCTGTCAATGTTGAAGAACCAATATTTGAACGCTTTCGAGAAGGCATTTAAAAAGAACTAAATAAGATGTGATACATGTTAGCCACACCAACTTTCCAAAAATATAATTCTTCCATTAATTCAAGTAAATAAAATATTGTCAACTATATTAAAATATGATTTTGAAATATTAGAATAATACTCATTAAATAAAATATATGATCATTATAACAAACTCTATAACAATAAAAATTAAAGTAATTCTAAATTTGTAAAAAAAACTCACTATTTTACTCATAGAATATTCTACTAAACGAAGCCGTCGGTAAAAACATGGACTACTTTATGCATAGGATATTCTAAATGACGCTTTTGTCAGTAACAAATAATCTATTATTGCCACTCAGTAAAAAACATAGTAATAATATTTGACAGACGATAAAAATTTAACTGAAAGAAACAAATTTTTATTTTTTCTAATATTGTCTGCAGATTAAAAAAAATATTTTTTAATATTATGCAGGACGATAAAAAACTGAAATGAAAGAAATCAAAAATTATATTTTTATCATATTTTTATTATTGTCTGCAGATTAAAAGGCTATTTTTATTTCGGCAATTTATAAAGTTTCTATAACTTTAGAGATTGAGGCATAACTTACTACTGGATCACGTTATTCGATTTTCACCACAATGCTATCCCCTAACAACACACAATCGATTTAATTTATTTAGCGCAATTTTATCAATTTCAAAATGTTTTTAAGCCTTTACAAACATTTTTATCAGTTCGGCGACATTTTAAAAATTTGCTAATTGTGTTACAAGGAAGAACGGTTGGATTGACAAACAAATGTTACCGAAACATCTTTTCAGTACTCTCTTCTAACCAATCCAAATTAATTTTATTGATTTAGCGTAATTTTATCAATTTGGCGACATTTTTATTAATTTGTCAACGTTTAAGAAAAGTTGCCAAGTTAGCGATATCCCGCCAAATTCGAAGATCTGAATTTGCACATCCAACGAATAAAAAAAACACCATGATCCCATTTGTATATACAAAATGAAAACACTAAAATTGTATTAGAACATATGCCCGTTCTACTCTTTCTCTGTTTCAACAATCGGCTAAATGAGTTTATTGGCTAAACACAACATATGAGTTTATTAGCTAAAGACAATATATAAGCTTGAAAACTCTTTGCCAAAATAAATGAAAGTGATGTACGCAGCCCGCAATTAATACAATTAAAAGAAAAATCAAACCCTTCATTTATAAAATATATTTTTACTTCCATTTATTTATTATTCAAATAAAAAAATAATAATAAATATTAGCAGACTCATTTAATTTAATTGCGTTGCTGAGCAACATGATATAAGATAGAATCTTCCTCATAAAATGCGAAATTAAATAACCATTTTAATTTCTTTATACTTTTCATTGTTGAGTAAATGCTTGTGAAAAATATACCATGGAGATAGATTTTCCATTTAAATTCACGTTTCAAACATTTCATGATTTCAGATAGAGGCTAATTTGCGCAAAAATCCTCTATCAAACTCAAAAATAAAGTTTTAATTCACGTTGACGTTTTAAACAAACGATTTGCATCCTTTCCGTTTGGATAAATCATTCCGTTTGGAGTTAGAGAGTAGAACTCCTAGGACAAAGTTCCATTTTTCATTAATATCTCAACAACCCCTGGTCTTAGAAACCCGAAACTTGGACAAAATTTATAGGGGCTATTTCAAGGCTACCCATAAACTTTCATTAAATTCAGTTCAGCCGTTCTCCCGTGATGATGAGACAAACGAAAGTTCCGTTTTTTACTAATATCTCGAGAACCACTGGTCATAGAAACTCAAATCATGAACTAAATTTTAAGTGGGGCTATTTCCAAGCTACCCACAAAATTTCATCAAATTCGGTTCAGCCTTTCTCCCGTGATGATGGGACAAACAGAAAGACAGACAGACATATTTTCAATTTTATTCATATAGATACATGTCTTCATCATTAAAATCGGAAAATATTTAATAAAAGCATTTTCCTCATAAACACACTGAATTTAAATCCGTTGTTAAGCGACATGTTATGATTTGCTTCAAGTAAATTGGTAGTCAGAATATCGTCTGAATAATGCGATCTCTAATGAAGGTTTGGCGACATTTTAAAAAATCGCTAAATTTATCGCCAAGTAGGACTGTAGAACTGACAGTCCCACTTGGCGATAAATTGACGAACCATCATCAAAATATTATCCCATAAAAAACACAATTTCATTTATTTAGCGCAATTTTATCAATTTTAAGATATTTCTATGGATTTACAAACATTTTTATCAATTTGGTGATATTTTAAAAATTCGCTAAATGTGTTACTAAGTTAAGACGGTTGGACTGACAGAAAAATGCTAACGAAACACCAGTTCAGTTCTTTCTTCTAGCAAAACAAAATAAATTTCATTTATTTACATCGTTTTTATCAATTTGGAGACATTCCAATCAATTTGGCAACGTTTAAGAAATTTTCCAAGTTAGCGATATCCAATGAAATCCGTAGCTCTAAATTTGCAGATCTGAATAAAATATCGTGTTCCAGTTTGTATATAATAAATGGAAACATTAAAATATTATTAGAATATATACCCGTTCTACTCTTTTTCTGTTTCAACAATCGGATAAATGAATTTTTTGGGTAGACAGAATATATGAGTTTATTAGCTAAACACAATATATAAGCTTGAAACCTCTTTGCCAAAATAAATAAAAGTGATGTACGCAGTCCGGAATTAATATAATTAAAAGAAAAATCAAACCGTTTTTTTCTAAAATATATTTTTATATCCATCTATTTATTATTCAAATCGAAAAAATAATAATAATCATTAACAAACACATTTAATTTTATTACGTTGCTGAGCAACATAATATAAGAAAGAATCTTCCTCATAAACTGCGAAATTAAATAACCATTTTGATCTCTTCCCCATAAAATGCAAAAATAATAACCATTTTGATTTCTTTATACTTTTCATTGTTTAGTAAATGCTTGTGAAGCATAAACCATGGAGTTAGATTTTCCATTTAAATTCATGTTTCAAACAATTCGTGCTTTCAGATAGTGACTAATTAATGCAAAAATCCTGCACTAAGCTCGGAAATGAAGTTTTAATTCACGTTGACGTTTTAAACAAACGATTTTCATCCTTTCCGTTTGGATAAACCACGGAGATGGAGAGTAGAACTCCAAGGGAAAAGTTCCGTTTTTCATTAATATCGCGACAACCCCTGGTCTTAGAAGCTCGAAACTTGGACTAAATTTATGGGGGGCTATTTCAAGGCTATCCACAAAATTTCATTAAATTCGGTTCAGCCATTTTCCCGTGATGATGAGACAAACGAAAATGTCGTTTTTTACTAATATCTCGAGAACCACTGGTCGTAGAAACTCAAAACACGAACTAAATTTTAAGTGGGGCTATTTCCAGGCTACCCACAAAATTTCATCGAATTCGGTTCAGCCGTTCTCCCGTGATGGTGGGACAAACAGACAGACAGACAGACAGACAGATTTTCAATTTTATTTATATAGATTTTAATTTTTGTAATTTTTTAATGATCGCATTCAGTCATCGCAATGGGCCGTCTGCGCTTCAACGTTCTCCCCCTGAATCAAAATCCGTTTTTAGGAGAGATAAGCGGATTGCGCATAAGTAGGTTTTTGGCATTCGAGAAGAAACTTCCGGAATGAGGTTTTGAAACTTTTTTTTTTCTGCTTTTCGGTGGTAAGAAACTTCTTTCTGTTTGATCCTAGCTCGCGGAAGGGTAGGAGCCATTTATTTAGCTCTATTCGCGATTTCATATGCGGTCCAAATGGAGAATAAATGGAATATTATCTATTGCAAATATAAAAATTACGTCGTTCGCAGAAGGTATGGACAATTGTGATTCTCATTTTTACTTTCCTTACATACGTAATGTATAAGGAAAGTATTGTGACGGGATCGAAAATTCGAATTTGAGTTTTCGACACAAGAGCATGTTTCAAGCATCCCTGATCACGAATCGAACATTTTTGAGGTGATGTCTGTGTGTGAAAGTATGTGTGTGTGTGTGTCAGTGAGTCTGTGAAGACGATATCTCACGAACAAATGGAGCGATTCGAATGAAATTTGGTACAAAAATCACAATCCGTGAGTACTGGAAGCCTATTGTTTTTAAACGTAATCGAATGTTCAGAACCCAACTAAAGTTTAAGTGAAATTTTGAAAAAATCATCCAAAAATCAAAACCTTTAATAAAGTTACGCAAATAGACATTTCTTATGTAATTTTTCCTTAGAAAACGATTGACATAAACTTTAGAACGCTAGTACGAACCATTCTCGAGATATTGCACATTTTTCAAATAAATGTATAAAAATATCCCATAAATTAAAAAAAAATATATTAACCGTTGAGAAACATGTTCACTTTTCATATGTGCGATAAATTTCGTGACATCATTCTCATGGATATAGCTCGTTCCAGTCATAAGAAAAGATGCTTTCTGTAATACTTTTGTATTTAAACTCCAATAACCATTTTTCTGTTACAAGAATAACTTATTTCTCAATTCATAACGCTTGGCGAGATTTTGACGACAAATTTGGCGAAATGTCGCCAACTCTACGATTTTTTAAATGTTGCCAAATTAACGAAAATGTCGCCAATTTGATGAAAATAATGCTAAATCAAAGAAATTATGACTCATTGGTGTAAATTCAATATCTCCGAAATAATATAAGAATCTAGTATAAGAATAGCTTATTTTTCTGTTCACTAGACGACTTTATGTCAATGAATTTTGGTGGAATATAACTAACTCTGCCACGAAAATGTTGCTGTTTATAAAAATGATGCTAAATCAATGAAATTGACGACTAATTTGAAGAAAATTCAATATCTTGGAATGAATATAATAATCTACTATATGAATAATATATTTCTCTTTCCGTAACGCCTGCTGAAATTTTGGTGACGAATTCAACGAAATATCGCCAAATTGACGAGATTTAAAAATTTTCAAGATTCATGAAAATATTGTTAAAATCATAAAAATGTTGTCAAATAGATAGATTTGTCGCTATTTTGATAAAATTAATGTTAAATCAATGAAAATGACGATTAATTAATGAAAATTATATATCTTGGAAGGAATATAAGAATTTACTTTAAGAATAACCCATTTCTCAGTCTGTCTATCCGTAACTCTTGGCGAAAATTTTGCAACGAATTTGGCGAGGTGTTGTACACTTTAAACAAACTTTTAATATTAAGACGAAAATGTTACAAAAGCATAAGTTTTTCAAAAATAACTCATATCTTTGATCGTACAGAATAACACATCACAATAAAAGACATTTTCTTAAAAGAATAGAAAAAGAATTTTCTCTTTGAATTTCATTTCTACTTCCGGTACAAAAATTTTCATTGAAATATTTATTTCTCAGGATTGGCTATAGATAGCTTAGATAATGACTAATATGCATTCAATGTTAAATTCTGGAGAGGTTAAAGACATCATGAAGGATTTTTATATAGCTTGAATGATATTTATTAGGAACTATTTATTAGGATTGATTATAGATAGAGGTTAGATAATGACTGATATGGATTCAGCATTAAATTCCAGAGGGAGTTTAAAGAAACAGTAAGAATTTTAGCTCAAACATGTTTAATTTTCTTGAAACATTTATATCTCATAATTGGGTAAAGATAGAGCTTAGATAGTAATTAATATGCATTTTGCATGAAAATCTAAAGAAGGTAGTTTAATTCACTAAAAACTTTCTCTTCCAGTTTCTTTTCCACTTCCGGTATAAAAAAATTATTGAAACATCTATTTATTAGGATTGATTATAGATAGAGGTTAGATAATGACTGATATGGATTCAGCATTACACTCTGAAGGAGTAGAAGATTTCGCTATTGAGTATCTCCTTCCGCTTCAAATATTTTCATTTTACTTGAAACTTTTTCAAGATTGACTATAGCTAGAGCTTAAATGATGACTGATATGACTTGATTAAATTCTGAAGGAGTGTGAGATGTTTACTAGAAATTCTTATTTCTAAACTTTTTTTTCCAATTCCGTTCTAAAACATTTTCCTTAAAATATGTATTTCTCATAATTAGCTGTAGATAAGTGTTAGATAATGTCTCAGGTGATGATTCCTATTTTATAGATTCAGCATTGAATGCAACAGTGAGTAGGGAGTTTAATAAATATTTCCATTTTCGATTCTTGAGATATCAATTTCAGTTTTTCCAAAAATTAATTTGACTGTGCAAAATATGCACGCAAAATATAGTTAAAATGCCGAATATTTCCGTCAAAAATTAAATGTACTCACAAACTGCCTTCAGATTTGTTCTTTATATAAACATAAAACTTTCTCCTTCCTGTTGAGCTGCTGGAATTCTTATTTTTAAAAGGCAGTGGAGATCATATATTTTTGTAGTACACAGCGTTCCTTAAACTTCCGCATATAGAGCTGAACTGAAATTCTAAATCAAAATATAAGCTGTCAGATGTTGTAAGTTAATGTTACGAAAACTATGAATAAGATTATGAGTTTCATATGGTATAAGTATGATGTCATTTTTTTATGAAATAACTATAAATATAGGCTTATGATGCGAAAAATATGTTTCATAGATACCAGGTCTGTAGGAATTATTAGAGCAGGAAATGACATCTATATGAGTATTTAAATTTGTTGTGGATTTTAAGTAACTGAGTGAGATTATACTCTTTTAACAGTTTTGTGAGGTAATCATCTGTCTTCACATCAAAATAAAAATCTCCAAGAAGTACGATTTCCTTCTTAGTTGGTTTGTCCAGGATACTTTTTATTGATCTTTCAAACACATATTTTAGTGTTCGGGGAGATTTGTAACCTGTTACAATTTGCTGGTTGCCAGTGCTGAATGTAACAATTTCTAAGCTATATTGCTTATCTTTTGCATCAGAAAATGTGTAGGTTGTGCTCAATTCCTCTATTTTTAATTCATTTTTAGCCAAACATAGGATTCCTCTTGAGGAGTTTGAAATATCTGTCCTAAAAAACGTATAATATCCATTCATTTCAAATATATGAGAAGGTGCTGTAAGAGTTTCAGAAAATATTAAAATATCTGCTGTTTGAAAATACCATTTATCACTTTTGACGCAATTTATTTTGTTACTCAGAAAGCCTACGTTTTGGTATGCGATAACCTTTCCACCATCTTTGTCAATTTTATTTAAAGAAATAACAAGTCTTTTTGCTTTGCGTAGTCTCTTGATTTCTGCAAGAGTAGGATTTTCAGATTTCGTTCTTGGAGATTTAAAATGTCCAATGATATATAGGCCAGATAACTTGGTGACTCTGCTTAAAACTACGTACAGCATTGAAGAAGTAAGGCGAGAAGACTTTTCTAGATCTATATAAACTTCAGTATATGTTTGTCCTTAACTTTTATGAATAGTCATTGCTTCTGCTGGAGTAAGAGGAAATTGATTTCGAACTATTTGGTACTGTCACTTTAGAGATCCCTTTAATGTATGTTTAATTTTTGATACCGGTGTAAGACAGAAGTTAATTTTGTTGCAATATATCATTTCACTGTACGATTCTTTCGTTTTTTTTCCCACTTGCTCACTACTAAAATCTAACCATGCAATTTTTGGTATATTAGAGTTGGTTTCAAATGTAATTAATTTCAGCGTTCCTCAAGTACCATTCACTAAACCATCTTCTACAGATATATTGCAGGTAATCATGTACTTAATTCCAATTTTTAATGCTAGTTCAAAGGGCAGGCCATTTGTTTCCGACAATTTCTTTTTTGAGCAGTTTGTCAAAATGTTTTCTCTTAAATTTTCTTTAGGTAATCCTGTTATAATACATGTTGCTATAGAGAGGTATTCAAGTCCAGGAAAAGATAAAATTTTTCTTCTATTAAATACATCAACGCTTTTGTTGTCCGTATAGTCTTATCGCAGAGTCAGGCATCTCTTCTCTATTAACTTCTCGGGTCTTGATTAATTCCATGTCAGAATTTGACATTTTTCCCACTGCCAAATTGTTGAGCGCTTTAATACATTTTATTTCACCCTTTTGTCTCATTATCTCGGATAGTTCGTAATAACGAAACTCTTCCCATAAAGGGTTCTTTTCAAAGAAAATGCCTAATTCATTGTTTAATGAAATTTTGTAAATTGGGCTGTCCATTATAGGAGGCAATTGGTTTAAATCCCCCACAACAATCACCGACACACCTCCAAACTATTCCCGGCCGTCCAAATAGATACTCTAAGTCCTCTGGACGAGTCGGACGGCCTGGGGCTTTCACACCTCCAAACGAATCTTTTGAACCCATTATTTAACGCAATCGCGTATCTACTCTGCTAAATAAAGTAGAACCAACCATAGATACCTCGACTATAATTAAGAGCTTCAAATTTGCAAGTTTCTGTCACATGGTGTTCGCCACGTCATTTGATAATTCTGGCATATTTCCACTAAACTGTGTCACCGGCACTGCAAATGCGGTATGGAGTGTTACTCCTCCTATAGAAAAAACAGCTTTTCCAGATGGTGCAGTTAGCAATTCACATATTCCGCATTCATTTGAACCAGATATGTTATCTTGCATCTGTGTTATCAATTGATAAATAGAGTTTATTACAAGACTTTTTCCAACGCCTGCTGAGCCACTTAAAAACAATCTTAATGGCAAATTTTGTGTTTTAAAGCAATTCAGCATGTGCACTACAAACTCTGGTTGGCACGCATTTAAGACTTGCAGATTTTGGTATAATTCTTCCCTTGAAATTCTTTGAGGACAAGAAAATCTGTTTATAGAAAAAGCAGCTTTTCCAGATGGTGCAGTTAGCAATACACATATTCCGCATTCATTTGAACCAGGTATGTTATTTTGCATCTGTGTTATCAATTGATAAATAGAGTTTATTACAAGACTTTTTCCAACGCCTGCTGAGCCACTTAAAAACAATCTTAATGGCAAATTTTGTGTTTTAAAGCAATTCAGCATGTGCATTACAAACTCTGGTTGGCACGCATTTAAGACTTGCAGATTTTGGTATAATTCTTCCCTTGAAATTCTTTGAGGACAAGAAAATCTGTTTATAGAAAAAGCAGCTTTTCCAGATGGTGCAGTTAGCAATACACATATTCCGCATTCATTTGAACCAGGTATGTTATCTTGCATCTGTGTTATAAATTGATAAATAGAGTTTATTACAAGACTTTTTCCAACGCCTGCTGAGCCACTTAAAAACAATCTTAATGGCAAATTTTGTGTTTTAAAGCAATTCAGCATGTGCATTACAAACTCTGGTTGGCACGCATTTAAGACTTGCAGATTTTGGTATAATTCTTCCCTTGAAATTCTTTGAGGACAAGAAAATCTGTTTATAGAAAAAGCAGCTTTTCCAGATGGTGCAGTTAGCAATACACATATTCCGCATTCATTTGAACCAGGTATGTTATCTTGCATCTGTGTTATCAATTGATAAATAGAGTTTATTACAAGACTTTTTCCAACGCCTGCTGAGCCACTTAAAAACAATCTTAATGGCAAATTTTGTGTTTTAAAGCAATTCAGCATGTGCATTACAAACTCTGGTTGGCACGCATTTAAGACTTGCATATTTTGATATAATTTTTCCCTTGAAATTCTTTGAGGACAAGAAAATCTGTTTATAGAAAAAGCAGCTTTTCCAGATAGTGCAGTTAGCAATACACATATTTCGCATTCATTTGAACCAGGTATGTTATCTTGCATCTGTGTTATCAATTGATAAATAGAGTTTATTACAAGACTTTTTCCAACGCCTGCTGAGCCACTTAAAAACAATCTTAATGGCAAATTTTGTGTTTTAAAGCAATTCAGCATGTGCATTACAAACTCTGGTTGGCACGCATTTAAGACTTGCAGATTTTGGTATAATTCTTCCCTTGAAATTCTTTGAGGACAAGAAAATCTGTTTATAGAAAAAGCAGCTTTTCCAGATGGTGCAGTTAGCAATACACATATTCCGCATTCATTTGAACCAGGTATGTTATCTTGCATCTGTGTTATCAATTGATAAATAGAGTTTATTACAAGACTTTTTCCAACGCCTGCTGAGCCACTTAAAAACAATCTTAATGGCAAATTTTGTGTTTTAAAGCAATTCAGCATGTGCATTACAAACTCTGGTTGGCACGCATTTAAGACTTGCAGATTTTGGTATAATTCTTCCCTTGAAATTCTTTGAGGACAAGAAAATCTGTTTATAGAAAAAGCAGCTTTTCCAGATGGTGCAGTTAGCAATACACATATTCCGCATTCATTTGAACCAGGTATGTTATCTTGCATCTGTGTTATCAATTGATAAATAGAGTTTATTACAAGACTTTTTCCAACGCCTGCTGAGCCACTTAAAAACAATCTTAATGGCAAATTTTGTGTTTTGAAGCAATTCAGCATGTGCATTACAAACTCTGGTTGGCACGCATTTAAGACTTGCATATTTTGATATAATTTTTCCCTTGAAATTCTTTGAGGACAAGAAAATCTGTTTATAGAAAAAGCAGCTTTTCCAGATAGTGCAGTTAGCAATACACATATTTCGCATTCATTTGAACCAGGTATGTTATCTTGCATCTGTGTTATCAATTGATAAATAGAGTTTATTACAAGACTTTTTCCAACGCCTGCTGAGCCACTTAAAAACAATCTTAATGGCAAATTTTGTGTTTTAAAGCAATTCAGCACGTGCATTACAAACTCTGGTTGGCACGCATTTAAAACTTGCATATTTTGGTATAATTCTTCCCTTGAAATTCTTTGAGGACAAGTAAATCTGTTTATATCGTATTTTATCTCTTTAAATTCACTTTGTTCATATATGTCAATCATTGGTCCCCATCTAATGTGTCATTTATGCAATTTTTTATTTCTTCCTCTATTTCTAAATTTTCTTCTTGTGCAAATTTTAAAGCTTCATCAAAGATTTCATCTGCTATTGTAGAATATCGTTCTTTAGTTGATTTGATATTGTTAATTTTTTCATTATACAGCAGCTCACAATTAGCATCTTCAATTTCTTTTTTTATCGTCCCTCCAAGGCAAAAAGAGAAAAACTTGTTCTCTATAGTAGTTTTCTGAATCTTGGATAATTTTGTAGCGTCTATACCTAATTATTGCTGGCTTGGTTCTTTTTGAATAAATTGTTTCATTGTCATCATTTTCATCAGTTGGTATATATTTTTTATTATAACTTGGAGCAAAATCTGCTGAGCATGTGCCTTCCATGCGTTTTGGTATTTTACTATATTTTTCAAAAATATCTTCAATATAGATATCGGTATCACTGCTATCTAAGTTTTTTAATATATTTTTCGATTTAAGTGTTCTTACTCTTTCTTCCATGGGACTGGTATTTATGAAAATTGTACGACGGCTGCTTTTTGACAGTGGGAGTGAAAGAACATGATAAGAGGCTTCCCGGGAAGACATGAAATTATTATTTAAAAATGTGTTAGTGATTTTTCTGAATTTATCTTTAATTGTCTTATTTCCTTCACTAACGTCTGACGCGGCATCTCTTAACAATTTTGTAAGTCCTGCTTCAACTTTTCCAATGTAATTTATTACATATAATGCAAGACCATATTCATCTAAAACATACTGAATATCATTATTAGATTCAAAAAGACGGAGAACGTGTGGATTGTAGCAATTTATACCAACCTCCAAACTTCTCCTTTTCAAAAATACTTGAGTTTTAGTAATTGAAGACCTGATGGCATAGATATAATCTTCTTCGAACATCTCAAGTTTTTTCAAATCTTCATCAAATGATTTATCTTCTCTCTTTCTATAATAAAAATTCATTAAATTTTTTATCTTTTTTAAATTCTCTTTTACATCCTCATTATTTTCTTTCTCATTCAACGGTTGCAAAATCTTGGTTTCAGGCATTACAAATTGAGGGAAGTGAAAACGACAATTCATATTGGATTTTTGTCCTCTCTGGCAGGTATGTGTATGCTTATGCTTTTGAAGGACTACAAATGGATCATCTTCATAATTGCATGTTACAAATTTGTCAATAAAGTTCGTTACGCTCTTTATACTGACTTCATCAGAGGAATCAAATTTGGGGGCATCTGTCAGCCACAAAAATATATGTTCGTGAGGAGATCCCCTTGCTTGAAAATCTACTCTTTCGTATGAATCCATCACAAAATGATCTTCAAATAATCCATTTTTTTCTTTCAAGAATTTAATGAACTTGTTTATTTTGTATTCAAAATATCGAGCACAAGCCACTGGATCATTTCTTATCAAATACGTTTTCTCCCATTCCGGTAAATCCATTGCCTGTTGTAAAAAAATACGTTCATGTTTACTTAGCTTGTCTAATGCCTTAATCAACTCTGGCCATCTTTTTTCTTCAGCTGATACTGTCATAAAAAATGTTGGTTTCCCAAGTTATCTAATCATTACAAGTAAATCTTTTTTCTTGCTTTCCCAATAGGCGGGTGACGATCGTACTTGCTTCAAAATTCTATACCCATCGTCATGCTTTATTAAAGTGTCAATAAAATCATCATTGGACAATGTACCTGCAGTTACATTACTTGTATTTTTATCCTTTCGTAAACAGACATTAATATTTGCAAGGCACGTTAACTCCAGTTTTTTATTGGCCATGAACAGCACTCTTCGGGGGATACATGATCTTCTATCGCTCCTTCGACACTCTGATTTTACTCTTTCGGCGTACGAAATTGTTGATTTGGTGCTTAAAGCATAACCTGCAAAGATTTTGGGGGAACATAACTCTTCTAAATCTGGTATAGAATGCCATGGAACAGGCTGTTTTCCTTGGCCCGGACCTATAATCTGAATTCTGTTTCCTAGATCCTCATTCTGGTCAACCAACCTCTTCATTCATATCTTCTAAAATATCTTTATTATTATTATCAATAAAATTCACCCCATTTTTTTTCTATGTTATTATAATTTAAATTGGTATATCTTTCTTCAATATCATTTTTATCTACCATAAATTCTATTTCTTCATTTTGTTGTCCATCAAATTGATTAAAAAACCCATCATCAACTTTTATGTTGTATTTTATATAAAGAGGTGCACCAATTAAATATTTGAGTGCATCGCATACAGCAGCTGGCCTATTTGTTTCAAACATATAATCAGATTTGTGAGTTATTTGCCGTTTCAATTTCAATTGTATTGTCGCCATGTTATCAAACTTACGTGGCAGAACTTGAAGCATTTCATCTATATCCACAGGTATGTTGACAACACTGCCTTTGATTCCTAATTGTGGATTAATGGTGAATGATTTGAGGGACCTAATTTTCATGAAATTTATATTAGCACACGTTCTTTCCTCCAAATCTGATAACTTTGAAACGCAAGATGGAACACCTGGAAATTTCAGCCCATCAGTAATATTTAATTTAGAAAAATTTCCTTTTAACAAATGATTATTACATGTTGTGTAAATTTTGTTGGAAATATGATGGTCAAAATGTTTTATTATCTCTGTATTTGTTAACTTTTTTGCATTCTCACTTTTAAAGGGAACAACAGAATGCTAAAAAAATAGTCTTTCACATGAACAGCAAAGTTTTCAGGAGTTTTACCTCGTGTCTGTATAAATTCTAATTTCAATTTCGAAGATATTGAGTTTTCTCTTATAAGATGATTTTTGTATGATTATTTGAATTTTAAAATATCAACATTTCTTTGTTTCTTTTTCATATTACTGTCATTCTTTCTTTCAGAATTTCTATATTGCGTATTATCACGAAATTGTTTCATTGATTGTTTATTTGCTTTTCTCTCCCGCTTCTTATAGTTTTCATTTAGTCTTAATTTTGAAGTAACTTTTTTATTCTTTTTTCTTTCTTTTACTTTATACTCTAAACTACTTCTCAATTTCGACATTGTTTCTTTATTACTTTTTCTCTTTTTTTCTTTATACTCTAAATCACTTCTCAATTTAGACATAGTTTCTTTATTGCTTTTTCTTTATACTTTAAATCACTTCTTAATTTAGACAGTTTCTTTATTGCTTTTTCTCTCTTTTTCTTTATACTTTAAATCACTTCTCAATTCAGACATAGCTTTTTTATTGCTTTTTCTCTATACTCTAAATCACTTCTTAATTTAGACATAGTTTCTTTATTGCTTTTTCTCTCTTTTTCTTTATACTTTAAATCACTTCTCAATTCAGACATAGCTTTTTTATTGCTTTTTCTCTATACTCTAAATCACTTCTTAATTTAGACATAGTTTCTTTATTGCTTTTTCTCTCTTTTTCTTTATACTCTAAATCACTTCTTAATTTAGACAAAGCTTCTTTATTGCCTGTTCTTTCTTTTTCTTTATACTTTAAATCACTTCTTAATTTCGATATTGCTACTTTATTTTTCTCTCTCTCTGTTTCTTTATACTTTAAGTTACTTCTCAATTCGGACATAACTTGCTTATTGTTTTTTTCTCTTTCTCTTTATACTCTAAAATCTAAATCCATTCTCAATTTCGACATAGCGCCCTTGTTTTTCTCTCTGTCTCTTTCTCCTTATAGTCTCCACCAGTTCTCAGCTTTGTCATAGCGCCCTTGTTTTCCTCTCTCTCTTTCTCTTTATAGTCTACACCAGTTCTCAGCTTTGCCATAGTTTCTTTATTTTTATCTTTCTCTTTCTCCTTATAAACCTTATTTTCACTTAATTTTTTCATAGTTGTTTTGTTTATCTCTCTTTCTATTTTTTTATTACTGTCGTTTTCTCTTAATTGTGACTTTAACTTATTGTTCTTTTCCCTTTCTTTCCTCTTTTGAAATTCACTTTCTTTTAAAGTTCTCATAATTTTCCTTTTTTTAACATTCTCCAATAAATTTATTTCCATTTCTTCCCTTTTTCTTTTATTGTAAACTCTGTCACATTTTTGTTCATTTTTTCTGTACTCATTATCGTCCCTTTTATGCTTCATATATTCTGATTTTTAGAACTTTGCTTTTCAACCGATGCTCTATTGGTGCGAGGCATATTTGCAATTATATAAAATTCCTATGGAAAACAATGAAAAATATTAGTGATTTTTTTTCTTTGCGGCTTACTGAGAATAAATATTTGCTATCTTAAATGGGCATATATCTAAAATAATTATGTTAGTCATCTTCAGTAAATAAACTTTGCTCACAAAATGTAAAAATAAAATTTCAAATTAATAGAATATTTTAAACTACTACGCTTAACCATATTATGTTTACTAAAAGTGAAACCTTTGTTAAAATATTGTATAAAGCAAATTAGTAACGGTATCAACCGGTTTTGAAACACAAAAAGTATCTTTTTGTTTTTCTCGTCCAAAAACCAATTACAGTACAATTAATTTGCACAGTGTTGTATTTTGCGGAGATTTTACGTTTTAACTATCCTTACAGTAGTTTGAATGGTTCATTTAAGCATTTTATTAACTTAATTTGAAATGTTATGATTCAGACACATTGCAACAATTACTTAATTTTTTCTTTCCAGAAGTAGCATTACTTCATAATTATTATTAATATTATTATTACTATTATTATTTTGCATTTGAAACTTGGTTACATTCGTTTGTTTTCATATCCTAAAGACTAAATCGGAAACAAGGTGAATATTGCTCATTAAGCAGACAATATAATTAGGAGTGTTGGGGGAATAAACTAGCAACTAAACAATGAACAATTGGGCTGCCGATAAGGTAAGCCATAAACTCCCCTTTTCTTTTCAAATATAACAAATACTATATCTTAAACGCTTAAGCGAACAGGAATGCAACTAATGTGAATCAAGCAACTAATGTGAATGCAACTAATGTGAATTTAGTTGCAACCATGTATGCAACTAAATTGAAATTACATGAGCAGGTGTGAGCCCTAAAACAATATGATTTCACGTTAAGCTGATTCCTTCTTCTGGAGGGTGCTGCATTCAAAGAGTGCGATACACCTTAAAACACTATGATTTAGCGTTAAGCAGGATTCTTCTTCGTAAAGTGCTGCGTTCAAAGCACGCGAGCAAGATTTGTATTCGTTAATGAAAACGCTAAGCTGTAGCATAAATAGGAACTGAGATATGGAGATATGGTCAAATTAGCGAAAGAATCTCCATAAGTTATTGATAAGGTACACTATAAATTTATCTGACAGTTTTATAAAGGAAAACTAGTATATGCATTTAAAGAAACATTTAAAAAAAAATGTTTTTAAACTGAAATCTGAAAAAATAGGCTCTGCAAAGAACCTTATTATATGATTACAATCCGCTAATAAAAATGTCTTCAAAAGAAAACCAATTTCCTTTATCGAGGAAAAATAAAAATAAAATTTTAAATACTAACTTAAAAGTTTATATCCGATTTAAGTGAAATTATAAAAGAGTGCTTTAATGATAAAATAATCAAACATTTAAAAATGAAAATAACATCCATCTTTAAAATTCAGAAATTTCAAATTTTGCCATTTAAACTACCGTTTCTGTGTGAGAAATGTCTGGTATATCGATGGCCGACTGTTCGCAAAACACCTCTAACACTTGACAAATGCCTAACCTGTAGTGGAGTAGAAGGTACGACTAGCATCCCTGAAATCATCGTAGTCAATTCTTCGTACTCGATTCTGAGCAAATTTCATTTTCACAAATTTCAGACTTTAAATTTGGATGCTTACATATTTTTTCTAGTCGTGTAATATGTTTAATATGCTTAATGGCCCTATTTGAAATTCATTAACTTATATTTCAATATGCCTCCGTTATTTAATTAACATATAACTTTTGTCAAAATATTTAGTCTTATAAAAATATTCATTCTTTTTAAAATTGCTGAAATTTGAAAAATTGTATTTCGAAATTTTTTAATATACAATACCTTGTTGCATAAAAATATCTATAAGAAAGCATATAAGTAAATATAACATGACGCAAAATAGTGACGTTTAATAGTAATGTATAATAAAAGGCACTTTATTTTACTATGAACGAATATTGATAACATAAAAAAAATATAATTTTTTCACTTCATTTTAGTAAAAATATAAGTGATTAAATTTATGACTATATATTGTATTAATCCAACACTGTAATCTATAAATTACCAGGGCTGAAATTTATTAGCGATTTTTAAAGATAATACCTCCGGAATGATGGATTTAATCTCGTGCAAAATTACATAATAAAATACCTCTTACTCTACTTCATCGTGCAAATGGCGAAAATCCGAATATCCTACTTTAATTTAATAATTAAATATTTCCAAAGAATTTCCAACTTTGATTTAATAATTAAGCATTTTATCAATTACTTGGGATAATAAGGTAAATAAGAATGTCTAGAAAGCTCACGCGAACTCGCAGCTCAAAAACTTTTCCTTTGGTTTTGACATTAAGTATTTCCTAAACTAAACTTTAAATCAAAAAATGGTTTATAACAGTGTGTTCCATTAATATTTCTCTAAACATGTACCAACTTTCATATTTTTATATGCAATAGATTTTGTGGTACGTCACAGAGAAACTTGAGAAACGCGAAATTTGCCAAACAGCGGCGGTGGCAGCGGCAGCTATTTTTTTAATGTATATATATATATATATATATATATATATATATATATATATATATATATATATATATATATATATATATATATATATATATATATAATTGAAGATTTTGATTTTTGCTTGTAATATATACCCGAGAATTACCATTAGATAAATGCTGTATATAAAAAATGAAATGAAAAATGACGGATGTGATTACAAAAAGACTACACAATACAACAAGCTGTTGTAGCATGTAAACATGTATATGAGAGCATGTAAGTAATTTTACTCATATCTAATGCAGTCACGAAGGTACTATTCCCCAGTTACCTTACTAAAGCATACAAGGTGTAAATACAGAAGTTAAAAGATGAAAAAGAGCTAATCTGAAACTAAGTGTTGCACGATGAGCTAGGCCTTTTTTAGCTTCCAATAAGTTAGAAAAATAATTAATATGAATATTAAAATGAATAAAATGAATATGAAAAGCATTTTTGAAACCATGTACGTTATCAAGGGCCATATATGTTTCATTAATGCTGATTCTACGTTTCTGTGTACACAACTGTAAAATGTATTACAGAAATAGTGTATATGGCCCGACGTAGAAGAAAATACGAAGTGGATCAAATACATAAGGAAATCAATTATGAATATAATATATTCTTTTACACCAGCTTGTGGCTAAATATTTAAATGAAGATACAATGTAATTGAAAGAAAAATCAATATATAATGAATATATATCTACCCCTTGTACTCTTGAACTTCAGAAATTGCTTGAAACTGACCAATCATCTCAGAACAGGTTACAGTGAATTTTTGTGACTGACTAAGCATTTTTTAAGCTGGTTATAGTTAATTGTACGAAATGTTTAACTGTTGAAAGATAACATGGAGATGATGAATTATTTAGAAATGTTAGAGTATGATCTGTCAATATGTTGCTGTAATTTTTGCAATTTGTTGAATTTAAATTTAAAATGTGTTTTAATAAAAGAAAAAATAAGGTGGAGCGGGTAGTTATTTTTGATAGTGGTGTTTATGAATTTATGAAGATGTTCTTTGTAATAACATGGTGTAAACATTTTGATTCTTAATAACTGGTTATTAATAATATTTCTATATACAGATTTTGAAAGATTTGAAGAAAAATGTTGAAGTTTATTTACTTTGAAGTTGTAAGTTTCTGTTTTGTCATAGATTTTAAATTTTAGTGTGTCTGCATTTTGAATTTTTAAACTAACGTCTAGAAAATTGATCCAGTTGGATGTATATACATTTTCAATAAGTTTTAAATTAGGTGGATAGAAATATAAATTTAATTCATTGGCCTCATTAGTAATTCCAATAATAATTAGATCATCAATATATCTGTACATTACATGACTGTTGAAATGATTCTGAATTTCGTAAAAATGTAGATAAAAGTTGGCCAGAATGGTGGATGATATACCTCCCTGTGGTATTCCCTTATTTAATTTGTATATACATTTTCCTTGAACTATATACTGTTTGAACAAAATGAATTTTAATAAAGTTTTGAATTTTGGAAATGAGATGTTTTTTGCTTTAGTGAATTGTTCATATAAATGTAGTATGACTTTATATAAATAATTAATGTATATGTTATTAAAAGGTCTTTGAAATCAAAAGTTTTTACATCATGTATGTAAGGGATGAGTTTTATTTTATTAATTAGTTCTAAACTATTTTTGATTATATGTGGTTTTTGTGTAGTAAAATAATTATAAATTTGATTTAGTATGATAAGAAGTTGTTTGTCAGCAGCATTGGTATATGAATTAAATCTATATATATAATCTAATAATATATATATATATATATATATATATATATATATATATATATATATAGCCTTAGCCCTTTTTCCACGTGTATAGAGATATAGCTTGACTTTTTAAGTTTTTCTTTATTCGTTTCCATACTTTTGAATTTTGTTGATTTTCTGTAACTTGATAACTCGTGTTTTGTATTTTTTTTCCATTTGATTGATGATTTGCTGTTTTATATTTTATTCTGTGGGTGTTTTAGAAAGTTAGGTTTATCGTGTAGCAGCTTCTTACTTTTCGTTCATTGGATTTTCAAACTACTATTATTATTGAGATCATTTGATTTATAAACTGCATTTGCACAATAAATTAAATGTATTTTGCATTTTCATTCCATTTACTTAATAACTTTAAATTCTTTATTTAATCATATTTGCATAGTATCCTTCATATTTTAGTAAGCTACAGTATCTATGAAACATTTTTTTTGCAATCTATTCAAATTTATTCTGCATTTGCGCTAAATTTAGTAATAGAATTTGTTATTTCTATATTTGATTTTTCTATTTTTGATTTTACTTTCGTCCAATGTTATTAGAGGAATCTTGTTGCACGTATTCTCCTAATTTTTATCGGTTTCTTACTGCCTATGTTATTGCATTTATTATATTATTATTTGTATTGTAATTTGTCCAATTCCATACTGCTTATGTTTTAGTTAATTTCTTTTATATCATTAGCATTATGCTTTTATTCTTATAATATATTTTTATATTATCTTATTTGCAACTTCTTTTGGTTCTAATCTAGTGCTGCCATCTATTAATTATTATTCATACTTTTAATATTGTTATAGTTTTTTGGAGATTTGGTAATCATGTATTTGCGTTTATTACTTAATTTTGATGTAGTATTGAAGCTGATTCAACTGTACTTTTTAGTACAATCTTCAATTAATTATTTTCTTAATACGTATTCGGATAGGATTTTAAGTGAATCCACTTTTTACACTTTTCGTATTATTTAATACTTAGTGTTTTTTACTTTATCTATATTTAATCTAGTTTAGAACTAATGTAACTATAACATTGTTTTCACATATCTTGTAATTTCCTCCTGATTTTCATTAGGATTAGGTTTTACATGGACTTAGTTGTTTATACTTATATACAAGCAATTATTTTATTACTTTTATTATTATATCTATGTTATATTGTCATACTCATAAAATTACTTATACTATTATGAATTAAACATCTTATATGATTTAGTGACTGGCAAATATATTTATACTTATTATTATATAATTTGATAGATATTGCTCGGTATTTTCAATTTATGTTGGGAATTGTTTAGACCGATATCACATTACCAACTTTGTGCCATGGATAATTTTGAATATAATGATTACCCTACTAAAAATTATAATTTCAATAAATGTAAGAATAAAAATTGCAAAACCTGCCCATTTGCTTCTAATACTCAAATTACGAACCATGATAGTCTTCTGCCTTTCTGCAAAATTTTCAATTGCATCTACCGTCTATCTTGCAACATATGCAATCTATCATATATAGGACAAACAAGTAATCCCATTCGTCTACGTATGAATGTTCATAGAGATCACGTCGAAAAATATATTCTCAATAATAATTTTCTTTCTACTTCCAATAAAATTGAATATAAACACTTTGCCAAACACGGTTTTGAAAATATTACTATACATATTTTTATAAAAACAAAATCAGCAGATAGGATTTATTTTGAAAACTCCTATATTAAATCAAAGTGTACTCTTTTTCCATATGGATTAAATCAAATGTATCTAAATGGTAATGTTGTAAAAAACAATTTTGTAGATAATAAATATTCTATTTTTAATCACCTCTTTTTGAAACCCCATTTAAATGACAGTGAATCAATCAAATTCAAAATATTTAAACGTGGAAAGGGACATTCCTTACAAAATGATCATAAATCTGAGATTATAACTCTACATAATCAATTTAATAGATCTTTTCAATGGAAGTTTATAAAATCCTGGGTTTTTGCGGTAAAGAAAAACATTTAAATAAAGTCTATGCCATTTTTTAAAAATTAAATCTTGCTAATGAACATTTTAATCATATTTTCTTTGATTTGCTTATTATAAGATCACAGTATTTAAATTTAAAACTAAATCAATTTCATAATAATAATACAACTGCTAATTCTTATTTTGTAATCTCTTTCAAACATCCTATTTATAATTTTCTAAATTTTGGTCATCTGTTTAACAAGCTCAAACATTTATTGCCTATTGGAGATTTATGTGTTTCAAAAACTTTTAAATACAACAAGCCTATTGGTAGATCTATATTTAATTATAATGAAGTTTCACAATTTCTCTCTATAGATCATGATTCTCAGTCAATTGTAGATAGTGATTGTATTTGTAAATTAAACAAATTTGCTAATTTTATAAATCCAGACTTGGGGCATATAGTTACAGGAGATTTAGACATAGTTAGTGACAATGTGTTAAGAAACATTATGTCATTTGGCACTAAATTTAGGATACCTTCTTGTAATAATTCTTTTAAAGTTTTAAAATCAATTAATCTAGATCTTGATAAATATATATATATATAAATTAGCTTGTAAATACGCTCTGCCATTAGAGGCATTTAATATGTGGAAATTTACTATATTAGAATCTATTAAAAATGCTATTAGAAATATTAAATTGTCTAGATCGTTATATAATATTGATAATATTAAACATTCCATTAATGATTTACAAAGATCCTTTGTTATCACCTATGTTGATAAAGCCTCTAATAATTATGCTATTATCTGTAAAAAATTTTATATTCAATTTCTGTTAGATTATTTAAAAAATAATAGTCTTTTTAAACATGATTTACATTCCATCTATAGTATTGAATTGAAAATTATCAATATGTATAGTGATTTAAATATTAAATATAAATATCTTAAATTTCCTTATATAGTGCTTATTCCAAAATTTCATAAAAATCCTATTAAATTTAGAACAGTAACTAATGGCCATAATACTTACTCTACTACTGCGAGTAAATTATTACTAAATTCTTTAAACTTAATAAATAATAGTTTATGCCAAACTAGCAATAATTACCTTATTCTAAATAATAGTAAAGAATTAAAGAATAAATTAACATCTCTTAAAAAAATAATAGGATTTCAAACTTTTGATTTTAAAGATCTTTTTAATAATATTAAGATATCTGATCTATATGAGGTAATTTTAGCTCTATATAATGCTTATATTACTAATCTTTCAAATCAAATTAATTTTATAAATTTTTCTAAACTTCTTCACTTTGTTATTTTCAATAATTATATTTTTAAAGGAAATAAATTATACTTACAAGTCTCAGGAGTTCCACAGGGTGGCTGCAGTAGCAGTATGTTAACTAATTTATACCTTTATCATTATGAAAAGTCTTTTACTACAATAGATTATACTTTTTACAGATATGTAGATGATCTGATTTGCTTAGTACATACAGAAAATTATCTCATAGATATAGATTTCTATCCAGACAATTTGGAATTAATTCCTAATGAAGCTACTATTAGTAATAATGTTAATTTTTTGGATTTAAATCTTTTATTGATCCTTCTAATAGAATTCTTACAAATTTATATGATAAAAAAGACTATTATAATTTTAATATTAATAAAATCTTACCATTTAATTCCTGTAACTCGATTCAATTGTTTAGAAATATTAGCTTTTTAGAATTTATAGATTATCTGATAAAAAATTTCATGCTATGCATATAAATAATCTCAAAATTACAAGCAATTTATATAAATATCCCTCTTATTTAGTAAATGGTATAGTTAAAAAATTTAAAATAGCTGGATTTTTATTCCTTTCATAGTATCTTATAATTCTATTCATAGTATCTTATATTAGCCAGACATCTCTATTCTCTTGTATTTTTAATACTTTTATTTTTACATCCTCTTCCACGTCAGCATTATTATTATTAACACCTCCTTTTAGTAGCTCTTTTTTGTATATTATTACCTTTTCTTACCATTTCGCTTTACTGTTTTTCAATCCTTATGAATGGCAACAGTAAATCGTTTTTTATTTTTTCTTTGCGAATGGCAACACATGGTCTCTTCAATCAGAGTTCCCGGTTTCGACTCATTTGTACATATGCTGTGCATTTTCCAGATATTCATTTTTTCTTTTTTATTCCTTCTTTATGTATGTCGTCCAAGTAGAAATAGCTTATAGATATAATCTATCTATTTCTTCAGAAACATACATATTTTGTGTTTGCTTCGTCAAAATACTTGAACTTGAGAACGAATTTTACGAAGTGAACATTTCCATTTTTTTAGGCTTAGCCCTTTTTTTCCACGTATATAGAGATATAGCTTGATTTTTTAAGTTTTTCTTTATTCGTTTCCATACTTTTGAATTTTGTTGATTTTCTGTAACTTGATAACTCTTGTTTTGTATTTTTTTCCATTTGATTGATGATTTGCTATTTTATATTTTATTCTGTGGGTGTTTTAGAAAGTTAGGTTTATCGTGTAGCAGCTTCTTACTTTTCGTTCATTGGATTTTCAAACTACTATTATTATATATATATATTTACATATGTGTATGTAAAAGTTACGAATGCATTTCAACTCTAAATATTTACTCATATTTAATTTTAAAGGGTAATCTATTTTGGCTCATGCAATAATACTAAATTCAAAATGTACCATTAAAATATAAGAAAAATCATGCATTGATTATACAACAAGTCTTTTTTATTTGATATGTTATTTGTTTTTTTAATTTTTACTGGCAAGTTTTAGTCATAAATATACTATCCACACAGAAAATTTCAAATAGAAAATTATTAACTAAATTTAAAGAGATTACAGATATTTTAAAATGAAATTCGATTGCATATTGTTTTTAGAAATGCATGCATCATTTCTAAAAATGAAATTATCAATGTATATACAGTAAGTAAAAATTCAGCGTTTGAAATGGTTCCATTGTTAAATGTTAAAAATAAATTAGAGCTTTTAATTTATTTATCCACTTACAAAAATTTTCGTGTGAACGTTAGTTGCAACTTATTCGAAGCACGTAACATATTATAATATACGAAGTAAACAAAACATAGGAAGTAAAACGTTCTAAGTTACTGCAGAATGTAAAATGTAATGCCAAAAAATATAAATTATATGTATTTAGAATTAATTTATAATTGGCAATTTTTTTAAACGCAGACGATAAGGCGAATATTACATTAAATTCGGAATTAAGAAAAACGGTATACCATGGAATTAAAAGAAGAGGACTGGATGGATATCGTAATTTAAAAAAATAAAACGAGGCCGTGGTAGCAGACGATTTAAATGTCCATTTGTTGAAGGCTGGACGTTTTCCGTAAAATATAGTTATTCAAAGATATTATGGCTTTTGGTATTTTCGTTGTTTTCTAACTGTATTTATTATGTTTTTTTAATGGTTTTGCAACAAAATAAAGTAAACAAACTGCTTTTTTATTTCGTCATTTGAACTGATACGTTTATTAAATAAATAAATATCTATAGAAGACTCTAATGAATATTTATAGACAGGTTGCTAAAAAACGTCCAAGTGCAAATATTTCGTCCACGTTTTTAGGCTGCAATTTTTTGCATCACCTTAGAATGACGCTTTATCCATCTAGTTCTCATCTTCAAAATCTATGCGCTATACACGGAAGCATTAATATTAGTTTGAAATATTTTACTGATTAACAAAATTTATATTTTAATCACAGGCAATAAGTAGATACAGGCAATATAAATGACAAATGATAAAAACTTGTTTCGTACAAAATGAATTTTGATAATACAAAAAACGGCATTGCACATACTATTTAGTTTCATTTAGTAAGAATATTAAAAGCTTTAATTTATGAGTGTATATTACTGTCCTTATATACATAGTATAATGTATAAAGACGTAATGTGACGTAGTCAAAAAATCAAATTCCAGTTTTCGACGAGAGAGCATGTTTCAAGCATCTCTGAACACTAATCGAACGTTTTTAAAGGTGGTGTCTGTGTGAGTGTGTGGTATCTCATGAACGAATGGACGGATTCAAAAGAATTTTGGTACAAAAATTACAATCAGTGCGTACTGGAAGAATATTGTTTTTAAATGCATTGAATGTTTGGTAGACAACAAACTTTTCAAATGAAACTCTGAAAAAATTACCTGAGAATCAAAACCTTCAATAAAGTTACATAAATAATAATTTCTTCAAATTTTTATTAGAAAACGATTGACACAAACATTAGAACGTTAGCATGAATCGTTCTCGATATATTGTAATTTATTAAAATAAATTTATTAAAAAATCACATAAAATTAAAAATATATATATTAACTATTGTGAAATATGATTCCTTTTCATATGTAGTATTACGTGATAAGAACTGTAGAATGAACCGTTCTCGTGGATCTAGTTCGTACAACATACTCGTGGATTTAGTTCGTAAGAAAAAATATATTTTGGGTCGGAAGAGCACGTTATGTAACGCCACAATTCGCCAATAGTCATTTACTTACTATAAGAATAATCTATTTCACAGAAACGCTTTGAGAAAATTTGGTGAAATATTGCCAACTTGGCGATTTTTTTTAAATGTTGACAAATTAATGAAAATTTTGCCAAAATAATAAAACCGACACTAAATCATTGAAAATCACAACAAATTGATGAAAACTTAATATCTTGGAAAGAATATAAGAATCTACGATCGAAAAAACGTATTTCTCCGTCCGTAATGCTTGATGAAATTTTGGGGAGTAAACTGGCGGAATATTGCAACTTGGCGAGTATTTTAAATGGTACAAAATTGACAAAATGTCGTCAAATTGATAAAAATAACTCTAAATCAATGAAAACTACGACTGATGAAAATTCTATATATTTGAAAGAATATAAAAATATGCTATAAGAATACATAACTTCCTTAACTTCTCCGTCCGTAACATTTAGTGAAATTTTGGCAATGAACTTGGCGGAATACCGACAACTTAGCAAACTTTTTATATATCTTGCGAAATAGACAAAACTACGCCAAATTGATAAAAATTTTCGCAAAATCGATAAAAAATTACATTAAATCAGTGGCAATGGCGACTAATTAAAGAAAATTCAATATTCTGGCAAGAATAAAAGTATCTATATAAGAATAACACATTTCTCCCCGTTGCCCGTAACGCTTGGTAAAACATTTGGCAGGATGTCACCAACTTGAAGACTATTTTAAATGTTGCCGAATTAAAGAAAATGTCACAAAATTAATAAAAATGACGTTAATGGGAGTAATGTTTTGCAAATTTTAAATTCTGCCATATAACTGACTTATCTCCTAGTATATAAAAACTGCTCTTCTCTCCGTTTGTCTGCAACTTTTGGCAATACATTTGGAGAGCTACAGCTAAATAATCTAGCGAAATATTGTCAATTTAGCAATATTTTGCCCTAGATTATCGAAAATTTCGTCAAAATTGTAAAAACGACGCCAAATTGTTGAATTTATTATTAAAATATTTTAATGCATGGACTATACTTATTAAGAAAGCTATCAATATTGATAATTGTCAATTTAGAGTTGCGTGAAATATAAGTTAATTGGGTACTTCGGAATAGTTTTTATGTTGTCCTCCGGAAAAGCGCCAAATGTGCAATTCAATGTTAAAAACACTGTGCCATGGGTCTTATACATCATTTTTTTCAGTATGAAATAAGTAAATTCATTGTATTATGTAAGGAAAGTCATGTGTTGCCCACATCAGATTTTTTTTTTTAAATTCTGAAAGTAATTGTCTTATCAAGTTGAATAACTGTAAAAATTGGACGATTTTTTTTAGTTTGTAATGCTTTTATCTTAAACTAAAAGTGATAGCTATAAACAATAAGAACTTATAGCTTTTTGAAAGCCTTATAAGTGTATATAATCAGATGTTATATTGAGTTCCTATTTTTGACATTGCAAAAGTTGAGTTTTATTTTACAAAATGTTATTCACACAAAACCATTTCGACTCCATCGGACGAGAGCCACAACCGATTTTTTCTTATAATTTACTTTTTGCTTTGTTATTTTTCATTTTTTACGTAATTTTCGTTCATATGAAGCATTATACATAACACATGAAGTTATTATACAAACATACGAAGTATTAAACATATGAAGTATTATACATGGATATTAGAACCAGGAGAACATTTCATTTGAAGGCAATGAACCGTAATTTGCAAAGAAAGTACATGAACAATGCAAAAATATAGTCATGAGGTACATAAATATTGCAAATGCGTAACGAAATGACGTGAAAATTCGATAGATGAAACTATTCCGCAACATGAAATTATGTTCCAAGTTTCAGCTCTCTGCGTACTCTGGGTACCGAGATCGAGACTGATAAGAATATTGAACAAAGAAACAAAAAGAGTTCACATGAAATTAATAAAAAGTGCAAAGAAAAAATATAAAATCTGAATAATTCAATAGCATGCCACTCACCTTCGAAGCATGCTAAAGCAGCCAAGATCAGCAGAAACCAGTTCTCTTAGAGTTTGAAGGTAACCCTCTCAACTCAACATTAAACCACGTTCTTTATAGAGTTCCAAAACGAGCGGATAAATAGCACTGGACCCACTCCGACGTCATGATGTGACGTCACCCGACGTCAATATCGACGACCAATAGTAGCTTCAGAGAACTGCGCCTGTGCACGCAGATGGTAGTTTATAATACGAACTCATCATCACTCAGCTGTTAAATTTATTATCGTATACTAGTATTATTAGATAGTTTAGAATATTAAATTCTAAGTTATAGTTGATGCTTAAAATGAACTACGCCTGTGCAAGGAGTATTTTGTTTTAATGACGATCTCGGTATTATTCAAGGAGATTTAAATATATTTAAATCTCCTTCGTATTATTGGATAGCGTAGAATACTCTATAATTGATGGCTAGATGTGATATATAGATATAATTTAGTCATTTTGAGAGCTATGTGTCAATGGCATCTAACCAATTTTCCCCATTTAAAAAAATTGTTCTACATAGATGCAATTTAAAAATTATTTGTTTTGTTTATATTATGCAACTCACAAAATCAATCTTCTTTTATTAGTCATGCATTAATTAGATTGTCAAAATGAAACATTGTTCTTTGCAACATTCAAGTTGTCAAGTTCAATTTAAAATTCACAATCATATGCAAATTCCTATAATATACTAAATGACATTGTTAATCAAAATATTCTATTAAAATATTTAATTTAATGCTACTAAAAAAAAGTTAAAGAATATCTGTTCTAGCTATACAAAATTATCTTCAGATCTGAAGAATAAAATGTCCTGGTCTTGTTTGCAAACAAATTTACAAAATATATGAAGTTGAATACATATATGCAAAATAAGAGCTAAAACTGTATAAGACCCATACTACAACTTATGAGTTTCTAAAATCTTTACCAAAATAAAACAGATGACGTAATAAATTGAAAATATCAATTGTTCCGTAATCTTAAAACCTAAAAGGTCGTAATTGATTCCAATATATGCCAAAATATGTGCTAATATACTTGTACTGCTTATATTCTCATAGAGTAGAAGCAGCAGCGTATGCTTGGGAGGGGGGGGGGGTAGGCCCTCCTACTTTTCAAGGCTTTTTATTGTTATGAGTATTTTTCATTTAAAATAACCCTCGCATAAGCAAATGCTAAACAGTTGCCCCCCCCCCCACTTTTTAGAGTGAGGATAAGCCACTGAGTAGAAGATATACCCATGCATTTGTAGAAGATTACTCGGTACTACGTACAATATATGAGTTTCAAAAATTTTTGCAAAAATAAAACAATGACATAATAAACTGAAAATATCAATAATAATAATGTTTAAACCTGAAGACCATAATTGATATAATCCAGTCAAAAATGTAATATCGGTGAAATTTATTTTATATATATATATATATCTTTATTATTTAAATCGGAAAGGATTTAATAAAAATCAGCTATCGTACAAACAAATTGGATTTAAAATTGTTGCTAAACGACATGATAAAATTTTCTTCAAACAAATTGGCGGAAAAAATATCATCTGCTTAATGCTATATGAAAGGTTTAATTGTTTGTTTTTAATTAATATCTGGGCAACCCCTGGTCTTCGAAACTCAAAACATGGACTAAATCTTAAGTCAGGATATTTCAAGGCTATCTACAAATTTCATTTAAATTCGGTTCAGTTGTTCTCCCATGATGATGAGACACACATACCGACAGATTTTCAATTTTATTTATATAGATTTAGAGAAATATATTGAAAATAAGCAAAATGAGTAAACTTGCATTATATCTATTAAAAGTCTACATTTGGATAATTTTAATCCAGAATCAGTCATTCATAAATGATATGTTTCAGCTGACAAATGTAAATATGTCAATAGCTAGGAAGAAATTGTTATCCACTCAAAAATTTTACTCAATTTTGTATTTTTGTTATTTTCTTACATATCATTATCATCTTATGTAGGAATGTACTAAAATTTGTATTTACACAAGACTTTACAGTTATGTGCATATTTATGTTATTTTATATTTTTGACATAGCAAATGCATAATCTATATAAAGAAAATTGAAAATCTGTCTGTCTGTCTCATTATCGCGGGAGAATGGCTGAACCGAATTCAATGAAATTTTATGGGTAACATTGGAATAACCCCACTTAAAATGTAGTACATGTTTCGAGTTTCTAAGACCAGGGGTTGTCTAAATATTAAGATATTAATTAAAAACAAACAATTAAACCTTCCATAGAGATAGCATTATGCAGACTATATTTCTTCCACCAATTTATTTGAAGAAAATTATGTTATGTCACTTAGCAATGGATTTAAATCCAATGTGCAACAAAAGCATTTTGTTATGTGCATATTTATGTTATGTGCATATTTATGAAGTATTATACATGGATATTAGAACCAGGAGAACATTTCATTTGAAGGCAATGAACCGTAATTTGCAAAGAAAATACATGAACAATGCAAAAATATAGTCATGAGGTACATAAATATTGTAACGGCGTAACGAAATGACGTGAAAATTCGATAGATGAAACTATTCCGCAACATGAAATTATGTTCCAAGTTTCAGCTCTCTGCGTACTCTGGGTACCGAGAACAAGACTGATAAAAATGTTGAACAAAGAAACAAAGAGATGAAATTAATAAAAAGTGCAAAGAAAAAATATAAAATTTGAATAATTCAATAGCATGCCACTCACCTTCGAAGCATGTTAAAGCAGCCAAGATCAGCAGAAACCAGTTCTCTTAGTCTTTGAAGGTAACCCTCTCAACTCAACATTAAACCACGTTCTTTATAGAGTTCCAAATCACCACGGGTGGGGACCACGAAACACTGAACGCGGGGAGTCTTTGATTGAAAACCAATGTCGTCGCCATCACATCGCTCTGCGATCAAAAACTCATGGCTCTAAAATATAATGGTCTTCTTTATTTATTCTGAAATACGTTTGAAATACATTTAAACATTTGAATAGAAATAAATATACCATTGAGATCTGAATACGATTGTGTTCAGTGGAATGTCAGGGAAATGTGTTTCTACTTTTCAAAGACGAATGCGTTGGTGTTTTCAGTAAACTACGCATGTTTTGAATCGTTAATAAAATCACGTGCATCTAAACTTTTTGAAATTGTATTTTTAAATTTGAATTTCTGTATATAAACTTAAATTTGACATTTTGAATACACTCCCATTGTAGGTACTCGTAGCAACAATAACCGTGGACCAATTTCACACTTATGCACTCGTCAGCATAAAATAGTCCATATCTGGAATGGCGGCATGAAAAACTTGTATGCAGAGGAATTCTTCTTATTTACACTCATGCCAAGAAGTTAAGCAACAAAAGGGAAAAAATCTGATGTGGGCAGCACATGGCTTTCCCTGCAGACTTATTTACATCCACGTTCTCTTTATTTTAATTAAATTTAATTCACTTTTAATTCAATTTTCGTTCGCATTTGGTAACTGCAGTTATTTTCAAAGGTGGCGTAGAGAAAATATGAAAAAACTTAAATATCTCGAGAACGGCTAGTCCTAGTGTAATAGGGTTGGTCTTATTGTTTCCTTCTTTAAAAATTACGTATAAAACAAGCATTTAATGGCTATATTTGAGCATATGTAGTTTTTTATTTTAGATTTTGGCGATTTTTGCGGGCCATTTGGGAAAAAAAGGCAGGTTGTTTTTCTTCCGAATCGTACGAAATTCTAATCAGCACCAGGGTGTGCCACAAGTGACTTATCCACCGAATTTTGTGAAATTCGGTCCATTAGTTTTTCAGCTAGAGTGGATAAAAGCTTTTGAGGGCCATTTCGCAAAAGAAGGCGGGTTCTTTTATCCCGAATCATACCCAAAACTAATCAGCACTAGATTCGCCCACAAGTGACTTACCTACCAAATTTTATCAAATTCGGTCTATTAGTTTTTGAGTTAGAGTGGATAGAAAATCTGCACAGACACACACACAGACGTCACGCTAAAAACAGTTTTTTCGTATTCTAGAGGTTTCGAAACGTGTAGATCCGTCGAAATCTCGAGTTGCGATTTTCAGCATGATTCTAATACTTTCCCTATACATTACCATATATTGACCATGAAAAGTTGAATGTACTCACTTTCGAGCACTTTGCATGCTTATAAGAGCACCGAGTAACCATGTTTCAATTTTGAAAAACGCATGTACTCATTTTTGAGTATATCAAAGAATTAAATTTTAAGCATATTTAGGTTCAAATTGTAAATACTATGTACTCATTTATGAGTATATGGGAAAATCACTTTTAAGCATAATTGTAAATACTATGTACTCATTTTTGAGTATATGAGAGATTTAATTATATTTTTAAACTGTAAATAAATGACGGATGACAAACAGCGCATTTGCATAAGACAAGCAATGCTTATTGCGTATCCGTATTCTAGCGCCACATTAGAGAAAAAACACACGACCGCATAGCACCGCACACGAAATATATACATCCGCCATCGTAATTCTTATGATATAGTTCGTTAATTTCGAAGCTATAACTTTTATTCTTCGAAATATTTGCACAAAAAATTTCAGAATTATAATTGCACATTTATTACACGATTTTTAAGGAAATCATAACGAAGTAATACGTTTATCTATTGAAGTACTCATTTTCAAGCAAGTGCGGTTACTTATACTTCAGTATGTCACCTACTCGTTTATGGTGCCATTGTACTCAAATGAAAACGAGTACATTAAAGTTTTCGTTTTTAAGTACTTTATTTTTTACAGTGTGGCCACAAAATAGTCATAGATGACAGACGCACGCACGCACGCATGCGGAAACTAGTCCGCAGAAAACATTTTTCATACAAACATTTTTACTTTTCTTATATACATAACGTATAAGGAAAGTATTGTGACGGGGTCGAAAATTGGAATTCGAGTTTTCGACGGGAGAGCACGTTTCAAGCAACCCTGATCACGAATCGAACATTTTTGAGGTGATATCTGTGTGTGTGTGTGAAAGTATGTGTATGTGTGTGTGTGTAAGTGAATTTGTGGAGACGATATTTCATGAACGAATGGAGCGATTCGAATAAAGTTTGGTACAAAAATCACAATTCATAAATACTGGAAGCCCATTGTTTTAAAACACAATCGGATGTTCAAACCCCCCAAAATTTTCGAATGAAATTTTGAAAAAATCATCAAAAAATCAAAACCTTTAATAAAGTTACGCAAATAGACATTTCTTATGTAATTTTTCCTTAGAAAACGATTGACATAAACTTTAGAACGCTAGCATGAACCATTTTCGAGATATTGTACAGTTTTCAAATAAATTTATCAAAAAAAATCCCATAAATTAAAAAGAAATATTAACTGTTGAGAAACATGTTTACTATGTAATATCATGCGATAAATTGGGTGTCATCATTCTCACGGATCTAATTCGTTCCATTCACGAGAAAAGATACTTTGAGTAATACTTTTGTATTTGAACGCCAATAGTTATTTATCTGCTGTAAGAATAACTTATCTTTGCGTCCATAACGCTTGGCGAGATTTTGGTGACGAATTTAGCGGAATGTAGCCAACTTGGTGACATTTGTAAATGTATCCAAATTAGCGAAAATCTCGCCAAATGGATAAAAATGACGCTAAATCAATGAAAATGACGACTGCTTGAAGAAAACTCAATATCTTAGAAAGAATATAAGTATCTACTATAAGAATAACATTTTTTTAACTGTAAAAGTTGTAAATTCACTGCATTATATAAGGAAAGTCATGTGTAGCCCACATCAGATTTTTTAACAAAGTGTGGGGATTCTTTATGCAAACCTTTAAGTTCAGTTTAGATTAGAAGAAGCGCACTCTTGTGGCTGGCCAGAACTATTCATACGGCGGACTTTGAATTTCGGTAAGAAATTTGTAAAGGAGCGTTCTATGGAATGAATCGTCAAAAGTCCGGCTCGTTTGGCATATTCTGCTAAGGAAGGCCGTGCTGCGAAATGACCGATCAGGAATGTTCATCGTCGTCATATAGTAAGTTCTGTCGTCATATAGTAAGTTCTTGCATAAATTAGTTTCATGTTAGGTTGATATTCGGCAACGATTAAGTTTGAATTTGATTCGTAATGTCCCGGGCAAAATCTTGAATGGTTAGATGTGTATATAGATTTATTTGTAATGTCATATATGTTTGAGTTCCAGCGAGATAACTGTGAATAAAATAGTTATTATGTTAAGTGTCGTGATTCTTTCGTCGAATTCTGATTGTTAGGTAAAATGGAAGTATATTTCATTTAGATGTTTAAGTAGATAAAAGAAGCGTTACAATAACCCTAGAATAGAAAAGTACTCTACGAAACGTATCAGGTATAAAACGTCTTGTTTTGTGCAGAGTCTGTATCTCCGCATTAGGGATTTCAGATGGAAAATCGAAATAGCCAAATTTTAAAAAATTAGTAGATGGCATCATCTGATTAACACCAGAAGACGGGAGGTAATAGAGCTTCTCAAAAGGGACCAGCAACAGTCGAAAGTAGTCAGTGCCCTAAATGTCAACCGTTCCGTCATTTACCGCCTATGAAACCGTTGTAAAAGTGTCGCAAAGACCAAGAAGCGGACGTTCAAGCGTCATAACAGTTCAGGATTGCCGTTTTGTATGTCTGCAAGCACGACGCCACAGGTCAGTCACTCCGATCACTCATACCGTTACTCAAATCCTTTGGGTAAGTCGAGTGGTTTGGGTTTTCAACATGTCAATCACTGCACATCAACTTTCTTCCAACCTTGCAGCGTCAGCAGGAAGAGCGGAGTCTGGACAAACTGTTTACAGACAGCTACTTGCAGGCTAGCTGTATGCAGGACGACCAATAGTTTGCATCCCACTGACTCCCTCGCACAGAGGGTCCCTCTTAAACTGTGCTGAAAATTACCTCAACTAGACTGCACAACAATGGGGGTATTATGCTCTTCAAGAATGAGTTACAGTTTGGTGTACGGAGTGATTCCCGAAAGTTAGTGGTCATGAAGAGCGCCTGGAACTCGCTATCACGCTAGTAACATCCGTGAAATGCACGTAAAAAGTGGCGGTGGTTTGGACAGGGATTGATGTTAAATGCAGGGATTGATATAAAAGAGAAAAATTTCTTACCACAATGGGATTTTTACGGCACACGATTCTGAGAAGGGTATCAACCCAAATTTGATGAAATTCTGTATTGTCATCGCAAATACGTATATGTGTAAAAATTCAAGAAAATCGGCTCAGTGAAAGTGGGCCAAAAATTGATTTCAAGTTTTGACCTAAGCAAACAGAAGAAAACAACCAAAATAAAACAGAGTAAAAGGGCTTGCTTCAGTGTTTCCAATCTCCCACTGAAGTTTGTACAGAGAGCTTTGAATCATCTTGTATGCCACAATTTTTCAAACCTCTGTTTGAGCTAACAAATTAAGTTCTATACTTAGACAGTTTTTCAAAATCTAGTTCATGTTGCAATGGAATACGCTATCATGCAGCTTTCTTAAAGGTATAACATCATGTGATTTCTTGATTGGCGACAAATTATACAAATTGTTCGTTTACGTTAAGGAACGTGAAAATTGTGTCAACAAACAAGACTTTAATATATCTTCAATTGCTCAACAGTGCTATAATTTTGGCCAACGATTTGAGTTTCCTTCTGCAAGGATCATACAAGAAATGCACGTCGACCTATGATCTTGACTTTTTTAAACCTATTTCTAGAAAAATTCTAGTAATTTATTTAATGACTTATCCACTACTCCATTTTTGTTTTCGCTCTGGCGGAGTGCCCTGAAATTTCTTTTTACTTGTTCCATTTCTTAGTTTTTATGTGTCGTTTTGACTTATGTGTCGTTTTGACTTATTTTTCGTCTGATTGGATTTCATTTATTCGTGTTCGGATTTGACTCGACTTATTTGGAAATTTTTGTTGTGTTTTGCCTCACGGCAATGTTGTGTGTACCTCCTTGTATTGCATTGGTTGAACTGTTCTTTACTCTGCTTTCTATTTGACTCTCTCAGATGGTCTTTTTACCCAGGAATTGGGTATATAAACCCCTCTGTTTCTTCTATTTTCACCTTTTCGTCTTCTTGACTACAAATTTATTAGTACGTTTGCAATGAGGAAGGGGATCCAGCATATCCTCGAAACCAGTGTATGCTGCATTATTTTATTTGGGCTCAAATATGTTGTTTTCCTTACCTTTTACACAAAATATTTTTTACTTATTAAATTTGTTGATGTTCCCCATATTTACTTTCAGAGAAAGTTAAATAATCACACTTGCTGTTCAAGTAAAATGGAATAAGTTAATGATTTCAATTATCGATATCTTAGGCTGAGATATCTATAATTGAAATTCTTAACTGCTCTTCTTATTCTTAAATTCTTAATTCATCTTCGCTGAGATTCTCGGCGAATTTTTCAAAAGGTACGGGACAAATATCTTTAATCCTAATTAAGCGAGGTGCAAATTTTACTAATTTATTGTTTTTATTATGGAGCCGCTTAAATTTAATTTCGCATTTTTATACAATGATCAGTTCGGGAGGGAGGGAGGAGCGTGGAACTATCATATCTAAATTATCTTTTATTTCCTGAATAATTTTTATATCTTACTTTATTTCTACTACTAGCCTTTGATTTTATGCTCCTTCCGGTCACTCTTTGTGAAAAACCCTATATAGAAACACTACCGGACTTTACCAAACAGCTTTCTAAATATTGTTATCTTCTATAAAAATTAATATTGCTTTCCAGATTGCATATAATTCAGCGTTGAATATCATTTAATTTTTTCCATTCTATCAAATCCAAAGCTTTAATTCATATAAACTTGTTTAATATTTCTTGGATAAAAGCGTATAATGAAAATTTTAGAGACGAAACTGCCGATAAATATACTAAACTTGCAAAGTTGCAACCACTTATAATAACCAAATTTTTATTCCTTATCCCTACTCCCTTCTTGTTAAAACATACAAAAATAATTTTTTGAAACTTTGGCAAAATTATCGCAATGATTATCGTTCTCCCCGTAATCATGACTCTGTCTGCACCTTTTCTTTTTTACCCTCTGTTAATACGCACTCCCTAATTAATATACAATAAATTCTTAATTTTCTTCCTCGCTAGACATAGTCCCTTTTTAATTTATTATTTTTTAAAATCAAATCCATCCCAACTTGTCCTTGTAAATCCTGCGGGGACGTTGATCACTATATATTTAATTTCTCTTTTACAAAATATTTCCATCTCTTTCAACCTTCAAATTGTAATAAACCAATCAAATGAAGACCAGATGACTTTGTTGCTCTGGAGCAAGCTACATACAATGATTGTCTTGCCATTCTTTTATTTATTGTGAAATCGTTATTTATTGTGAAATTATTGTTTATTTATCGTTAATGTTATTGTATGTTGAACCTTGACTCTTGTGCACCGTGATTCCTTCTGCATAAGGGGACATTGTCTTCTGAGAACTTAGATGTTGCTGGACTTTCGAGTATTTATTACTCGTTTGGCTAATTCAACCGGAGTCCAAGATTCAGGTATATTATGATGAGAATGATAAAAGCTGAAATTTGACCGTGCCAGAGAACCTACTCCCTTAGTGTCGAACTCAATCCATAAACGGATTGGGATGGACTTATCATTTGATTTAATAGTACCGTATTGTATTTTTCTTAAACGTCCTGTTGAACTATTCACAAGCCCATCTGCGATATCTGTATTACTTGTCAGCATATACCTAGCACCGATTTTTTAAAAGAACTGAATAAGGTAAACCATAAGTCTCGGCAACTTTTTTGTTAGCGGCAATTTCCAGCGTTTTTTTTTACACTTGCAGATCCTGATCCCATAGTAGAATCACAGGCTATAGATAGTGTTTCTTCGCTTTCCATTTTTTTTTCAGAATTTTATCTTTATACCTATCTTTTTCTGCATTTGTTGCGACAAGTCTCAAACAATTTCTAGCTTCTTCTGGAAGTGACTCCTTATCGAACACTCGTGATGTGAATAATTCAATATCGGTCTCCGTCATACTACCTTCTGCTAAATTGCAAAGAGCCTTTGTAAAGTCCAAATCTGCCTGTTGTCTCATTATCTGCGTCAGCTCAAAGAGCTAAAAATTTTCCCACAATACTAACGGTGAGCCTATTATCTGTCCTAGAGCATCTGATCGACTTGCAAGGAAATTAAAGTGTCTCCGAGAGGTGGAAGTTGCCTAAAGTCATCAAATACAAAAACGGCAATTCCTACAAAGTGCTCTTTATTTCTAAAGATATCTTGAAGACGGCGATTTACGTTATTTAGCATTTGCGCATCCATCATAACACTTCATCAATAATTACAGCTTTGATTTTAGAATAGACTACCGACAATGTACTTGTATTTGAAATTTCGGCTGATAAATCACTCATTTTGTTTCCAGCTTGTGTGACGGGAAGAGAAAATGCTGAATGTAGAATGTAGTGTCATGCCTTCGATATTAAAGACAGCTTTGCCAGTTGGAGCGCATAATAATACTTTCACTTTAGAAGGATCAGTGCCTCGATCTTTATTGAAATATCGTATGAGAGACTGATAAAGCGTTTTTATTAACAAAGTTTTACTTGTACCGGCACTTCCACCCACAGATTTTTTTATTATTTTGTGGCTTGTTTTTATTTCATTCATAACATGCGTAATATAATCTCGCTGTTTTAAATTCAGTTTCCTCACATTTCAAAATATTCATCTTCAGAGATCTGATGTGGAGTAGAGCCACATGCAACGCAATTTTCGGGTGCAATCTCGCCCAATTCAGTCATTATATCAAACTTAAATACTGGTGAATCACATTCGTAAACAGCAAATTGATCAGAGATAAATTCATTCTCATTGTCTTTTTCCTCTTCTTCAATTAACATATTTCCTCTAAAATCAATGGCATCTTGAATTTCAGAATCGTCATTTATGTTTGCAACAAAAAGTTTTCGGGTTTTCAATTAGGATTCTCTCTTTCTGCTCAAATACTGCTTTAAATCTATGTTTATGAGCTCCGTTGTTTCATTCCGCCACGGAATATACAGCATAAGTAATTCTCTGAAAAAGTTGTTAGGATCTTTGTTCTCTACATATTTTCTATATCTTATTACTTTAGACTTTGTACGTAGTTTTATAAATCCAGAATTATTTTTTAAGGGCATTACATTTTCATTTTTGAAAATTTCAGTATTATCTTCAATAATATTTTTGTCATCATTATTGAGAGTAGGACTTTTCGTTTGCTTACGAGATTTGAAGAAATTATAATAAGCTGCAAATTTGGCTAAGCAGATATCTTCAAGGATATCTGGTCTTTCTATATAATGATCAATCAATCCCTACACACACATATCAGTTGAGTCCAGGTGCATTTTTCTAAGCTGCTCTTTTTTTTTCTTATTCTGATACGTTCATCTGTTGAGCATGTTGGTATAAAAACTTCTGCTTCACTAGGTTCTGACATGTGTAAGCGTAAGAGGTTCCAGGCCGCTTCTTGTGCATTTATTTCAGAAGCATTCATAAATTTATTTGCTACCGTTTTTAATTGTTTTCTGAGAGATGTATTTCCAGATCGAGCTTCCGCTAAAGTTTCTCTTAAGAACTTTGACATTCCTCGGTTACTTTTGTTAATATAATCAATGACATAAGTTGCACAAGCAAAAGCATCTAATATATATTGAATATCCATATTTGCTCTATGCATACTCAGGATTTTTAATTATAATTATTAACAAAAATCTCATCCACCTCTCTCTTTAAAAATATTTTTAGTTTTTGAAGTGTGGATCTTATGCACAAAATGTATTCATCCTTTGAAATATTCAGGTCATGAAGAAATTGATTAAATGCTATATTGCTGTTCTGCATATCATATAGTCTCTCTCTTATAGACTGCACCTTGGATTTCAAAATGGGTACTGATTCTTCATCATTTTGTGGTGAGAGAATAATAGTGGAGTCCATCGGATAAAATGGTATTCCAAAAGGGCATATATTGGCATTTTGAACTCTCCGTTTGCAAGTATTAAATGTTATATTGCTGTTCTGCATATCATACAGTTTTTCTCTTATAGACTGCACCTTGGATTTCAAAATGGGTACTGATTCTTCATCATTTTGTGGTGAAAGAATAATTGTGGAGTCCATCGGATAAAATGGTATTCCAAAAGGGCATATATTAGCATTTTGAACTCTCCGTTTGCAAGTATTAAATGTTATATTGCTGTTCTGCATATCATACAGTTTTTCTCTTATAGACTGCACCTTGGATTTCAAAATGGGTACTGATTCTTCATCATTTTGTGGTGAAAGAATAATTGTGGAGTCCATTGGATAAAATGGTATTCCAAAAGGGCATATATTGGCATTTTGAACTCTCCGTTTGCAAGTATTAAATGTTATATTGCTGTTCTGCATATCATACAGTTTTTCTCTTATAGACTGCACCTTGGATTTCAAAATGGGTACTGATTCTTCATCATTTTGTGGTGAAAGAATAATTGTGGAGTCCATCGGATAAAATGGTATTCCAAAAGGGCATATATTGGCATTTTGAACTCTCCGTTTGCAAGTATTAAATGTTATATTGCTGTTCTGCATATCATACAGTTTTTCTCTTATAGACTGCACCTTGGATTTCAAAATGGGTACTGATTCTTCATCATTTTGTGGTGAAAGAATAATTGTGGAGTCCATCGGATAAAATGGTATTCCAAAAGGGCATATATTGGCATTTTGAACTCTCCGTTTGCAAGTATTAAATGTTATATTGCTGTTCTGCATATCATACAGTTTTTCTCTTATAGACTGCCCCTTGGATTTCAAAATGGGTACTGATTCTTCATCATTTTGTGGTGAAAGAATAATTGTGGAGTCCATCGGATAAAATGGTATTCCAAAAGGGCATATATTGGCATTTTGAACTCTCCGTTTGCAAGTATTATATGTTATATTGCTGTTCTGCATATCATACAGTTTTTCTCTTATAGACTGCACCTTGGATTTCAAAATGGGTACTGATTCTTCATCATTTTGTGGTGAAAGAATAATTGTGGAGTCCATCGGATAAAATGGTATTCCAAAAGGGCATATATTGGCATTTTGAACTCTCCGTTTGCAAGTATTAAATGTTATATTGCTGTTCTGCATATCATACAGTTTTTCTCTTATAGACTGCACCTTGGATTTCAAAATGGGTACTGATTCTTCATCATTTTGTGGTGAAAGAATAATTGTGGAGTCCATCGGATAAAATGGTATTCCAAAAGGGCATATATTAGCATTTTGAACTCTCCGTTTGCAAGTATTAAATGTTATATTGCTGTTCTGCATATCATACAGTTTTTCTCTTATAGACTGCACCTTGGATTTCAAAATGGGTACTGATTCTTCATCATTTTGTGGTGAAAGAATAATTGTGGAGTCCATCGGATAAAATGGTATTCCAAAAGGGCATATATTGGCATTTTGAACTCTCCGTTTGCAAGTATTAAATGTTATATTGCTGTTCTGCATATCATACAGTTTTTCTCTTATAGACTGCACCTTGGATTTCAAAATGGGTACTGATTCTTCATCATTTTGTGGTGAAAGAATAATTGTGGAGTCCATCGGATAAAATGGTATTCCAAAAGGGCATATATTGGCATTTTGAACTCTTCGTTTGCAAGTATTAAATGTTATATTGCTGTTCTGCATATCATACAGTTTTTCTCTTATAGACTGCACCTTGGATTTCAAAATGGGTACTGATTCTTCATCATTTTGTGGTGAAAGAATAATTGTGGAGTCCATCGGATAAAATGGTATTCCAAAAGGGCATATATTGGCATTTTGAACTCTCCGTTTGCAAGTATTAAATGTTATATTGCTGTTCTGCATATCATACAGTTTTTCTCTTATAGACTGCACCTTGGATTTCAAAATGGGTACTGATTCTTCATCATTTTGTGGTGAAAGAATAATTGTGGAGTCCATCGGATAAAATGGTATTCCAAAAGGGCATATATTGGCATTTTGAACTCTCCGTTTGCAAGTATTAAATGTTATATTGCTGTTCTGCATATCATACAGTTTTTCTCTTATAGACTGCACCTTGGATTTCAAAATGGGTACTGATTCTTCATCATTTTGGGTGAAAGAATAATTGTGGAGTCCATCGGATAAAATGGTATTCCAAAAGGGCATATATTGGCATTTTGAACTCTCCGTTTGCAAGTATTAAATGTTATATTGCTGTTCTGCATATCATACAGTTTTTCTCTTATAGACTGCACCTTGGATTTCAAAATGGGTACTGATTCTTCATCATTTTGTGGTGAAAGAATAATTGTGGAGTCCATCGGATAAAATGGTATTCCAAAAGGGCATATATTGGCATTTTGAACTCTCCGTTTGCAAGTATTAAATGTTATATTGCTGTTCTGCATATCATACAGTTTTTCTCTTATAGACTGCACCTTGGATTTCAAAATGGGTACTGATTCTTCATCATTTTGTGGTGAAAGAATAATTGTGGAGTCCATCGGATAAAATGGTATTCCAAAAGGGCATATATTGGCATTTTGAACTCTCCGTTTGCAAGTATTAAATGTTATATTGCTGTTCTGCATATCATACAGTTTTTCTCTTATAGACTGCACCTTGGATTTCAAAATGGGTACTGATTCTTCATCATTTTGTGGTGAAAGAATAATTGTGGAGTCCATCGGATAAAATGGTATTCCAAAAGGGCATATATTAGCATTTTGAACTCTCCGTTTGCAAGTATTAAATGTTATATTGCTGTTCTGCATATCATACAGTTTTTCTCTTATAGACTGCACCTTGGATTTCAAAATGGGTACTGATTCTTCATCATTTTGTGGTGAAAGAATAATTGTGGAGTCCATTGGATAAAATGGTATTCCAAAAGGGCATATATTGGCATTTTGAACTCTCCGTTTGCAAGTATTAAATGTTATATTGCTGTTCTGCATATCATACAGTTTTTCTCTTATAGACTGCACCTTGGATTTCAAAATGGGTACTGATTCTTCATCATTTTGTGGTGAAAGAATAATTGTGGAGTCCATCGGATAAAATGGTATTCCAAAAGGGCATATATTGGCATTTTGAACTCTCCGTTTGCAAGTATTAAATGTTATATTGCTGTTCTGCATATCATACAGTTTTTCTCTTATAGACTGCACCTTGGATTTCAAAATGGGTACTGATTCTTCATCATTTTGTGGTGAAAGAATAATTGTGGAGTCCATCGGATAAAATGGTATTCCAAAAGGGCATATATTGGCATTTTGAACTCTCCGTTTGCAAGTATTAAATGTTATATTGCTGTTCTGCATATCATACAGTTTTTCTCTTATAGACTGCCCCTTGGATTTCAAAATGGGTACTGATTCTTCATCATTTTGTGGTGAAAGAATAATTGTGGAGTCCATCGGATAAAATGGTATTCCAAAAGGGCATATATTGGCATTTTGAACTCTCCGTTTGCAAGTATTATATGTTATATTGCTGTTCTGCATATCATACAGTTTTTCTCTTATAGACTGCACCTTGGATTTCAAAATGGGTACTGATTCTTCATCATTTTGTGGTGAAAGAATAATTGTGGAGTCCATCGGATAAAATGGTATTCCAAAAGGGCATATATTGGCATTTTGAACTCTCCGTTTGCAAGTATTAAATGTTATATTGCTGTTCTGCATATCATACAGTTTTTCTCTTATAGACTGCACCTTGGATTTCAAAATGGGTACTGATTCTTCATCATTTTGTGGTGAAAGAATAATTGTGGAGTCCATCGGATAAAATGGTATTCCAAAAGGGCATATATTAGCATTTTGAACTCTCCGTTTGCAAGTATTAAATGTTATATTGCTGTTCTGCATATCATACAGTTTTTCTCTTATAGACTGCACCTTGGATTTCAAAATGGGTACTGATTCTTCATCATTTTGTGGTGAAAGTATAATTGTGGAGTCCATCGGATAAAATGGTATTCCAAAAGGGCATATATTGGCATTTTGAACTCTCCGTTTGCAAGTATTAAATGTTATATTGCTGTTCTGCATATCATACAGTTTTTCTCTTATAGACTGCACCTTGGATTTCAAAATGGGTACTGATTCTTCATCATTTTGTGGTGAAAGAATAATTGTGGAGTCCATCGGATAAAATGGTATTCCAAAAGGGCATATATTGGCATTTTGAACTCTTCGTTTGCAAGTATTAAATGTTATATTGCTGTTCTGCATATCATACAGTTTTTCTCTTATAGACTGCACCTTGGATTTCAAAATGGGTACTGATTCTTCATCATTTTGTGGTGAAAGAATAATTGTGGAGTCCATCGGATAAAATGGTATTCCAAAAGGGCATATATTGGCATTTTGAACTCTCCGTTTGCAAGTATTAAATGTTATATTGCTGTTCTGCATATCATACAGTTTTTCTCTTATAGACTGCACCTTGGATTTCAAAATGGGTACTGATTCTTCATCATTTTGTGGTGAAAGAATAATTGTGGAGTCCATCGGATAAAATGGTATTCCAAAAGGGCATATATTGGCATTTTGAACTCTCCGTTTGCAAGTATTAAATGTTATATTGCTGTTCTGCATATCATACAGTTTTTCTCTTATAGACTGCACCTTGGATTTCAAAATGGGTACTGATTCTTCATCATTTTGGGTGAAAGAATAATTGTGGAGTCCATCGGATAAAATGGTATTCCAAAAGGGCATATATTGGCATTTTGAACTCTCCGTTTGCAAGTATTAAATGTTATATTGCTGTTCTGCATATCATACAGTTTTTCTCTTATAGACTGCACCTTGGATTTCAAAATGGGTACTGATTCTTCATCATTTTGTGGTGAAAGAATAATTGTGGAGTCCATCGGATAAAATGGTATTCCAAAAGGGCATATATTGGCATTTTGAACTCTCCGTTTGCAAGTATTAAATGTTATATTGCTGTTCTGCATATCATACAGTTTTTCTCTTATAGACTGCACCTTGGATTTCAAAATGGGTACTGATTCTTCATCATTTTGTGGTGAAAGAATAATTGTGGAGTCCATCGGATAAAATGGTATTCCAAAAGGGCATATATTGGCATTTTGAACTCTCCGTTTGCAAGTATTAAATGTTATATTGCTGTTCTGCATATCATACAGTTTTTCTCTTATAGACTGCACCTTGGATTTCAAAATGGGTACTGATTCTTCATCATTTTGTGGTGAAAGAATAATTGTGGAGTCCATCGGATAAAATGGTATTCCAAAAGGGCATATATTAGCATTTTGAACTCTCCGTTTGCAAGTATTAAATGTTATATTGCTGTTCTGCATATCATACAGTTTTTCTCTTATAGACTGCACCTTGGATTTCAAAATGGGTACTGATTCTTCATCATTTTGTGGTGAAAGAATAATTGTGGAGTCCATCGGATAAAATGGTATTCCAAAAGGGCATATATTGGCATTTTGAACTCTCCGTTTGCAAGTATTAAATGTTATATTGCTGTTCTGCATATCATACAGTTTTTCTCTTATAGACTGCACCTTGGATTTCAAAATGGGTACTGATTCTTCATCATTTTGTGGTGAAAGAATAATTGTGGAGTCCATCGGATAAAATGGTATTCCAAAAGGGCATATATTGGCATTTTGAACTCTCCGTTTGCAAGTATTAAATGTTATATTGCTGTTCTGCATATCATACAGTTTTTCTCTTATAGACTGCACCTTGGATTTCAAAATGGGTACTGATTCTTCATCATTTTGTGGTGAAAGAATAATTGTGGAGTCCATCGGATAAAATGGTATTCCAAAAGGGCATATATTGGCATTTTGAACTCTCCGTTTGCAAGTATTAAATGTTATATTGCTGTTCTGCATATCATACAGTTTTCTCTTATAGACTGCACCTTGGATTTCAAAATGGGTACTGATTCTTCATCATTTTGTGGTGAAAGAATAATTGTGGAGTCCATCGGATAAAATGGTATTCCAAAAGGGCATATATTGGCATTTTGAACTCTCCGTTTGCAAGTATTAAATGTTATATTGCTGTTCTGCATATCATACAGTTTTTCTCTTATAGACTGCACCTTGGATTTCAAAATGGGTACTGATTCTTCATCATTTTGTGGTGAAAGAATAATTGTGGAGTCCATCGGATAAAATGGTATTCCAAAAGGGCATATATTGGCATTTTGAACTCTCCGTTTGCAAGTATTAAATGTTATATTGCTGTTCTGCATATCATACAGTTTTTCTCTTATAGACTGCACCTTGGATTTCAAAATGGGTACTGATTCTTCATCATTTTGTGGTGAAAGAATAATTGTGGAGTCCATCGGATAAAATGGTATTCCAAAAGGGCATATATTGGCATTTTGAACTCTCCGTTTGCAAGTATTAAATGTTATATTGCTGTTCTGCATATCATACAGTTTTTCTCTTATAGACTGCACCTTGGATTTCAAAATGGGTACTGATTCTTCATCATTTTGTGGTGAAAGAATAATTGTGGAGTCCATCGGATAAAATGGTATTCCAAAAGGGCATATATTAGCATTTTGAACTCTCCGTTTGCAAGTATTAAATGTTATATTGCTGTTCTGCATATCATACAGTTTTTCTCTTATAGACTGCACCTTGGATTTCAAAATGGGTACTGATTCTTCATCATTTTGTGGTGAAAGAATAATTGTGGAGTCCATCGGATAAAATGGTATTCCAAAAGGGCATATATTGGCATTTTGAACTCTCCGTTTGCAAGTATTAAATGTTATATTGCTGTTCTGCATATCATACAGTTTTTCTCTTATAGACTGCACCTTGGATTTCAAAATGGGTACTGATTCTTCATCATTTTGTGGTGAAAGAATAATTGTGGAGTCCATCGGATAAAATGGTATTCCAAAAGGGCATATATTGGCATTTTGAACTCTCCGTTTGCAAGTATTAAATGTTATATTGCTGTTCTGCATATCATACAGTTTTTCTCTTATAGACTGCACCTTGGATTTCAAAATGGGTACTGATTCTTCATCATTTTGTGGTGAAAGAATAATTGTGGAGTCCATCGGATAAAATGGTATTCCAAAAGGGCATATATTGGCATTTTGAACTCTCCGTTTGCAAGTATTAAATGTTATATTGCTGTTCTGCATATCATACAGTTTTCTCTTATAGACTGCACCTTGGATTTCAAAATGGGTACTGATTCTTCATCATTTTGTGGTGAAAGAATAATTGTGGAGTCCATCGGATAAAATGGTATTCCAAAAGGGCATATATAGTGGCATTTTGAACTCTCCGTTTGCAAGTATTAAATGTTATATTGCTGTTCTGCATATCATACAGTTTTTCTCTTATAGACTGCACCTTGGATTTCAAAATGGGTACTGATTCTTCATCATTTTGTGGTGAAAGAATAATTGTGGAGTCCATCGGATAAAATGGTATTCCAAAAGGGCATATATTGGCATTTTGAACTCTCCGTTTGCAAGTATTAAATGTTATATTGCTGTTCTGCATATCATACAGTTTTTCTCTTATAGACTGCACCTTGGATTTCTAAATGGGTACTGATTCTTCATCATTTTGTGGTGAAAGAATAATTGTGGAGTCCATCGGATAAAATGGTATTCCAAAAGGGCATATATTGGCATTTTGAACTCTCCGTTTGCAAGTATTAAATGTTATATTGCTGTTCTGCATATCATACAGTTTTTCTCTTATAGACTGCACCTTGGATTTCAAAATGGGTACTGATTCTTCATCATTTTGTGGTGAAAGAATAATTGTGGAGTCCATCGGATAAAATGGTATTCCAAAAGGGCATATATTGGCATTTTGAACTCTCCGTTTGCAAGTATAAGTATGTTTATGTTTCTGAAGTTGAATGAGTTCAATATCGCTTTGGAAGAGCAAGTTATTATTTCATCCATAAATGATGTGATACTATTTAACTTTTCTTTATTGGTGGAACTGAAGATTGGTGTATTTTTTAACCAGACAAGCATATGCACGTGAGGAGAACCACTAAGTCGAAATTCGATGCGAAAGTAATAGTGTTCTATTTCATGGATTCCAAATGGTCCATGTTTCGATTTCCATGTTTTTAATAATTCTTTGAACGAGTGCCAAAAATAAAGAGCACACGTTACAGCCTCTGCTCTTATTAATCTGGCTTTTTCAATAAATGGCAGGTCATTTGCTTGTTCTATGAAGATTTCAGTGCCATCTACATTAAGTTTCAGCATTTTTAAAAGCTCAGGCCATTTGCTTTCTGCAGCCGATAAAGTGATAAAGAGAGCTGGCAATCCAAATTGTCGTATAATTACACATACTTTTTTCTTTTCTGCTTCCCAGTGAGCGGGGGGGAGCTTCTGATATTTCTTAAAAACTTATAAACTTTGTCGGTTTGTATTAAATTATTTACTTCCGTGCTGTTCAAAATGTTTCTTACTTTCACTTGTGGAAAAGATGTTCGCTTTTTTTAGGGCCATGCTTACTGAACTGGCAATTTTAGAAATTTCATTTTATTTATAAGCGTACAGAAGATGGTCCGTTCGAGCAGCTCTACGATTATAGCGTCGAATTTCTGAATTCGATATATCTGAATAAGAAAGACGCACAGTAGAAATTCGTGGCTTCCTTCCATATATTGTAGGGAATGCTAATTCTTCTGCGTGTTCATCCAAGAGTAGAGTTAAGGGTTTTTGACCTTCTCCGGGGGCATAAATTATCCCAGGAACTTTTTCACTTTGAAGCAAAGTGTCCTCAAAGCGAAAATTTTCAAACTCATCTTCGTCATCCTCAGTATCATTTCCTCTGCTTACCACATCATTATTTTCATCTTCATTGCACGTTTCTGCAACAACACTCTTTTTAATTGACTGTAATTCTAAATTAGCCGATGCTACATGGTTAATATGTAACATCGTAAGTTTTGGATGAATCTCAACCTATGAAGACGGTCCCTGTATTGCTTTTAAAATAAGTATATCTTTCCCCAGAAGGATAACTGGAAAGGAAATTAGAGCAACGCTTCTTAGACTTCATCCACGGATGCATCTCAATTACAGAGGGGCTCGCAGTGGGGGGCCTTGGAAAGAGACGACCTCTTGACCGCCACTGGTCACACGTACGCCCGAAGTCGTGAGAACTTTCGGTCAGCTGGCACATATTAATTCTTGGGTCCTAACCAAACCTACGAGATGGCAGCATCCAATAACAGATATGTAACCCTATGCTGTCCAATGGAAATACAGAGGCTGTTCGCACATTTTTTAGACGATTTTGGTGAGCGGTAATAAAAAATCGTTTGCTGCAAAAGAAATAATTCCAATTGTACTATGTTTTTAAAAGTCAAAATTATCGTCTGCGGCTTGAAAGTTTTGTTTTTATTCAAAAATGGCGTTTTTAGCAAAACAGTGGTTCGAAGGCTACATTTATGCTCTTTCCGAATAGAAATATGCATACTCTGTTATCCAAAAACGATGTGAGAGTCATGGTTTTGTGATATCTAAAGCGTCGATAGGTAATATCGTCAACAGGAAAGGAAAAAAACGTCAAATTGGAGCCTCAAGTGGGACAAAAATTCCAAACAAGTATCCAAGGAAAAAACGGACATCTTCGACTATTGAAAAGGTACGTTGTTTAATGTTAATAGAAAATCCCCCTAGTCAAAGGACAGTTGCAAAATCATTAAAATGCTCGGTGTCCACTGTAAACAAAATGATAAACTTTGATTTAAATCTTAAGAAAGCGAAAAAACGCAATGTGCATCGTCTTCTTCCAAATCATATCGCTGAACGCAGGACACGCTGCAGAATTCTATATGAGAAACACTTATCCAAAGAAAAATGGAAAACAATTGTCACAATAGATGAATCATGGGTGTATTTAAATGATTGCAACAAAAAAAGAGCCATTTATTATCATAAAAGGGGAGAAAAAAATTTAAGTACATGATTCAAAGAATCGAAAGAAAGTTTTTCTAAGGGATTCATGATTGTTGCTGGTTTTTCTTATAATGGCAAGTTAAAAATAAAGAGAGTGGGAAAAAATGTCAAGATTAACTCCAAATACTATCAGGAACATATTTTATCGCCAATTTTTCTGAATGAAATACCATCGCTTTACCCACAGTGCCATCAATCTGTGAGACTCCATCAGGACAAAGCTAGCAGTCACACATCAAAATCCACTGTAAATTTCCTACAAGAAATGGAACAAAAAACTGGTATCAAGACCATACCCTTCACTGATATCCCTACTAAATCTCCCGATGTATCACCTATGGATTTTTGTGCTTTCGGACTTTTAAAATCTGCATTATCCAAACGTCGTCCCAAAACTCTTACAGGACTCTGGAAAGCTGTTCAGGAGGAATGGGATAGAATACCTCTTCTGACACTTCAAAAGGCATTATTATCCTGGAAATTGCGGTGTCGAAAGATAGTTCAGAATAAGGGATGTCAAATAGAACATTTAAAACACAAGAATTTTATGTAATTTAGTTTTGTGAATACAATATACATCGTCTAAAAAATGTGTGAACAGCCTCTGTAGCAGGGGGCTACAGTGTCAGGCCAATTACAACCAGGGGCGTAGTTTTGTAGGAGGTAACAATTTTCAGATGTTCGAGAGAGAGTCAGATTTTGAGAAAAGTAACTTCTTGTTTTTTGAATTTTGAGAGAGAAGTATCCTCAAACAACTGCGGAGATGCCGGGCACCCGACGCCTTCCGACTCGATGACGGGCCACACAACGGAGTATCTGGGTATGCCATGCATGTCTTCTACATACATTTTGATGGCACGATTTTCTCGCTCTCGACATTTTATAAACCTTCGTATTTGAGATAAAAGATCCTTATGCAAATTATTTTAACTGTATTTTTAAGGGAATGTATGAATATATGATTGGTACGAATTAACTGTAATCTTGAGGTGAGGAAATGTAATTAGGTGTTTTAAGTAGGTGTAATTATGAGAGCCGTTATTGTCGAACGGAGACAATATTATGTCAATGCGATTAGATATGAATACCGCTAATGTTGTGTTAATTAGAGTAACTTTGCGAGGATGATATGGAGAATAATTAAGTTAGAATGTTAATTGAATATGTTCTTATTATTTTAATCATTTGTAAATAAATTCGTTATTGTTTTATATTTTATTCGCTGTCCTCATTGTCTACTTATATTTTGTAATTGATTTACATGTGTTTATGTCCGACGCGGCCAATGTCGAAGTTAACTTTAATGTGGAGAATTAATAATACTTGCGTCCTGACCGGACGTGTGGTGAAAGTCCACGCATCACTACCTAATCTTTAGACAAGTTAATTCCTTCTAATTTATACAGTTATTATTGTACCAAATATTCTTTTGCTTTGAAAAAATTTTCCGGACACACACATTTTACACATGTAATGATTTTTATAAGCCATTCGACGCTTTAATTTTAACTCGATATTGAAGGTATCCGAAAAAAACCGTCTTGGTAGCATTGAAACAGTGGGGTTTACAGGATTAGGCATATTTATAATACGACCTTTTAGGCTGCATTGTTTGTCTATTCCTAGTGACCTTATGCACATAAATGGAATGCGGACGGCAACATTTCTTTCTTCTAATATGCTTAAACTCTGAAGGCATTCTGCTATTTTAGGAAAATCCAAACCATTTTTTAAACATAATTTTGGAATATTTCCTTGCTATATTTGCTTGTAGCAGGTATTACAAAAAATTTTCCTTTCTTCTCTATCTTTCAACCAATACACCGATGTTATAAAATGATTGGAAAATCCTTTATTAACTCAATTTTCCTGTGGTAGAAGACGTATAGATGATTTGAACCATAGTCGGCCACAACAAACACATGCATGTACTGGTCAATCACTTTTACTTTTTTTAAATTTCTTTACAATATTTTCCTAACTATCCATATTTTCTCGCTTCGAACCATGGGCTTCTTTATCTCTTACTCTTTCTTTTACTCTGCTTTCTGGGCGTAGGCGACGATTAGAATGAGCATCTTTATCTTTTTTTTCTTTCTTTATTTCTGTAATCTTTATCCTGTCGATGCTGATAGTGAGCTTCCATATCTATATTTTTTTTCTTTCTTTATTTCTGTAATCTTTATCCTGTCGATGCTGATAGTGAGCTTCCATATCTATATTTTTTCTCTTTCTCTAAATTCAGCATTCACTCGATGAGCTCTTATCTCTCGAAATTTTTCAGTTTCTATAAAATCTTTGTCCCCGCAATACTGTCGATGAGCTCTCATCTCTCGAATGTTATCGGTTTCTCTGAATTCTTCATCCTCCCGATACTGTCGATAAGCTCTCATATCTCGAAATTTCTCGTTTTCTCTAAGTTCTTCATTCTCGCGATACTGTCGATGGGCTCTCATATCTCGAATTTTTTCAGTTTTTCTGAATTTTTTGTCCCCGCGATACTGTCGATGAGCTCTCATATCTCGAATTTTCTCGTTTTCTCTGAGTTTTTCATTCTCGCAATACTGTCGATGAGCTCTCATATTTCGAATTTTCTCGTTTTCTCTGAGTTCTTCATCCTCGCGATACTGTCGATGAGCTCTCATATCTCGAATTTCCTCGCTTTCTCAGAGTTCTTCATCCTCGCGATACTGTCGCTGAGCTCTCAAATTTCGAATTTTCTCGTTTTCTCTGAGTTCTTCATCCTCGCGATACTGTCGATGAGCTCTCATATCTCTAATTTTCTAGTTTTCTCAGCGTTCTTCATCCTCGCGATACTGTCGATGATCTCAAATATCTCTAATTTCCTCGTTTTCTCAGAGTTCTTCATCCTCGCGATACTGTCGATGAGCTCTCAAATTTCTCGTTTTCTCGTTTTCTCTGAGTTCTTCATCCTCTCGATACTGTCGATGAGCTCTCATATCTCGAATTTCCTCGTTTTCTCAGAGTTCTTCATCCTCGCGATACTGTCGATGAGCTCTCAAATTTCGAATTTTCTCGTTTTCTCTGAGTTCTTCATCCTCGCGATACTGTCGATGAGCTCTCATATCTCTAATTTTCTAGTTTTCTCTAAATTCTTTGTCCCCGCGATACTGTCGATGAGCTCTCATATCTCGAATTTTCTCGTTTTCGCTGAATTATTTTCTCTCATATCTCGAATTTTCTCGTTTTCTCTGAGTTCTTCATCCTCGCGATACTGTCGATGAGCTCTCATATCCCGAATTTTCTAGTTTTCTCTGAGTTCTTCATCCTCGCGACACTGTCGATGAGCTCTAATTTTCTAGTTTTCTTTAAATTCTTTGTCACCGCGATACTGTCGATGAGCTCTCATATCTCGAATTTTCTCGTTTTCTCTGAATTCGTCATCCTCGCGATACTGTCGATGAGCTCTCATATATCTAATTTTCTCGTTTTCTTTGATTTTTTCATCCTCGCGATACTCTTGATGAGCTCTCATATCTCGAATTTTTTCAGTTTCTCTGAATGTTTTGTCCCCGCGATACTGTCGATGAGCTCTCATATTTCGAATCTTCTCGTTTCCTCTAAATTCTTTGTCCCCGCGATACTGTCGATGAGCTCTCATATCTCGAATTTTCTCGTTTTCGCTGAATTATTTTCTCAGATATCTCGAATTTTCTCTTTTTCTCTGTGTTTTTCATTCTCGCGATACTGTCGATGAGCTCTCATATTTCGAATTTTCTCGTTTTCTCTGAGTTTTTCATTCTCGCGATACTGTCGATGAACTCTCATATCTCGAATTTTTTCCGTTTCTCTGAATTCCTTGTCCCCGCGATACTGCCGATGAGCTCTCATATTTCGAATCTTCTCGTTTCCTCTAAATTCTTTGTCCCCGCGATACTGTCGATGAGCTCTCATATCTCGAATTTTCTCGTTTTCGCTGAGTTATTTTCTCTCTCATATCTTGAATTTTCTCGTTTTCTCTGAGTTCTTCATCCTCGCGATACTGTCGATGAGCTCTCATATCTCGAATTTCTTCGTTTTCTCCGAGTTCTTCATCCTCGCGATACTGTCGATGAGCTCTCATATCTCTAATTTTCTAGTTTTCTCTAAATTCTTTGTCCCCGCGATACTGTCGATGAGCTCTCATATCTCGAATTTTCTCGATTTCGCTGAATTATTTTCTCTCATATCTCGAATTTTCTCGTTTTCTCTGATTTCTTCATCCTCGCGATACTGTCGATGAGCTCTCATATCTCGAATTTTTCCTGAATTCGTCATCCTCGCGATACTTTCGATGAGCTCTCATATCCCGAATTTTCTAGTTTTCTCTGAGTTCTTCATCTTCGCGACACTGTCGATGAGCTCTCATATCTCTAATTTTCTTGTTTTCTCTAAATTCTTTGTCCCCGCGATACTGTCGATGAGCTCTCATATCTCGAATTTTCTCGTTTTCTCTGAGTTCTTCATCCTCGTGATACTGTCGATGAGCTCTCATATCTCTAATTTTCTCTAAATTCTTTGTTCCGCGATACTGTCGATGAGCTCTCATATCTCGAATTTTCTCGTTTTCGCTGCATTATTTTCTCTCATATCTCGAATTTTCTCGTTTTCTCTGATTTCTTCATCCTCGCGATACTGTCGATGAGCTCTCATATCTCGAATTTTTCCTGAATTTGTCATCCTCGCGATACTGTCGATGAGCTCTCATATCCCGAATTTTCTAGTTTTCTCTGAGTTCTTCATCTTCGCGACACTGTCGATGAGCTCTCATATCTCTAATTTTCTAGTTTTCTTTGAGTTTTTCATTCTCGCGATACTGTCTATGAACTCTCATTTTTCGAATTTTCTCGTTTTCTCTGAGTTCTTCATCCTCGCGATACTGTCGATGAGCTCTCATATCTCGAATTTCTTCGTTTTCTCTGAGTTCTTCATCCTCGCGATACTGTCGATGAGCTCTCATATCTCGAATTTCTTCGTTTTCTCTGAGTTCTTCATCCTCGCGATACTGTCGATGTGCTCTCATATCTCGAATTTTTCCTGAATTTGTCATCCTCGCGATACTGTCGATGAGCTCTCATATCCCGAATTTTCTAGTTTTCTCTGAGTTCTTCATCTTCGCGACACTGTCGATGAGCTCTCATATCTCTAATTTTCTAGTTTTCTCTAAATTCTTTGTCCCCGCGATACTGTCGATGAGCTCTCATATCTCGAATTTTCTCGTTTTTGCTGAGTTATTTTCTCTCACATATCTCGAATTTTCTCTGAATTCCTCATCCTCGCTATACTGTCGATGAGCTCTCATATCTCTAATTTTCTCGTTTTCTTTGTGTTTTTCATTCTCGCGATACTGTCTATGAACTCTCATTTTTCGAATTTTCTCGTTTTCTCTGAGTTCTTCATCCTCGCGATACTGTCGATGAGCTCTCATATCTCGAATTTCTTCGTTTTCTCTGAGTTCTTCATTCTCACGATACTGTCGATGAGCTCTCATATCTCGAATTTCTTCGTTTTCTCTGAGTTCTTCATCCTCGCGATACTGTCGATGAGCTCTCATATCTCTAATTTTCTCTAAATTCTTTGTCCCGCGATACTGTCGATGAGCTCTCATATCTCGAATTTTCTCGTTTTTGCTGAGTTATTTTCTCTCTCATATCTCGAATTTTCTCGTTTTCTCTGAATTCCTCATCCTCGCGATACTGTCGATGAGCTCTCATATCTGCAATTTTCTCGTTTTCTTTGAGTTTTTCATTCTCGCGATACTGTCGATGAACTCTCATTTTTCGAATTTTCTCGTTTTCTCTGAGTTCTTCATCCTCGCGATACTGTCGATGAGCTCTCATATCTCGAATTTTCTCGTTTTCGCTGAATTATTTTCTCAGATATCTCGAATTTTCTCTTTTTCTCTGTGTTTTTCATTCTCGCTATACTGTCGATGAGCTCTCATATTTCGAATTTTCTCGTTTTCTCTGAGTTTTTCATTCTCGCGATACTGTCGATGAACTCCAATATCTCGAATTTTTTCCGTTTCTCTGAATTCCTTGTCCCCGCGATACTGCCGATGAGCTCTCATATCTCGAATTTGCTCGTTTTCTCTGAGTTCTTCATGCTCGCGATACTGTCAATGAGCTCTGGTATCTCTAATTTTCTCGTTTTCTCTAAATTCTTTGTCCCCGCGATACTGTCGATGAGCTCTCATATCTCGAATTTTCTCGTTTTCGCTGAGTTATTTTCTCTCTCATATCTTGAATTTTCTCGTTTTCTCTGAGTTCTTCATCCTCGCGATACTGTCGATGAGCTCTCATATCTCGAATTTCTTCGTTTTCTCCGAGTTCTTCATCCTCGCGATACTGTCGATGAGCTCTCATATCTCTAATTTTCTAGTTTTCTCTAAATTCTTTGTCCCCGCGATACTGTCGATGAGCTCTCATATCTCGAATTTTCTCGTTTTCGCTGAATTATTTTCTCTCATATCTCGAATTTTCTCGTTTTCTCTGATTTCTTCATCCTCGCGATACTGTCGATGAGCTCTCATATCTCGAATTTTTCCTGAATTCGTCATCCTCGCGATACTTTCGATGAGCTCTCATATCCCGAATTTTCTAGTTTTCTCTGAGTTCTTCATCTTCGCGACACTGTCGATGAGCTCTCATATCTCTAATTTTCTTGTTTTCTCTAAATTCTTTGTCCCCGCGATACTGTCGATGAGCTCTCATATCTCGAATTTTCTCGTTTTCTCTGAGTTCTTCATCCTCGTGATACTGTCGATGAGCTCTCATATCTCTAATTTTCTCTAAATTCTTTGTCCCGCGATACTGTCGATGAGCTCTCATATCTCGAATTTTCTCGTTTTCGCTGCATTATTTTCTCTCATATCTCGAATTTTCTCGTTTTCTCTGATTTCTTCATCCTCGCGATACTGTCGATGAGCTCTCATATCTCGAATTTTTCCTGAATTTGTCATCCTCGCGATACTGTCGATGAGCTCTCATATCCCGAATTTTCTAGTTTTCTCTGAGTTCTTCATCTTCGCGACACTGTCGATGAGCTCTCATATCTCTAATTTTCTAGTTTTCTTTGAGTTTTTCATTCTCGCGATACTGTCTATGAACTCTCATTTTTCGAATTTTCTCGTTTTCTCTGAGTTCTTCATCCTCGCGATACTGTCGATGAGCTCTCATATCTCGAATTTCTTCGTTTTCTCTGAGTTCTTCATCCTCGCGATACTGTTGATGAGCTCTCATATCTCGAATTTCTTCGTTTTCTCTGAGTTCTTCATCCTCGCGATACTGTCGATGTGCTCTCATATCTCTAATTTTCTCTAAATTCTTTGTCCCGCGATACTGTCGATGAGCTCTCATATCTCGAATTTTCTCGTTTTCGCTGAATTATTTTCTCTCATATGTCGAATTTTCTCGTTTTCTCTGATTTCTTCATCCTCGCAATACTGTCGATGAGCTCTCATATCTCGAATTTTTCCTGAATTTGTCATCCTCGCGATACTGTCGATGAGCTCTCATATCCCGAATTTTCTAGTTTTCTCTGAGTTCTTCATCTTCGCGACACTGTCGATGAGCTCTCATATCTCTAATTTTCTAGTTTTCTCTAAATTCTTTGTCCCCGCGATACTGTCGATGAGCTCTCATATCTCGAATTTTCTCGTTTTTGCTGAGTTATTTTCTCTCACATATCTCGAATTTTCTCTGAATTCCTCATCCTCGCTATACTGTCGATGAGCTCTCATATCTCTAATTTTCTCGTTTTCTTTGAGTTTTTCATTCTCGCGATACTGTCTATGAACTCTCATTTTTCGAATTTTCTCGTTTTCTCTGAGTTCTTCATCCTCGCGATACTGTCGATGAGCTCTCATATCTCGAATTTCTTCGTTTTCTCTGAGTTCTTCATTCTCACGATACTGTCGATGAGCTCTCATATCTCGAATTTCTTCGTTTTCTCTGAGTTCTTCATCCTCGCGATACTGTCGATGAGCTCTCATATCTCTAATTTTCTCTAAATTCTTTGTCCCGCGATACTGTCGATGAGCTCTCATATCTCGAATTTTCTCGTTTTTGCTGAGTTATTTTCTCTCTCATATCTCGAATTTTCTCGTTTTCTCTGAATTCCTCATCCTCGCGATACTGTCGATGAGCTCTCATATCTGCAATTTTCTCGTTTTCTTTGAGTTTTTCATTCTCGCGATACTGTCGATGAACTCTCATTTTTCGAAATTTCTCGTTTTCTCTGAGTTCTTCATCCTCGCGATACTGTCGATGAGCTCTCATATCTCGAATTTTTTCAGTTTCTCTGAATGTTTTGTCCCCGCGATACTGTCGATGAGCTCTTATATCTCGAATTTTCTCGTTTTCTCTAAATTCTTTGTCCCCGCGATACTGTCGACGAGCTCTCATATCTCGAATTTTCTCGTTTTCGCTGAATTATTTTCTCTCATATCTCGAATTTTCTTGTTTTCTCTGAGTTTTTCATTCTCGCGATAATGTCGATGAACTCTCATATCTCGAATTTTTTCAGTTTCTCTAAATTCTTTGCACTTTATTGTATTTAATAATTATATATTTCAGTGAAATCACGTATACTACAAGTATTAGGTATCCCACAAGGTGAATGTTGTAGTAGTATATTGGCTAATATCTATATCATTATGAGCATTCTCTTACGTCTTCTGACTTCCAAATATAACTATGTTGATGATTTGATCTGTGTAGTTACTTTGGAATTAAATAATATCTAAGTAGATTTCTATCCGGATAATCTGGAATTATTGCCTAATGAACTTTCTATCCATTAGTGATAATGTTAACTTTCTGGATTTAAATTTATGTATTGACTTGTCCAATAGAATGCTTTATAATTTATATGATAAGAAAAATTCTTTTAATTTTAATATGAATAAATTATTACATTTTACTTCATGTAATACGGTTCCATTATTTCGTAATATCATTAAAAATCAGTTATTTTGAATAAATAGATTATCTAATAAAAACTTTCACCAATTACATAAAATTAACCTTATTCAAACTAGCAAAATATATTATTATCCATTACTTTTGGTAAAAAGTAAAAGTATAGTAAAAATGTTAAGGGTAACTTAGCGTTGTTAAATGAATCTTACTTTGACATTATCACTATAGTGATAATTTTCACTACCTGTTATTATTAATTAGCAAGTTCTAAGTTTTCTGCATTTCGCAGTAGCTGCATTTTCTAACACGCATTCTGCTAAAAGATGATGCATTGTATCTGTGATTTATCTTTCTAAATTCAAAATTCGTTTATTAATTTATAAGGATTTTATTACTTGTATTATACTATTCTCATTAATATTTATTTTGTTAATGTTTTACATTTTATTGGTTAATTAATAATCATTTTCTATATGTATCTAATAGGAATTTGTTGTATTTTAAATGTTGTATATCTAGTGGTTTTTCCTACTATTTTTGATTGGAATTTCTTTTTCTTATTTTTATGTTTGGCAACACTGGTTTTTATATTACTTTATTCTTTTTGATTGGCAACACTGTCTTTACACTTCATGTGTGGTAAGAATTTAGAAGATGTCCATCTTCACACGTGTAAGCATGTTCTTTTTAGATTTTACATATTTATCTTATATTATCCAATTTATAGTGCTTAGAGGTATATAATACCCTTTTGGTTCAAAGTAACAAAGCCAATTAATGAAACGTACTATTTGAAAGTAATGTTTCGTATACACCTCCTGACGATTTTACAATGCCTTCTTTCCATTGTTATTCATTCTCTTTTAACAATCAGTTTTAATTTATACAGATTGTTTTTTGTTTTAACAAAGCCAATTAATGAAACGTACTATTTGAAAGTAATGTTTCGTATACACCTCCTGACGATTTTACAATGTCTTCTTTCCATTGTTATTCATTCTCTTTTAACAATCAGTTTTAATTTATAGAGATTGTTTTTTGTTTTCATTTTGATGAATTGCATTCTCTTGAATCTTATCTAGTAATCAATTGAATTCTTTTGTTTGTTTTGGGTTTTTTATTATGTCGCTTCTATTTCTACTTTAATTCTTTTAGTCAACTTATTTCATCTTATTTATATGCTGTATATAGGTCCACTTAATAAATGAGAAAGAAAAGTGAATTAAGAGTGAATTAAATTTAATTAAAATAAAGAAAACGCGGATATAAGTCTGCAGGGAAAGTCATATGCTGCCCACATCGGAATTTTGTTCATTTTAATGTAGAAATTTGCATTTGAAGATGATTATGAATTAGAATTATATTATTTTTTTAAGATGGCCGCAAAGGACCGAATGTATGAAATGTAATAATTTTCACTTTTAGAAACACTTTATAATGTATTCATAGCGAGATGATTAATAATGAACATGCCATACAATTTAATTGCATATATATACAAGAAAGATCAATCATGCATAAAGCGTTGAATATGAAGCACTTTCCAACTGCAATGCAATTTTATTTAAACATTTCTAAAATGCGATACATTCAGCGGTAATATTTTTTAAATTATCGCAATACTACATTAATTTATTATACTTGAAAACTTAAAACTTCATCGGAAAAAATTAACTTCATTCAAATGACTTCATTGAAATATAAGTCGGCTGGTTTAAACATCTCTAAAATGCGTTACATTCAGAGGTAATATTTTTCAAATTATCACAATAATACAATAATTTATTATATTTAAAAACTTAAAACTTCATCGAAAAAAATGAACTTCATTCAAATGACGTCATCGAAATATAAATTGTCTGGCTCTCAATATAAAAGCAGCATTATCATTCATAAACTTTTTCCATTCCTTTCATTCATCACAACACTATAATAATTTATCTTATTTAAAAACCTAAAACCATGGAGGTACAAGTAATTTAACTCTATGCTTAAAACTTCATCGATAAAACGTTTGCTTCTCTGTAAAATCAATGACTGTCTCATTCATATCAGCTATATTGCAGACTCCATGAGAATAATTTTGCGTTAAAGAAATGCAGCAATTCTTATACAACTCATTCTACATCTTTTGTTGTTTACATTCCCCATAAGTGAAAATTAGGCTTCGTTGTAGAAATAATCAAAGTTTGATGATCATTTAAACTCAAATATATTTTAATTGCGTTTTTTCAGTATGTAGACGCACAGAATTTAAACAAAAATAATGCGGTTTTAGGACGGATGCAACACTCAATATGAATTCAAAGGAACTAAAAATCACGATTTTGAGACAAGATGGATGCCATATTTTATTTTAAAGTGGGTCACGTGATCTTTTAATATCATGGTCACGTGATCTTTTCATATCATGGTCCCGTGATCGCTTCATATAAGAGGTGTAATTATTATTTTAATTTTTATTTAAAAAACTTCTGAATATATTTTGCTGACATTTTTTCTATTTATTTTATGGGATAATTTGAATATTTCCTAAAACTTTCGAAGCAATTTGTGTATTTTAAATTCGCTTAAAAAATGTTTGAAAAATTAGGTCCCATAGGGTTTAATGTATATCATGTTTTCAACCCGGGTTCAATCCAAAACTAATTGGATGATATTATTCATTTACATTCTCCTATGTCCCACAGCCCGTCTCAACAACATTCTAAAATTTCATTTTGATAAAGTCATTTTTACGGCAGTTATTGTGCTGACGGACAGATAGACAGACAGACAGAATGAACAAAGTCATAAACACTTTTTGACTATGTTGTAAAGTTTTAAAAATTAACTTTTCCTGGTGCTAATGAAGCTTATTCTATTTCTCTGACGTTATTGACCAATTAGTAACACTTTACAACATAGTTGAAAAGTGTTTATGGCTTTGTTCATTCTGTCTGTCTGTCCGTTAGCACGATGACTGCCGTAAAAATGACTTTATCAAAATGAAATTTCAGTATGTTGTTCAGACGGTCTGTGGGATCTATGGGAATATAAATGAATAATATCACCCAATTAGATTTGGATTGAACCCGGGTTGAAAAACTGAAATACATTGAACCCTATGGGACCTAATTTTTCAAACATTTTTTAAGAGGATTTAAAATTTACAAATTGCTTCGAAAGTTTTAGGAAATATTCAAATTATCCCATAAAATATATAAAAAAAATCAGCAAAATATATCCTGTAGTTTTTAAATAAAATTAAAATAATAATTACACCTTTTATATGAAGCGATCATGTAACCATTATATGAATATATCACGTGACTCACTTCAAAATAAAATATGACATCCATCTTGTGTCAACATCGTGATTTTTAAAGTTCTTTTGAATTCATATTGAGTGTTGTATCCGTCCTAAAACTGCTTTATTTTTGCTTAAATTATGTGCATCTACGTACTGAAACAACGCAATTACAATATATTTGAGTTTAAATGATCCTCCAACTTTGATTATTTCTACACCGAAGCCTAATTTTCACTTATGGAGAATGTAAATACCAAAAGATGTAGAATGAGTTGTATAAGAATTGCTGCATTTCTTTAACGCAGAATTATTTTGCTCATGGAGACTGCAATATGGTCACGTGATCTTTTCATATCATGGTCACGTGATCGCTTCATATAAGAGGTTTAATTACTATTTTAATTTTTATTTAAAAAACTACTGAATATATTTCGCTGAATTTTTTTTTATATATTTTATGGAACAATTTGAATATTACCTAAAATTTTGGAAGCAATTTGTGAATTTTAAATCCCCTTAAAATATGTTTGAAAAATTAGGTCCCGTAGGGTTCAATGTATTTCATTTTTTCAACCCGGGTTCAATCCAAAACTAATTGGGTGATATTATTCATTTATATTCCCATAGGTCCTACAGACCATCTGAACAACATACTAAAATTTTATTTTGATTAAGCCATTTTTACGGCAGTTATCGTGCTAAATGGCAGACAGACAGAATGAATGAACAAAGTCATAAACACTTTTCAACTTAGTTGTAAAGTGTTAAAACAAGAAAGATCAATCATGCTTAAAGTATTGATTATGAAACACTTTCCAACTTCAATGCAATATTATTTAAACATGTCTAAAATGCAATACATTTCTCGGTAATATTTTAAAACTTATCACAATACTACATTAATTTATTATATTTGAAACCTTAAATCTTCATAAAAAAAAATTAACTTCATTCAAATGACGGCATTAAAGTATAAATTGCCTGGTTTAAACATCTCTAAAATGTGATACATTCCTCGGTAATAATTTTAGAATTGTCATAATACTACGATAATTTATTATATTTGAAAACTTTATCGAAAACAATTGAAATCCATTCAAATGACGTCATAGAAAAAATAACACGCCTGGCTCTCTCTATAAAAGCAACATTTCATTCATAAATAATTCCCCCATTCATGCCATTCATCACAATACTATAATAATTTATTTTATTTAGAAATTAAGACCATGGAGCTACAAGTAATTAAACTATATGCGTAAAACTTCATCGAAAAATATCGTCCTTCTCTTTCTAAAATCAATGAATATTTCATTCATATCAGCTAAGCAGACTCCATGGACTAAATGATTTTGTGTTAAAGAATTACAGCAATTCTAATACAACTCATTCTACATATTTTGCTGTTTACATTTTACATAGGTGAAAAATAGGCTTAGTTGTAGAAATAATCAAATTTGGGATGAGCATTTAAACACAAATATATTGTCATTGCGTTGTTTCAGTATGTAGATGCACAGAATTTAGGCAAAAATAAAGTAGTTTTAGGACGGATACAACACTCAATATGAATTAAAAAGAACTTTAAAAATCATGATTTTGAGACAAGATGGATGCCATATATCATTTTGAAGTATGTCACGTGATCGTTTCATATCATGGTCAAGTGATCGCTTCATATAAGAGGTGTTATTATTATTTTAATTTTTATTTAAAAAACTACTGAATATATTTCGTTGAATTTTTTTTATATATTTTATGGAACAATTTGAATATTGCCTAAAATTTTCGAATCAAATTTGTGAATTTTAAATCCGCTTAAAAATGCTTGAAAAATTAGGTCCCATAGGGCTCAATGTATTTCATTTTTTCAACCCGGGTTCAATCCAAAACTAATTGGGTGATATTATTCATTTATATTCCCATAGGTCCTACAGACCGTCTGAACAACATACTAAAATTTCATTTTGATTAAGTCATTTTTACGGCAGTTATCGTGCTAACGGACAGGCAGACAGACAGAATGAACAAAGTCATAAACTCTTTGTTGTAAAGTGTTAAAAATATTACCGAGGAATGTATCGCATTTTAGAGATGTTTAAATAGAATTGCATTGAAGTTGGACAGTGTTTCATAATCAATGCTTTATGCATGATTGAACCTTCTTTTTTAACACTTTACAATAAAGTTGAAAAGTGTTTATGACTTTGTTCATTCTGTCTGTCTGTCTGTCTGTCTGTCCGTTAGCACGATAACTGCCGTAAAAATGACTTAATCAAAATGAAATTTTAGTATGTTGTTCAGACGGTCTGTAGGGCCTATGGGAATATAAATCAATAATATCACTCAATTAGTTTTGGATTGAACCCGGGTTGAAAAAATGAAATACATTGAGCCCTATGCGACCTAATTTTTCAAACATTTTTTAAGCGGATTTAAAATTCACAAATTGCTTCGAAAATTTTAGGTAATATTCAAATTGTTCCATAAAATATATAAAAAAAAATTAGCGAAATATATTCAGTAGTTTTTAAATAAAAATTAAAATAATAATAACACCTCTTATATGAAGCGATCACGTGACCATGATATGAAAATATCACGTGACCCACTTCAAAATGATATATAGCATCCATCTTGTCTCAAAATCGTGATTTTTAAAGTTCTTTTTATTTCATATTGAGTGTTGTATCCGTCCTAAAATCACTTTATTTTTGCATAAATTCTGTGCATCTACATACTGAAACAACGCGATTACAATATATTTGAGTTTAAATGCTCATCCAAATTTGATTATTTCTACAACGAAGCCTATTTTTCACCTATGTAAAATGTAAACAGCAAAATATGTAGAATGAGTTATATTAGAATTGCTGTATTTCTTTAACACAAAATCATTTAGTTCATGGAGTCTGCATAGCTGATATGAATCATTGATTTTACAAACAGATGGACGATTTTTTTCGATGAAATTTTACGCATAGAGTTTAATTACGTGTAGCTCCATGGTCTTAATTTTTAAATAAAATAAATTATTATAGTATTCTGATGAATGACATGAATGGGAAAATGTTATGAATGAAATGCTATTTTATAGAGAGATCCAGGCGTGTTATTTTTTCTATGACGTCATTTGAATGAATTTCAGTTGTTTTCGATGAAGTTTTCAAATATAATAAATTATCGTAGTTTTATGATAGTTTTAAAAATATTTCCGAGGAATGTATTGCATTTTAGAGATGTTTAAACCAGGCAATTTATAATTCAATGACGTTATTTTAATGAAGTTCATTTTTTTCGATGAAGGTTTAAGTTTTCAAATATAATAAATTAATGTAGTATTGTGATAAGTTTTAAAATATTACCGAGGAATGTATTGCATTTTAGACATGTTTAAATAAAATTGCATTGAAGTTGGAAAGTGTTTCATAATCAATGCTTTAAGCATGATTGATCTTTCTTGTTTATTCTTAATCTTTCTTATTCTCAATCTTCGCATCTTTATTTTTATTCTTCGCATTTTAAAGCTCTCGAAGAGCTCTATCGATGTAATTTTGTCTCGTGTCAGTACGGTGTTTGATTTAAAAGTTACTGCATGTTTTACTAACACACTTCAACATGACCAAGTTCTGCAGAGTATAATAAACAGAGGCTCTCTCACCTGGCGTTTGCGATAGCTTCGTTTCTTTCATTGCACATAGTCCAGAGAAAGGATCATCAAATTTAAAAAACATTTATGAAATAAACATTGTTATTTCAAATCTTATTATATTACTTATAATTGGTTCTAAAAATGTGTAAACAACCTCTGTAGGCAGTGTTGTTTCCATTATGAAGCCTATCGATTCTTGTATTTAGTCTAACAGGAAAATAATGTAATAAATATCTTTCTCTCCTGGATATACTAGTCATACGCAGTGAAAACATGTTTATAACCACTATTTATAATAAGTCTTTTGCAATTATCTTACCTCTTCATAATAGCTCTTGTGATCCCTCTAATCAAAAGCTTACCACATCTGATACTTACATCTGCCATGCTTTATAAGTCAGTACTTAGTTCCACGGCGTGATAGTTTCATGTAAATTTTCTTAAAAATTGAGAAAAAAGAACAAGAAAGATCAATCATGCATGAAGCATTGATTGTGAAACACTTTCCAACTTCAATGCAATGTTATTTAAACATGTCTAAAATGCAATACATTTCTCGGTAATATTTTAAAACTTATCACAATACTACATTAATTTATTATATTTGAAACCTTAAATCTTCATAAAAAAAAATTAACTTCATTCAAATGACGGCATTAAAGTATAAATTGCCTGGTTTAAACATCTCTAAAATGTGATACATTCCTCGGTAATAATTTTAGAATTGTCATAATACTACGATAATTTATTATATTTGAAAACTTTATCGAAAACAATTGAAATCCATTCAAATGACGTCATAGAAAAAATAACACGCCTGGCTCTCTCTATAAAAGCAACATTTCATTCATAAATAATTCCCCCATTCATGCCATTCATCACAATACTATAATAATTTATTTTATTTAGAAATTAAGACCATGGAGCTACAAGTAATTAAACTATATGCGTAAAACTTCATCGAAAAATATCGTCCTTCTCTTTCTAAAATCAATGAATATTTCATTCATATCAGCTAAGCAGACTCCATGGACTAAATGATTTTGTGTTAAAGAATTACAGCAATTCTAATACAACTCATTCTACATATTTTGCTGTTTACATTTTACATAGGTGAAAAATAGGCTTAGTTGTAGAAATAATCAAATTTGGGATGAGCATTTAAACACAAATATATTGTCATTGCGTTGTTTCAGTATGTAGATGCACAGAATTTAGGCAAAAATAAAGTAGTTTTAGGACGGATACAACACTCAATATGAATTAAAAAGAACTTTAAAAATCATGATTTTGAGACAAGATGGATGCCATATATCATTTTGAAGTATGTCACGTGATCGTTTCATATCATGGTCAAGTGATCGCTTCATATAAGAGGTGTTATTATTATTTTAATTTTTATTTAAAAAACTACTGAATATATTTCGTTGAATTTTTTTTATATATTTTATGGAACAATTTGAATATTGCCTAAAATTTTCGAATCAAATTTGTGAATTTTAAATCCGCTTAAAAATGCTTGAAAAATTAGGTCCCATAGGGCTCAATGTATTTCATTTTTTCAACCCGGGTTCAATCCAAAACTAATTGGGTGATATTATTCATTTATATTCCCATAGGTCCTACAGACCGTCTGAACAACATACTAAAATTTCATTTTGATTAAGTCATTTTTACGGCAGTTATCGTGCTAACGGACAGGCAGACAGACAGAATGAACAAAGTCATAAACTCTTTGTTGTAAAGTGTTAAAAATATTACCGAGGAATGTATCGCATTTTAGAGATGTTTAAATAGAATTGCATTGAAGTTGGAAAGTGTTTCATAATCAATGCTTTATGCATGATTGAACCTTCTTTTTTAACACTTTACAATAAAGTTGAAAAGTGTTTATGACTTTGTTCATTCTGTCTGTCTGTCTGTCTGTCTGTCCGTTAGCACGATAACTGCTGTAAAAATGACTTAATCAAAATGAAATTTTAGTATGTTGTTCAGACGGTCTGTAGGGCCTATGGGAATATAAATCAATAATATCATTCAATTAGTTTTGGATTGAACCCGGGTTGAAAAAATGAAATACATTGAGCCCTATGCGACCTAATTTTTCAAACATTTTTTAAGCGGATTTAAAATTCACAAATTGCTTCGAAAATTTTAGGTAATATTCAAATTGTTCCATAAAATATATAAAAAAAAATTAGCGAAATATATTCAGTAGTTCTTAAATAAAAATTAAAATAATAATAACACCTCTTATATGAAGCGATCACGTGACCATGATATGAAAATATCACGTGACCCACTTCAAAATGATATATAGCATCCATCTTGTCTCAAAATCGTGATTTTTAAAGTTCTTTTTATTTCATATTGAGTGTTGTATCCGTCCTAAAATCACTTTATTTTTGCATAAATTCTGTGCATCTACATACTGAAACAACGCGATTACAATATATTTGAGTTTAAATGCTCATCCAAATTTGATTATTTCTACAACGAAGCCTATTTTTCACCTATGTAAAATGTAAACAGCAAAATATGTAGAATGAGTTATATTAGAATTGCTGTATTTCTTTAACACAAAATCATTTAGTTCATGGAGTCTGCATAGCTGATATGAATCATTGATTTTACAAACAGATGGACGATTTTTTTCGATGAAATTTTACGCATAGAGTTTAATTACGTGTAGCTCCATGGTCTTAATTTTTAAATAAAATAAATTATTATAGTATTCTGATGAATGACATGAATGGGAAAATGTTATGAATGAAATGCTGTTTTTATAGAGAGATCCAGGCGTGTTATTTTTTCTATGACGTCATTTGAATGAATTTCAGTTGTTTTCGATGAAGTTTTCAAATATAATAAATTATCGTAGTTTTATGATAGTTTTAAAAATATTTCCGAGGAATGTATTGCATTTTAGAGATGTTTAAACCAGGCAATTTATAATTCAATGACGTTATTTTAATGAAGTTCATTTTTTTCGATGAAGGTTTAAGTTTTCAAATATAATAAATTAATGTAGTATTGTGATAAGTTTTAAAATATTACCGAGGAATGTATTGCATTTTAGACATGTTTAAATAAAATTGCATTGAAGTTGGAAAGTGTTTCATAATCAATGCTTTAAGCATGATTGATCTTTCTTGTTTATTCTTAATCTTTCTTATTCTCAATCTTCGCATCTTTATTTTTATTCTTCGCATTTTAAAGCTCTCGAGGAGCTCTATCGATGTAATTTTGTCTCGTGTCAGTACGGTGTTTGATTTAAAAGTTACTGCATGTTTTACTAACACACTTCAACATGACCAAGTTCTGCAGAGTATAATAAACAGAGGCTCTCTCACCTGGCGTTTGCGATAGCTTCGTTTCTTTCATTGCACATAGTCCAGAGAAAGGATCATCAAATTTAAAAAACATTTATGAAATAAACATTGTTATTTCAAATCTTATTATATTACTTATAATTGGTTCTAAAAATGTGTAAACAACCTCTGTAGGCAGTGTTGTTTCCATTATGAAGCCTATCGATTCTTGTATTTAGTCTAACAGGAAAATAATGTAATAAATATCTTTCTCTCCTGGATATACTAGTCATACGCAGTGAAAACATGTTTATAACCACTATTTATAATAAGTCTTTTGCAATTATCTTACCTCTTCATAATAGCTCTTGTGATCCCTCTAATCAAAAGCTTACCACATCTGATACTTACATCTGCCATGCTTTATAAGTCAGTACTTAGTTCCACGGCGTGATAGTTTCATGTAAATTTTCTTAAAAATTGAGAAAAAAGAACAAGAAAGATCAATCATGCATGAAGCATTGATTGTGAAACACTTTCCAACTTCAATGCAATGTTATTTAAACATGTCTAAAATGCAATACATTTCTCGGTAATATTTTAAAACTTATCACAATACTACATTAATTTATTATATTTGAAACCTTAAATCTTCATAAAAAAAAATTAACTTCATTCAAATGACGGCATTAAAGTATAAATTGCCTGGTTTAAACATCTCTAAAATGTGATACATTCCTCGGTAATAATTTTAGAATTGTCATAATACTACGATAATTTATTATATTTGAAAACTTTATCGAAAACAATTGAAATCCATTCAAATGACGTCATAGAAAAAATAACACGCCTGGCTCTCTCTATAAAAGCAACATTTCATTCATAAATAATTCCCCCATTCATGCCATTCATCACAATACTATAATAATTTATTTTATTTAGAAATTAAGACCATGGAGCTACAAGTAATTAAACTATATGCGTAAAACTTCATCGAAAAATATCGTCCTTCTCTTTCTAAAATCAATGAATATTTCATTCATATCAGCTAAGCAGACTCCATGGACTAAATGATTTTGTGTTAAAGAATTACAGCAATTCTAATACAACTCATTCTACATATTTTGCTGTTTACATTTTACATAGGTGAAAAATAGGCTTAGTTGTAGAAATAATCAAATTTGGGATGAGCATTTAAACACAAATATATTGTCATTGCGTTGTTTCAGTATGTAGATGCACAGAATTTAGGCAAAAATAAAGTAGTTTTAGGACGGATACAACACTCAATATGAATTAAAAAGAACTTTAAAAATCATGATTTTGAGACAAGATGGATGCCATATATCATTTTGAAGTATGTCACGTGATCGTTTCATATCATGGTCAAGTGATCGCTTCATATAAGAGGTGTTATTATTATTTTAATTTTTATTTAAAAAACTACTGAATATATTTCGTTGAATTTTTTTTATATATTTTATGGAACAATTTGAATATTGCCTAAAATTTTCGAATCAAATTTGTGAATTTTAAATCCGCTTAAAAATGCTTGAAAAATTAGGTCCCATAGGGCTCAATGTATTTCATTTTTTCAACCCGGGTTCAATCCAAAACTAATTGGGTGATATTATTCATTTATATTCCCATAGGTCCTACAGACCGTCTGAACAACATACTAAAATTTCATTTTGATTAAGTCATTTTTACGACAGTTATCGTGCTAACGGACAGGCAGACAGACAGAATGAACAAAGTCATAAACTCTTTGTTGTAAAGTGTTAAAAATATTACCGAGGAATGTATCGCATTTTAGAGATGTTTAAATAGAATTGCATTGAAGTTGGAAAGTGTTTCATAATCAATGCTTTATGCATGATTGAACCTTCTTTTTTAACACTTTACAATAAAGTTGAAAAGTGTTTATGACTTTGTTCATTCTGTCTGTCTGTCTGTCTGTCTGTCCGTTAGCACGATAACTGCCGTAAAAATGACTTAATCAAAATGAAATTTTAGTATGTTGTTCAGACGGTCTGTAGGGCCTATGGGAATATAAATCAATAATATCATTCAATTAGTTTTGGATTGAACCCGGGTTGAAAAAATGAAATACATTGAGCCCTATGCGACCTAATTTTTCAAACATTTTTTAAGCGGATTTAAAATTCACAAATTGCTTCGAAAATTTTAGGTAATATTCAAATTGTTCCATAAAATATATAAAAAAAAATTAGCGAAATATATTCAGTAGTTCTTAAATAAAAATTAAAATAATAATAACACCTCTTATATGAAGCGATCACGTGACCATGATATGAAAATATCACGTGACCCACTTCAAAATGATATATAGCATCCATCTTGTCTCAAAATCGTGATTTTTAAAGTTCTTTTTATTTCATATTGAGTGTTGTATCCGTCCTAAAATCACTTTATTTTTGCATAAATTCTGTGCATCTACATACTGAAACAACGGGATTACAATATATTTGAGTTTAAATGCTCATCCAAATTTGATTATTTCTACAACGAAGCCTATTTTTCACCTATGTAAAATGTAAACAGCAAAATATGTAGAATGAGTTATATTAGAATTGCTGTATTTCTTTAACACAAAATCATTTAGTTCATGGAGTCTGCATAGCTGATATGAATCATTGATTTTACAAACAGATGGACGATTTTTTTCGATGAAATTTTACGCATAGAGTTTAATTACGTGTAGCTCCATGGTCTTAATTTTTAAATAAAATAAATTATTATAGTATTCTGATGAATGACATGAATGGGAAAATGTTATGAATGAAATGCTGTTTTTATAGAGAGATCCAGGCGTGTTATTTTTTCTATGACGTCATTTGAATGAATTTCAGTTGTTTTCGATGAAGTTTTCAAATATAATAAATTATCGTAGTTTTATGATAGTTTTAAAAATATTTCCGAGGAATGTATTGCATTTTAGAGATGTTTAAACCAGGCAATTTATAATTCAATGACGTTATTTTAATGAAGTTCATTTTTTTCGATGAAGGTTTAAGTTTTCAAATATAATAAATTAATGTAGTATTGTGATAAGTTTTAAAATATTACCGAGGAATGTATTGCATTTTAGACATGTTTAAATAAAATTGCATTGAAGTTGGAAAGTGTTTCATAATCAATGCTTTAAGCATGATTGATCTTTCTTGTTTATTCTTAATCTTTCTTATTCTCAATCTTCGCATCTTTATTTTTATTCTTCGCATTTTAAAGCTCTCGAAGAGCTCTATCGATGTAATTTTGTCTCGTGTCAGTACGGTGTTTGATTTAAAAGTTACTGCATGTTTTACTAACACACTTCAACATGACCAAGTTCTGCAGAGTATAATAAACAGAGGCTCTCTCACCTGGCGTTTGCGATAGCTTCGTTTCTTTTATTGCACATAGTCCAGAGAAAGGATCATCAAATTTAAAAAACATTTATGAAATAAACATTGTTATTTCAAATCTTATTATATTACTTATAATTGGTTCTAAAAATGTGTAAACAACCTCTGTAGGCAGTGTTGTTTCCATTATGAAGCCTATCGATTCTTGTATTTAGTCTAACAGGAAAATAATGTAATAAATATCTTTCTCTCCTGGATATACTAGTCATACGCAGTGAAAACATGTTTATAACCACTATTTATAATAAGTCTTTTGCAATTATCTTACCTCTTCATAATAGCTCTTGTGATCCCTCTAATCAAAAGCTTACCACATCTGATACTTACATCTGCCATGCTTTATAAGTCAGTACTTAGTTCCACGGCGTGATAGTTTCATGTAAATTTTCTTAAAAATTGAGAAAAAAGAACAAGAAAGATCAATCATGCATGAAGCATTGATTATGAAACACTTTGCAACTGCAATGCAATTTTATTTAAATATCTCTAAAATGCGATACATTCAGTGGTAATATTTTTAAAATTATCACAATACTACAATAATTTATTATATTTGAAAACTTCATAAAAAAATGAACTTTATTCAAATGACGTCATTGAAATATAAATTACCTGACTCTCTGTGAAAAAGCAGTAAAAATTTCATTCATAAACATTTATTCTATTCCTTTCATGCATCACAATACTACTATGATTTATTTTACTTAAAAACTTTAAACCGTGGAGGTAAAAGTAATTTAACTCTGTTCTTAAACCTCACCGAAAATGTCTGCTATAAAACCGTCTGTTTTCTATGTAAAATCAATGCCTGTTTCATTCGTATCAGCTATACTGCAGACTTCAGCGCTAAATAATTTTGCGTTAAAGAAATTCAGGAATTCTTATACAACTCATCTTACAGCTTGATATGTTTACAATCTCCATAAATGAAAATTAGGCGGCTTCGTTGTAGAAATAATCGAAGTTTGATGATCATTTAAACTCAAATATATTGTAATTGCGTTGTTTCAGAACATTGATGAACAGAAATTAAGCAAAAATAAAGCGGTTTCAGGCCGGATACAACACCAAATATGAATTAAAAAGAACTTTCAAAATCACGATTTTGACACAAGATGGATGCCATATTTTATTTTGAAGTGGGTCATGTGATTTTTTCATATAATGACCACGTGATCTCTTCATATAATGGGTGTAATTATTATTTTAATTTTTATTTAAAAAACTACTGAATATATTTTACAGAATTTTTTTTATATATTCTATGGGATAATTTGAATATTTCCTAAAACTTTCGAAGCAATTTGTGAATTTTAAATTCTCTTAAAAAATGTTTGAAAAATTAGGTCGCATAGGACTCAATGTATTTCATTTTTTCAACCCGGGTTCAATCCAAAACTAATTGGGTGATATTATTCATTTATATTCCCATAGGTCCCACAAACCGTCTGAACAATATACTAAAATTTCATTTTGATAAAGTCATTTTTACGGCAGTTATCATGCTAACGGACAGACAAACATAATGAACCAAGTCATAAACACTTTTCAACTATGATGTAGAGTGTTAAAAACGAGTAAAATCTGAATGCATAATTTAAACTACAAGGGACTTTTTCTCCTTTTTGTGTTCCGCCATCAAATAAAATTTCTAAAAGGTTCCACGTTCCACGACCAAAAAAGTTTAATAAATTGCTTTGAATTATTATTAACTTCTGACTTCAAAAAGTTTGAGCTAGATTATTTAAAACTGTCTAAAACTTTCATTGAAAACAGATAGTTTGAGATAAAGCAGTGGAAATTTCCTTTGCTCCTAATGTCACGAGAATGTTGACACAATGTAATACTAACATTCCTTTTGATTCTTTCTATATAAAAATTATACATGTTATCATGCGAGACAAGGGAGACTACAGACACCCTCATCTGATTTAAAGAATCGCATTTAAATTTATCAGAATGGATACGACTAAAAATAGAAATGAAAAGGAATGAGTAGATTTAAAATTAAATTTACGACAGAACTAAACCAATAGGGCGAAAATATTTAGTATTATAGAGATCTAAAGCGTAATTTAACTGTAGCTAAAGCAGTATTGTAGAAAAAGGAATTTTGAATGAATGCGAGAATAGATTCTATAGATAAAGTTACACGAAAATGGTGTTTCATACCCTAGATGGAAGATAAAATATATTTCATTGGTTAAGCATTTGATCGAAGAGCAAGTTAGCAAACATTGAAGGCTTTTAATACTTTCAATAATTCTTTAACGAAAGCAGACATATGCAACTTGCGTGATAACAATTGTTTCGTGTGAGTTTTGCTCCGTCTTCATCAGTTCAAACCTGTATTTTTACTTAACAAACACCAATTGCTTGGCGTTTGTTAATAAATACACTATTTTGATCTGATGAAAACGGACCAAAACTCTCTCGAAACATTTATTGTTACGTAATTTGCATATGTCTGCTCTTTCTTTATGAATGTATTGAAAGTATTATGCCCACAAGCAGCAATTTTGTATTTGTGAGATTAAAGGCTAGCTATTAAATTAGATAACAAAAGTAGATTTTTTAGAGGAAAAAGAATTACAGGAATATAAGAATTAGAAAACTTTTTATAATTCCTACCAATTCTTTTCTTCCCGTTACCTCTAAGAAAGCTGCTTTGTTCCTTGTTTTAATAGAGCTTTCAATGTTTGCTCTTGGATCAAATGTTTAACCGATGAAATATTTTATATATCGTCTAAGGTATTAAACTGTCCATTCTTTGCTTATAAAATCAATTATCGCATTCGTTCAAAATTATTTTCCCTCAATCCCGCTCTAGCCACATCTTCTGTTAAATTGCCATTCAGATTTAGTATTCCTTATAATCCTAAATATTTTTTTCTTTTGGTTCAGTTCTATCGTAAATTTAATTTTAAACCTGCTCATTCCACTGTTAATTCCGTTTTTGGTCGTATTTGTTCTGACAAATTTAAATGTAATTCTTTAAATCAGGGCAGGTTGTAGTCCCCCTTGTCTCGCATAATAGAATTTATAAATGTTATATAGGTAACACTAAAAGGGCTGTTAGCATTAGATTGTCCGAACATTCTCGTGAACAATACACTTTCTACTGAGTTATATCAAGCTATTTACATTTTGCAATGAAAGTTCCTCCCCCCCCCCCCCCCGTTTGGCAAAACTTCTCTTTTAATCCAGTGTAATAACCCCGGAAAATTCTGATCGCTGAATTTATGTTCTTTTTACTTTCCCTGCAGTACATGGTAATGTACAGGGAAAGTATTGGAATCATACCGAAAATCGCAACTCGAGTTTTCGACGGATCTACACGTTTCGGGACCTCTAGAATACGATAAAACCATTTTTAGCGTGACGTCTGTGTGTGTCTGTCTGTCTGTGCAGATTTTGTATCCACTTTAACTAAAAAACCAATTGACCGAATTTCATGAAATTTGGTAGGTAAGTCACTTGTGGGCGAATCTGGTACCGATTAGTTTTAGGTACGATTCGGGATAAAAGTATCTGCCTTTTTTTGCGAAATGGCCCGCAGAAATTGCCTGTATCCACTCTAGCTGAAAAACTAATGGACCGAATTTCACAAAATTCGGTAGATAAGTCGCTTGTGGGTCACCCTGGTGCTGATTAGATTTTGATAAGATTCGGAAAAAAATAACCTGCCTTTTTCTGCGAAATGGCATGCAACAATTGTCAAAATCTAAAATAAAAACTACGTATGCTTAAATATATTCATTAAATGCTTGTTTTATACGTAATTTTTAACAAAGAAAAGAATGAGACCAACACCATTACACTAAGAGTAGCCGTTCTCGAGATATATTAGTTTTTCAAATTTTCTCTACGCCATCTTTGAAAATAAGTCCAGTTACCAAATGAAAACGAAAATTGAATTAAAAGTGAATTAAATTTAATTAAAATAAAGAGAACGTGGATATAAGTCTGCAGGAAAAGTCATGTGCTGCCCACGTCAGATTTTTTTTTAACTTTATCGCTATTTTATTTACAATAACGACCCGGTTCATAATCTTAGTTTTGCTTGACGTCTAATACTCAATTCCTATAGAGTAAAACTACTGATTACATACCTAATCATTTAAAAAACGTGTTCCCTTCCCTTTTGCTGTATATATTTTTATTTTGCATGATTTATTTTTTGTTTGTGCCCTATACTTTATGTTTTTATGTGCACATTTATACAATTCTTATTGAATCTGTTTTTTCCTCTAGGTTAACTATAATATGCAAATTTTAGGTATTTAGCTTTGTATAAATTTCCAAAGTATTGGTGCTGTTTCTGATGTATGTCTCTAATGAAGGATGTTTGATGCCCAAAAGCGCTAAAGCCTTTTATTTTGTGTTTCACATCCTTAATTGTGAAAATAAAGTTTTTATATTTCTCTACATTTACTATGATGACCGTGGAAGTGACGCCAATTTGTTTTATGAATACAATGGAGGTAAAAGTAAGGAGTTATAACTCCATATTAAGAAAACGCCAATATCGTTTGAGACAAACATTCAGGTGGCGCTGGGATAAGATAAGTAGTCCTGCATTGCATGCATTTCTATAGCGAAAGACCTAAAATATTTATTAAAACTGTCAATTTTGTAAAAATAAATTATTAGTGCAATGGAAATTAGAACTGAAACAATAAAGAATATTACTACGTATTCAAAATTGTTTTACCTTTCAATTTATTTTTATCTCCCTATATTCTGTATTCTATCGTACAGCTATGAAAAAATATTGGTTAATTACATTCATAATTAGAAAAGCCTTCATTTAAAAATAATTAAAAATATATATATTAAATACTACGCCTTTCTGTTGTGTCATCTAACAAAAGCGGTTGCTTTACTAACACTAGCGACACTCAGATTTAATTCTCAAAGCATTATGGCATTTTCAAACGTATCATCATAGGAGTTTTATTTGCTTCTTTCTAACTCCATGGTATAGTCTTTAAAATCTAAACATAATTAGGAGCTGAAATACTATGATCAAATTAATGAAATGTCTAAAATTGGGGGGGGGGGGGGTGAGAGTTAATAAAATAGGCTTAAGAAGTCTGTAACATATTTAATTTTACTGATCGTGGGAATGGAAGACAGGAAAGTGCGATTTTTTAAAGTTTGATTAATTGATTAGTTTTCAATATAGCATAGCTTTCATGTGGAGATAACGTTTGACTAAAAAACATTTATTTCTAAGTGGGGGGGGGGGGGGGGGTATTTTATGCACGCATCACATTTAGGGAACTCCATGATGAATACGCTGCTTTGAGACAGAAAAGGCAACTCAAGTACCAATTCGTCTGTCTAAGTCTGACTCTAAACAAGCCAGTAACCAGCCGCTTGTTTCATTTCCCCCATGTTACCCTATTGAAAATAGTTCTTAATAATCTCCAGATCATTTATTTATCCGGATTATTCCTGGTGTTTTTGTCAGGCACAAATGCTGAAAAGGGAAAGGTTTATGTTTTTTGTTTCTTTTAAATCGGTAAAATAGATAGAAGGATTTTTTATATGTATGGAAATGTAACGCATTCAATTTACAAAAATATTAGAAATATTTCTAATTGTTTCATCAATTACAAAAAAGCACAAATTTTCCTATTCTCAGAATCTATGCTTAGCAAAAACAACGAGGAAAAGTCCTAATAATTAAACAAGCTAGAGGTTAGGAATTGTTCTGGTAAGTACTTTCCATGTAGCCACTGATGAAGAGCGTATTAACGCTCGAAAGCGCTCTGGCATTTTTAATACTTTGTACGTCTTATACGAAGTTTTAATAAAAGACCTTCTGTCTAAACGTTGTGTCCTTAATCTTATTTAGGATCACGTTCTATTTAGGAACAGGAAATTGTACTTGGACTATGGTGCATAAAAGCTTTAAGAATAATACTGCTACTGAAGACAGCAGTGGTTCATTTGATTTTCTGTGAAAAAAAAAAAAAAAAATTTTTGCTTTTGAAAGATGACCCCCTAATTTGTTGATGTCCTAAGCGCGTGCTTAGTGTGCGTTATGGATAATCCAGCCCTATCCATCATAATTAACTCTCATATTAAGTTACTTATGCAAATCAAAATATGAAAAAAAAAGGCAATTTTAAATTGTCTTAATAATAATTAAAGAATGGAGACAGAAAAGATGCTTATGGACTCTCAGTATTGCATACAAATGAATTGCACAATTCCACTATTTATGTGAAAAATTATCGCGTTTAGATAAATATTTATTACTCTTACACTAGAGAACTATAAAAAAATTATAAAAATACCTGAATGATGATACAATATCATAGCTGCCAACTTCCAAATATGAAAAACTAGATTTCACTTGACAACACAATTTATACTCCTAATTGTTATATTTAATCTAAACATAAAAAGGACAACTTTTCAACAAATAAAATTGAAATATATAATGATTATAACATTCAGCAGGTATCATACTTTTATTTTTAATAGCAAAAAAACTGTGTTTGATGTATGCATCTCCTTCAATTGAAATATTTTTGTCCATATGCTTTTTGGTTTTACATGGGTAATAATACCCACTTTTTCACTGTGTGCGTGCAAACCCAGACCAAGGGCCCTGACCCAAGGGCGGATCCAGGGGGAGGGCGCAAGGGGCGCGCGCCCTCCCCGAGAATAGGATTTCAAGGCAGAAAAAAATAAAAATATAAAATTATTAGAAAATAAAAATATAGGAAATAAATACAGGAATGTTTAAATTATGCTTAAAAAATCCGACAACACAATCTAAAGTAGAAAATATAAGCTGAATTCAAGGAAGTATCTAGAAATTAAAAAAGAAAGAGGAGGTCGTGACTTGGTCACAGCACAGTAGGGGTTATTTATTTTCACAAATGAAATACATTTGGTCGAATAATGAAAATAAATTCAGAAACATTTTATGATAGTCTAACGATGTGTTCACACAGAGCCCAGTGTCTCTTTCAGACATACCTCCGGGGGAAGAAGCCCCCCGGAGACAGGTATTGCCCCCTTGCGACATTTTATGTTAACCTAGTTTCTATTTATGTGACACAGCTCTTTGATATATGTATACTGGACAAATAGAAAACTTACACTGGACTGGACAAACAGAACCCCCATAAATTTTCATTCGCCCCCACCCCCGGCCAAAAAGTCCTGAAAGAAATACTTGGCAGGACTTTCCTGGAATTTTCTAAGATAGTATGGTAGGTGTGCTTTCAGAGCGGTAATAGCTAATCGAGTTGAGCAAGCTAATGAAAAAGTAAAATTTTTTTTAATTATGCCTTATTTTTCGATATTTTGTAACTGCAACGAACTTCGTGAAAAAGTTAAATATAGTAGGAAAATAAAAGGTTTAACAGGAAACTGAAACTCACAGACTATAGTACTGAAACCAGCGTACACTGCAGATTCTGATCTTTCGAGTGCGATAAGAATTTCTATCTTACAATGTTTGTAATCGTGCAAATTCGACCTTTTTAATTGGAAAGAGGCCTTTTTAATTGGTCGTTGATACCAAGCAGTTGTGATTCTGGGAATGCCTCTGTCAATAATTCCTCAAACGTGTGTACTCGAGACATCGCAACATAAGTAAAACCAAGGGAAAATTGGGGTTTGTCAATTTCTACAACGCACTGATGACGGATCTTGGATTATATCTTGAATTCGGAGAGTTGCATATGATACAATACACTGTTTTAAAGTTATGCCTTGACTCAGATGGGCGTTGATTGCATATGCGAGAATATGCAATAGAATGTGAGAATATGCAATGTACATCGTACGAAAATAATGGAAAACTATGGAACAGACACAATTTTTAACCAAAACCATAAATAGAGGCATCAAATTAGAGAGAATTTTAAGGGGAACTAGCTTAATGATTTGTCTCTGTGACTGCAGCGGAGACGGTGAGACCTGGTTGAAGGGAGTAGAAGCAAAATTATTACTTGAAAGTGACTAATATGTTTTCATTTGTATTTATACGAACTAACTTCAAAGAAAATTTCACCACAATCGTTAAAGTCGTTTTTGAGGAAAAAATATTTCGTTTTTCATACTTTTCACACTATTTTCTAGTTTTTTATTCTATTTTCGATTTCTATAGCTAAAAACCTAGTCCGCGTTAATTGTGACCCCTGTGCAAAATTTTAGTTATGACCACTGTGCAATTATTTTAAGTTTTTTAAAGCCAGACGTTCTTAAGGAAAACGGTGACAAAAATGACATTTGGGCGGATCCTAAAGAGCTTTGCTCAATAATCAAATTCTTTTTGGATTTTCATACTTTTTTAAAGAGTCACAATTAAAAGTGTATTCTTAAAGCTATATGTTCAGCAGATATAATTTTGAATATCTTCCCCGTAATTAAAGTGCTTTTAGCTATTAATGCTGTTTTGACATCATGTCGTTTGAAACTCTGAAAGTTATGTAAATCACTATTTAGTATATATTAATTTTGTTTTCCTTTTGTATGTACTGTTTGTGTGCACATGTCCTTCTTCTCAAATAAGTAATTCAAACAACAATGGTTTCAATTTTTTACATTTGCCAGTATATGCATGCGGAACAACAGTTTGGCATGTGAGCTGATAAAATAGGAACTGCTAAAATATCATTGGAATGATGATTCGGCTTACACGTATCCTTCATTTATTAACCAAAACATGGTCGGGAAGAACAAAGGAAAGTTCAAGCAGTGCGTTTCGAAAAATAACATTGACTTGTGTTTTTGCCTTTAAAACAACAATATTTCTGCATGTTTGTGGGCACAAGTGCTATAAGCCGGCCTTTTGCATGCCGACTTGAAAACATGGGCTTCGCTAAGATTACAGTGAACGAGAGCTACCCACCTGATTTTAGTTTTTAGAAATCTCAGGTGCGGTGCTTCGAAAATTGTAAGGTGACAATTATAAAGGTGCTCCCTGGAATTTAGGCGCAAAATCTAGGTTGAGTTACGTGTCGGAAATGTCGCTAGAAACGTTTTGAGCATCGGGGGATTTATCTCTGCTCCATTGAATTATAGTTTCTACAGAAGAAGAATTACTTGGATGCACACGAAGCCACAATAAAAATCCAGCAAACGGTTAAAATGCTAAGGGAGAAGCATACCTACCCTAAGAAGTTCTATACTAAATTAGCGATGCAGGAGGAAAGCGGGAGTTGGGAGTCGAACTAATTATCCCAAGACTAGATGGTAGACAGCAGCATCAAGTTAAAAATTTAGTTGAAGGAGACTCCTCATCAACAGCGCATTGGAAGTGGACTGTTTGCTTTCTTTGCTCAAATATATCCTATAATTTTGAGAAAATTTTCGCTCGCCAAAGGATTTCAAATCATTTTACAAATTAAAGTCTACGGATGTTAAATCATACTTCAGAAGGATCATCAAAGCATCATGCCATCTCATGGCACTAAACGATTCAGATCAAGACATCCTACAACAAATTGTTGCAGAAGTAAAACTCCTTTGTCTAAGGCCAAACTTCAGGAAGTCTTTTTCGCTCGGCGTATTGGAAAAATTGAGGGAAGTTGGCGATATTTACCCTTACCTTATTAAAGTGTACAAGACCGCACTTCGAATGTCAATTGTCACAGCAGAGCGAGGTTTATTTACTTTACGAGGACTTAGAACTTGGTTGAGATCTCAAATGGCCGAAGACCGGTTGACAGGACTCGCTTTGATGAATGATCATCCCCATATTTGAGTTGATGTAGAGGTCGTAATAAATTAATTTGCCACAAAGGAAATTAAGTTTATTTTATAAATACTCATGGCTGAGATATGAAAAAATAAAGATATTAAAAGTTGTGTGAGATATGAAATGATAGAAATAAATTTATATTAAGATATGAAAAATGATGATTAAAATATATATCTATGAATGTCTTTGGGTTTTTCTTTGATTTCTCAATGTTTTGCGAGTTCATTCAAGAGCATACCAAATCACGACCACAAATTTAACAAAATAAGTGTGAATTAGCTTTCTAGCTATGCGCCCCACCCGACAAAAATTTCTGGATCCGCCCCTGCCCTGACCTAAGAGTTTGTAGGGCATGTATCCCCGGTCGGGAAGAGAAAATGTCCCCCAACACGAAGCAAGCCATCCGGACACCCGAACTCCATACAACGAGCGCACAACCCGGAACATCAAAGGGACAGCAGGCCAAACAAGGGTAAGCGCCACCAGTTCCGGAGAAGAATGCCAATGGAGACGACCGAAACGCCCACCAGCAAGCCAGAGCAACACCCGTAACGAAACAAACCAGGCAACCCGTGCCACCAAAGACTTTTCCACTGTGTGAAATTTTGAGGTCCATTGTAAAGATCGAACAAAAAACATATTCAAATTCACTACCTTTAGACAATTTCAAAATAGCATAGCTATGCCAACTTACCGGATAGAGAAAAATTGGCATACATCGCATTAGGGGGATAGAAAAATAAGATTTTGGATGCAGTAACGGTGCTCATTAATGCAATTAAACCTTAAATTTTAAAGCAACTGATACTCACAATCGAGCAAGTGTTTTGCTTGACCTATTTAAATATTTAGCATTTTTTTTTTAGTTTTGCAAATATGAAACGTAAAACTCTGAAAACTTGGGGGATGGTCCAAGTCTAAAAAGTTAGGGGGGGGGGGGGGTATATGTCTGTCCAGGTTTCTATACCCATGATTTACTGTTCTACGAACCTCCAAAGCAAAGGTAGCAACATGGTCCGATTTAACAAAAACCAAAGCAATCATTTTCTTTGAAACACTTCATGAACAACTTTTGTAGGATTTGGTTCATTTTAAAACATTCAAACAGTAGATTGCTGTTTTGTTTCGCATTCATAGGAATAAATCCACATTTTATCACCTGTTACAATGTTAAAGACATGTATTTAAGCACCAGAGTTAAATCTTTTGAGATTTTCCTCATACCATTTGACACGAGCATCCTTTTGAGCTTGAATTAAATTGTGTGGAATCCAATGCACACACACCTTTTTGACTTTTAAATTATCATGTAAAATTAAATGCACTTGAATCTTTGAAATGTTCAAAGACGCCTCAATTTCATCATATGTGACATAATAATCTAAAGTGATCACTTGTTGCACAACATCAATGTTTTCTGGTGTCAAAGCAGTTCTTGAACAACCTGTAAGAAATTCATCATTGAGACTCCTACATCCAAGATAGAATTCTTGAATCCAGTTGTACATTATTGCTTTGGGTAGTGTTTCATCATCCAAAGTCAAATTCATTCGATCGGCACACTGCTGTTATGTTAACCCTAGTCAAAAGTCATAATAAATAAATCATAGTTGGAGAATCCTTTCAACTTAATAAGGTAATAACAAAATATGAATTTAACTTCAAAACGACACTGTAAAAATAATCTTATAGCATTTCTTGTTCTTTAACAGTCAATGTTTACATGAAAGTTCACATTCAAAAAACTGTCATCTTTGGTATTGCTATATTCTAAAAACTAAAGTACTGGTCCTAGATACAACTATAATATAATTCGTTTCACCATATCTTAATATGGTCAAACTTGAACATGAGGTATAAGAGAAAATGCTAACTTCAGCAGGAATTTTCTCTCTCACTGTGTTTTACTCATTTTAACAGCTACAGCTTAAAAAATAAGCTGTAGCTTATTACATCATCAACAATGGTTCAACAGCTCACTGTGGGCCTTGACCTTCCTCAGAGGATCTTTCCAAGCAGTTCCCTTTGGAACAATTTTTAATATCTTGAAGTCCTAGTGCACACAAATGATGCATCTCAACTTCGGTCATCCTCTAGGTCTTTTTCCGATTGGTGTGGACCTAAAAACTTTGTGATTCTGTTACCACCTATTCTTATTAAATATCCTACCTAGTGCATTCTGTTAATTTTAATATCGTTGATTACGTCAGAAACTTTAAATTTGCATAGTTCAAAATTATATCTCCTCCAAATATCATTTAGTTTCAGTACTTTTCCCCTGCTTTTAGTACAGATTACAGTATGAAAACAAAGTTTTCTATTTTTATATATAAAAAAAAGATAAACTAATTATACATATTTCTAATATTTATTAAAACATAATATACAATTTGAAGTAATTATCAGAAGTAATTTGGATTTAATAAATCAGAAAAAAAAAACCTTCCACACTTCAACATCATTATTGGTAAAAAAATTTGAATAATGAAAACTCACACAAAATACACTAGCTCTCAACTCAAAATAATTCCACACAAGATATTTATAAAGGAGCCTTCAAATGGTGTCAAATGATATGTACGCTTCATTTTTTACAGAACTATTTATCATTTGTATTCTCTTTTGCATATTTACTTTTTGTACAGCCAAACAAATTTTCAGAAAAACCAGAAGTGAAAATCTTTAGTGCACCAACTACCTTCCCTGGAATTCAATGCTGAATTCATATTAGTCATTATCTAGGCTCCATCTATAGTCAATTTTGAGAGATAGATGTATCAAGAAATTTTTTTTTAACTGGAAATCCTTAGTGCACCCCCCCCCCCTTCCCTACGGCATTCGATACTGAATCTATCAGGGTTCCCACTCTTTTTTCAAAATAAAAAATAAGGAGTTTCTAAGGATTTCCTAAGGACCCAATTAATATTTTATAAGGACTAATTGAGACAGGCCATAAACCATATTGCGGCCTTCATTGCACTAGGGAAATGCATTGGGTGTGACGTTTATACATATTTGCAGAGCTAGAAGTTGTCTTATATTTCCTATATATTTTTTAAAATAGGAAAAACCCCAGAAGCAGAATTATTTCCATGTGTTGCATGCAGAACAAAGAAGTCTTATCGCAAAACATAAAAAAAAAATTTTAAAATTAGTCCAAGATTCATGGATAGTCCAACAAACAAAGACATGTTATATTACTACAGAGAATTTAGTTAAAAAAAAACAAGAAAAATTAAAAGAAACAGAAGGGATGTTATCAATGCCTAGTGAGATATAAGTGTTAAATTAAATTTGATACTATACAAAAGTTACTAGTTTTTATTATAACAGTTGTATGTCTCCAGGAAGAAAATATTGCATATCTATACCAAGTGAAAATGGGAAAATATTAAAACAAAAGAAATTACTTTTGCATAATTTAAAAGAATTATATGCTGCATTTAAAGAAAATCATAATGAAATAAAAATACTATGTAAATTTTGCACACTACATCCAATAGAATATGCAACTGTTGGAAACAAAGTTATTCATTCTGTACGTGTTTGTATATACCATCAAAATATTAAACTCATGCTCCATGCCATCCATATCAGTGAATATATTACATCATTGTTAAAAGAAACAAGTTTATTGCACTGAATCAGAAAAGTATGGTGAGCTGGTGTGATAACTGTCCATCTCAAATTCTTAGAGTACCAATGCATCCCGATGAATTAGAAATTAGTGTGTGTTTTGTTTGTGTATGTTATGTTTATGTATTCTTATGGCCCAAATGCATTATATGGCCAAGACCTTTAGATGTGTGCCAAAGATTATGATACTTACTATTAGATGAAATTGGTTTAGGAGTCAGTGGCCACTAGGAAAAACTGGGTATCTTCAGCTCTACTGAATATAGAAAATACCTTTGCATAATTTGAAATAAGAAAATAAAATATAAAATGGATAACTGTATGGTTTTTAGGAAGATTTTTATTAGAATGTTTCAGCACCCCAGAAATTTTACATTGATTTCCTATACATATAACAGTATTTCTTTACTCATTAAATTAAATATTACCATCCTAATTTTTTTTGCTTAAAGCACACATACTAGTTAGTGTGTAGAAAAATTTCTATGTTTTGTTTTTGCTCATTATTTATTTTTAAAAAATATATATTTTTAAATGATTAAAGCATCACATGTAAAATGTATATATGTTTTATAGCTATTTTTCTCTGTAATAAGAAATATTACCTTTCTAATTTTTTTTGTACTTAAAGCACACATATTAGTTAATATTTGTACCAAGTTTCAGAAAAAAAATATTAGGGGCCATTTTTTTTATAGTCCATTAAACTTGACTATCCATCCGAAGGTGATTTTTGCAATTTTCATGTAATAACGATATTAAAATATATATATTTTTATTTTTTGATATAGCACTTATATTCCTGATATTAATAGCTTCAAATTAGTACCAGAATTATTTAATTTGAACCATTAGTTCTCAAGCTATTACATTTATAAACATTGGTGCAAAATCCAAGATAGCTGCCATTCGGCAAAAATGGCCATTTTTCAAATGCCTGTATCTTGGCAATTATTGCGATATATACATTATAAATTCAGATTTGGGGATTTTATTACCATGTGTATCCATGGTAAAAATTTAAAAAAAATCTGTGACTATGGAGCAACAAGTTTTTCTTAAAATGTGTATTTTCACGTGGAATGACCCATTTGGGGGGCAAATTTTGATGAACTTTTAGAAGACCAGTAAATTTTATCTTGGAATTTCGGTAAATTTATGAATGTTAGTAGTTTTTGGCAACATTGCATGAAATCTCACAACTCTAAACATTGGGCTATTTTTTGTCAATTTTTGGGCGTGATTTTTGGAAGACCTGGTAACACTGGGATATTCGGCAGTGAAGCTCAAAAATGGATAGAAAATGGAAAAGTGATCACATCACTGGGGGAATTCGATCATCAGGGTTCTCCCTAGGTAAAAAAAATTAGGTGGGATTATCCTACCCTAACTTCAAAATTAAGTGGGATTTTAAAAATTAACACAGTAATTTTTTTGTTTGAGTGGGATTTAGCAGCAAATTGCGGGAATCACACTCTAGGGAGAACCCTGACCAAGCTCCAATTTCGGGGAAAAATAGGAGTGTTGATGAAAACTAAGCAGTTTTAAGGACTCTTAAAAAGGAAAGCTAAAAATAAGGAGTTCTTAAGGACTGTGGGAACCCTGTCTATATATCATTATATAAGCCATATCTATAGCAGATCCCAAGAAATAGATGTTTCAAGTAAAATGTAAATTCTTGAATAAAATATGATACCTCTAGAACTGGAAATCATTAGAGTTTCCCTTTACCTCTCCAGAATGTGATGTCAAATCCTTATCGGTTATTATCTAAGCTTTATCTATAGCCAATCTTGAGAAATAGATGTTCCAAAGAAACTTTTTGAACTGAAAGTGAAATCCTTAGTGAATTTCCCATTCTCCTCCAGAATATCTTGAATTCATCATTATCCATATCAGTTATCATATTATCTATAACTATAGCAGATCCAAAGAAATAGATGCTTCAAAGAAAATTAAATTCTTGAATCAAAAGTGATATCTTCAAAACTGAAAATCCTTCGTGAGTCCCTTTATCTCCTCCAGAATGTGATGTTGAATCACATTCCAGAGGTCACAATCGGTCATTATTTAAGCTCTGTTTATTCAGATATATGATTTAAAATAAATTTTTGAAACCAAATTGGAAATTTTTAGTGACACATTGTATAATGTAGTGAAATATGAAAAATGAGAAAATGTTTTGAAATTTCTGAACTTCAGACATAACGTTTAACTTACTGTATGTTTTGGAAAATACTTTAATGTACAGTACAGTATATACATATATATTATGAGTGACGCATCAATACATAAAAATATTTATAACTAAACATCAGTGTTCTACGATTGCAACCTATATCTGAAATTTCATTTCATTAAGTTAAATATCACACTAATCAAAATTTTGATTCATGCTAAAAAAAATTTGGTTGCTAATTTTAAAGCACAAACTAGTTTTGCACTAATTGAACTCACACTAAGCGATTGACGTATACAGAAACTTCAGCTATAGTGAAGCAAATTTTAGCAGAACTTCCCCTGAAAAATGCTTTGAAATATAGAGCAACCTGCAAGACCTTCTTAGACAAACTCCTCGTTATTACATACTCAAAGAACACGAAAGAATTTGCATAATGTAAGCATATGCAACAGAAAGGAAGAAGCATTCTTTTATAACAAACTATTTCCAAAACTTAACAGTGCTGTTCCTCAAATATTATTTGCCAATATAAGAAAAATAATTACTTCACACAGATGTAATTTTTTGATGGAAATTTTTTATATTTATATTACATAGTATTTAAACTTGTCAAAGACAGGAGATTTTCAGGAGGGTTCTAAAAGATTTTAACCCTCCCCCCTTTTGTTCATTCCTGAAGAAATATTGAAAATCTGGTTTCATTAGGTTGGGTCTAGTGGTCGATATTATAAGTATTAAAAAAATTTAAATTTTTAAGCCACTGGTGAGCAGCTTGAGGGTCTGTAAAGACATTGCTTATTAAAGAAAACAACATTCATTATTCCATAGATTGGGGGTCAAAAATTCAATTACGTGATGTTCTGTCTGATGATTTATACTATATATGCATAAAGATTCAGCCTTCTAAGTCACCAGGCTTCTGAAGGTCTGAAAACACTTTTTGAGACCTTTCAAAACTCCCGTTTCTCCACCCCAAGGGAGGCAAAAAATCCAGCTTTGCTAGGTTCTGAATCCCAGTCAGTACTAAGTTTGCAAAGATTTAGCTTTCTGGGTCACCTAGGGGCTTCTGGTGGATCTGGAAACACAAAATCTTGTTCAACATGCTAAACAATTATATACATGTGACTAGGTTTGTACATGCGTTTTAAATTAAAAGTATACTTGTAGAGGTCAATGCTTTTTATGATCCTTTTTAACATGCAGACTGCCATGATGCTCAATAACAATGGTATTTGGACTTGCGTGCGATTCATATGGCAGCCAAAATGTTAATTCTTGTGGCACTCAGGCTCAAGAACAAAGACCATTTTTAAAGAAATTCACAATATGAATGAGATTATATTAACTGATTATATACATTTAACAGCCAAAATAAGGTTAGAAAAAATGATTTATGAAATCTCAAAAATAAAAACACCAATTTAATATGATTAGCATTCTTTTAATACTGTAAAAAAACACAAACAAAATATATTACATAATTGGTTTCAATAAAGTATAAAATAAATAATTTATGCAGGATTCAGACTTAATAATCCCAGCATGCCTTGAAGAGATTTCATTTGGGAATCATCACACAACTGGTCCTATAAATGAAAATAAAATACTTTATTAAAACAAAAATCTACTGAGTAGAAATTTTATGTGAAAAAAGAACAAGACATATATATGATTTAAAAGCACTTCTAACTATTTAAAGACAATGTCCCTGTGTATTAGGTCAGACTGAAAAAAGCTTTTTTTTTACTAATTTCAATTACAGCTACTGCAGAAAAGCTGTCTTATGAGCCACATATGACACACAATTTTTTTTATCAAAATAGTGAAATTTTTTCCTAAACCGCTGGACATTGTAGTTTTGAATAAATTTTTTAAACTATGAAGCAAAAATTCAAACAAAATGAACTTTATTTTGGATTTGGTTGGAAAACTATTTTTATAGACTCATTATAATATTAAAAAAAAAACTAATCTGGATTGTTAAGATATTTTGCCGAGCCCCATAAGGCTCAAACTTATGGATAATATTTAAGAAATATGATTAAACCGATATATTTTAAAACATATATCATTTCAATTTATGGTTTTTGATAGTATGGAAAAGTTATACTATACACATGTTTTATAATGTACAAAAGTATTAATTAAAGTATTATGTCACCCTATGACTGAGTATTTCACAAGCTCTTTAAAATGTTTATTTACATTCAGCTTTTTGCAAAAACAGCAGGTCATATAGAACTTCTGGATAGACCAGTTGTGCAGATTGTAATTGCTGTACAAAGATGTAAATTGTAAATTATGTCAGCAATCTAACCTCCCAGATAAATAAAAATAAAATTAGAAGGGAAATATGTAAAAGTAGATCAACCCCATTTAGGGCATTAGAAAAGATGAACATTTCTTTGAAGTTTTACTTTAATGCCAAGGAGGGAAAACTTTGAATTGGCAAAATTTGTTATGAAAGTGTATGTTCCAGTGTGAGTTTGTGTGAAAGCAAACCCATCATGCTAAAAGGGATCAAATGATTTATAATGAAAGATAACTGCACAATGGCTTAAAGATAATTTTAGAGAAAACAATCTTGCCAAATTCATACTTTAATCTTTCAAAGATATTTTAATTAATTTTTTTAATTTATAGACAAAATTAGTTATGAGGTGCATATTAAAAAGGCGATACTAAATTCCTAAGATCACACTCTTTTTGACACCAAAGTTAAATTTTGAAAATAAAGATCATGTTGATATGTTTAACTGGAATCAATGCCTAGTAACTAAGCTTTTATAAAACTTTTCTTGGAAGAATAGAGACCCTTACCATAGAATGGTAGTAAACAATCATCCATTTAGAGACTACCAAATCAAAAGATTCAGGGAATGTTGAAATGCAGAGAAATATAAGAGATAAAATAAAAAATTTCTCAATGCCATGCACAAACTGTTGAACATCATTTATCTCTGAGACTATTTCAAAAATATACAGTAAAAGAGATGGATACATGCGTTTTAAACCAGAATCAAGCAAATAAATCCTTCTATAGGACTCAAAACCTATTATTATTCAAAGAGTCTTAACTAAAACTGAAAATTATAAAAATGTAGAAAGAGAGTGAGATGCTGCCTTTCAGCTATATTTATATGGTAACTTTATGTTAAAATGGTATTATAATTTAAAGCAAAGGGTCATTCAATATCAAATTAACTTCTACCCGACGAAAACAGATTTTTTTAAAGCTTGGCTATTTTTGTTGCCCACTTATAAATAAGTCTGGTCTCTATACAGAATTTTAGTCCTCTATCTTGATTAATTTTTTATTTATAAAAATTTGAAAAATCTGATTTTTCCTGATTTGTGATATATTTAAACATTTGTATATTTTGATCTAATCTATGGATTATGCTGAAATAAAGCTTATTTTGTAGCATAAGGGATTACCTTTTTTGTGGCAGGTTGCATGACCATGCAAGTATTTTTCATTTTCATGATCATTTGATCTTTGATCTCGAACTGTGAAAAAGTGTATCGAAATGAGAAAAAGTGTATCTTTAATTGCTTTTTTTTTTCCCAAACATTTATTTTGTTGAAATACTATATTTATCTGCATTTTATAAAAATTTCAAGTTGAAAAAAATCGAAATAAATACATGTTATTTGAAAGGCTGTCCAAAAACTGTTGCAAAACACGCACAATAGCGGAATATATTAAATAATTCTTAAATAAGCATCAGTATTCTCAACTAAAGACTAAAAATTTTCTAATGTGCATATAATTTTTTTAACTTTATTTTAATGAAATTTAAGACGTAAAAGAGAATACAAATATCAATAATCATATATTTATATATATATATATATATTAAGTACACTCACTAACATTGCTAGTTTATGTATATACAGTGTCTAGAAAACTAGAAAAGTCTGTATCAGAGGAAATTTCTAGAGAAAGAAGAGAGCTAACCTTATTTTTATAATGCAGCTGCATACGAAACCCCTATGATTCTACACAAGACAACTTTCAGGGGATGACCCCCCCCCACCTTTTATGGTGGGCAGGGGCTATCTTGCTCCCTTTTAGAGATAGAGAAAAAAGTCAATTACCAAGTTGTAAAAACAATGCCAAATTAGTATAAAAATGTGTTTGTCAGACAGAAAAAGCTCGAAAAAACATCTGAAAACTAGGGAATAAATTCTAAAATCCCCCCCCCCCAAATAAAACAACATTAACATACTCAGGTGATTGGGATGCCTTGCATTGGGAAACACTATGTATAATAGTTTAGCTGCACTGGCATTCCAGTTGTATACTCCAAAAATAAGGATAATTTTGCAATATTCATCTATAAACCTAAATATGGTTCATAAAATCGAAATAAAAATATGACAAAAGGATAAACATATAGCATAAGAATACAATACTGCAGATGGAATATTATTTCAACCTCACAGTTTAATTTTCAGGCTTCGATTACAATGTTTGCTTTATTGACAAATCATCTGTCAAATTAAACAGTTTAGCATTTAAACTAAATTTATTAAATCGTTTGTTATGCAGTTGTTGCTAGACAATTTTGCAGTGTAAAGAATCACTTGCTTTCAAAAACATTTTTTAGACAATTATGTGCAGTTTTTTCTGTCATACAAACACATTTTATATTAATGTAGCAATGTTCTACAACTTTACGATTAACTTTTTTCTCTATCTATAAAAGGAAGCGAGATATCCCCCATAAGAAGGGGGGTTAGCCCCTAAAAGTTGTCTTATCATGTTTCTGCTATACCAACTTCTGAATGGCATAACTGTTTTGAAAATTGGTTTATGTGAATAAAAAAAAATGTATTGATGCTAAAAGCGAATATTTTGAAAATCAATAAAATGATTTATTTCTATACAAAAATATTTTGTGTATCATTTACTAAAAACTTAAATACTAGCCTACATACAGACTCCACTTTCAGATTTTAAGGCTGATCGTGCAGTTTTGAAATGGTTTTGGGCATGCGATTGCAGACCTTGCTTTTAGTCACAAAATTATTAAACAAACGCAATATTATCAAATTGACACATGCATTCAGAAATTTAATAATAAGGAAATAAATGGGTGTCTACATCTACATTACATTTAACAATTTTATAGTACCTTTTTCTGCAGTTTCTTCCCACACTGTTATAAGTTTACATATAAGATTGTAATTGTACTTGAGAAATAAAGTTTTTTTATTTAATGGCTTTTTTTTTTATCTGAGATGTATTTATTGTTTCATATAAAATTGTGGAAAATGTGCAGTGTAAGTCTAAAAAATTTACAACTGAAATTTATATATCATTTCTGATGATTCGAATTATTATTTATGATGATTCGAATTATTCGACATATGAGCAGAATAATTTTTGCCGCCGGCATATAAAAGCTCACAGTAGTATTTGCTGTCAGTATCTTATTTCGAGTCCTACCCTATATAACTGAGTTCATGATTTATATAAGAAAAAATTATGTAGACTAAATACCTGGTATCTATTGCTGATCTTGAGCCCTGCCCAAGCTGCGAATTTCAGATTTTCTTTCTTTTTTAAAGCAGAGCACTTGGGCGATGCAGCAATGTTACTGGCAGACTGAAAATATATATTCTAATGTATTCTTACAGAATTTTTAAAGATATATATCAATACAATAAAATGAATTTATAATAAATAGAAATTTTTTTGTCATGAGTGGTTGATGAGTCATAAAGTGAGAATGGAGTTTGCTAGACCCATAAATAAAAATTAAACATTAGCTGTATACTGTAGTTAGTTGCAAAATTTTCAAAATTTGGGCAATCCAATTCATAGTTCATTGAATATATATAATTAACATTAACTGAATTACTGATTATCCAGAAATTATGCTCCCATTGCAGATACCAGTATCTGTGTACTGGCTTTATGTTTTTCAACATGAAATACGAGGCATGTTTTTTATGTAAGTACCGTTTTGCGATTCCGCCGCCGCAGCGCTACGGTCGGCGTTCCGCGCATGCGCGCTGGTTACCTACATCTCTTGTCTACGCACTGACGCCATTACAGTCTGATTCTTCATTGTATACGTTGTTTACTGAGTGTTTAAGATGCCTCCGACAATCGTGAGTCCCGCCGATTGTGAAGTACGGGCTGTTATACGATTTCTTAGTGCTAAAGGCGTAAAACCGATCGATATTCATCGTGAGATCTGTGAAGTTTACGGACAAAACATTATGAGTGATGGAATGGTAAGGAAATGGGTGAGAGCATTTAAAGATGGCCGCACAAATGTGCATGATGAAGAACGGAGTGGGCGTCCTTCGGTCTTTAATGAAGATTTGGTGCAGAAAGTGGAAGAAAAGGTGAGAGAAAACAGACGCTTTGCAATTTCATCAATGTGCGACTGGTTTCCTCAATATTCTCGTAGTGTTTTGTATCGCATTGTGACCGAGAACTTGAATTACCGGAAATTGTGTTCACGTTGGGTTCCAAAAATGTTGACGGATTTGCACAAAACCCAACGTTTAGGCAGTGCATTGACTTTCCTTGAGCGGTACCACAATGAAGGTGAAGATTTTTTAGACCAAATTGTTACTGGTGACGAAACATGGGTGGCCTACGTCACACCAGAATCAAAACAACAATCCATGGAATGGCGACATTCATCATCACCCAAAAGAGTGAAGTTTAAGCAAACAATTTCTGCCCGGAAAATCATGTGCACAGTTTTTTGGGACAAAAAAGGAGTATTGCTAGTGGAGTTTCTGCCTCGTAATGAGACAATCAATGCAGCGTCTTATTGTGAGACATTGAACAATCTGCGTCGTGCAATCCAGAACAAAAGACGTGGCAAGTTGAGTAAGGGTATCGTTTTGCTGCATGACAATGCCCGTCCACATGTGGCTAATCGGACCAAAGATCTCATCAAATCTTTTAAATGGGAAACTCTAGATCATCCTCCATACAGCCCTGATCTGGCGCCCAGCGACTACCATTTGTTCCTGCACTTGAAGAAACACCTGGGTGGTCAGCGTCTTCAAGACGATAACGAAGTCAAAACAGTTGTGATACAGTGGTTAACAAGTCAGGCGGCAGAATTTTATGAGGAGGGTATTCAAAAACTGGTGCCACGTTATGACAAGTGCCTCAATATTCACGGAAATTATGTAGAAAAGTAGATTAAGGTACAGGCTTTCATGTAGAAATAAAATTATTGCGATATCTTTGCACGTCTTTTTTTAATTCCAAAACGGTACTTACTTAAAAAACATGCCTCGTAGTTCATAACAGTAATGGAAAAAAACTTGCTATGTGCTGTAATATTGTGAACATCTGTGGTGACTAGCAAAGTCAGTCATATTATGCAGCCATCTTCAAATTTTGAGACTGAGTTCAGGTGGTACAAGGTTGCAATAACTGAATTCAAAGTCATTGAATTAGCCTAAAGAGGGAAAAGTATCCCTATCCCTCATTTTTCTTGAAAAAATCCTGATAAACTTAAAAGGACTGAAAAACTATACAATAATTTTTAATTCAAGATTTTGATGCCAATATATGTTTTAGGACCCCCTGAATATGTTATGATTATTTTTAGAGTGATGTCTGCTTGTGGTTGATTTCTTGTGTATATGACAGTGTCCACAAATAATGTATTTTGACGAAACTTCATATTTGGCTTTATTGAAAAATCTAGTTTTAATTCAAGCAAAAACTTTGAAATTTACTCGCAATTTTATATTTTTTTTTAACATGTCGGCATAGGATAAAATTGGACATAATCATACATAAAAGAGGCTATTTAGGGCTCATTGATTTTGAAACTTAATAGTTTTAATCATTGTGATACATAGCCGAGATACATTTTTTGTGTTTGTGATGTCATAGCCCTCTATGGAGAGGAGGGGCAAGTTATCCCCTGGGAGTCATATTTTCAAGTATGGTATTAAACAAAAGATTGTTTCAAGTCTTTTAAAATGAAGGGTAACACACCATAATATTCTGATCAATGATACCGATTTTTCAATATTTTTTCTGTAAAATTTGAAAAAAAAAAAAAAAAAAACCCCACAAGCTACTTAAAAATGGATTATGGCATGAGAACGTTGAGTTAAGCTACACTCCAGTTAATTTTTTTTAATAAGCTTCACCAAATGACTTATTGGTATCAGTCAATCAGGTCCAGATGATAAACTATAATTTTTCAAAATACAGTTCACTGAATGCACTGATAATCAAAATAAGGTTATCCTGGCTAAAGAATATAGTTGTTCATTCCATGGAAACTAAACAACCAAGTACATCTGAGTAGACACCTAAAAATGAACAGAAATGTGAAAAGCCATTTTGGTGAAATAAAAAACAATATTGCCAAATAAATCATAGATAAAATTGATTGCAGAGTGGGAGTTTGACACTAAAATATTGTCCACATTAAAAACAATGAACTTTTTAAATCCTGAAAAGTTCTTGATTCTATAAGTCTGAACCTTAATTCTAATATGTGAAATCAATTTCCTTTGTAAAGGAGCTCTATTAAATGAACCTGGGTTATTGTGATCTCTCAAATATGATGAACCTTTTTTCTGTGTGTGTGTAATTCCAACCAAACTTCTGTACAATTAATGTTATTTTAAATGTATATAATGAACTTTTAGATGCATGCAGTTTGAAGGTAATTTTTTTAAAATCCTCATTAATGGGAAATATTAGTTTTGTATTGACGGAATTTGAAATGCCCAATAGAATAGAACAGAATTTATTTAAAATATTTCCTTAAATTTTTTGTTACATAGAATATGTCAAAACCAGTGATAGTGAGCTAGTCACATTTCAAGATCTAAGAACATAGTATTGAATAATGGAAAAAAATGCTAACATCAAGAATTAATAGTTTGATACTAAAAACCATGGAAAACAGCAGGATGGCAGTCCACCACAGATTGCTGATGTGAAGGTGGCAACTCTTGTGTCAAATTTTTGAGAAAGCAGAAATAATTTACTTTGCTACAGATGAATTAACTTAATCCCATTTAAAACTAGGAACTTAATAATATTTCAAACCTAATATATGCACTCTTGATACTATAATTTTAAGTGACCTTAATTAAAAGGTAATTGAATTAAAAAGTAAATTGCTATTCATATGTATATCTTAATGATTTTAATCTTAATGACTTTTTATTTAATAAGAACTCTGATTTAATCTTGTGTTTACTTTAAAAGTAATTAAGGCTGAGCAAGCAAATTAAGAAGTAAATATTCAAAATTATTGTTCTCTAGTAAATTGCTCAGATTAATAATGCTATTTTGGCTTGAAAAGGTGAAAATAAACTCTAAAATTTTAACTTAAATAATTGTTTACCTGCATAACAGGACTTTATAATAATTTTAAATGCACCTTTTTTGAATATGTCCTTGGCCAGGCTGGAATTTTCCTCTTCCCAAACGTGCAAATTGCTTTGAAAGCAATTAAAGATTGTTATTACGAAGTCGCCAAACATCTGTAAACAATCCATGTACAAGAGAATGCCAAAACTATGTATTGCTTTCTATTACACCCAGGATAAGAAAAATTGTTTGTTTTATGTCATTTTTATACTTGTGTAATATAAAATATTAATAGTGATATTGATAATTAATCAAACATAATTTTCATTCACGAAACTTCTATTTTTAGGCCTCGTAGGAAGGATTTTATAATTTCTTTCGAGGTTCCTTTTCGTAAATTTCCATTTTTTTTCAATATGGCTGCCCTGACGCCTCGATTTCCGAGTGTCCCGGTGTCGTAAACAAGAGTATTAGGTTACTGATCACTTTAACATCTGTGGGTGCATGGTAGATACATTTGGCACACTTAGCTTAGAGGAACATTTTAGGCTTAGCGTGTGGACTCTTTGTCGGACGCTTACGGACTCTTGGCGAGTTAGATTTGGATTGGCACCACCAAAAGGGGTTGCTGGTTCTAGAGAGAGAGCTAGCTCTTCACTCGGAAACTTTGAGCTGAAGTTCGCGGATGTGTTTTTACTTTGATGGTTTTCTGGTTTGTGGGGGTACTCCGCTAGGATATACTAAATTCTTTTTCTACCGAGAAATTTCTCATTTTACACAATATGATGTGGAACCGGCCGATTTACTCCTCGGAGAATTAATTTATGATATAAGTAAGCCTATGTTTATGTTCTCTGCGGAAATAAAAATGAACTCTACGATAACCTTTTTCGTTTTGATTTAACTTCAAGCCCATGCTTCTTTTATGTGCTGGGTAACACACCAGCACCACCTTGTCGGGACAGCAGGAGCCGCATGTCGCAATTTTAACGAGCCCGAGGCCTGGTTTTAAGTCGGGTCTTTTCTCCATACACCCTCCGGGACAAGCGGATGATCCGCCGATGCTGATAAGACCCGACACCGTGCCCGTTTCCAGTGTATTTAGCTGTTCGGCCGCTGACGTTGTGCCCAGCATGACCTGCAATGCCAAGATCCTTTCCATGCTCAATCAAGACATGCCGATCCAGGATTCCTGCCGACTACCACATGATGGGTAATAATTTAATATGGCTCACCTCTTAAAGGGAGTCCAAGTTTTATTTCATTAGTTTTTACACCTTCTATTGTGTGGGCGCAGTAGCCCATTGGTTAGCGCGCTGGAGTTGCACTCGGTAGGCCCGGGTTCGATTCCAGCCACTGCCAAAACTGCCGCCGTGTTCATGCGGAGTACGATCACGTTAAACATGTGGGTCCGAAAGTCCTTCCGAGAGGTTGGTGGTAGGGGAAGGAGGGTACGGTCCCTGTGGATGCCTCCCCCACTGGGTTCCGGTCTAAATTGGGTGGCACTTCCCGACCGTCCAAACAGTTACCTTACACCTTTCTGGTAGGTCGGACGGTCTGGGTTTCAACAACAACAACCTTCTATTGTGTCCCCGGCCGTCCAAATAGATGCTCAAGTCCTCAGGACGAGCCGGACGGTCTGGGTCTTCAACCTCCTATTGTGTTGAAGACCCAGACCACACGACCAACCCAAGGGTTTACGGTAGCAAGATGTGTGGCCGGAACCTCCTATTGTGTGTCTCACAGCTTAAAGGGAGACATTGCACGTCACACCTCTTAAAGAGAGACCAAGTTAATTAGTTTTTTTTATTTTACATTTTTAATACACACTTTTTGTCTACAATGACTTCCTTTATTTTCATATTTTACTCTTACCAAACGTTGTTCTCCAATTTTTATGTAACCTGGGTGTAATATGCCTGTAATCTCTCCAAATTTTATGTCAAGTAAGTTTAATAAATGTTTATTTTAATTTGAAATTCTCTTTTTATTTGTGTTAAGTAATTTTTTTATAACTTACTTTTTTTGTTTTCCAGATTACGATTAAATTAAACATTATTAAACATTAAGCAAGTTTATTCCTTTTTATTTTTACAATATGCTGATCTCTAAAAAGGCACAGCACAACAATACTTATTGTCAACAAATTTTTATCTACTGAAACTGTGAAAAAGAAAGTAACTGAAAGATTACTCATTTTTTTTCCACAACCAGCCAATCTGGCTAATCCAAGGGTGTGGAGCAAAAGGATGGTTGACCAGTAGAAGACTACCTCAAGCACTTAGGAAGCTGAGGAGCAGCCCAACCCATTGGGTTATTTATTGCAATTTAGAGCATTACACCTGAAGCAATATTTCAAAAACAAACAATTTAACAGCAATATGAGTAACATTAATGCAACTAAAAATGTAAATTTTTAATTGTTGATAAAAAGTAGATAAAATTTATCTTTCATCCCAATTATTCCAGAAAATAGTTACAGATTTTTCTAACTACAGTGATAATCACCACATACATAAATAAGAGGTATATAAATGAGTTTTCTTATTTCTTTAATCTGACCATATTTTTGCATTTTAAAGAATTTTTGTTGAATTGCAAGTAATAAACAATATACACTATGTTTTGTGTGTTGCTATTGAAATGAAGTGAGTTCTGAGCGTAGCTTCCTTAACAGTGACTCAAATTTGATTGTGTTGAAGACCCAGACCGTTCGACTCATCCTGAGGACTTGAGCAACTATTTGGATGGCCGGAAAAATTTGATTGTGTGTGAAAGTTTTGTTGACATAGTAAAACTCTACTGATATGAATAAAATGCTGTACACAGCTTGACCTAATCATGTTTTTACTTTCCTTATATACATAATGTATATGGAAAGTATTGTGACGGGGTCGAAAATTCGAAATCGAGTTTTCGACGGGAGAGCACGTTTCAAGCATCCCTGATTACGAATCAAACATTTTTGAAGTGATGTCTGTGTGTGTGTGTGAAAGTATGTGTGTGTCAGTGAGTCTGTGGAGACGATAACTGACGAACGAATAGACCGATTCAAACCAAATTTGGTACAAAAATCACAATCCGTAAACACTGGAAGCCTATTGTTTTTATACGTAATCGAATGTTCAGAACCTTCCTAAATTTTCGAATAAAATTTTGAAAAAATCGTCAAAAAATCAATACTTCTGATAAAGTTACGCAAATTTCTTATGTAATTTTTCATTAGAAAACGATTGATATAAATTTTAGAACGCTAACATGAACTGTTCTCGAGATATTGCACATTTTTAAAAAAAAATATTAAAAAGTCATATAAAATGAAAAAAAAATTCTTATTGAGAAATATGTTCACTTTTCATATGTAATACCATGTGATAAATTGGGTGACATCATTCTCATGGATCTAGCTCGTTCCATTCATGAAAAAAGATACTTTAATTAATACTTTTGTATTTGAACGCTAATAGTCATTTATCTGTTGTAAGAACAACTTATTTCTTCGTCCATAACGCTTGGCGAGATTTTGGCGACGAATTTGGCGGAATGTCGTCAACTTTGGCGACTTTTTGAAATATTGCCAAATTAACGAAAATTTCGCCAAATGGATAAAAATGATGCTAAATCAATGAAAATGACGACTAATTGTCGAAAATTTAATATCTTGGAAAGAATTAGTATCTACTATAAGAAAAACCTATTTTTTTACTGTAAAAGTAGTAAATTCATTACATTATATAAGGAAAGTCATGTGTTGCCCACATCAAATTTTTTTAGGTTATGACGAAGCATGAATTTTAAACTTCTATGAATTGACATTGCAAATTATCTTAACGATTAGTTAACAATCCTAATAAGAATGCAAGACTTGCTAAACTTAAGAACCACGGGAAAACTTGAATTAACAGATTCTTTAAACACAGAAATTAAAGATTCAAAACAATATTTTCAACTGATAAAATGCCAAGTTAAAATTTGTTTGCAAATAAAAAAAAATTAATTAAAATGCATAAATATGGATAAAATGGTCGGATTAAAGAAATTTCAAAGGAAAATTGCAAATATTAGATTAATGTCGAAAACAGAATAAAATCACAGATCTATTTAGCATTATGTTTGTAAGAGATTAATTTTTTACAAAGTTTCGTAATTATTTTTTAATTGCCATATCATGTCTCTCAATCACATTATGCAACTCATGTACATTTGATACATAAGACTCATGTACATTTGATACACTGATAGGACTAAAATACTAAGTTGTATAAAATTCATATTATTATTATTATGCTCACAATATTGTTATCTTTGACATGCACACATAGTAGGCTAAGCAACAGCATAGTGGTTGGGTTTGTAGGCCTACTGGAGACATTTAAGAACTTTTCAAAAAACAATTTTTTTAAAAAGTAACGAGGTTGTTTAGTCTATAAATTTAAGATGTATTTTCTGTTCTATTTGCAGGTGTCCTGCTCAATCGAACTACTTGATCATTTCCTGAATTCAATTCTGTTTAAGTGTTATTATATGTGACATTTTAACTTTTACATTTTTATTAAAATGTAAATAAATTAGTTTAATATATTTTATTTAGAGTGAAACGAATCTGTGAGCCACAGTTGTTTTTGTGGTTCAAATAAAAAGAGCATAAAGCTAGTTGAATACCAACTTCATAAAAAAATATAAACATTTTAAATATTCCAATGTTTTTTTCTTTTTCTGTTATAAAGTATTTGAGCAAAATTTTCATTCCATGAGAAATTGCCCATAATTTGAGACCATTTTTTTGCATCTCTCATCAGAGATGTTGCAATAATGCACAAGATGCTCATGCACATACAAGGTCTGATCAAAAAGTATCCAATCTTTTTTTTCTATTGTGGCAACCCTTTGAAGTGTGCATGTATAATTAAATAATGATAAAATTATTAATATAGGGTCAGTCCATGTCAAAACAACCAATATTTAAATAATTGTTCACCACACCATCTTAGATTTTAATAATTTTTTTTAGATAAGTAGACCATCATGTTAGAAGTTATTTCCCAAAATATTAGATTTTTCCCACTTATATCTTCTGAGTAAAAAATAATTTTCAAATATGCAAATTAGGTGTTACATGAGTCCATTTTTTCACTTTTATTGCATTAATTCTAGAATTAGCTGTAATATCGCTACCAAATTTGGTGTCAAGGGGTACTTTTTGGTGCTGAATTCAATAAAAATAAATGAGAAGCTTCTATCTCCAACAGATTTTTAGACATAACATATTTCAATTGATAACTCTGGTAGGCCGTTCCACAAAAGGGACAGGTCCCAGATTTTTTTCCTTTGGAACTTAGCATTATTAAGGTCTAATAAATTGATGGTTAAAGAATTGTGATGGTGTCTAGCCTCAGAAAATTATTTCGAAAAAAGTTATTTTTCATTATGGCTTGCACCATGTTCAGTGAATTAATTATATGAATTACAATGGGCCTACACTATAAAATTGGCACAATTTAAAATGTAATCTTTCCCTCTACTAACATAGTTATTAATTTAATATATTTACAATAGGTGGCACTATAATTTTATAGTATATATGTTGTGTTTGGCAACAAAAATCCTTTGTTTACATGACAGATACTGCATGTTGTTTAATCTTCTGTGGATCAAAAGCCTACTTAAACAGTCTTTTTTTTTTTACTGCATTAGATCTCATAATCTAATTAATGTTTTATTTAATATTTTCTTGTATAAAGACCAGCTAAGTTGCTTATTTTAGTTTGATTTAAGATGTCTTCAGAAACAGAAGATTAAACAACATGCAGTATCTGTCTTGCCAAACACAACATATAAATAAATATACTATAAAATTATAGTGCCACCTAGTGCAAATATATTAAATTCATAACTATGTTAGCAGAGGGAAAGATTACATTTTAAATTGTGCAAATTTTATAGTGTAGGTCCATTGTAATTCATATAGTTCACTGAACATGGTGCAAGTCATATAATGAAAAATAACTTTTTTCCAAATAATTTTCTGAGGCTAGACACCATCACAATTTTTTAACTATTAATTTATTAGACCTTAATAATGCTAAGTTTCAAAGGAAAAAAATCTATGACCTGTCCCTTTTGTGGAACGGCCTACCAGAGTTATCAATTGAAATATGTTATATCTAAAAATCTGTTGGAGATAGATTTTTCTCGTTTATTTTATTGAATTCAGCACCAAAAAGTACACCTAGACACCAAATTTGGTAGCCATATTACAGCTAATTCCAGAATTAATGCAATAAAAGTGAAAAAATGGAAGCATGTAACACCTAATTTGCATATTTGAAAATTATTTTTTACTCAGAAGATATAAGTGAGAAAAATCTAATACTTTGGGAAATAACTTCTAACATGATGGTCTACTTATATAAAAAAAATTATTAAAATCTGAAATGGTGTGGTGAACATCACTAGTTGAACTGACATGGAATGACCCTATAGTGCGTCAGGAAGAACAATAAGAGACTGCAGAAGCTTCCTGTGATGAGGAAAAAGAAGAAAGACATTTTGAAGGAGAAGTAGCTGTTTCAGTCGTGATTATATACATTAGCCAATAACAGTAATTATCTGTGAACAATGTGACGTTAGTGCAAAAGTAGTGCGATTTGACTTTCAAGAAAATATTTTTTGAAAAAGCAGAAGAAAATTACTTTTTCCTAACCTCAAATAACCACTAATATATTTTTAAATTAATTTAAATTTTTAAAGCAAGTTTTAGTGTATTTCTAATTGTTCATCATGTAATTATTTTTTCCAAATGGCACCCCTCTATTTATAACATTGCTATTGAAACAGTAATAATAATTTAGTTAATTGCCTCCATTTTTCATACATTGTTACTTTTTTCAAATTATTGGTTTAACCCGGTCTAGGGTTTAGTCCCATAAGGACTGGATAAAAGGTAGTCTACTGTAAGTGGAAATTTTGCATAGTCTTTTTAAAAAGAATATATGTATCTTCAAACATTTATGAGGTGACATAAGGAAAAACTATAAAACTTGATTGTTGTAATATTTTAAAATAGACTTACCAAGAAAAAACCATAGAGGGATCTTATGTTCTGTGGGTTTAATTTAATTGACTGTGCAAAGTAAGCTCTGGCTAGCTCCATATTTTCAAAGCCACCAATGGTATACTGAATCTAGAAAAGAAAGATAAAACATGAAAATGACAACACACAAAAATCAAGGTCTTATGTTAAGACAGCTATAAGATAAATTTTAATCAAAAATATTTATGAAAACATTCAAAAGTTTTATTTAATGTTCCTCAGTCAGGGCACATAATAAAACCAAAGGAAATATTATAAAAATGATAATTAAAACATCAAATTACAAGAAACAGAAAATGAAATTGGACAAAAATGATTTAGGAAAAGAAATGTAGAAAGTCAGAAAGTAAATTTAATCTACATTTTTAAATTATGAAAATGGTTGTTACATCTCAGATATTAGAATTTTTAAGGATATTGTTTATCAAGTACATAAAAATTTATTAAACATAACCTTATGAAAGTGAGTTGAATTTGCTTATACAATTATGTTTCAAAAAAGAGGCTTATCACATGCTCACATATTAATAGTGTTAAGATAAAATGTATCACCGTCCAGGTTTACATGAAATTGCTCATAATTGTTTGAGGCTTGGTTCATTTGAAGTTATAGCATTAATAACAATGCATGTGTAGAATGGCAAATGTGTTTAATAAATCCCAAAAGAATTCCAACAAAAGACACTGCTGATAAATACAGTTATCCACTTTATTGTCAACCAGGAACTGTGCTGAAAAGATATGGTTCTCGTGCATTTTTCATTAAGCAAATAAAGCACTAATTTTAAGAACTACAATAAAAAAAGACTTGAGTACTATGAAAAAAATAGTTTTAATGCATTATGATGTTTTATCGAATTTCACATAACATAATATCATTTGACTTTAACACTATGTCAGAAATCTTATGGAATGCTTATAAAAATTTATGCAGTCTGATAAAAATTTCTTTAAATTTGTGCAAATTTGATATATTTGACATTTCCTGGTTATTTGAAAATATTTGGCAGACTTTTGATGATATTTTATGTGATGATTATAAGTAAGAAAAGGAGAGGGTTTTTTTATGAGTATATTAAGAGACTTTTACAAATGAATATTTTCTGTTCAAACGATCAAGCAGTCTTGGAAATAATTGTATGCTAAAATAAATGTTACACAAAAAGGCCCAGTGATTTTCCCAAGAACATCTTGATTATAGGTGCTGCAATAATCTATTATTAGACTCAGAGGAAATCAGGGATGGGTTCCTATCTGAACAGTGGAAGAAGCTAGAATTGAAAAATATGAAACATATTGATCCCTTTTCCCTTACAGTTTGCAATCTGATCATCACTCTTGGACATGAGATAATAATTCCTGCTACTGTAATTTTTGAATAGTGTTAAATAAGAAAATTAAGCTCATTGGTACACATTTAAGAAGTTTTAAGGTCCTTAAAATTCAAAATCTAGAATTAAGCAGTTTTAAGGTCCTTACAATTCAAAATATAGAATTAATTTTAAGGCCCTTAAAATTAATTCAAAATATAGAATTAGTTTTAAGGCCCTTAAAATTCAAAATCAAGATTTAAGCAGTTTTAAGATCCTTAAAATTCAAAATCTAGAATTAAGCAGTTTTTAAGGACATTTAACAGATATCTTGTAATGGAAAATTGCTTGTAATGGAAAATTGCTACCTGCAAGTGTAGATATCTGTTTGGACAGCTGGGGCAGTGGCACACAATTTAGAACAGAACCCAGTGAAGATGACATCCACAGGGACCGTACCCTCCTTCCCCTGCCACCAACCTCTCAGAAGGACTTTCAAACCACAGATTTAATGTCCCTATACTCTGCAAGACACAGAGCAAAGATAGTTTGGGAAGTGCCGGGAATCGAACTCAGGTCCTCTGAGTGCAATCCCTGTGCCTTAACAATTGGGCTATCTCACCCAGTAACTGCTGCTTGTGAGAATTAAAGCTTTTTGCATTTCCATGATAGAAGTAAATATATGAAAATTAGGCGACTATAAATGTTCCATGGTAACTATAAATGGAAGCAATGTGTATTAATCAATGATCAAAATTAATACACATTTCCTTTTCTGAATTAATGAAGAAAGCCATAATGACATTAAAACAATTGTAATCACCTAATTTTTATATGTATGCTTCTATACATGGAATTTGTATCTATTTCAACAATGAGACAGAAATCAGTGGAAATAGAATCATTGAAAAGAGCCACTGTAGCATTACTTTATCAATTAAAATGGGTGATATTTGATGCCATGACTTGTTATAATTGATAAATTAACAATATTACAAAAAAAAAAAAAAAAAAAGGCATGCAATGCATTGAGAGGTTATTATGCAAATTGTAAGTCACTTGGTGGTACAACAATTTTAATTGATAGTGCTTTGCTTTTAAACATATTTCCAGTTGTGCTAAGAGGGTCAATATACAGATATTGTGGAAGCACATATTAAATCAAGTACATTGTGGTGCCATTTCCAAGAATTTTTTTTTAATTTCAAATATGTGCAGGGAAGATTAAAATTAGTATAGCAATTGGCTTTAAAAAAAAACTGAGATGAATTGCCTAAAATTGATAGACTTTTAAAAGACAATTAGAATTCTAACTAGTCACATTGGTGATGTGATAAATACAATATTTGGATAAACTAAACTGATGGAATATCAATTGATGACATGGTAAAAGACAATTTTAGCCACATAAAATAAATCGCTCAGCATTAACAAACAAATTATACCAAGAGCTTAATAGTGCCTTTGGATCAGACTCAATGGCAGACTTTAAAACCTAACATTGCCTTCTAGTGGTTTTCTACTTCTAGGTTGAACAGAAAGATCAAAGTCATCTTCAGTGAATGTTTAAACCAATGCTAGCATTTACAGTCTTTTAACACATCACCATAGATTTAGATATCTTTAAATTTATTTAGTAATAGCTGTTGCATTCCATTCACAGTAAAAATTGAACAGCATATAGTGTTGTATGTGTTCCTGAGAGGGTTGATATGCTGCCATTTTTTAAAACTTGGAACAATTTGAAAATTAATAGAAATAGGAAGTTGAATGCTGCACGTGCACAACACAACAGGAAAATGAAATGAAATACTGTATAAATATGGAATGTTTTTATAAATATCTTAATATATGTGTTATTACTAATGGAAATACTTTATATATAGTGTGAGTTCCCTAAGAGTCAAATTTTGGTTTAAAGAACAATATGTTCTATCAACCTAATAAATTGAAATCAGTTTAGAATACATTGGCAGATAAAATAAAAAACTATACATATACTAACTTCAGCATATCTCTGATGATATAGATGATTATGAGGATTAAATAAAATAAGTTCTTCGATACAGAATGCAGCTTTGTTGTAATCTTGTTCGGCTAAATACAAATCAGCTAACTCCATCCAAGCTTCATGGTCACTCATGAATCTGTTAAAAAAAGCACTTTTTCTAATTATATATATATATATATATATATACTTGCTTGGGGCGGCACATTTTAAGGGCGGCATTTCAATCAACATAAATAAAAAATCTTAAATAAAAAAAAGTAAAAAGTTCTGGGGTGCAAGCAACAGCACTTACAAGGACAGGTGTAGGCAAAACAAAACAGTGAAAAATATTAAACATTTGGTCCCAGATAATAAAAGAGTGAAAACGGTTATCATTCATTCTCCCCGTGAAAAAAGAGGGCTAATTGGAATTGCTTCCAGTATGTCGCCCCTAATTGTTGTCTGCAACACAGGTAACAACTAATTACTTTAGCGCACCGGGTATCCAGTATAGCCATCAACAGCACGTCTAGGGCGGCATATTGATCATTATCTGTGAACTGCAAAAGCTTTTATGTGAAACTGGTTTTTGTTAACTATTCCATGAAAAAATCTCATGAGAGAGGGCACTTTGCTTAAAACGATGGGGTTCCACCTAGAATTGCTGTGCCAGGATACTCATCCTTTGTTAATTATTCTCCTAAGCTCAAATCCGGAAATCATCTCCCCTAATCACACAGACCCATAAATAAAGGACTTCTTTCACATCTATCCCGAAACAGGTGTCCGCATTGAAAGTAATTAGAAAACTAGACAAGGACAGGTCTTAAAAGACACTAAAGTCTTAAAAGTCACTAAAGAGAATAACAAATATTGATCGTTAATAAAAAAAAAAGATATAGCAATGAATTATATCAGTGCCAAAATGGTTGCCTTTTTATTTGCCTAAATCACAGCTTTAATAGCACTTTTTGGAAAATATCCCTTCACAGGGTTCACATCAATTTTTCAAAATAGAAATTTTTTTGCAAATATAATAAAAGATAACCTTAATAATTAGCAGAATATGAAAATAAGCTAGTTTAGTCAATTTAATATATTAGCATATATGCACATTTAAAAGATGGAGATGGGAAAAGATATTAATGTACTCTTGGCAATTCACAAGAACTAACTGAATTGCGCAATCACACTGTTTTATAAAAAAGTAATTTTAAAAATTAACTACAATAATTAAGCAGAATATGAAAATATGCTAGTTCAGTCAATCAAATATGCAATATTTAGAAGATTAATAAGATGGATGGAAAAAGATACTAACATATTGTCAACAATTCACAAGAGCAAATTGAAATGCATAATCACACTGTTTATGCGACAATAATTAAGAAATTAACAGTAATAATTAACCAGAATATGAAAATATGTTAGTTCAGTTAATCTAATATGCAATATTTAAGCAGATGGAGATGGATGGAAAGAGATTCTCAGAAATTTACGATAAAAATTGAATTGCTTAATTGTATTGTTTGTGCAAAAATAATTAAAAAATTAACCTTAATAATTAATCAGAATATGAAAATAGGCTAGTTTAGTCAATTTAATATGCAATATTTAGAAGATTGAGATGGATGGCAAAAGATACAAAGTACTCGCAGCAATTCACGGGAACAAACTTAATTGCGCAATTGCACTGTTAATGTGAAATTAACCCTTTAAGCGTGCCATTTATTTCCCTTCACGAGCACTGCAGTGGGGAATTTTTTTTTTCTCCTATACGGTTTTCCCCACTGCTTATGTGTTGAATGAGAAGGTGCTTTGTTGAAATAAGTATTAAGTAAATAAACATGTAAAATAACAGATAAGTAAATAAAAAATATATAATTCCAATTTTTAATAGTTCCTCTTGGTACGATAAATTTTAAAATATGGAATATAACAAAGAGCAACTTTACAGTCTGGACACTATATCCTGGTTTCTTTCCTAAGCTTTTTGCAGGTTTTATTGGAAGCATAACATACAACACATCGGCTTTAGGCTTCGAAACAAGACTCTAGAGCAAAAGAAGAGGTAAATAAATCCATATTTAAGAAACAGTTACTGGCTTCCATTCGTGGTTTCCACTGGCTTACACACGCATTTACGAAATACTGTCTCTGATAAAATTTAGTTTCTAGAACTACTACTGCCATCTAGTGGAAAAGATTGTAAACACAGTTAATATCTCATCAAAAAATCATATGACGTGTCATTTCCGCCAAACACATAGGAGTATCCTCTTTTAAAGTGCATGACGAGTCTAATTCGTCAACCACGCTTATCGGTAATGCAATGTATGACGAGTTGAACTTGTCAACAATGCTTAAAGGGTTAATGATAAATATAACATTTTAGCAATTTATGCTGAATTTGAAGAAGCATATTTATTACTTTCATAGAACAGTCGATCATAAATTTCCGTCAATTTATTGCTGCATTACCGTGTATGTGGCCGTAAATGTTTATTGGTCTAGACCAGTATTTACCAATGTAGGACCCACGCCCTACAGGGAGGCAATTTGATTGTTAAGGGGGCAATTCGAAAATAGACTCGTCCAGTATAGGTAACTTCTGTCCCATGTTCGTAGCCGTGATTTCAATATTAGATGCTATGGGCAGTCGTAATTAAAGCCACCTGAGTCAAAATAGATAACTCTAACTCGCATTATGGTTACCAGAGCACACTGGGAAATGTCAAATAAATTTCGCCATGTTCATTCCAAAGATTATTAGACACTAGGGGTGGTCGTCAGTTGAGTGCAGAGAGTTAGGAGAATCGTTGGTGTTAATTTGAAATAAGTGTCCGTTAGAACTGTTGTAAAAGTCTCGCTGATTTAAAAAAAATATACATTGTATAAATATAAGTGGTATATAAATATAAGTGGTAAGTATTTGTGATTTGTGTTTTAATTTTATTTATTTCAGTTTTAGAAGCATCATTTTCCAGAAAAATTTGTCAAATGGAAAAAATATGTTATTTTGAGGTGGGAAAAATGTGTCATATACATTTAAATATGCATTTTTTAGTCTACGTTTACTCCACTTCACATTAAATTAATTTTAACATATACTTTATTTTTAGTTTTTAATTGACCTTATATTTCTTTCTTTCAGCCCATAGTAAAATAAGTGGTGCAAGCAAGAAAAAAATTCGTCAGTATTTGGAGGAATATTTAAAATTTGGTTTCATACCCGCTGTTCTCGATGGTTACCTTTTTGTCTTTTATACCAACAATGCTTGACCAACGAAGCAATGAAACGAGGTCATCTTGAGGCGCATTTGAAGACGACACACAGTGCTCATATTAATTCAGATTTGAATTACTTTCAAACTTTAAAGAAAAATTTTGAAAAAAGAGCAACATTAAAGTCTCTATGTACTGCTCACACGGCAACTGTCAATCATACTCTTGAGGCTAGTTATCAAATTTCCTTACTCATCGTTAAATCTGGGAAAAGCCATACAATAGGAGAGAATTTAATCCAACCATCAATATCAACATTTCTTAAAACTGTTCTGGAAAAAGATGACAAAGATGTGAAAGCTATGCCACTCAGTAACAATACTGTTAGCAGAAGAATAAACAAAATGAGTGAAGATATTGAAATACAACTTGTTGAAAAGCTGAAAACAAGAAAATTCTCAGTGCAAATGGATGAATCGACTTTGAGAGACAGTGAGGCCGTATTGATAACTTACGTAGATATATTGATAAAGGGGATTTTGCTGAAGAAAAGTTGTTCTGTAAATCATTAGAAAGCACCACTTCCTCTAAAGATATATATAATAAGCTAAAAAATTACTTAGATGTCAATAATATACCAATGAAAAATATAACATCTTGTGCTGCAGATGGTGCTCCTAATATGATGGGCAAGAAAAATGGTTGCTTAAAATTGATGAAAGATGAGATACCAGAAATGCTTCTTGTGCATTGTGTAAACTACTGCATAGCTGTAAACTACTGCATAAACTGTGTGCATAGGCATAGGCGCCGACTACGGGGGGGCACAGGGGCACGAGCCCCCGCTGAACTTTTTCAGAGGGGGCTTTGCCCCCTCTGAGAAATTTCAAGATTTTTTTTTAACTTCATTCTAAATACCAGAAAATGAAATTTTTTAAACATAAAAATAATTGAAAGAAAATCCTACATGAAAATGTCACATTTCAGTTTAGCATTGTTCACATTTTCTTTACCATAGAGCCGTAAACTATATCGCACACAAACGAAGCTCCTCTTCATTCCCAGGAAACATGTTTTCGCTAATGACAAAAACACCTGGTCACCAGAACTTTTTCGACTGACCACCTAATTCAAAGAAAAACGGAATATTCACAGCCATGGAATTGTCATTTCCAAAAAATAGTTGTCTCCCTCCAGTAACAACTATAAATGATCACCACAAAGTAAAGATGACGTATTTGGTCTGCCTAAAGAGATCTTATCTGTAATTACTCCTGGATTTTATATACCAGTGCAGTGCCGTCTTTACAGGTGGCATCCATTCCGTTTGAAGCTGCAAACCCTGCGGGTATTTTTATTCTTGGTAAGCACCGGACGTTCAGCAGCCAACAGCCCAAAGTCATTTGAGACCAACAAGAAGGCTAGAATTATAAATTATGAGAAAATGGAAAATATCAGACTCTTATGGAAAAATGGTTGCGTTTTGTAGGAGGATTGGCATATGTTCAACTGGTGTGATCTCAGATGAGTGATGTTTGTGGTTGTGGTGTTGAAGGCAATGTGATGTTTGTGGTGCTGAACAGGCAGTGTGATGCTTATGGTGTTGATGGCAGTGTGATGTTTTGGTTCTTTTATTAAAGGTTTCATTTTGGTTTATGATGAAAAAGAACGCAATATTTTTGTGCTATTCGTAAAGGTTAGATTTCAATTTGTAATTAAATATAAACATATTTATTTCTCATGGATAAATTTAAATTAAAACAGCAAAAATTTCTTTTTGCGTGAGAAATCCCCAAACAGCTGAAAGACCTACATATTATATTAAAGATACAGATTATGATTTAAGAGCAACACCGGTAAGTATATATGTTATAATGGCTCTGCGCATCGGATTCTGTGAAATTATACTGATAGGTGTGTTATTTAATTAAATAATATAACTATATTAGATCTTTCATTTAAAGGGATTAGTGAAACATGACAATACTATAATTTTAACAAAAATAGGATTTTTACAGAAATTGCTGCATACATTTAAGTGTTATTTGATGGGAAAATCCCAGTTTGGCAAAAAGTGTCGCTAGTCCTGTTGGTGCTCTAAAAGTCTTTCATTTACACGTTTATGTTTTCTTAATAAAACTTATTTTTACATATCTTGCTCACATGATGGGATGGACATCCAAATTCATATAAGTTTATATGTGACGAAATCTTAAGGTTTTGTTACATATCATAACTACTGTTTTTGATTTTATTGTTTTGCAACTTTATCATTTTTTACTCCCAGTGAATGCGGTGCAGACCCGGATACTAGCTCCGAGATTGGCCCAAGAAAAACAGGGCATGATCGCCCCTTTAGGCCCATCATACGCATTAAGGAAAACATTAAATGCAATGGCTCCGGCCCATCGGGAAATCTCTATAGAGATCCCACTGACCATATCTGGGTCTGGTGTGGGTAATCAACAATATGTTGAAAAGTATAATATGATGGATTCTTGCTAGGGGGACTACAAGCGTTACCTCTATCGGTGGCAACGCTACAAGCACTAGTAGCCCCCCCCCCCCCTTCACTTTCAACACCTAATTGCTCCTCGAAGGGAGAAAATGCAATGAGTTGCCGATGTCATCCGATACGTCAAAAAGGGAGTGAGTTCAGGAGTCAAAGAGCTCAAGTTTTATAAATGGTAAACTAGAGTGGGGTATGCCTAAAAAGATTAAAAATATTTATCGTGCAAAAATAAAACTGCTGATTTCTTGCTTTCGACTCAGACCGTCCGACCTACCCGAAGGTGTAAGATATCTGTTTAGCCCGTTTAAACTGGAACCCAGTGAGGGCGACATCCACAGGGACCGACCCTCTTTCCTTTACTGCCAACCGCTCGAAAGCACTTTCAAACCCATAAATTTAACGTGCTCGTACACGGGGACAGTTTAGACAATACCAGAAATCGAATTCGGGTTCTCCGAGTACAATCCTCGTGACTTAATCTGTTATCTCACTCCAAAACTCCAGCTCGTAAGACAATAACTTACAAAACTTCCTCGAGGAAAGCATATATATGTCAGTTAGGTGACTATAGTTACTTCGATGGCATTATTAGCCCCTTTTTTAGGCCAAAATAACAGTTTGCACGCTTAACAACCACTACTGCCGTTCGTTGGGCAGTTCAATCTTGGCGGTTGTTAAGGGCACATACTGTTCTTTTGGCCTCAAATAGGGCTTATAATGCCCTCGAAACAATTGTAGTCATCTAACAGACATTTGCTTGCTTTTTTCAAGGAGGTATTGTAAGTTGTTATATCTTTATCGACTTTGTGAATCTGTTGTATAACTTTATCGGATTGTGCCCCCCCTGAGATTTTGAAAACTCGGCGCCTATGTGCATAGGGAAAACTTGATAGCTAAAAACACTTTGTTCTAAATGAAGTACTAAATTCAGTTATAAAGTGTATCACTGCTATTAAAACTAATGCCAAATGTGAGTGTCTCTTCAAGCTATTTTGTGAAGAACAAAATGCAGACCATGTGAGGCTCTCGAAAGGGAACTACTTGAAAAGGTTTATGGAACTATTTGGTACTCTTAATGGTTTTTTAAGTGACAAACCTGAAATGAAGTATATGTTAATGATCAATGGTAAAACATTTGAGTTGTTTAGCCGATATCTTTGAAAAGCTAAATATATTAAATAACCAACTTCAAAGAACAAATAAAACTCTTGTCGATGCAAAAGCGAAGATATTTGGTTTCATTGCCTTTATTGAATTATGTCAGAAATATATTTACAACAAAAATTTTGAAAAGTTTCATTGGCTCCAAAAATGTGAAGTCACTGATACCGCTATACTTGTTATTGTCGATCATCTGAAAATTCTATCGGCTGATTGAAAAGAAAGATTTTCTGATTTGAAACAAATTGATTTTCTAACTTGGCTAATGCAGCCAATGTTAGTGGATTTGTCTGATATTTCAAATATGCAGTATCAAAAAGAACTCGCAGAAATGCAAAATGATGAGTTAGTTAAAACTTTATTTAATATAAAAGGAGCGATGGCATGGCTTTGTGAGGAAAGAGAAATCAAATATCTAAATTCGACCAAATGTGCAAGAAAACTATTGTTACCGTTTCCGTCTTCATATTCAGCTGAATGTATATTTAGTACCATAAATAATTTGCTGCTAAAAAAAAGAAATCGGCTGGATATAACACAATGGGGAGACTTGAGACTGAAGCTAACTAAATTGGAACCTAACAAAATCTCTTTGCAGCAAGCATCAAGCGTAAGGATCTCACTAAATTTAAATACTAAATAATTATTAATAATTAAAATAATATAGAAAAGTCTTTCATTAATATTATTTCATACCTGACTTTCAGTTCTCCATTATATGTTTTGAAAATTTACTTACTGTGTTTTCTCAATAATTTCCTAGTGATTTCTTCCTAAAATCTATCATTCAAGTCTCTTCAGTGAACAATTCAATTTTTGAATATTAAAAATTATGTATATGTTACATTGGGGGCATAAGAATTTTAGAAAGGCTTAGGTGGGACATGGCACAGAAAAAGGTTGGGAAACACCAGCCTAGACAGAAAGCAATTACGGAAACTCTGTAGGAAACTACATAAATTCCATAATCCATAGTATGAGATGAGGATGTTTCCCACTACTTAATTCGCAATTTGCATCTCTGCTTTTAAGATACTTAAAATTTCAGGAATTTTAGGATGGCACGTTAAAAATAAGGACATTTCAGGACACAAATATTGTTTTTCAGGATTTTCAGGAATTTTAGGATGGCACGTTAAAAATAAGGACATTTCAGGACACAAATATTGTTTTTCAGGATTTTCAGGAATTTCAGGATATACAACATCAAGTACAACCCCGGACATTTTGAATAAAACATCCTATTCATGGTAGATGCCTTGTAGCAAACATAAAATTATATTGAACATTCTTTGTACATTGAGAGAGTAAACAACACATAAAAAATAAAAACTGTAATAAAATTTTAAATATCAAATTAATTAACTCTGGAATAAAATTGCAGATGAGTGGAAGATTAGCACATAAATCTGAGACAAAATCAAGAATCTGTAGAAAGTTTTTGAATACATAAAATAGAGGATTAATTTATCTTTGCAAAATTTTCTAATACAAAATAATCTGATGTGTTCAACACATGACTTTCCCTACATAACGTTATGACTTTACTTCTTTCACAGCAAAATAATGATGTATAGGATCCATGGCACAATGTTTTTGGCATCGAATAAACACTACATAATTAAAATTGGACTTATTTGGCAACTTATTAGTTTAAACAGAATGACTTATACTCACATGCAAAATCTTCATTAAAAAGCAATGGTATTACAAAAAGTAATTTCTTTTAGGAATGGAATGAACTAGATCTATGAGAACTATGTTAATAGATCTGTTACATAATATTACATATAGAAAGTGAACATATTAGACGATACTACTTTTTTTAATTTTATGCAATGTTTTTGATAAATTTATTTGAAATTATATTGCTATGTCTTGAGAATGGTTCATGTTAGCATTCTAAAGTTTATGTCATTCATTTTCGAATGAAAAATTATGTATGCATAAAGTGATCATTTATTTAATAGTATTAATATTCTTGATTTTAAAATGATTTTTACAAACTTTAATTCAAAAATTATGCAATAACTTAAAAACAGTTTGTGCTAACATTCTAAAATTTATTTCATTCATTTCTAATGAAAAATTACATGATATTTATTTATCATTATTAAAGGTCCGGATTTTTTAAATTTTATTAAAATTTTGGGGGTCTTCTGAACATTTAATAAGATTACTTACAATCAATAGGGCACTGATTTTAATAATCATACCAAATTATTAACAAAATACTCATTCATTTTTCGATATCATATCCACAGACTCATGGACACAAACACACACACACAGCCATCATCTCAAAAAAGTTCGATTCAAGTTCAGCAATGCTTGAAACATGCTCTTTTATCAAAAGTTTGAATTCAAATTTTTGATTCTATCACAATACTTTCCATATACATTATACTTTGTATGTAAGAAAATAACTAGTAAAATTCTGCATATTCATTCATTGCAAAATCATAGATAAAACATGAAAAGCACTGTAAAGTAAGTGATAGAAGATTTTATTTCTTGGGTATATCCATTTAGAATTTAATATACAAAATAACTTACTTTTTTAGGTAATCTGTTAATTCTTTGACAGCATCTGATATTCTATTCTGAGCTTTTAAGACAGCAACTTTCCTTTTGTATATAACAGAATTAGCTTCATCATGTTGAAGAATAGAGTCATATAACTTAAGAGCATCATCATACCTAATCAGAAAGAATTAAATTCACTTTAAGCATACTGATAGGTACAATGTTTGGGAGATAAATTGTGGGCCCTCCGGTCCTTTAGCATACCAGTTGTCCCCCCCCCCCCCCCAATTATTTTCAACTGGAAAGTCAGGAGAAAAATAATCTAAACAAATGTAACTTTAGACATTTTTTGTATATACTAAATGTTAAACTGTACTGTATACTAAATGTAAATTTAGGCATTTAATGTATCTAGATGTCACTTTATATAATTTATGCACCTTTTTATAAGATGGGATGCATTATTTATGTACAAGATTCCCCTTCATCTACCTGCCTTCAGCCCTTGCGCTCTTTGTATCTCCAGATACATATGAGCTGCACACCTCTCTTGATTAATACTATTAATTATATCACCCTTTATAGAAACAATTACTATACTATCTTCTAACTAACAAACTGTAAAATTGTCTTTTAATTTCAACTTACAACATCCTCTATCTCCAAAAATTAGTCTCACAAATAGTAAAACATATTTTAAATCAAGCAAATTAATAATTCCTAGAAATCGACAGGGATTGTCAAATAAATTTAATTTAATATTCCGAGGTATTAAATTTTTATTAATTTGATCACTTTTTTCAAAGTAACTAAGTCTAACATTTTGTCAAATTTGTCGCCAAAGTCACCAAATCGAATATACAGACAGTGAGAAGAGTGTTTTTTGTAATTTAGGCATTTCATTACAAACACTAGTTGCCATTGCAACCAGCCTGATTGCTTTAAGAAGCTCTTAGCTTGCAAAAGATCTCTTTTACCAGACGATTGCATGAATGCTTGCTTGCTGCACAAGCCCATACAATTCACATCATGCAATCTGGGTATATCTGCTGTGCGGGCACATCGAACATAATACACTCTAAATATGCATATAAATATGCTTTATTCACTGTGTGGATGTGATATGTCCTAAATAAGTACCTTTGATCCACTACGTGGGCAGAGTGCATCGACTACCACACAACCTTCATTAGCTCAAGCTGAGAAGTACAGTCTTTAAAGCTAAACTATAGCAGAATTAAAAGCTGGAATAGGATCAAATTATTGAAATGCCAAATGTCTAATATTGAGGGAAACATTTTAAAAAAGCTGTAGCAATAATCTAAATTAAAAAAAAAAATAAGTGAAGATCAATTAAAACTGGTAAAACTAATGCTATGTTAAATAATACAAAAATATTTTAACAAGCAAAATTGAATGGTAATGTGAAATAAAAATGACTGCCAAAGCTAATCATGCTTTACAATGATAAAATAAACAATGTTTGTGAATATTTGTTTATTGAGTTACATATATATCTTAAATACATATATATCTTAATTACATATATATCTTATTGGCAATATTATAAATGACTATTCTTAATCACAAAGTTAGAGAGAAGGAGAAAAAACTCCAATGGAGGAAAACCTTGAAAATACCATAATGCTTTAACAATTATATCCAGATGCCGCTAGTAAGTAATGTCACATTTGTTTTCATTTAACACAACAGGAAAACATAGTGTTTAGCATATGTTATTTTCATTATTTTCTACTTAAAGTTTCCTAATTATAAGAAGAAATAGTGTTTTTTTTCCTGGTCTTACTACAGTGTTATTTTATAATAAAGAATTGTTAGGATTATCATACTAGAAAATGTACCGGGCCTTTCCCAGGACTCATGGCATAGTGCAAAGAATTTTTTGTTATAAGTGGGCGTATTGATAAAGAATACTTTGGTTTTTAAGAATTTGCTGTAAGTCTCGTGAATAAAATATAAAGAACACTTTAATAATATGCCTGCTTATAACAACTATACAATGACAACAAAAAATCTTGTCGAGGCACATCAGAACCTGAAGTACATATGTACAGGGATGTATCTACAGTGGTCGGTGGTGGTCGGGGTTTCCACCACTCAGAATTTCCGACCACCACTCATCCAAAAACATATACATATTATAATTACATTTAAAAAAAGTTATATTCAATTTTATCAAATGTTTTTCTTTAATATAAAAGTATACAATACTAATACTGTTTGTTTTTGTGAATTAACGTGAAGCTCGTTTCGAAATTTTATATTTTCAATTATAATTGTTCTGGAAAATCAACCACCACTCACATTTCTCTAGATACATCCCTGTGTGTACTAAATACCATGGCCATATGATGCTTAGATTCTCTGCTAGACTGTAGATATACAGAGACAGGCATCTTTTATTATGTATAGTTGTACCCATGCAGAGCATCTACACTCTAGGCACCTGTGAAATTTTTAACAATAAGACTCTGAAAATTTAACTGTCAGAGTATTATATAAGTTTTGCATTTCTTCTTTGTCTGAGACTTCTTTCAATATTTTCTTTAGCCTGTCAAAATCTATCGGCTTCATTTCTCATTCAATAGCTTCATAAAATTTTATTATATATGTATACAGCTTCATTCATAATTATATATAGAAGTGAAGTTGGATATTGATCTCTCTAACTATCTTACAACAATGGTTATTATAATATCGCCTTTTGCATTCACATGTTAAAAATTTCTCTTTATACAGATTATGGCTACATGTGCCGGAGAAAGATTTTCCTTACTGTTGGTGGCAAACAACCAATTTGAACACTTTGAAAAAGTTTTAAAAGTTTAAAAAAATCTAATTAAGATTAGGAAAAAGACCTTTAAGGTGCATTAGTTCAGGTGTAGATGCTACAGGTTGAAAACGTAAGACCTATAAGTGCGGTAGATAATGCATGGTATTACGGACATATTCTTGTTTTTATTAATATAAATAAAAGGATCATTTAGGAACATACCTTAAGTCTAATTACAACAAATAACATTTAATAATTATAAAGATTTTAAAAAGCTTTTTAAAACCTATTAAAAGGCAAAATATTGAAAACAATTGTCCTCATTTGTTCAGTGAGATCCTCAGTCTTGCACTAGTGCTGACAGCTCTTTAATTTGTGGTTGTGCCTTTGAAAGGCTGTATCTTAAGTCATGGTTTGGTTGCAGTTGGATTTTGGTATTAGTTTACATGATAGTAAGCACAGAAAAGCCATCCTCACATAAATATGTAGTCGAAAACAGTAGTAATACTTTCATAATTTCGCACTTTAGTATAAGTTTTTTCTTTTTTTCAATTTTATTCAAAACAAACAGACTCTGAGGAAACTATGACACAGAATTTCATCGTTTTGGACTCCAATAAGTTTTTTCTGGAGACTAGTGATGTTTTTGTTTTTCTGTGGCATGACAGCTATGGTGCAGCGACCTATCTCAAAAGCAACAGTGACCTATAGGTTAAGAACTACTGATTTAAATTATAGTTATAAGGCAAATCTAACAAAAGAAAATAGTAAAAGATTATTTCATCTTACCTCTCAAGAGCTTCAAATTCCATTGCTCTCAGCTTTCTCACTCTGAGGCTTCCTGGAAATTGATGATCTAATGAATGTAAGCAATCCTAAAATTAGAAACAAAATTGGGTAAAAACTTAGGTAGTACTCTAAGGTGTGCCTTAAAATATTTTGTACATAAACAATTTTACTTTGAAAGAATCATAATAAGCATCACTATTACACACAATGTCAGTATGTTAAGAGTAGATTGCACACCGAGAGCTGAAAAAAGCATGTGCACAAATTCCACCAGGCAGAATCCAAATCTGAAATCAGTTTTCCAAATTACCCTTTGGATCTGGAAAAATAGCTTTTCAAAGTTTGGCTTTTTTGTACTTATAATCTCAGGCCGAAGTTGTTGCCACAACATGATGCAATTGCATGATCATGAGACTTAGTGCCTAAACAAGTTAAAAAGAAAACTGTAAAGAACTTATGGAGTTAGAGATGACACAGACCATCCCTTCCCTCCATGATTCAGTTGAATAGGAAAATTAATATTGAGAGGTTATTCCAATTGAAAAATTCAGAATATGAATATTTTAACCATGGAGTTCAAGAAACTTGCTTCCTCCTTTATTTTCAAATTAATGTTTGAAACAATGCAATTAATGCATACTAAGTTTATAGATAGATTAGTGGGAGCTGAATTTCATAACCTATGAAGTTGGAAAGAGTTAGTCCTTGTTACCTTGATGGGAAGATCAGATTGATTTGTTAGAGGGCATAGATGAAGCGTAAATCAATTGCATATGTTACGGGATAGTACAGTATAAATACTTTGATAGGAAGTCTTATAAGAAATAGTAATATTGAATGGGAGGGGTGAGAGAGTGTCCTGAGATTATAAGTACAAAAAAGCCAAACTTTGAGATGCTATTTCTCCAGATCCAAGGGGTAATTTGGAAAACTGATTTCAGATTTGGATTCTGCCTGGTGGAATTTCTACACATGCTTTTTTCAGCTCTCGGGGTGTAATCTACTCTTAACATACTGATATTGTGTTGAAGACCTAGACAGTCCGACTCATCCTGAGGACTTGAGCAACTAATTGGACGGTCGGGATACTGACATTGTGTTGTTGACACCCAGACCGTCCAACCTACCAGAAAGGTGTAAGGTAACAGTTTGGACGGTCGGGAAGTGCCACCCAATTTAGACCGGAACCCAGTCAGGGAGGCATCCACAGGGACCGTATCCTCCTTCCCCTATCACCAACCTCTCGGAAGGACTTTCGGACCCACATGTTTAACGTGATCGTACTCCGCATGAACACGGCGGCAGTTTTGGCAGCGGCTGGAATCGAACCCGGGCCTACCGAGTGCAACTCCAGCGCGCTAACCAATGGGCTACCGCGCCCCGGGATACTGACATTGTGTGTAATAGGGATACTGACATTGTGTGGAAGACCCAGACCGTCCGACTCGTTGTGTTGAAGACCCAGACCGTCCGACTCGTCCTGAGGACTTAGAGTAACTAGTTGGACGGCCGGGAAGGCGACTCGTTGTGTGTAATAGTAATGCTTATTATGATTCTGATCAAGATATCATCTTCAAAATAATCCTATCACCATGTAAAGAGGTAGAAGGTAGCATTTTAAGTTGTTATTTTGTCTTCCAATTATCAGTACTTGCTAATGTCCTATACATCTGTTTCTTTTGATCTATTTAATTGAGTCGCAATGTCAGATACAGTCTTCTCATCTGACTTAACTTCCAAACTAGATAACTCATCTCCAGTTAACTGCTAACTTTTGGTATTTTGATCAAGCACCTCAAAAGCAAGTTTCTGGTTTTAAACTAGTTGCTCATAACATCAGTTAATTTCTTCAAGCCCGCTATGAAAGTGTCTATGTTTTTTAAACATGCTGGTTTTTAAAAACAATTATCTTTAGTTTCATGCATTTAATATTTTTACACTTATTTTTATTCACATATTAATTTTATAGTCTTCATTTTACAACAAGTGCAGACTTTATGGGTTTTTTACCCCCTACAATTTTAGTCTGAAAATTCTGAAATGTCTATAATTTTGAGATCAATAAATTAAGAATGAATGGAAAATGGTAACAAATTATCAATCAATTACTACTATCAGAAGGATCCAATATTATTTGTGATTTAAAAACATTGAAACTTTAAAGGCATTCTTAAGATTTAGAAATTTCTTTTAATAGCAAAATGAAAGCTCAAGTATGAGATTTTCTGACCTCTCTATATAATTCAATTTCACATGCAAATCTATAAATCTAAAGAATAAATTATATTGGTCTCTTTTACTAATAAATTTAAGAAAAATCTCAAGTTTTATTGTCATGATAAAATAAGACAGTTAATGATACATCCACAATAATATTTTAACCTGCTACAACAATTAAACTGAAAATATCTGATCTTTGGATATTTAGCCATAACACAAGAGATGGCCAAATTGAAAATCCCAAAAATTCCTGTAATCTTACTCTACTTTATAAGCAATACAATTAAAGACACATATCACAGGTCAGACACATATCACAGACACATATCAAAAGGTCATTTAATTAAATAAAATCATCTTACAAGAATTACAAATGTTAAAAGGCCAGAGTGCTTTCGGGTATCACTATACCCTTCATCAGTGGCTACATGAAAAATTACCATGGAAACAAGCTCATATGTAGACCAGATCGGCAGACAAATTTGCATAAATCAGCTACGGAATAATGATAATATAAACAGACTATTGAAGATTAATCAATTACAAAATTACAATAGTAAGTGTTATAAACGGGAGATTTAAAATTTAAACAAGTATTAAATACAAAGAAAAGACAATGAAAAATGTCCAAATTGTAGCCAAGCATAAATTACAATAAATTGAAACGTCACAGATAACTATGTAGAGGTTTGACACGCATAGAGTCAAGAACGAGTCGCCAAGCATAATTTAAAATTTGCACAGGATCAAAATTACAAATGGAACCACGGTAGATATAAATAAACACGGATTCATAAAGAAGAATATTACGAGGGTTATTGCAATGAATTAAAAAGAAAGTTTTTTTTCAAAAAGGGGCCAAAAGTTAGCATTAACAACACATTGCGCAAGAGCCATAGAAAGTTTACCATTCTTGATGTTACGAGCATGTTCAGCTAATCGGATACAAACAGTATGTTTAATACTACCAATGTAAAACTTGTAGTCATTACCAGAAGTTAAAAGGGGTACAACTTACACCCCAGCATGACTTTTAAAACTATCTCTATCCCTAAACTTATCAGTATGAATGCAATTGAATAAGGTAGTAATATTTGAGTGAGCAGGTCTAAATCTAAATTCATGGCAAAATTGAATGAGGGGACAGAAAATCTTCAGAGGATATGGAAGACTGGATTTATACGGCATAAGGTCAACAACAGCAACAAGTTTATTATCTGGTTGTATAAATATACGGCGAATATGAGCAAAAATTTTATAAATAAATTCAAAGGAATAAGCGTCTTCATGGTCAAGATTAAAGATAAAGTTAATTTCATTAGTTAAAGCCGAAATAGATGAGCAAACGTTAAAAGCACGATTAAAATAAGTGTTAAAGGAAGAAATTAAATGACCTTTTTATCTATGTGTCTAATTTTATTGCTTATATATATTAAAGTAGAAGCGATATCACCTAATAATTACTCTACTTTGTTGGTTACAAGAACAGATAAAACGGAATACATAAGATACGAATTCATTAAATTTGTTTCTTACAATTCAAATTTAAAAAAATTATTAAATTGAACGAAAACACTTTGCTTCATCATTTGACTACTTTATTTAAACATATTTTGCAGGATAAAAGAAAGTCATTTCTCTTGCTAAGCTACTTAACTTCTGACAGAATAAAATGAAATTTGGCATGACAATTTCAATCAGTAAACATGAGAATTATACTATTTATAAGAGACTGGACCAATGAAAGGTCTTGAAATTTTAAGCATACTTTTTAACTCTAAGAATCATAAAATTTATTTATACTAAATTTTTTGTAGAAATACCCATTTTATGGGATTTTTTATTTAAAGTAAATAACATTTTGAAGATGCCAACATGTAACATTGTTGGGTTGCTTTGAAATTTTTATAATTTGGTGATTTACAATCTATTTTATTTCCTTGGTGCAATATTCTCAATTTAGTAGTATTAAAATTATATGTATTTATTTTATTATTTATTAATTAATTAGATGTTTTCTAATCTTCTAAATTAATTTCTTAATATTACTCTTTTGATATGCGAATTTCTAAAACTGATTGTTTATCTGATTTCCCTTTAATTCGATGCCCCTATTATTTCTGCATGTAGTGCATTTCAAAAATTTCAGTTGTTGCCATTTTGGATATCTTGTCTTCATGCGGTTTTCAGTGTGATTGTTGCACCACTTGGAGGATTTTCGCACCTTTAAGGAATTTGTGAATTATTTTGTTGGCTTACATTTTCTCAGATCATCTGCTAGTGGAGTTTTTGTTCATTCTGTGTAACAATGCGATTTTCTGTGAGGCATTTTTATATTGCTGTAGTTTTCTAAACTCTTCTTGATGAGATTATAAATTCATAAGTGGCATTTTTAGTTTTAGTTTGCCGTTGAAATTTTAATCAGTGTTAACTGTGCACTGTCATAATGATTTCTTTTTTGTTGTTTTTTATAAACTTTAAGTTCCCCACAATTGCTTTTTTTTATAGTAATACTTAAACTATTTTTTTTAAAGAAATTAAAGTAGAGTTTCTTTCTCCTCATTTATTTCTTTTTAATTCATGATTACAGCATGATACGGAATGCTTTCTTTTAGTCAGATTCCTGCATTTCATCAGGCAGGATCATGTCTGCTGATCCACATCTAGTTCTTGCAAAGTCAATGTGTCCTTTCTCCTGGAATTTCTCGAGGAAGATCTGAGAGGAGCAGATGTGGCTATTAGGGTATTTTTGACGTCTTTGTATTTAGTTTTAGAGATATTTCTTGTTTCCTTCCAGGCTTCTAATCCATGGAATTCACTCACAAAACTTTTTTCCCTTTATCAACCTGGAATCTTCTTCGAACTGATGATCTTTAGATAGCCTCAAGGGGTGAATATTATTCGTTTAGAACATTTCATTATTTTTATTAAATTTTGGAATTAACAATTGCCTTTTATTTATATATTAAATTCTTTGAAATTGAGATTCAATAACTGCATTCTAGTGATCAATATTCTAAAATTCTTAATTCTGTTTGTACCTGGGGAACATCTTAATTAATTTTAAAGTTTAATATTCTTCTGTTGATGCTTTGTGAAGGGGTTTAATAAACAAACTTAAATTTAATCTGATTCTATAATTTAATATATTTTGTTAACTTTTAAAGTTAAATTATGTCTGTGTTTAAAATGTTTTGTCAATATTTTTTCTTAAAGCCTGCCTGTGAGCAGAGTTATGTATTTGTTCTTTAAGCTATCTTAGTTAATAATTTAATAAACTAATTATTTTTAAACTATTATTTATCTTTTTTTATTGAAATTCACAACACAAAGTCATGACACAATTCTTAAGATTTACATTTCTGATCCAAAATGGAAAATGTATACAAAAAATTAAATATGCTCATTATGATCATATGAGTAAATGTTTTGCAAGTATTTTTGACTAGAAATAAATGGATACATTGTTTAAAATTTATAATGAGCCATTCTCAAGATATTAAACATTTCATTCTCCACAAGGAGTACAATATCTTTTAATGAATGAAGCAACTTACAAGAAATTTGGGGTATGCTTCTTATTCGGTAACAGTAGGTCTATTGATATTTAGTGAGTTCAAGTTGAAAGAAAATTTTAATTCATGCTATTTCTTTGGTATAGTTTATCATTAATGGAATATTAATTTGTATGAAAAATCAGGTGTTGATTGTTGAACACATAAGTTTTTATTCTCATCAAAACAACTTCTGGACTTCGAAATTCTATTCATAAACACACTCTCAACAAATGTGAAAAAAAAAATTCAAGTCTAAAATTGTAGATATGTATATGGAACAAACTGACTTTAAATTTTATTTCTAAAGATATAAATAAAACTTACTATGGCAAGCATGAGTTGTTAAGTTAAGCAAACATAATTGCTATAAATTGCTTAAGCTAGTCAACAATTCTAAACATAAAATTTGCATATAGTTTCGATTAAAATAATAGAAATAACTTTAATGATAGAATTTTTAAAGTCTCTAATATTAGCCAATCTCAAACTAAATATATGATCTAACAGCTCTACTGGCCCTCCAGTTAACTATACGATCTAACAGCTACCATTGAGATCTAACAACTACTGTCACGATGTACTGTCACGTTTTTCTCTTTCCTAGAGATTTTGAATCATTTATTTATTTATTTTTTTGTTGTTGTTAGTTTGTGGAGAGCATGTATTTTTCTTGCATTGCAGATAGTGTGCATGGGAATCTGGCAGTGGTTTAGGATTTGAAGAAAATTAAGAGTACAGTACAGGATTATTCATCCAGCATTCCGATATCTAGAATGCTCTAAAAACTGGAATTGGGCAGAATAATGCCACATTTTGTGTCAACAAACAATTTTTTGCCAAAAATTAGTCAAATAGCATTATTTTATATAATCCTGTCAAGTGATCAGAAGTGTCAATTTACTATCAATTTTTTCATAGTTTCTATGGAAAATGGCAATCATCTGCCAAAAATGTTCAGTGTGTGATGTCAATCTATGTATCAGGAATTTACGCCTGCTATTTATTAATATCTCGTTATTCATGGACATAATATATTATATGCTTCATAAAAAGGTTTTACATTTGGCATACATTGCTAAATGGGTTATCGAAATAGCAGCTCCTAAATTATGGAGGGTTTGCTCTTTTCAGATTAGATTGAAGAAATATGTCTGATGTTTTCTTAGCTAAAAGAAAATTGCAAAAAAATTATTACGACAAGCTTCGCATTTCCGAGCTACAGTGCATAATTTACGTAGATTTCTAATTGTGTAATCTCCGGTTTCGTGCAATGCAATTTTGGTCCAATATATTTTTTTTTTATCAAACGCTTAAAAAAGCATTTAAGAATCCTGATTTAAGAAATGAATTTGAATTATCCTTGTCAAAAATACTGAGAAAGAAAAATTAGTGGCTGTAAAATGTAATTTAAAATCAACCTTTTTTTTTACTTCTTAAGGCAGTGTGTTATCTCATGAGATCCCAATTTGTACATTTTCTGCTGATTTTCAGGCAAATATGCAAATCTCTTGGTGTTTGAAGTGTTTATGGAGATATTCTCTATTTTTTTAAAAATGAAAATAGCTCACTCAGCAACCATAGCTTACATTTGGTCCAAAATTTTAAATTTGTATGTTTATAAGTTGAAAATGTGTTGTGTTTTATTTGTGTGCTGACAATTTGGAAAAGATTCTCTGGCATTATCACGAAAATCAGCATTTGTATATGATACTTGTTATATTTTGTTCTACTGTAAAGACATTTTCGATTATTGTAATCTGTTTGCATCAACTAAGATTTTATTAATAGTTTCTTGTTTTATATTCGAAAATTACTTTTCAAACATGTAGTTAATGAAATGAAGAGTTATTGTCTAAAAAGATGTATTAAAACAATAATTTAGGTTCTTGAAATATAGCTATTTTAACAGGATATATTAAAATATGATGTATTCCCATTTATAAATATGATGTTATAATTTTATTAAAAATAAATATTATCCTTAGTGTAAATTTGTGATCTATTAAGTCTCAATAATCAACTTCTTTCATGTTTTGATTTTGATCCTTTTTCAAAATGTTGTCTTAGCAACTAGATCTGATTCTAATTTAATTATATATCATATATTTTTAATAATATATAATTTCATATAATTAAGTATACTTTTAATTGAAAAATAAAGCTTCAGGTGATACATTTATGATTAAAAATTGAACTCTAATTTTCTACAACATTATAGAACATTCCAGAAGATTTTAGAAATTTGTTCCAAATTACAGAAAAAACCCTTATCTAAAAAGTCCAAAGTCCCAAGCATTCCGGATAATATATCTCATACTGTCGTTGTACCTGTAAATGAATTATTTAAGTACCAGGCATTTATTTACGACCTGGTCAGTGCCGTTTAATTCATTCTAGTTTAAGATAGAATTAAAAATCTGATATGTCCAACATATGATTTTCTTTACAATAACAAATTTTGATAGTGTGTGGAAAAAGCAATAACAAAAATTAGAGCTATTTTATAACCCAATATCATGAAAAATTAATAAATTCGTTGTTACTAATTAAATAAGCATAATGTCATGAAAATTTCTTTATTGCTTAATTTTCTTTCTTGTGAGAAAAGTACTTGAGAATCAAATTATCATATATCATAATCTGAACGAGAAGACTTCAAATTATTTGATAATTCAGTTAATTATTCACAATAATCAGAAATTAAGTAATTTCATTTATCCAAATTGGCAATTTTATTTTTATCTTACTGAAACTTTTTTCCAGCTTTTTTGTTAAAGCAAATTTTCAGGTTTATTCAAAATTTAGATTTATCATAACCTTCAGAAACCAAATATGGACCTGAAGGATTAAATTTAAAGGTGGTAGGTCTATTCACTTTTTGATGGAAATGAACAAAATGCAGCATAAAATCAGCCGATTGAATGTGTTGTTGTTGAAACCCAGACTGTCCGACCTACCAGAAAGATGTAAGGTTACTGTTTGGACGGTCGGGAAGTGCCACCCAATTTAGACCGGAACCCAGTGGGGGAGGCATTCACAGGGACCGTACCCTCCTTCCCCTACCACCAACCTCTCGGAAGGACTTTCGGACCCACATGTTTAACGTGATCGCACTCCGCATGAACACGGCGGCAGTTTTGGCAGTGGCTGGAATCAAACCCTGGCCGATTGAATGTGTGAAATATTCGAATTTGATAACAAAAACACAAAAGCATAAAGAGAAATCTTAGACATTGACTTAATATTTATTATTCAATTACTCATTGGTTGATTAGAATGTTCCGCGTTGGTGAAATTTTGAAAAATATATGAATTTATGGAATTCATTTATATTAATTTTAAAATACAGGCATCTTCTAAATTTTGTCAATTATAGACTGGACAACGAGTAGTCTCTAATTGTATGTACTGCCCGTAGAAAATACGGTATGCCTAGGTAATGATACATCTTCCCTAGGCGTACCGTATTTAAAGAATAAGAGTAAAACAAATTACTATAATTCCTTCATTTATATATTATAAGAATTTGTAGAACCAATTAAGTGTACAAAAGAAAATATTGATGTATTCTAATGTTATCAAAGTAAGATTGCAATAAAAAGGTTAAAAAGGATAATAAAAAACTTATTACCTGAGCTATATCCAAACGATGACAATCCAAAGCAGCAAGGCATACTTGCTCATATATCAACCACTCTGGTGAGAAAAATTGTAATAATGGGAAAATTAACTCAGCAAATATGTTTAAATTAAGAAAATAGTAAATTTTGTAAGATAGTTAATGCAAATTTGAATAAAAGATTCTGGCATCCATTTTGGCAAATTATCACAATGATACAATAGCTTCAATTAATAAAATTTTAAACCGCTAACTGTGATTAAATTTATAGCTAGAGATTCCCAAATTATCAACTTCCTACACACTATGCAGAAGTAATACTGTCTGTTCCGTTTGTGTGCAGCATAATTGCAGAGTTATATTTTTATATTATAAAAATTATCAAAATGCATCATAAATATTATCCATCATCATCATAATGCATCATAAATATATTTTGGCAAATAAAATCCTATTCATTTCAAATCCTATTGGATTTCAATTAAGTTTATTCAAATTTGATTGAAAACTACAGTGAAATTTCCACATTACCTAGATTGTGTTACAGCCAGAGTAATATAAAATGCAAATGTATCTGCATATACAATCATTGAGACCAAAAAGTATTTGCAAACAGTACATTTCCCAATGAAGCAATTTGAAGAAAATTATTAGAATATTGCATATGGCATATAAATGATAAAAATATTGATTAAAAAAATGACAAATGATAAAAATAAAAGTATTTTATAATTGCGTAAATAGCAATAAAAATATTGAATTAATATACAATTTTTAAATCACAAATTAAGAATTAAGATTTATATTCTATCACTATATATGCATGTCTTGCAGAAGTTTCTTAATTATATTTATATTTAGAATTATTGGATAAATAATAACATATAACATAAAAAATAGCCTCATTTAAGAAAATACTAGCTGCAATGCCTGTAGCCAACAGTCATTTTTTAGTAGTCACATTTTTAGCAGCTAATATTTTTAGCAGTTGCTATTAATGATAGAACTAAAAATGCATGCTTATTTTCATCCCTTCTGTGATGGAAGCTTTCACTTATCATTGGTGACCAGCCTGGTCATCTTTTAATAAAACTTAACTTGCAATAACTTTCTTAAAGTAGCAGTCAATCTCGGTATGCTTATAATACAACCACTGCATGGAGTCACCTATTATTCCATATTTAAAGTATTTTCTAATATTTAAATAAAAACTTCCAGTTCCATAATAGAACTAAACTAAAAACAAAGACTGGGGACAGCACACCAGAATACAATACTGGCTGATAATTAATCTCAAAATATTTAACCGACCTTCGTAAAAACAGAAACCAAAACTGCATTTGCAGGAAGAACAGAATTTCTTTTTAATTATCAAGAGACAATATCTATCTATAGTAGACAAGAAAAAGCTTAGCTGAAAGGTACTGCTTGGGCTGAAAGCTACTACTAGAAACACGATCTAGCAGAACAGTCCATGAAAGATAGTGAATTTGTCTACGTTTTTAATTATTCCAAAACCCCGATTTCAAAAATTTCAAATAGTTGAAACCTGGATGTCATTACATCTAGGTGATTGATTGGAGGTGTTCACAAAACCAATATTTAGAAATTTATTGCAATTAGGACTCTGATAGGAGTTGATGTGTCAAAGTGTCCTTTTCACCATAAAGTTGATAAGTGTCAAAAATGTACTTGAGTAGTCTGCTTAGGTCACTGCACCACAATTTTGACACACCAGTTGACTGTTGAAAAAAATATCACTACATTCTTTTCAGAAGTTTTTAGCAAAAATTTAATCTATTAATTATTTTTATTTTTTGAATTTTTAAAAGTTTAAGGCTTATACCCAGATAATTAATTCCCATTTTTTTTTCTTTTTTAAAAGTGAGTTTCTAGACCAATAAATAATTAGCATTTTAAATCACAGGACATACTTACAACTAATACGGTCTGACATAAATAAATACGATAGATATTTTCTTAAAAATTTATTAAACATGTAGTGAATGAAAATGTTTCTCAGAACTTAGTAGTTAAAATTTTGAAAATAATAAAAATTCCAATGAATACATACAAATTTGAAATCAACCGCCAAACAAAAATATGCAGTAATATCATCAAAATCCAAATACAATTCAGAAGAATTTCAGCAGGTATTAAACATATAACATTCTGAAAGACACTGGATTGAAATAGTTCTCAAATTATAAAAAAGAAAAAATTTAGGCAGTAAGTTGTAAAAAAAAAAAAGTTTAAATAAATAATATCAAGAAAATAATGTTCTTTATATCTCATTAAGATTAAATACATCGAAAGTGAGTAAAAATATGGAAGAACACAGATCCTAGATATAACTCTCTCTGTTAGTCATGGCAAAATATTTCATATGAATAATTTGTTCTAAATGTAAAACTACATTTCTAATGACACAGGGTTGCCAATTTTGGCTAAAAATATTTTTGTATTTTCCAAAGTGAGTTATGGTGATAGTAATGGTTGCTTAAAGCTGAAAACACCTCCTTTAAAATGTGCCCTTTAGGCTTACTTTCAGAGGAGGTATGGTGGTGAAAGTTACGAACTTTCAATTATATTTTCAAAGTTCATAGATAACATCACAATCTTAACATGATCAGAGTAAATTTCACCTGCTGGTGATAGTCTTTACTTGTCATTAGGCTGGTAGTAACCAATATCTACAAAAACCAATCTCTACTACAGAAATTAATAAATAATTCTACATTTAAACAGAAGAAACTGAGGAACAAATTTGTTATAAAGAATTCGGCGTAATCCGCCATTTTTTTGCCACCAAGAACGGTGCCAACATGTACGGTGTTTGAAAAATCCTAACGGATGCCATCTTGGGCTTTGTGCATAACAAATATAAACATATATATTTAAAAATGCATAGAAAGATAATACATAATTAAGTTTTAAATAATGTTAAAGTATTAAAAAAAGTCGATACTTAGAAAAAAAAACTGTATTTTAACAAAATTTAATGAAATAAAATAATGTTACAGTATTAAAAAAAGATGGTACTTTAAAGAAATTTAAGAAATAATGATACTTAGAAAAAATTTTGTACTTTAAAGAAATTTAAAAAAAAAAACGATACTTAGAAAATATATTGTACTTTAACGAAATTTTAAAAAATCTATACTTAGAAAAAATATTGTACTTTAAAGAAATTTAAAAAAAACTGTATGTCTCATGTAGCAATAGCTGTTTGTTGGACAACTACGTGGATGTACCATGAAAATCATAGAATTTTATACAGTCGAGAAATTAAACTTTAAATTACCCTCTAAAACAAAGCAAAAGCCATGCTTAAATCAAAATCAAAACACAGTACCTGGTTTAATGAAATCTAAAACTTAAAAAAAAATAAATAAATAAATAAATAAAAAAAAAAAAAAAAAAAACATGTAAATTTCCAAATTGCACAAATGGATGTTTCTACATTGCAGTCATCAGAACGTTCATTAACTATGTAAATTTTCTGCTTCTACATTATTTTATCTACTAACATATGCTATCTTTAATTTTTGTATGATATTCACGTTTTTAATGTATTTTTACACACAAAGCAAAATCACAACAAAAATAAAATGGTCGAAGCCAAAGATAATAGAAAGCTAAAAGGGGTTGTCAGAGAAACACGTACTTGGAAAAACACTGAACATTTCATGCCAAGTGCAATTTAGTTTTGCGCCACATTTGTCGACTTATCGCTCCCGAAAAAAAAGTGGAAAAAACCAAATTCTTTATATCAAATCTGTACCAAAATTGAAAATATAGTGTATTAAGGTACAGATGTAGTATAATCCTTTTTTCATTATTCATGATTTTAGGTTGTTGTTGTTGACACCCAGACCGTCCGACCTACCAGAAAGGTGTAAGGTAACTGTTTGGACGGTCGGGAAGTGCCACCCAATTTAGACCGGAACCCAGTGGGGGAGGCATCCACAGGGACCGTACCCTCCTTCCCCTACCACCAACCTCTCGGAAGGACTTTCGGACCCACATGTTTAACGTGATCATACTCCGCATGAACATGATTTTAGGTTGTGTCTTTTGTCGCCGGTAAAAATCACAACATTCCATTCTGACAACGTTTTCCGCATCTTTTGTTGTCCTTTTGTCGCCAACGTAAAAATCTTGTCACCAAGGTAAAAATAAGAAAATTTTCTGATTCTCATGTTGTGCTCTGAGCCACAGAACACCTGTTAAACAAAAAGCTATTGCTACTTGCAACCTCTGACAGCCATTGGGGCTGGATTTTATAATGTTTTTATCAGGTGAGTGTAGTGTGTTACGCTCTCAAAGTCGGCATAGGCCCATGTTTAAGTTACTACAGATCAACTGTTACACAAATGGTGACAAAAGGGAGATTTTTACATTGGAAGCAAAAGGGTGACAAAAAATGCGGAAAACATTGCTAGAATGGAATGTTGCGATTTTTACCTTGGCGACAAAAGGAAAAGAAATAGGCGACAAAAGACACAAAAAGGGCTGCCAGAATGAAATGTTTTCCAAATAATCATATCTAAGATTGCTAGAATCTCACCTACAATTGCCAAGAATGAAAATGGGATTATACTACATCCGTTCCTGTATTAATGTAAAAAGTAGATATTTTCTGCTTTACAGTGATTTCAGAAAAATTAAATATATATTTTATAACAAAAAATAAGTCCATGAAAATTAAGGACATTTTAAAGATGCTATTAATATGTACAAACATACTTTCATCATCTACTTTATGTGTGTTGTGGGATAACACTTCAAGCCAGATTTCAACAACCTCTTCAGAACTTCTGATATTATCATCTCGCCATTGTCTCAAAGTATCACGGGCATCTAAATAAAGAAGTTCACTATTATAACAGAGTATGAAATTGTTATGCACATACAAAAAAAAAAAAAAATTATATTAGTGAATTGCAATATTTGTGAAAATATTTCCTATATTATTAATCTATGTTATCACTAAGAAAGATAATTTATAATTACATGTACATATAAAATTCCCTTGCAGAATTGTAACATGCATTAAAATCTAAACTGAATAAATTGTTAAAAGTTTTAAAATTTGCTAATTTTTGATAGGTTGCAATTTAGAAACAAATAAGAATTTTCTTTCCAAATTATATATCGTGATTTTAACGCCAGATTGTCAATGAATTTTTTTTTTTCACTTACTACTTTTCTATGAAGGGAATGATGGCCAAAATGTTTTACTTGTGAACTTCAAGAGATAAGCTATAACTATAGAAGTAGTTTATTTTACTCAATTCATATAGACAATTTTGTCTTATAGGGATCTTCTACCTTTATTTTTTCAACTAGATGCAGTATAATAGACCCGATTGTAGTACATTTAAAATTCAACAACTTCAGTGCAGATGCACAGGAATGCAGGAAATACAAACACATTTGGTAAAATTTCAGTTATTGTTAAGTTCTTGTTTTGTGAGAAAGCTTCTATAAAAACACATGAAGTTTTCAAAAGTTTACTGATCACTGTGAAATAAATTAAATAGCAGTAAATTCAGTTCAGAACTATGAAATCTCACTAGAAAATGATTTCAAATGGCAGAAACTCATGATATAACCAAATTAATATCAATTGTTGTCTTTTCTAATAAACTAATTGTTTATCGTCGACCTTTAACTGTGATTAAGAAAAATTGCTGGTTTGATGCAGATTGAAACATATGGTATGAAAAAAAAGGCTTATTAAACCAGACTAAAAGACCTGCTGGTCTAAATGAAATAAAACAGTATCTAGGTCCTTACACAAAGATTACTAAAAACTTTGCCAAAATAAAAAGTATTGGTACTTACGTATTATCGCAACCATGACAAAACGTAATTGATGTATCGTCCAATAAAGGTCCCGATCGATTCCAAGGACAACATGCATCAAAGTGATCTGTATGAGGACCCACGTTCGAGCGGGCTCGAACTGGTTGGGGGACGTACGCACCGCTGGGACTGTGTCGTCAGACAGGCCGGCTTCGCCAGACCAAGTCACAGAGCATACTAGACTCGCTTCTGGGACCGTCGCACGGCGCAAGGACCGTGACAACATGCAGCCAAGTGATCTGTATGAGGACCCACGTCGAACTGCTTGAGAAAAACCCAGAAGCGAGTCCCAGAAGCGAGTCTAGTATGCTCTGTGACTTGGTCCGGCGAAGCCGGCCTGTCTGACGACACAGTCCCAGCGGTGCGTACGTCCCCCAACCAGCTCGAGCCCGCTCGAACGTGGGTCCTCATACAGATCACTTTGTTGCATGCTGTCCTTGGAATCGATCGGGACCTTTATTGGACGATACATCAATTACGTTTTGTCATGGTTGCGATAATACGTAAGTACCAAAGTATTTTAGTAATAATCTGACTTCTGCTCTAGTCAATTGCAGAGATGAGGTTCCCATGAATTTTGGTCAACTTTGCACAAATTTAGGTTACGGGTTATAATTGTTCTAAATATCAAAAAATATAAAATTAGAAGATTGGTATAAATATTTTTAGAGTTTGTTTCAGGATACTGCAACAAGTTTAACACCAGAGGCAGATTTTCTTCCAATTTTGTTTCTGTTTTGCAAGGAAGGTTCCTGTTCCAATTTTGTTCCTGTTTTCCTGTTTTGTTCCTGTTCTGCAAAGTTCCAATTTTGACCTGTAGAATTAGACCTGATGACTTGGATGGCGCCATTCCAAAGCTAAAAAACTATAAATCTCCTGGTATTGACTTAGAAACAAAATTCTCAAACATTCTAGACTATCTTCAGATCCCTTCTGAGAATATTTAATAATATTCATGAATCTTGCACCTTTCGATTAACCTGCGAGGACGCACGCGAGGTGTTTGGCACCTCATGAGTTACAATTTGTGAAGAAACTCCTGCATCCTAACTTCTGAAACTGGCTAATCTCTTTCTAGATGTCTTCAAGGTCACATTCTTTAGGGAAAGGGTGACAAATTGAAAATTCCACGAATTGTTCCTTGTAAAATCAGGGGTTGGGAGTGTCACACACCCCACATGCGTTCTCACATTAGTAGAATTTCGCTTATGGTCACTGTTGTTGAAACCCAGACCCTACCAGAAAGGTGTAAGGTAACTGTTTGGACGGTCGGGAAGTGCCACCCAATTTAGACCGGAACCCAGTGGGGGAGGCATCCACAGGGACCGTACCCTCCTTCCCCTACCACCAACCTCTCGGAAGGACTTTCGGACCCACATGTTTAACGTGATCGTACTCCGCATGAACACGGCGGCAGTTTTGGCAGTGGCTGGAATCGAACCCGGGCCTACCGAGTGCAACTCCAGCGCGCTAACCAATGGGCTACCGCGCCCGCTTATGGTCACTGTGTTTAAGTCGAAATGTCGAGTTATGTTCGTTGCTCTAAAGTTTCGCGTTCATATGATGAAGAAATATAATGCTTACAAAATATGTTAAATGATGTTTCATAGGACATAGAACCTATTAGTGAAGAAGATGAAGAAATTTCTGATGCAGAAAATTTCAGTAATCGTGATACGGATACTAAAAATGACACCGATTCTGGAAATGAGGTTGAAATTGATGATAAGCCGTATTTCGTTGAACGAGATAAAGAGATAAAATGGTTTAAAAAACCACTTCCATGCCACGGAAGAGTTCCTGCAAAAATTATCAAGAAATTACCTGGAAATATCATTGACTCAAAAAATGTGGTTACGTCCTTGGAATCTTGGCCACTTTTAATAAATGAAACGATGATAGAACATAGAAGTAGTGAACTGTACAAACATTTATATTGATAGCATTAAAAAAAAACTGTAGCAGAGAGAGAGGGATGAAGAAAGAACATCTGTGTTAGAAATGAAAGCATTCATTGCATTGCTTCATTTGTGTGGATTACACAAGTTATCTCACGCAAATGTAGAAGTGCATTCGAGTTCCTTTAGATTCTAAAAAGACATTACACTCATTTTGTACGTCCCAAATAAGAATAAAAGCGTCGTTCTTCTTTCAACAATGCATAATGATAATAAAATAGATATAGAAACAGGCGATGCAAAAAAAACAGAAATCATAAGTTTCTATAATATAACTAAAGAGCTGTAGACGTAGTAGATGAGATGGTCGTGGCATACAACACAGCTAGAATTGCTAATAGATGGCCTATGGTTATATTTTTTTAAATTTTAAATGTTTGTGGTATAAATTCCAGGATTTTACTTTTGTCCACGAAAAGCCCTCCTTTGGAATTTCGAAGACAAAGTAATTTTTTAAAAATCCTTGAGCTTGGACTTCTAGCCTCTTTCTCGAAAGAAAGAATTGAACTGCCGATGCTTCCAGTAAGCATAAAAGAAAAATTAAAAAAAGCATTCGTTCCTTGCCAAGAAATAAAAGAGCTCTTACTCTAAATGTTCATATTGCCCCAGAAATAAAGACAAACACCAAAACAACATGCAAAAAATGTGACAAAAGTATATGCCAAGAACATTCTTTCTATACCTGCATTTCTTGCACACAATGATATGCAAGTATCGTTTGAATACATTTTCTTTTAATTAAATTATGTTGAAGACCCAGACCGTCCGACTCGTCCTGAGGACTTGAGTATCTATTTGGACGGCCGGTAATTAAATTATGTGTAAATGTTTTCTCCTTATTTAATTAACAGTACCTGATATTTTAAAAACTTTTTATGGAAATGGTGTCATATAATTAGTTGGGGTGCAAAACACCACACGTGTGTCCTCTCATTCTTATAATCAGCGCACGTTCTCCCAGGTTAAAGATTAAGTAGATTAAAGTACATTTTTACCAATATATAAAACAGGTGATAATAATCATGTAACAGTCAATATCTTTTATTTCTGTACTAAAGAAATCATTTACAAGCATTCTGAATAAAACTCAGACTAGTTGGAAGATAAATGCTTTATTTCTGAATGTCAGGTCCTAAGACTTACCAACCAGATAAAGAGCTTGCATTTACTTGCAATTACCCCACTATCGGCACTTTTTAACTAAATTACTAAATTGACTAGATATTTAAAAACTACAAGTCAAACCTAACAAAATTCATCCATGCTCATGTCTTTTATTTTGAGGTTAAAGAATATTAAAATATTATTCAAATTGTATTATGCTTTTCTGAAAAAATGGACATATAATGCATTCTTCAGCTCCAAAACAAGTCCTTATAAAAGCTATTTCCGAAAATGATACAAAATATTAATTAATATTTTATATCATTTTCGGAAATAAATGGGGTATAGAAAATGTGTCCCTGTATAATTGCAAGTACCTAAAATTTGAAAATGGTAAAATATGGTCTTGCTACAATGCATGTACTCCTAAAATTTTCATAAATGGCCCAACTAACAAAAAAATCACTTCATGGTCCATAACAAAATGCAAATTCAATACGACTTCTAAATAAAATGTACCAGTCTCACGAAAGGTGAAACTTGCTATATTTTAAATAAAAAAATATAAAATTAATAATTCCCACAAAGTGACAGATTATCACAGACGTGTAATTAAAGTCAACTTTGCCACATTTCCTTACAATCGCCAAGTTGGTGATGTTGCACATTTGTGTCCACAGTTGCTAAACATGATAGGTAAAGTCATTGGCTTTACTTTGTAAATAAGTTATAGATTCCTTATGTATATATATCTCATCCACATGTATATAAGCTACCCAGAGTCTGCCTGATGTTTATAAAAGAACATACAAGTATATAAGAAGTAGTAAACATAGTAGAATATTTATGGTACTAGATATAAGTAAAAATATACACACTACTATAGAATTAAAAAAAAAATTGAAATTGACAATTAAATACAATTATAAAATAAAAAAGTTAAATTGCAAGTGGGAAAAAAATATAGATTCCTTATGTATATATCTTATCCACATGTATATAAGCTGCCCAGAGTCTGGCTAATGCTTATAAAAGAACAAGTATATAAGAAGTAGTAAACATAGGTAGAATATTTATGGTACTAGATATAAGTAGAATATACACACTATTATAGAACTTAAAAAAAAATTGAAATTGACAATTAAATACAATTATAAAATTAAAAAAAAAGTTAAATTGCAAGTGGGGTAATCTTGTTCATGTACTTAATAGTATTGTGCAAGAAGGTTAAATTTTTAAATAGTAAGTAAATAAAAGTTAAATAAATTGCAAATGGGGTAAGCTTGTTCGTGTACTCAATAGTATTGTGCAAGAAGGTTACATTTTTAATTGTGCTTACGTCATGTCATATGGAATATTTAAAAATTAATTTCATTCAAGCACGAAACAGCTACTGTTGCAACTAACAGAACTACAAAACATCATTAAAAGTTATAGTTAACACTGAAAGCATTCTCGCATTTATACAATGTTATTACATATCAAATTAATTTGCATGAACTTTTAAGCGATTAGATGTGCAGGTCAAAATATGTACGAAAAGCAACAAGAATGCACAACCCAAAAGAAAGCAAAAAAAAGTAGAATCCGAAAACATTCATTTAATTATTTATGAAATATATTTACAGAAAATTAAAAATATAAATGCACACCTTGCCAACTTATATCCAACATTTTGTATTTCTAGTCGTCTCGTCTGTTTTCCGAAATCGGAACTCGGAAGTTAAAAGAATGTTACGGTCATAATTAACTCTACTGCTTTTATCCGTTTACTTTACGAAGCTGAATTGAAGCCGTGCTTATCGACTAGCTTTGCCTTTAACAATGGGCAGAAAATTGGTAACAAACAAAATATCAAGGCTGTAAGTGAAATGTCAAATGATTGTCCATTCAGAGAGACTCCGGGACCGCGACTCAGGGCCCCAATTTTCAGGTGTCCCTAAATTTTGCATGTGTTAAAACATTTTAATCAGAAATAATAAACAAAAGTTCCCTCAGGACAGTGATCCTAAACATCCAAATTTGCTTAGTAATGTTTTTTGCATGTACGTATTTTGTATGCCGTGAGTGTAGGTCCCACATTGGCTGTGTTCATTACCGAGTAAAATGATTTAATAAGTAATTAAAATGTCAAATTCTCAAATCAAAAATTTTAGCTCTTGTAGAAATATTTAGTTGTATCCTCCAGGATACGAAGTATGCTGTTATTATCCCGTTGCTTCCTGAGTAATTCGAATACAATTCTAGTGTTGAATAGAAAGCATCACATAATAGAACCAAACTGGTTGGTTTTGGGGTGGAGATATTTGTAGCTTCGAGAAGAGGGAGTGTTGTCTCCTTGGATTTAGCTTCTCTCTTCACTCTTATTTGGATACTAGATCTAAGTCCCGCACTACTGTTTGATAAGGTGTCAGCATGTATTCACCCCAAAGGCTGAACCAGTCAGAAACTCAAGGATGGTCCCGACCCGTGAAAATCTCTATATTGGTTGAATAGTTCTCCAACCAAAGAGTTCTTTCGTGCGTCCCCCGATGGCTGGAAAAGCCAATCCAACACTGTCATAAAGTTTAAGTTATGTAAGATATTACTTTCGATCTGTCGCTCAGTATTTCTTTCCAGCCTGTAACATTTAACGCGTCTGTACCACAAACGCCTGCCTCTCGCAATTATACACTTCTTTTGGACAACCTTATCATACTACTCGCTATCAAAACATAATTACTATAGTATTCCTAAGAAAACCCATTTTTTTACCATGTTTTGGTTCCCTAACAAAACGTTCCTGTTCCAAACAGTGTAATAATTCCCACAAAGGGACAGGGATTATTAAAGAAATAAAATTTAATTTTTAGAGATATTTAATTATCGTCAATTTGGCGGTATTGTGTCCTATTTATTTCCAAGTGGGGAAAAAAAGATGGATAGAAGGGTTTTTCTTTAGTTTTTAACCTTTTATAAACAGAGTATATTTGGGACTAGATTCGTAGGCTGCACGTATAAAGAAACGTACACACATATACAAACATATATACGTATTCACGCTCTGAGGTGCATATACAAATATATTACATTTCATTGAATTCTTAACTTATTTCTTAGCTTACAGATTGTACTGTTCACACAACCACCCAAACTCCCATAAAACAGGATCTGCTGACTAATGTCCACGCAAGGCATTCCCTCCGAGATCCTCCACCTTTTTATATATGAATGAAAAGAACAAAAAGCTAATTGCATTCTAAAATAAGGTATACAAAATGAAGTTCTTACATATTTAAATGGCATTTAAATTAGTAGTACCTCTCATTATAGCCAAGAAGTCAACTTACACGGCCAGTCCACACATATTAAAACTTTTGTCTGGACAAAGATATTCCAAAAAGCAATCGTGAATTCTTCGATGTTAATCAAGCGCTGCCATTGAGAAGTACCATTGCCAATACATTACCAATATCACCACATTTCTTTGTTCGGTTCGGCTGTTTTGTTTTCTCGATGTGAGGTGTTTTGTAAGAAACGTACTGTTAAGATTTTTTAATTAACCCTTCTCCAACTTTTAAGAGTTTCATTGATTTAATCTTATCTCAGTTTCAAACTATGCTAGATTTTAGTTTCAAAGACTACTTTTAGCTACGCGCAGCAATTTCTTTATTTATTCTATCCTTAACGGGCGGTAGTAAAAGCGTTTGTTTGTTTTCGAAATACCATTGTTTGTTCCGATGTAGTTTTAATCAGCGGTTTGCATTTAAAATCCCGGACAATGGCGAATACACTTCATGTCACAGACTACTATACAGACCTGTCACTCTCGATAGTTTCGTTTTCGCGGCGGCCATTAGAGATAGACCAAACATTGGGTTGGTGCGCTCTTGGCGATGGTCTGGTTTGATCCGAGCGCTTGGCGATTCTCTGGTTTGAGTCCAAGCCGATTTTCAATGTTATAACCCTATTTCGCTCGGCGAAAACTTAGAACAACAGACTAGCGTGGTTTGAGTAACGTGAAAAAGGATTATTTGTTAAGTGTTTAGATCATTTCATGGAAATGGATTGATAAAAGAAAACTGGTTGCGTTACAGGGTATGTAATTTATGTTTATTAAAATTGAAATAATTTTAGTTATCACTATCCTACATACGTGTTCATTATAAGTATACACGTGTTCATAAGTATACACGTGTTCATATAAGTATTCTGTATACTCTATAGTATTCTGTGCTTCATGTATTCCATAAATATTCCATTTGTAACTCCGTCGCTACGCTTTTTATATGTAACACCATGCGATAAATTTGGTGACGTCATTTTCGTGGATCTAACTCGCTCCATTCATGAAAAAAGATATTTTGAGTAATACTTTTGTATTTGAAAGCCAATAGTTATTTATCTGCTTTAAGAATAACTTATTTCTTCGTCCATAACGCTTGGCGAGATTTTGATGATGAATTTGGCGGCATGTCACCAACTTGGCAACTTTTTTAAATGTTGCAAAATTAACGAAAATCTCGCCAAATGGATAAAAATGACGCTAAACCAATGAAAATGACGACTAATTGACGAAAATTCAATATCTTGGAAAGAATACAAGTATCTATTATAAGAATAACCTATATTTTTTTTACTGTAAAAGTAGTAAATTCGGTGCATTATATAAAGAAAAAAATGTGCTGCCCACATTCGATTTATTTTCCTTATATACATAATGTATAAGGAAGGTATTGTGACGGGGTCGAAAATTCGAATTCGAGTTTTCGACGGGAGAGCACGTTTCAAGCATCCCTGATCACGAATCAAACATTTTTGAACTGATGTCTGTGTGTGTGTGTGGAGACGATAACTGACGAACGAATGAACCGATTCGAACGAAATTTGGTACAAAAATCGCAATCCGGAAACACTGGAAATTTATTGCTTTTAAACGTAATCGAATGTTCAGAACCCCCCTAAATTTTCGAGTGAAATTTTGAAAAAATCGTCAAAAAATCAAAACCGGTAATAAAGTTACGCAAATAGACATTTCTTATGTAATTTTTCATTAGAAAACAATTAACATAAATTTTAGAACGCTAACATGAACCGTTCTTGAGATATTGCACATTTTTCAAAAAAATTATCAAAAAGTCATATAAAATAAAAAAAAATATATTTCCTATTGAGAAACATGTTCACTTTACATATGTAATACCATGCGATAAATTTGGTGATATCATTCTCGTGGATCTAGCTCGTTCCATTCATAAGAAAAGATACTCCGAGTAATACTTTTGTATTTGAACGCCAATAGTCATTTATTTGCTATAAGTTATTTCTCCCTCAGTAAAGCTTGGCGAGATTTTGGCGACGAATTTGGCAGAATGTCGCCAACTTGACGACTTTTTGAAATGTTGTCAAATTAACGAAAATCTCGCCAAATGGATTAAAATGACGCTAATCAATGAAAATGACGACTAATTATCTACTATAAGTATCTACTATAAGAAAAACCTATTTTTTTACTGTAAAAGTAGTAAATTCATTGTATTATATAAGGAAAGTTATATGTTGCCCACATCAGATTTTTTAGATTTGTAATTAGCGCTTCATTGGTAAAACATTCAAAATTACATGTCAACTAAGGAATCAATTACATGAATAATTTTGTATTTGTCTTTGAAATCTTGATTTATATAACCACTGAAACAAAATAATGCTTTATTGTCTAAAGAATGAACTGTAATTAAATATCTACAATTAACGATGATGCGCCGGTTGTTTGATGCCACGAAAGCGAAACAATAATCTGAAAAATAATGTAATTATATCTTTTTCAATTTACAGATGAATTGCTCTATTACTTTCCTTATATACATAGTATAATGTATAAAGAAAGTATTGTGACGGGGTCGAAAATTCGAATTCGAGTTTTCGACGGGAGAGCACGTTTCAAGCATCCCTGATCACGAATCGAACATTTTTGAGGTGATGTCTGTGTGTGTGTGTGAAAGTATGTGTGTTGTGTGTGTGTGTGTGTGTGTGTGTGTGTGTCAGTGAGTCTGTGGAGACGATATCTTACGAACGAATGGAACGATTCGACTGAAATTTGGTACACAAATTACAATCCGTGAATACTGGAAGCCTATTGTTTTTAACCACAATTGAATGTTCAGACCCCCCCCCCCCCTAAATTTTCGAGTGAAATTTTGAAAAATTCATCAAAAAATCAAAATCATTAATAAAGTTACGCAAATAGATATTTCTTATGTAATTTTTCCTTAGACAACGATTGACATTAGAACGCTAGTATGAACCGTTCTCGAGATATTGCACATTTTTCAAATAAATTTATCAAAAAATCCCGTAAATTAAAAAAAAGAAATATTATCTGTTGAGAAACATGTTCACTTTTCATATGTAATTTTATGCAATAAATTTGGTGACATGATTCTCGTGGATCTAGCTCGTTCCATTCATGAGAAAATATACTTTGAGTAATATTGTATTTGAACGCCAATAGTCATTTATCTGCTATAAGAATAACATATTTCTCCGCCCGAGAGAGCGGGATTTTGGCGACGAAATTTGAGGGATGTCGCCAACTTGGCGACTTTTTAAATGTTGCCAAATTAACGAAAATCTCGCCAAATGGATAAAAATGACGCCAAATAAATGAAAATGACGACTAATTAACGAAAATTCAATATCTTGGAAAGAATATGAGTATCTACTATAAGAATAACCTATTTCTTTTTACTGTAAATGTAGTAAATTCATTGCATTATATAAGGAAAGTCTTGTGCCGCTCACATCAGACTTTTTATTTATTCGGAATTAAGATAAGGTATAATTGCAATGTCAAATTATCAACAGCGTATTACCTCATGAATTATACAGCTGATATAGGAGTTATTTCCATATCATATAGTTGAATACTCTACATAATTGTTTGAATGGAGTTAAAATATTTTGCACATTTTTACTTATCACTTCAGATTATATTATTTATTTATTCGGAATTAAAATAAGCTGAGTGCAAAACAATTTTTAAAGTTAAACTAAATTTGCATTTGTCTTAAAATAATTTCTAAAATTTTAGACTTGGTTAAACAATTATTATTTTTTCTTTATCTTATTCATAAAATGAATTAATTTATTTCTTTACGCTAGAAGTTCTACTATCTTGTGCTGCCACATACAAACCCTTTCTCATAGGCATAATCAGAATTTCAGAGATGGAAGGGGGGGGGGGGGGAGAGACGATCGATTGGGGATTACAGTGTAAGAATTCGTTTTGCCAATATAGATCTTATTGAGAATCATTATAATTGATTAGTTGATGGGTGTATGCCTCCCCCCCCCTTCCACTTTTTCTAGGAGATTTCAGTGTTTCGAATTTAAGAATGATGGGAATAGAGTTCGGCAAATTTATCGCCAATATTTACAGACAAACGGAGATACAGCATATACATTTTTTATAATGTGCAATATCTCGAGAACGGTTTATGCTAGCCGTCTATAGTTTGTGCTATGCATTTTTTGATAAGAAATCTCACATGATTAGAAATGATCATTTATGTAACATTATGGAAGGATTAATGATTTTTTTTTTCTAAATTTCATTCCAAAATTTGGGGGTTTTCTGTACATTTTATTGTGTTTTAAATCAAGAGAGTTCCAGTATTCACCAATTGTAATATTTGCACCAAATTTCGTTCGAAACACTCATTCGTTCATGAGATATCGTACTCACGGACACACACACACGCGCGCGCGCAGAGTATGCCTCCCCCCCCCCCCCCCATTTTTCCAAGATTTTTCATTACAATAAATTTAAGAAATGAGAGTAGACCCATTCACCTTAGCCCAAACTCAAGAGTGTACTACATAAGGATAAAAAATACACTTATACTCGGAATTTTCAGATTGTTCAATATGATTTAAACTCATATTTAACAAAATGCAAAAATCTCAACGAATTATTTTGCTGATCTTTCTTGCTGTTTTCTAAAACTGAGAACAGAAGTAACATAGTTATAGCAAAGAAATTTGCTTGTATTAAATGCAAGGAAAAAATTATTATGGAAACGTGGTGGTTTTATAATTTAAATTTTTCAGGAATTTTATTTGTTGCATTAAAAAAATTTTGAATTTGAAGTTTATTCACTGTTGGAATTAAATTTAATACAGAATATAATGTACAATTAAAACAAAAGTTTCGTGATTTGGAGTGCGCGGGGGGGAAGGGGGGGGGGGGAGGCGGTATCACGCCCGTTGTGGGAATGCATTCAAATTAGATGCAATTTTCACTGTTATTTATATGAATAATTGTTTTTTGTTATATATTTTTTGTTATACGAATAATTGCTGTTCGTCGAGTTCCTTTTCTTGTTATTAATAAACGTTAGAAAAAACAAAATAATGATGGTATTAATGGATGGATATCTGAAGGAAAACAAGCTTTGTTTTTTACAAAGGAAACACCTGTTTCTGTAACTTCAACTTGAAAGAATTAATACTTAGATAATGGGGGGGGGCGCAATATGGGCAGGGCAATTTAAAAATAAATTATTTTAAAGTAAAAAAAGAAAAAACTTTAAATAATTGATGTTTTCAATTCTCTTATTAAAAGAAAATTTTAAAAGGTGAAGATTTTAAAAATCTTCATAAAATTTCAATCAGTAGTATAACCTTTGGCAAAATATAATGACAATATAATAGAATTTCTATTTCTAACTTACCGATATTTCTTTAATAGTGCCGATTTATTTTAAACATAAATCACAGGATATTTTTTAAATATTTGAAATAACAACCAAAAATAATTTGAAATAATTGAAGAATGGTACCAAACCGTTCACATAAAGATTTACATTACATTTATTTATTCAATTTCGAGCAAAGAGATTTGCTTTGGGGATATTAGGCGATTCATATAAAGTTCACTGCACTAATTCAAGATCTAGAACGAGTTGGCTACTTGGCTATGTTGTGATGGGAAAATTGTTAATAATTTAAATTTTCTTGAAATAAAAAATAACATTTTTGATACGTTTTTCTGGAATGCAATTATATTTTTGAAATTTTTTTTTGCACATTTCATATATGCCGAGAGGTGGAAGAGAGGGGGGGGGGGCAAATGGGATGTCTGCCCCGGGGCTCAGTTAACCCAAGTCGGGCCCTAAAGTTATAATTAAACAACAAACATTTTTCTTCAAAACCTATAGCGTTTATTTACAACTCTTTAAATTATAGGAAATAAAAAGGATAGCGATAAAAAATACGGGATATAAGACCCCCCCCCCCCCTCCACACAAAATGTACATCTTCTATTGAATAGCAACAATATGTGCCGAGTTTAATGGCGCTGGATTTGTCCCTTTAAATAGCAAAACAATAGATGTATGACAGATTGGATATACAGATTTTTGGTTTGAACAAAACATAATTAAATAATGAGCACTTCTTCCCACCCAAACTCACAACGTTTATTCAACTTTTTAAATTAAAAGAAACAAAAAAAAAATGAAAAAATGCAAGGTATGCGAAAGAGAACAAAAAATAAAATAGTAAATTCTCCATTGAATGCCAAGTTTGTCTGTCCCTTTAAATAGCAATACAGGATTTCCCCCTGGCCTACTCGAAATCCCTGGATAAGGGCACATACTGTCCTACCGCCACGAGAAAGTCTCTGAACAGGGTTGCCGCAAGTAGACGAGTCGAAGAAAGGAGGGAGAAAGGTTTAAAATCGACTGCAACATTTGGCAAATCAAGCGCACTTCGTTAAGCGAAGAATTCGTTTCGTTTATCATGATATACTAAAAGAAAATAGTAGATGTTTTTTTATCCGGTAGTTAAACAAAATTTTCGTATTAAATGACATTAAATTATAAATTTACTTAAAAATTTCTCGTCATTTAAACTCAGAAAATAATTTGTTATTATAAGAGACAGTGGCTACGGGAAGCCGTCAATCTATTAGAACAAAGTAGTTTTAGATATTTTCTTTTAGGTTCGAGTGATTTTGGGAGAGAAAAGCTTACAATTTAAAACTAGAATTTATATCATTTTGTTTAAAACTAAATTTCGAATTAAATGAAAATTATTACAGTTTTCAGTCAGCAAGTTACACAATTATTAGCCAGCAGAAAGGAAAAAAATAAATGATAAATAAGCAAAATTATGACTTTAAAATATTCATTCTTTCATATTTTTCAATCAATTATAAAATATTCATTCACATTCATTGGAATAACTATTATCTACTATGTCCGAATCACTTGAAATGTTTTTACTTGAAGAAGAGTCTAAATCGCTATCCGACAGATTTATCACTAATTTCTTCACAATATCTTCTATCAGTCAATCTTTCTTCCAATAAGTATTCTCTATTTTATCAATGCACAGTGTTCCATTCATTTTGTGTTACTTTTAAAATAGCTTCTTTAAGCAATAATTGTAAATTGTTCAAATAGATAAAATACTTATCTCAGTGTCATTAAGCGATTTCCCTTCACGTTTTATCTTTTTAACTGATGGCGCTGAAACCTCTGTCGCTTCCGCAGTTCTCTTCATTGCATTTGAAATTGGTATTTTTAGAGAATTTGCGGTTTTTCCTCTTCAAAAAATGCCGTAACATTGTGGACTATTGCACATGCTTGCGAATGCAAAGTCCTTCCACTTTTAAACGTAGTCATTTTTCAACTAGACAAAATCCACAAAGTGTGCAACACAGTACAAGTTACTTCACAGCTTTAAAAATCACAGAATGCGAGCGCCTAGCATTGACCCCAGTACAAAGTGAAATGTGACTTTCATCGGTTCTATCTGCGCCAAATCGAAAAAAGCGCTTTCCGTCACACCTAAACTGCAGTGGAATAACCTGTTTCCATAGCGACCGCCACCAAAACGTCTGCAGTCTGGGGACTATATTTCACCTCGATGGGTAGGACAGTACACCTGCTTCTTCCCCCCACGTGGAAACTGTAGTCTACACCAGAGCTATATCGATTAGTTATCTATCACCACACTATCTACAAGTTTATTTTCTTTGTGCTTGCTTCTATTTTGTTGTTACTATAAGGTTGTATTTCTCCCTCCCCTGGAATTTGCTCGCCAAGGTTTGATATTTTTGCAATTTTCTGTAATATATTTTATCTTTCGTCTATGGTTTATTCACATGTGTCACTTCAGCTGCTATTCAAATTTTGTATATGTACAATAACAGACAGACATGGCAAAACTTTGCACAGAATTCACTTAATGTGCTCTATTAAGTACATTACCATCAAAACATTTAATTATTCAAACTTTTTTTCGGAAAATTAATTGCTCAAGGTATCGTACTCGTGATAATAATTGAAGACCCCGCAGAATGGCGTATTGTGAATATATTTCATTCCATTGGACCACGAGTAATTTTTATAACTTTTTTTTTTCCCCGTAAAATTTTACATTTTATCTCTGAATGGCAGCATGTTGACGGAATTTCAATTAAAAGTTATTTCTAGATGTGCTGATAGATAAAAAAGAAAGAAATTAGTTGCAAACGTCAAACAAATATTGTTACTTTCTTTATATACGTAGTATAATGTAGAGCACGTTTCAAGGATACCTGAACACGAATTGAACGTTTTGAGATGATATCTGTGTGTAAGTATATGTGTTTGTTAATGAGACTGTGGAGACGATATCTCATGACGAATGGAGCGATTTGAACGAACTTTGGTACGAAAATTACATTCTGTCAATATTGGAAGCCTATTATTTTCTATACGCCATCGAATGTTCAGAACACCTCAAAATTTTGTAATGACATTTTGAAAAAATCGTAAAGAAATCAAAACCTTCAATAAAATTATGTAAAGAAGTATTTCTTATGTAATTTTCCATTAGAAAACGATTGACACAAACTTCAGTGCACTAGCATGAACCGTTCTCGAGATATTGTACATTTTTCAAACAAATTTATCAAAACATAACTTAAAGTTTAAAAAGAAAGTAATAACTATTGTGAAATATGTTCACTTTTTATATGCAATAATATGCGATGAATTTATTAACATCATTTTGTGGATCTAGCTCGTTCCATGCACGAGAGAAGATATTTTGATTAATAGTTTTGCATTTGGATGCCATTAGCTACCTATTTCTCCGTAGATATCGCTTGGCGAAATTTGGCGGAATATCACGAACATGGCAAATTTTTCACCACATCAGATTTTTTTCTGCTAGTTATCAAAGTATTTTTCTTCAAGTTATCAAAGCATGGAAATTCTTTGTGGCCATTCGCAAACACTTTAGTGGATCCCTCTCTTCATTTTAATTAATTCTATTGCCACAACAAAAATGTGTTAAAATTGTTACATTAACGGCGCAAAAATTTGAAAACTTTTTCATGCGCTCTTTGTGTAATGATATGAACATATTATAATGATATGAACATTTATTATTGTAGTCGATAACTGAATAATTGCACTGATAAAAACTTTAGGAGGGTCTAGGACAACAAATTTATGAAAAATATGAGTGTATTTTTTATTAAGCTAAAAGTAAAAGAGTGTAGAATCAAATGATATAAATATCACATAAATCCTCCCCCCGTATCGACAATGAGTTAAAACGAAGTTTCCTGGGGCCCAAAGGGGGCGTCTCCACTACATGACTGCACAATAGCAAAAAAAAAAAAAAAAAACGGACGGCCGCACACTGACCCCACGCTATTTGTTTATACTTCCACAGTAGTTTTTCTCTAAATTACCTTTTTTTTGGCTTCTGGGGGGAGTTAACCCCCCTTCCCTGGGTGCGCCACTGCGCAGTGCAGTACTGTCAGTCCATAGTTGTTTGATGTACGTGCAGCTAGCAAAGCGGTTATTATTAATACGAAAAACTAACTTGCCCGCGTGACCGACTTAACCCTTGTGGGCTTCTATAAACCCCATAGACCAAGATATATGATAAACCCTTCGAGGAGTAATCTAAAACTGATAATCTAAGTGAGTATGATAAGTAATCTTAAGTGAAACTATCTCTTTGGATAAACCCTGAGGGAGGGGGGGGGGGGAGCAAAAGGGAATAAATGGAATATCCTTTCCCTCCATTTTTTGCAGTAGGAGGGTGAATTGCAGTTACAAAATCAAAGCGATGCCATTTTTGTTCACTTTATTCAACGCATTTCTGGACTGCTTTTTATAGTTAATTTTTAGAGCTATTTTCCTTCGTTCATTATATTTTTACTTACTCATAATAAATACAATTCAATGAATTTTTTTTCGGTAAAACAAAGAGAAAATTTTATGCTACTGTGTTACTTCTTACCTTTTCAGAATAAAATCAATAAATTGGATTTAAATACTAATAAACAGCTTCTTCGTCGGATATACTGGTAACTAATCATGACATATTTACCATTTAAATACCAGTTACATACATACCGTAGTTTAAATTATTATATCTCTCTCATAGACTACAACCATTGTTCCGGAAATTCCTTTTCTCTATAAGAAATAATATTCCAAAGCTCTTCAAATTCGGGTTATAATCATGCCAATTACTAAGAATTCTATTTAGCTCTAATTTTTCACATAACGTATTTACACATACCATTTTATATCGGTAAGTACTATCTCACATCGGGCGTCTTTTCAAAAGTGTTCGAAATGGCTTCAGGAGGTTTTGAAACATGCTTAATCCTCAAAATATAGAATTCGAAAATTTTCGTGGAAACAATACTTTCTCTATACAATAGATTATCGATAGGTTTCAGTATTTACCGATTCTAAGAATCGTAGTAAATTTCGTTCGAAACGCTCTATGTGTTCTTGAGATATCTCATCGAAGGACTCACGGTTACACACACATGCTGGGCATCACCTCGAAAACGTTCGATTCGAGTTCGTTGATGCTTGAAACGTGTTCTTCTGTCGAAAACTCGAATTCAAAATTTCGTCCCCGTCACAATATTTTCCCTATATATTATAATATGTATAGAGGGAAAGAAAGCGCGGGAGTAGCTATTGGTCTACAGGTTTCAAAGGCAAAAAACAGTCTTCTTCTTCATGATTGACAAAATGCGCGACCTCACTTGACCTAAGAGAGGTCGGTCCTGTCAAAGAAGGCCCTTATTTTCCCCTTGAAACTGGTAGACCAATTTACTTTTGCATATATGCTGTATTTACGAAGTTTAAAAGAATATCAACTAATGTTACGATTAGAAGTATCGTAGCATTAGTTGATAATGAATAACCATCAGGTTTTTAATGAGATCTTGCTCATTTATGATCTTACATTATAAAAGAAAATGTCTATTTGTGTGCGATTTGTAGCGGGAAATCTAAGCATCGTACTCAAGGGATTTCTCATTTTTCTAGCAAAGCCGCGTAGGGCTTGCTTTAATCTCCGAACATAGCAAAAATCTAATGCTAATTAAAGATAAATGCGACTTTATCTTTAATTAGCCTGCTTTGCACTGCAATAAATTCTTCTCTCGCTTTAACATCTAGTTTGATCAAATTACTTCTCAGGCTGCTCGCTACAGATGGGGCAATTAGGCGTAGTTGATTTAGAAAGTCGTACCAGTTTGGACTGGATACGATAAAAAAGGGGGAGGGGGGGAGTTCTTTATTCGGAACATCTTCGGCGTTGGCTGCATCAGGTGCAGGAACCTCAGGGTCGAGCACAGGCTAGACCGTGGAAATGGGGGGGGGGGGGGGGGAGCATTTTTAACAATTTTAGTTGAGTGCCTCTTTGGCACTTTAACAAACCCATCCTCATCAGGGTCGGAGAGGGGGTGCTTGCTAGCACTAGTTCTAAATCCAGAAGTCACAGCAGAACTGGTGGGCTGGGTCAAATTTTCATACTTCTTCATGAGTGCCAAAATATCGGCAGGAATCTCGATATAGGTACTAGCGGTCTGGATCGATGAGGGGGGTACCAAGAGACAACGTTGGTGAAGGGGAAACAGCAGAAATCCCATAAGAACTCATGGGGGGCTCACCCGACTCTTCCACATCTTGAATCTCCGAGGTGTACTCTGGAAGTGCAACCTTAGCCTTCATATAGGCCCATTCGTGCCTGGTCATATCATTGGATGGGTTATCAACGATAACCTCAATTTCATCCAAGTCGAAATCGACAGTTTCCAACTTTTTCATATTATGTCCCCCACGATCAGGAACTTCATCAGGCAGAGCAAAAAATTGCTCCTTAGAACGCCTCCAATTAGCCATCTGCTTGCCTTTTCATCCATTTCGTAAGCATCGCACGGTCATGAAATTTGGTATGCAGGTATATCTCGGTGTACACACGTGTTCCTCCGTGATACTAAACAAGAAAGATCAATCATGCACAAAGCATTGATTATGAAACACTTTCCAACTGAAATTAAATTTTATTTAAACTTCTCTAAAATGCGATGCATTCAGCGCTGATATATTTTAAATTATCACAGTACTACAATAATTTATTATATTTGAAAACTTAAAACTTCATAGAAAAAAAATATGAATTTTATTCAAATGGCGTCATCGAAATATAAATCGTCTGGCTCTCTATGTAGAAGCAATGAATATTTCATATCACTTTTATTCTAGACTCAAGAACTAAATAATTGTGCGTGAAAAAAAAATTCAGCAATTTTTATACAACTCATCTAACAATCGCTTGTTTATATTCTGCATCCATAAAATTAGGCTTCGTTGTAGGAGTGTGATGATCATTTAAACTCAATTTTGTAATTGAACTGGCACAGAAAATATGCAAAAATAAAGCGGTTTTAGGATGGATACAACATCAAATATAAATTAAAAAGAACTTTAAAAACCACGATTGTGACACAAGATGGATGCCATATTTTATTTTGAAGTGGTCACGTGATTTCTTCATATCATGGTCACGTGATCTCTTCATATAATGGGTGTAATTATTATTTTAATTTTTATTTAAAGAACTACTGAATATATTTTGCTGACATTTTTTTTATTTATTTTATGGGATAATTTGAATATTTCCTAAAACTTTCGAAGCAATTTGTGTATTTTAAATTTGCTTAAAACTGTTTGAAAAATTAGGTCCCATGGCGTTCAACGAATTTTACTTTTTCAACCAGGGTTCAATCCAAAACTAATTGGGTGATGCTATTCATTTACAATCGTATGTGTCCCACAGACACTACAATATACTAAAATTTCATTTTAATAAAGTCATTTTTACGTCTGTTATCGTGCGAACGGACAGACAGACAGACAGAATGAACAAAGTGATAAACACTTTTCAACTATGTTGGAAAGCGTTAAAAAAATCGAATTCGTTTTAAAAATTTTTTTTTATGTTTAGCACGATTTTGAGCGATATTCACATCAATCTTCATAAGTAGTGGGCGCTTATTTAATTATTTATAAGTAGTGGGCTCTTATTTAATTATTTATAAATAGTGGGAGCTTATTTAGGACCTGGATAATTCGTTCTAATAATTGCATTTCTGATAAAAATGAGGTTTATTATTAGGAATACAATAAATATTTTGATGACATTTGGAAATCGGCATGGCCAAATACTAGAAGTATTAGGCTCGGCCGAATATTGCTAGTATTCAGTCGAATATTGCTGAAAATATTTTATTTTTATAACTAAATCTCTTCAATATTTAAAGTAGCATAATTATGATATTTCTATTAATAAATAAGGATATAGAACTTATATTAAATTGACAGTTTAAAGAAATTTAAATCATAAATTTCACTTTACCTGAATGAGATTTTCTTTTGTTCATAAAAAAAAAATTTCCCAAACAGCACTTCTTTTACTAACACCACTCATGCTTTCTCGTCTGTAAGCTGATTATCCTCCATAAGCACTGGGAAATGTAATCTGAATTGTAATGACTGCAACTGTTGCTTGTAACAGTACTAGCCAGTGTGAAATCATTCACGAAGAAATGAAACTTTTGCCCACCTTTCATGGTAGAGAGAACCATTGTCGTCAACTTGCCATTGATGCTACAAATGCCATCAATAGTGCAGAAGAACTATTGTATATTTATCTACTTATGGCACCTCCCCGGGTAAGAAGTAGAACGAGCAAATAAATTAAATAGATTGAGAAGGACTGTCTTGGGTTAACAATCCTATGACATTCCTTCTCAATGTCTTGAGATTAATGCCCCAAGACATTATTGATTGTTTAGCCACCAATGGGTTTTTCTCAAGGATTAAATCTTAAAATAAATAGTGTAGTTGTAAAAATAGAATCTTCTTTAAGATAGTTTCAAATTTTCTTTAGCAGACTAGGGAATATTCAGACTAGGGAAGAGAAAATTTCAAGCACAGTTGAAGTAAAACGTATGTAGTAATTTTTACATGTATTTTCTTTCAAAATCATTTGTGTTTATATTTTTTATTTTAATTACTCTGATAATATGCATTTATTTTCAGAATCTTGATGTTATTCTATGTATGTAGCATTAACTTTAGGGTATCATTTATAATTTGTAATATACACAGTGAAGATGTACATATTTGTGCAAGACTATTAAAATTTTCTAAGGAATAATATTTACTAGATTTAATTTCACGCTTTAGTTACAAAAGAGTTTTATGAAATAAAATATATTCTTATATCTTCTTCAGTGTCTTCAGTAACAATATTCTGAGTACTTTCTAGTAAGATACGGGAACATTTTTCAGACTAAATAGAGTCAAATATTATTGTTTAACGGAAACAAATGTTTAAAACCAATTACAATTTGTTAAAGTTGAATTTTGTTAAATCTAGTAATACCGATTTTAAATAGAAGCACATAAGGATTGTACTTGATTTCTTCATTACGGTCCTATTTAAGATATACCTATTAACACTTTACAGCATAATTGAAAAGTGTTTATGACTTTATTCATTCTGTCACGATAACTGTCGTAAAAATGACTTTCTCAAAATGAAATTTTAGTATGCTATTGAGACGGTCTGTGGGATATATGGGAAGGTAAATGAATAATATCACCTAATTAGTTTTGGATTGAACCCGGGTTAAAAAAATGAAATACATTGAACCTTTTCGGACTTAATTTTTCAAACATTTTTTAAGCGAATTTAAAATTCACAAATTGCTTCGGAAGTTTTAGGAAATATTCATATATCCCATAAAATACGTAAAAAAAATTTAGCAAAATATGTTCGGTAGTTTTTTAAATAAAAAATAAAATAATAATTACACCCATATTATATGAAGGATCACGTGACCCACTTCAAAATAAAATATGCCATCCATCCATCTTTTTTCCCAGTGTCAAAATCGTGATTTAAAAAATTATTTTTAATTTATATTTTATGTTGCATCCGTCCTAAAATCGCTTTATTTTTGCGTACTTTCTGTGCATCTATATTCTGAGCCAACGCAATTACAATATTTTTTAAGTTTAAATGATCATCGAACTTTGATTACTTTTACAACGAAGCCTAATTTTAATGAATACAGAATGTAAACAAATGATTGTAAGATGAGTTGCATAAGAAATGCTGAATTTTTTTATCTCCATGGTTTTGCGTTTTTAAGGAGAATAAATTATTGTAGTATTGTGATAATTTAACAAAATATCAACTTTGAATGAATGAAATGGAATAAAGGTTTATGAATGAATTTTTCACTGCTTTTATACAGAGAGCCAGGCAATTTATATTTCGATAACGTTACTTGAATAAAGTTCATTTGTTTTCGATCAAGTTTTCAAATACAATAAATTATTGTAGTATTGTGATAATTTAAAAAATATTACAGAGGAATGTATCGTATTTTAGAGATATTTAAATAAAATTGCATTGCAGTTGGAAAGTGTTTCGTAATCATTACTTAATGCGTGATTGGTCTTCCTTGTTTTAAAATTCCTTCAGTCAAATAACTATTTGTTGTATCCCTATTTAAAATGATTGATTTCTTCCAATTTTACTTTTCAGTGCACGCTAGTTTTATGCTATGTTTAGGGCAGTTTTATTTATGAGCTATAAGTATCACAAAAGTAAATAATTAATACGAGTTACATTTTAAAAGGCAATAGTCAACAGATAATGACTAATTTTAGAATATAATAATTTATTCTTAATTAGAGTGAAATAACAATTATAAAAGAGAAAATATTATAATTAGTTTATAATTTAACCTTCCCTATTAAAAAATATTTTATTATTATTTAACTTATATTTGATGCAAAAATTTTCTAATAAAGCTAAAATTTACGAAAAAAAAAGTAACTTTATAAAACCCTCCATTGTTTTCCCCAAGCACTATTTGAAAGTTCATAAAACTTAATCCGTTATTATTGAGTATATGTTATTACAATTCGACGATTTTTCATCATTTTCATTAAACAGGAAAAGGGTGAATGTAAAGGGTAACAGCTTTAAGATCAGGGGCGCCATTTAGGGAGCTAGTATGGCAGTTGCCCCCCCCCCCTCCCCCAAGAATTTCCAAATGATGTTTCTTATATAATTTTTCTTGCGAAATCAATTTTCAATCATTAAAACACAAGTTCATAATTTTTTGACCCCTCCTCCCCAAGAAACTCTTTGTAATGGCACCCTCGCCAAAAATTCTAAATTATTTATTTTTTTAGTAACTTGTGATAGAATTTCACAAGAAATTTGTGCAACAATGTTTTAATGTCTAATATTTGCAACTATTTTATGCATAATATTTGCTGCAGAGTCCATTTTCTTCCGCTTAGCACATATTTAAACAAATTAATCGAAGGGTGTTATTACAACAAAACCAGAATTTCTGTGGGCGCAAATTGCAGCCTCCCTTCGATTTCGTTTCTGGCTACAGTTCTGCATGCTACAGAATACAAAAATAGGCCTACATTGTTCATAATCCCCAGTTTAATAAAGAAAGGGGGCATTTCTCACAGATGGTTGGGATCCATGTTTAAAGTACCTTAATTGGGATCTATTTATCAGCACCTGAAGAAAATCCCTTTCATCGCAATCAACCAGTTCCGGGAATTTTGTGGTGCGAAGTTGATCTACGGATAGAACAGATGTCTTCAAGTCTCCTTTAGATCTGTTTTACTGATAAGGGCAAAGAAAGGACTTTAATCCGATATTCAGCTAAGTGGACACAATCTATATTGATGTCTGTCAACATAGACTGTATCAGGGGAACACCAGTTCCCCTTTCACCTTCAGCGAGCACTTGCTCGCCAGGAGTCAAATATTTCCACACAATCACTTCAGAAAAAAATCTGATGTGGGCAACACATGACTTTCCTTATATAATGTAATGAATTTACTACTTTTACAGAAAAAAAAATAAGTTTTTCTTATAGTGGATACTTATATTTTTTCCAAAATATTGAATTTTCGACAATTAGTCGTCATTTTAATTGATTTAGCGTTATTTTTATCCATTTGGCGAGATTTTCGTTAATTTGGCAACATTTCAAAAAGTCGCCAAGTTGGCGACATTCCGCCAAAATCTCGCCACGCGTTATGCACTAAGAAATAAGTTATTCTTACAGCAGATAAATGACTATTGGCGTTCAAATACAAAAGTATTATTCAAAGTATCTTTTTTCATGAATGGAACGAGCTAGATCCACGAGAATGATGCCACTCAATTTATCGCATGGTATTACATATGAAAGGTGAAATGTTTCTCAATGGGAAATATTTTTTTTTTATTTTATATGACTTTTTGATAATTTTTTTGAAAAATGTACAATATCTCAAGAACGGTTCATGTTAGCGTTCTAAAATTTATGTCAATCTTTTTCTAATGAAAAATTACATAAGGAATGTCTATTTGCATAACTTTATTACCGGTTTAATTTTTTGACGATTTTTTCAAAATTTCATTCGACAATTTAGGGGGATTCTGAGCATTCGATTGCGTATAAAAACAATAGGCTTCCAGTATTTACGGATTCTGATTTTTGTACCAAATTTGGTTCGAATCGGTCAATTCGTTCGTCAGTTATCGTCTCCACAGGCTCACTGACACACACACACACAGACATCACTTCAAAAATGTTTGATTCATGATCAGGGATGCTTGAAACGTGCTCTCCCGTCGAAAACTCGAATTCGAATTTTCGACCGCGTCACAATACTTTCCTTATTACATTATGTATATAAGGAAAGTAATAGGTTTTTCTTATAGTAGATATTTATATTCTTTCCAAGATATTGAATTTTCATCAATTAGTCGTCATTTTCGTAGATTTAGCGTCATTTTTATCCAGATGGCGAGATTTCCGTTAATTTGGCAACATTTCAAAAAGTCGCCAAGTTGGGGACATTCCGCCAAAATCTCGCCAAGTGTTATGGACGGAGAAATAAGTTATTCTTATAGCAGATAAATGACTATTGGCTTTCAAATACAAAGGTATTACTCAAAATATCTTTTCTCACGAAAGGAACGGGCTAGATCCACGAGAATGATGTCAAATTTATCGCATGATATTACATATGAAAAGCGAACATCTTTCTCAACAGTTAATATTTCTTTTAATTTATGGGATTTTTTGATAAATTTATTTGAAAAATGTGCAATATCTCGAGAACGGTTAATGCTAGCGTTCTAAAGTTCATGTCAATCGTTTTCTAAGGATAAATTACATAAGAAATATCTATTTGCGTAACTTTATTAAAGGTTTTGATTTTTTGATGGTTTTTTCAAAATTTCACTCGAAAATTTAGGGGGGGGGGGGTTTCTGAACATTCGATTACGTTTAAAAACAATAGGCTTCCAGTATTCATGGATTGTGATTTTTGTACCAAATTTCATTCGAATCGCTCCATTCGTTCATGAGATATCGTCTCCACAGGCTCATTGACACACGCACACAGACATCACCTCAAAAATGTTTGATTCGTGATCAGGGATGCTTGAAACGTGCTCTCCCGTCGAAAACTCGAATTCGAATTTCGACCCCGTCACAATACTTTCCTTATACATTATGTATATTAGGAAAGTAATAATACAGTCCAGTCAATATTGCCTGCATATATTCGCTTTCCTTTGTTGCTTACTTAAACTATATATAAAGAATTATTTTTTTCAAATGAGAGTAAGTACTTTAAAAATTTAACATTCGTTATAATTTATTTGTATAGAAAATGTAATAAAATAAATTTTTCAGTTAATTTATTTGGGAATATAATCTTCGATCTAACTTATTAATGGTACTGTAATAAACTACAAAATTCTTGTCTTAACGGGGAATTGAACTACAGACTGAGCAGACGATGCTATATTCATTGTGCTACTGAGAAGATTGTCATTTTTTCTACATTTGAAGTGACCCCGTAGAACATCAAACATCGTTCATTTGGGACAAATTGCTCTATCACTTTACACAAGCACAAATTACAACACGTTCAACTTGATTTTGATTTCCGAAAATTCATTTTGTTGTTTTCGTTATTGTTGATTCTGGTTGAAAATGTGAATTAAGTTTTGGCGAATTCTTTAGGTGAGATTTCAAATGCTTGTATGTATATGTTTTATGAAATTTTTAAAGAAACAAGATTTTTCATTAAATAATCGTTACGATAATAGAATTTAAAGTTTTTTCTTTAATACAATTCACTTCGTGTGCTGGCCGGAGCCATTTTTACCTTCCTTATATGCAATACTGTATAAGGAAAGTATTGTGACGGGATCAAAAAGTCGAATTCGAGTTTTCGACGGGAGATCACGTTTCAAGCATCCCTGATCACAAATCGAACATTTTTGAGATGATGTCTGTGTGTGTGTGTGTCATTGAGTCTGTGGAGACGATAATTGACGAATGAATGAACCGATTCGAACGAAATTTGGTACAAAAATCACAATTCATAAATACTGGAAGCCTATTGTTTTTGTACATAATCGAATGTTCAGAACCCCTCTAAATTTTCGAGTGAAATTTTGAAAAAATCATTAAAAAATCAAAAGCTTTAATGAAGTTACGCAAATAGACATTTCTAATGTAATTTTTTATTAGAAAATGATTGAAAAAAATTTTAAAATGCTAGCATAAACCATTCTTGAGATATTGCACATTTTTCAAAAAAATTATCAAAAAATCATGTAAAATAAAAAAAAAGTATTACCTATTGAGAAACATATGTAATTTCATATGTAATATCATGCGATAAATTTGGTGACATCATTCACGTGGATCTAGCTCGTTCTATTCATGAGAAAAAATACTTTGAGTAATTTGTATTTGAACGCCAATAGTCATTTATCTGCTGTAAGAATAACTTATTTCTACATCCATAATGCTTGGCGAGATTTTGGCGACGAATTTGGTGGAATATCGCCAACTTGGCGACTTGTTTAAATGTTGCTAAATTAACGAAAAACTCGCCAAATAGATAAAAATGAGACTAAATCAATGAAAATGACGACTAATTGACGAAAATTCAATATCTTGGAAAGAATATATCTACTATAAGAATAGCCTATTGTTTTAACTGTTAAAGTAGTAAATTCATTGCATTATATAAGGAAAGTCATGTGTTGCCCACATCAGAGTTTTTGACATTGGAGAGTACTATATTTAGGGTCACGAGTAACAAGTTTCTGATTTCTGGTTCAAGCGAATACCGTCAGGGTTTTTTTATCTCTTGTCAGTGCTCCTAGGCAAAAATAATTAAGTAATTTTTACGGGACTCCTATAAAACTTTTATAGTAAAAAATAACATTGTACATTGAACACGGAAGATGGGTCCGCATAATTTGTCTACTTTGACTATGTCTAAAACTACCTTGAATTTCATCAACTTTCTATTATACGTTTTATGCGTCATATTGTTTTAATTAAGGTTTAATATAATTAATTAAGGTAAATATTTATGAGACCTAGTTTTAACTGTATTCATCGTAGGATGTCATTGAAAGCAAATATCGCTCTCGTTTTGTTAATTTGCATTAGTTAGCCTATTTTATAACTTCTAATCAACTGACTTTTATCAAAATGAAATTTTAGTATGTTTTTCAGACGGTCTGTGGGACCTATGGGAATATAAATGAATAAAATCACCCAATTAGTTTTGGATTGAACCCGGGTTGAAAAAATGAAATACATTGAACCCTATGGGACCTAATTTTTCAAACATGTTTTAAGCGAATTTAAAATTCACAGATTGCTTTGAAAGTTTTAGAAAATATTCAAATTATCCCATAAAATATATAGAAAAAATTTCAGTAAAATGTATTAGGTAGCTTTTTAAATAAAAATTATTTAATATAAGGAGAAAAACAAATTCAATTAAATTCTGACTTTTGCTATATCCTCCAGAAAGAAAAAAGAGATATATTATATAATAAATATCTTTCCAAGAGTTTTATTGTTTTATATATTAGAGAGGTTTCACATTTTAAAATACATATGGTAGATAACAATTTTTCAAATTTTTAAATAAAATAAATTATTATAGTATTGTGATGAAGGAAGCAATTGGAAACATGTTCATGAATGAAATGTTGCTTTTATATAGAGGCGATCTATATTTCGATGACATCATTTGAATAAAGTTCATTTGTTTTCGATGAAGCTTTCAAATATAATAAATTATTGTAGTATTATGAAAATTTTAAAAATATTACCGAGAAATGCATCGCATTTTAGAGATGTTTAAACCAGGCAATTTATATTTCAATGCCGTAATTTGAATGAAGTTCGTTTTCTTCGATGAAGTTTTCAAATATAATAAATTAATGTAGTATTGTGATATTTTTAAAAATATTACTGAGGAATGTATCGGATTTTACAGATGTTTATATAAAACTGCAAGGAAGTTGGAAAGTGTTTCATAATCAATGCTTTATGCATGATTGATCTTTCTTGTTTAAAACTTCATTTAAATGGTTTTTATCGTTGAAATAAGTTGATAAAAAACGAATTTTTGCATTTTAGTGAAGATTTTAAAAGTATTTCTAATTGATTTTAAACTAATTTAAGAATATATATATACTAACATGTTTTTAGTCCAGTTCTACATTTGGCAAAACGCTCCTAGGATAAAATGTCAAATTTTATGGCTATGTTTAGATATTTCCTCCCCCCCCCCCCCCCCCTCGTAGATTAACATGAAATTTTGAAGTTAGTTTCAGGTGATAAAGTATTCAAAGAAGGTGAAAAATAAAGGTTTTTCAGTATATATTCAGTATTCATTCAGTTTTTCAGTATATGGATGCAAATAAATGCATATAAAATTTAATGAAGAGTAATATTTTGTATGGTCCCATTTTAATTTAGTGAGAATAATTTAAATGTGCATGGTAAAATAAAATAAAATATAACTTAATGTAAAAAGCAGCAAATAGCTGTTCCACACAAGGATACTTCCTATCTTCTATTACGGAATCCCAACATATTTTCGAAGCAGCATTTTTCTAAGGTGTGTATTTTACCGTTTCTTTCCTTTATCCAAAGTGAACAAACAGTAAGCGGAATAATTTAGACTTTTAATGCTTTTTTTTCTTTTTTTTTCTTCAAATAAAACATAAAGTATTGGTCCATAAAAATCAGAATCAGCAAAAAACATTTTTCCATAGATATAATTTTTCATAGTTATCATTAGCTGCCTAACCTTAACATTTAGAAAAGTTGTAGCATAAAAATCAGAATCAGCAAAAAGCATTTTTCCTTAGATATAATTTTTCATAGTAATCATTAGCTTCCTAACCTTAACATTTAAAAAAGTTGCAGCATAAAAATCAGAATCAGCAAAAAGCATTTTTCCATAGATATAATTTTTCATAGTAATCATTAGCTTCCTAACATTAACATTTAAAAAAGTTGTAGCATAAAAATCTGAATCAGCAAAAAGCATTTTTCCATAGATATAATTTTTCATAATAATTATTAGCTCCCTAACCTTAAAAAAGTTGTAGCATAAAAATCAGAATCAGCAAAAAACATTTTTCCATAGATATAATTTTTGATAGTAATCATTAGCTTCCTAACCTTAACATTCAGAAAAGTTGTAGCATAAAAATCAGAATCGGCAAAAAACATTTTTCCATAGATATAATTTTTCATAGTAATCATTAGCTTCTTAACCTTAACATTCAGAAAAGTTGTAGCATAAAAATCAGAATCAGCAAAAAACATTTTTCCATAGATATAATTTTTGATAGTAATTATTAGCTTCCTAAGCTTAACATTTAGAAAAGTTGTAGCATAAAAATCAGAATCAGCAAAAAGCATTTTTCCATAGATATAATTTTTCATAATAATCATTAACTTCCTAACCTTAACATTTAGAAAAGTTGTAGCATAAAAATCAGAATCAGCAAAAAGCATTTTTCCTTAGATATAATTTTTCATAGCTTCCTAACAAAACGCTTTTCCTAGCAAAACGCTTTACTTTAAAACAAAACATTTAGAAAAGTTGTAGCATAAAAATAAGAATCAGCAAAAAGCATTTTTCCATAGATATAATTTTAATAGCTTCCATTAGCTTCCTAACCTTAACATTTAGAAAAGTTGTAGCATAAAAATCAGAATCGGCAAAAAGCATTTTTCCATAGATATAATTTTTCATAGTAATCATTAGCTTCCTAATCTTAACATTTAGAAAAATTGAAGCAATAATTAGATTGATTAAGATATGTATCCCTAAATATTTTGAAATGTTTTTGGGAATAGATGTTTAAGTTTTTCAAAACTATTTTATCGTTTTTACAAAAATAATGCCCTATGTAGCCTCATTTGTGCACTGCAGTAATTAAACATTTTGCGAATTTTCGTCACAGTCAGTGGCGTAGCAAGGAGGAGAGAGTTAGTAGAAAGAATATTTATAGCCTTTTCGCCAAATATAAATTTGTTCACTCTTGGTCAGATTTCTAGCTACGCCACTGGTCACTCAAACTACAACCCTACGTGCTCTCCCCACCAACATTGACCACGTGACGCCCAGTAGACGGGCGCTTTCACGTTCATAGAACTAATACAACTTTTTTCACTTGTAACAAGAATATCATATCTATATACAAGACGACTCGCAAGACGACTTTTCAGTAGTGCAATTTCCTTTGGATTAATATATTTCGTTGGATTAATTAGTTTCACCATATCACTGGATTAATACTAAATGGTAGGTAAAAACTTCATTAATTATATTTCTTTATTATCTCAATCAGCTTTTGCCATTTTACCCACGTGTGCGTTATAAAGTCTGAATGATTAGAAATACCTGATGAGATGAATAAGTGTCTTTTGTAAGGGTAATTGTAATACATTATTAACTTATTGTATTAGTTATTTGTAGGCTAAATAATACAGAATACAGTCGCTATGAGTTGTAAAAGACTTTTTTTTTATTTTTCAACACAGTACATAATATTAAACTAATGACAAACATTTACCCTTTTCAGTTTGATTTTGTAAGTGTGTATTAAGGATATAATAAATCTTATTCATTATCTTAATTTAAGTTTACTTAGTGTAAATGTTTGTAAAATAAGTTTGTTAACTGTTTAAATTTACTCATTTATATTGCCTTAAATATCATAATATTTTCTTAAAAATATTTCAGGGTCCTGTGACTCAAGAGGGTTAAACATTTGTTTGAGAGGTCATCTTGAGGTCAAAATCACGCTAGACAATTATTTGATAAAACAATAGTTAACTTAGGTACATTATATTGTTTTAAGGTAATTTATTTGGTTTTATATGGCAATTTTCAAGAATAATTTTGATACTTTTATTTTAGTTATAAGAAGATTGAGAAAAAATGGATCGGACATCAAGACAACAAATCCATCTTGACTCCAAAGTCCATAAGGATCAGGAATTCCCAGCAGAAACCAACGTGGATGCTTGTAAGTTTCTTTTAATAATTGTTTTACACGCAAAATAAATTCAAATTGATTATTTCATTTTCCATAACTTTAAATCTGTAACCAGATATATATTTTAAACTAGCCGCCTTCGGCGATCAGCCTGTTCGCTACCCTTAAAAATTTTGACCGTGGCAAACTCGTTGGCGCGACCTACCAGAAAGGTGTAAGGTAACTATTTGGACGTCCAGGAAGTGCCACCCAATTTAGACTGGAACCCAGTGGGGGAGGCATCTGCAGGGACCGTACCCTCCTTCCCCTACCACCAACCTCTCGGAAGGACTTACGGACCCAAATGTTTAACGTGATCGTACTTCGCGTGAACACGACGGCAGTTTTGGCAGTGGCGGGAATCGAACCCGGGCCTACCGAGTACAATTCCCGCGCGCTAACCATTGGGCAACAGTGCCCTCAACCCCGTGCAGTTAAGTCAGGTTAAGTTTAATGACGTTAAAACTAATAATGAAATTTTAAGCCACCGCGACAATCTTCATAACTTTCATTTTATTTATTTTTTTATTTCTTCAGTGTTTTAAGTTTTTTCATTGTGGTCCCAACCACTACCCGATGTAAACAATACATCGCTACAATTCAATCCAGCATAATGAGCCAAAAACCTTATAAAAAGCAAACACTAATTCGGTTTTTAATTGTCCCTAGGCCAAAAAATATAACGTAATATCATTTAAAATATCCTCATTCCATCGTTCCATCATTTAAAATATCCGTTACCGATTCCCCTTCAAGTCAATCACCAGTCTCGCTCTTTTTAGATAGTCCACCCTATTATCCCGTCGTACACCGCGCTCAATTTACTTGTGGTGATTACAATCACAGAATACTATATTCAGAAGGTTCACTCTCATAGGAGCCTATGGCAACATCGTTAACATAGGATTTCGCATAGACACTAACGTTCGAGGAGCCAACCATCGCAGCTATGACTTAAAAAAGCTCGACTGCTAGATTTGGCGACTATGGCTCAATTGGCGATTTTATGTTAATGCGCCCCCCCCCCAAAAAAAAAACGGAACTGTACATTTATAATTTTTTAAACTATAAACATGATCAGCATTTCAAAATACTTTTATCTGTAATATGTGTAAATTTAAATAAATAAACATAGATATATATTTAATTCACGTAATCATAAACTAAATAAAAATTGACGCATTGCATCACTGTAAATCATTATACACCAAAAATTACAAGCTAACATACCCAAAAGATTGAAATATTATATAATATTTTCAGCCTAAAAAGTAAACTAGCGTGTTGATTGTTAAATTGCTTAGTTCTTAATTTATTCTGGGATGCTACTAATATATACATATATATATATATATATATATAATCCAAGAAAAAGAAGAATTAAAGGAACTTGGGATAACCAAATGCTTTGCATTTAATGGTTGGGGAGGATTGCGACTCCCCCTCCCGTTTAAAGCTGCTTTTCCAGCCTAGGCAAACGCTCACGGTACCAATACAAAGCAAAGGTTGGTCCCCATTGCGTGCTAATACGAAGGCACCCGAATACGGAAGAACAAGACCAACCAAACAGAAGGAAACTGGACCAAAAGTGAATCCTGCCCAACTCGCTATCTTATATATGTTCATCTTACGCATGCGTGCAATCTTAGCAGGTACGCATAAACTTTATTTACTTGCAGATTGAAGAAGTAAACTGTCAAAATCTACCTGATCCTTGAAAATCGATCTATAACAATCCTTCAAGAAATATAAAGGATAATGTTTATATAAAGCCTCTTTTATGATTTTTATATTGCTATTATTGCAATCTTTTTTAAACGTGTTGTAAATTTGATTTCTCTTGAAGTGTCCGAGTATGATATTTCTGAAAATATTTTTGGTAAGATTTGTTTTCCAATCGATGAGATGATTGATCTTAATTTTATATAATTCTCTTTTGTCATATAACGTTGTATAATGACCATATAATCCATGTTTTTTTATTGAGATGTCCAGAAAATTTACCGCTTCATTTTTTTCTTTACAATTTTCTATTAATTCCAATTCCGGTGGGTAAAAAGTGAAATCGAAATTGGTGGTGGCTTCATAACACCCCAATAGCACATCGTCAACAAACCGGAAATATGGTATCTCAGACAAAATATGGGTTCCTTTTTCATATGTTGAGAGGTAAATATCTGCCAAGATTGATGAGCAGGCTCCTCCCATTGGAATTCCCTTTATTTGTCGGTAATAATTTTTTCCGTTATATAGAATATTTTCTTTTAATACTAGTTCAATAAGGTCAAGGTATCTTCGATAAGTAATAAAATCCTTCAAATTAAATTCTTCATATAAATTTTTCAAGATTGAGTATAAATTAGTTAAATCAATGTTGTTAAATAGGTCGCGGAAATCAAAGCTTTTAAAACATATATCTTTATTACAATGTTTTAAACGATCGATAACTTCTATTCCATTTTTGATCATGACATGATTCTGTTTTTTGATATTTTCCATCACAAACTTGAAATTATACTTAGAAACACTTAAAATTATACTTAGTTTATAAAACAACAAACATATGAACGTAGTAATATAACATATTTAATTTATTTTACATTAGGAACAAAGAACAAAAAAACAAAAAGACCCTTAAAAATTAATTATAAGTTTAATCACTGTCATCACTTTCATGTACTATCAGTCTTTTCTTTCTGATAGGTATGATGTCACTTTCATCACTTGAGCTTTCTTGATGCGATTCTGGTTCAATGGTTGACGAATTAGGCAAGATCTCGGGTTGACAAGACTTTGTCATGAAATCGGTAATTAACAATTGCGTAGGTTTTTTTGCTAAATCTTTATAGACCTCTTCATATTGATTTAAGCATTTACGAAGGTCTCGCTGGAATCGGAGAGCTCGATCAACATTTGTGTCATATTGTAAGAAATGGTTCCCAATTTTCTTCCCAAATCAAGTCCTACGCTTATGATTCTTGCTGTGAACGCAACTGGTTCAGATTGCTCTTCATCAGAATCATTGTCTTCATCATGTTTGTTTGTTTCACGAATCATGTTAATTAAATCATCTTGAGTCAATTCTTCATCAGCCATTATTTCTTCAATATCTGCTTGAGCTAAATCTTAAAAACCTTCTCCTCCTACAGTATGGGCCAACTCAGTAATCTGAGAATATTCATGCTCTATTGGTGATTTATCATTTCCACTTTCAACAACATCCGGCTATATTGCTTTCCAGCAGGCGTTGATCGTTGATTGTTTGATCTGAGTGTATGACAGTCCAACATGCTTATCACAATCTAAAATTGTAAATTTCTTCCAAGCATCCATCAGAGTAAGAGATTCATCATTCTCCATTTGTTCTAAGATATACCTGAAAGTTTGCTTGATGTACAGTGCTTTAAAAGTCGAAATTATCCCTTGATCTAACGGCTGTAATAAGGAAGTTGTATTCTTTGGTAAAAAAAACAACTTTTACATTTTCGTGTTGTAAATCTGGAGGATGACCTGGTGCATTATCAATTAATAGAAGAGCCTTAAAAGGCAATCCCTTTTTAGTTAAATAATTTTTGACATCTGGAACAAAGAAGTTATGGAATCATTCATTGAAAGCTATGGCAGTGACCCATGCTTTTCTATTAGCCATCCAATAGACGGGAAGGTTTTTGATATTTATTCCTTTGAATGATTGTGGTGATTTTGATTTGTTAATCACCAATGGTTTCATCATATAATCGCCAGAAGCATTGCAACAGAAAAGAACTGTTATACGACTTTTCGCTACTTTATGATCACTAGCTGATTTGTGAGCTTTGGCTATAAAGGTTCTTTCCGGCATTTTTTCCCTGAATAACCCGGGCTCGTCAGCATTGAAAACCTGATCAGAAGTGTAGAAGTTAGCGGCAATGATTTCAGCAAGTTTTGCCGGATATTGTTGTGCCGCATCCGAATCAGCAGATGCACTTTCACCTTTCATTCGCAGATTATGTAAAGAATGTCTTTGTTTGAATCTCTCGAACCATCCATGGCTTGCGGAAAAAGATACCTTCTTTTCATCGGGCGAAGTCGACGGCGACTGATTCTTAAGTGATTGATAAATCTTCAAAGCTTTATTTGTAACAGCATTGGTATCGATCGGGATTCGCTTTTGAGTTTGGTCTTCTATCCATATCAATAAGGCTTTTTCCATATTTCCCACTGGAAGGCCCAGACAACACGACCAACCCTAAGGCTTACGGTAACTTACTGTGTGGCCGGCCGTATTTTCCATTGTAACCGGCCATTGTAACATCTCTAACATATGAAGTCGTACTCATACTGCTGCAGGTTCCAGCTGCTACACTTTTTCTAATGGAGTCTTCATTTTTTTTATTGTCCTTATTGTGGCTTCATTCATGGAGTAAAATTTAGCAACAACCGTTACTCTTTCTCTATTACGTAGACAGTCTAATATTTGAATTTTAGTTTCTAAAGAAATAACTTTTCTTTTCATTTGATTTTTCTTCAAATCCTTTGACATTATAGAACCTTAACAAATTTACGTAAACTATAAAGATGCAAGAAAAACTATAAATGTTGAAAACTTACCAGTTCAAAAGATAAACGCACAATAATATAAGCTTTGCTGCTAAAATGTTTCTGCACTATGTACTTGCATGAACCAGATAGCTTTACTGTTGTGAAATACACACGGGGATTCCCCTATTACGGGGATTCCCCTTAATGTATATATTTTACAACACCGAGAATCCCCTGTTGTTTTCATCAGTGTTACCAAAGGAATAAAATTCAAAAATATCATCAAATCTTTGTATAGGCGTATATGGAGCGGAATATACATTTTTATCAATTTTTTGAAATCTGTTAATTTATAAACCGTGTAAAGGCGAAATCGTGTAAACCGGGGGATAAGTGTATATATATATATATATATATATATATATATATATATATATATATATATATATATATATATATATTTGAAATATGTAATAACAAGAATTATGTAAAAAATAAAAAAACAATTCAAGCAACATCAACATCACCATAGAAGCAAATTCACGGCCACAATGCCGACAAGAGAAAAGAACAGCACCGTCCCGTCTAGTTGTTTACGAGTTTCTGTGGTAACATTCATTTTTAATTATATATATATATATATATATATATATATATATATATATATATATTAAATACACTAATATTTTTATAATAAATAACAAATTTACATAAATGCATTATCAAAGGTGTCGAATTCAATCGTTAATTACAAAGGGGGGGGGGGATTATTTTCCACATTACGTCAGTTAGTAAAAAGCATGTAAAATATATACACATTCAATATTATATTCAACTTACTCTAGAAAAAGCTATCCAAATAACAATTTTTATACATTTAAAAAAAATGTGGAAAAGGTTTTTTAACTAATAATGCCCTGCTTCAAAGAATTTAGTCTAGTCGGCAGTGATAATACTGATTCTAATGATGTGTGCACGTGTTCATCAATTTCTTATGATGAACACGTGCATAGGATGAAATATGGGATGGATAACAAATAACCTTTTTATTTAAATAAGAATAAATTAGATACCTTGTAAACGCAATCCCTTTTCTTTTGGTAATACATAAAAAATAAAATAATTGATTATAAAATCCAAAATAGCAGTGAAAGAATGTTTTCCACGTGTAAACATGCGATGATAGAACAAAGTTTTTCCAAGTGTTTCGTTCAGTGCCAAATAGGGTTATATTAGCAGAACGTCTTGGCAATAAACTGTTGCAGACCATCGCTAAGCGTGCCAACCTTGATATTAGATTTAATTTTGGTTGCGGGTTGAGGGCACTGCGGTCGAGTGAAACGTCTGTATATATTAGTCTGTGATTACAATGGGGTGCCATATGATGCCCGTTCCTACTTGTATAGGCATTGCGTAAAACCTAACTTGTGGAACCTCCCCTCCATTCACCGCAGTCAGTCTGATCCCAAATCTTCACTTGGGGTAACTATCTTTAACACCGTTGCCATGGAAACGCCGTGTGTCTGCGCGTTTTCTGTGGGTGAAGAAACCAAACTTCTTAACGGTTCGCCGAGAAATTTAAAATCATTACTTCTTTAAAATCCTGATCGGGCGACTATTTATAATTATTTCGTGACCAGATTGGGCTTGTAAGAAAGCCTGATTTTTGAGCTTTCTAAAAATGTAAATTATTAGTTGAAAATCTCGGAACTTTTCCCGATGCGAGGATTTAAAAACGAAAGTTCGTTTTTTTGAAATGAAAGTGACCTTTGTTTTAAAATCTTTAAAAATTATTAGAATTTGTCCCTGTGATTTGAAATGGATATATTTTTACTCGCAATTGTCTGCTCTTTCCGGTCGTGTGATTTCTTTTTTTCTACGACGTCTGGATGGTGGAGAAAAAAGGGCGAAAAGGGAAAAAACGGTCGAAATCGCATAAAACATTAAATAACAAAAAAAAATAATTCAAATTTTAAAAATCGGTTTTCACGTATCTCCTTCACACTCCCCCCCCCCCATTGCTAAATATCATAGCTCTGCGACGCGCGGTCACTGAGCCTATAGTGTATAAGACAGACAGACAGACATTGTCTTTTATTATTTACTAGTCGCCTTCGGTGACAGCCTGATCGCTACCCTTGAAAATTCTGACCGTGGCAAACTCGCTGGCGCGACCTACCAAATATTTGGAAGTCCAGGTAGTGCCACCCAATTTAGACTGGAACCCAGTGGGGGAGGCATCCACAGGGACCGTACCCACCTTCCCCTACCGCCAACCTCTCGGAAGGACTTACGGTCCCACATGTTTAACGTGATCGTACTCCGCGTGAACACGGCGGCAGTTTTGGCAGTAGCGGGAATCGAACACGGGCCTACCGAGTGCAATTCCCTCGCGCTAACCACTGGGCTACCGCGCTCTCTGCGACAATTTCCACAACTTTCTTTTTATTCACCCAATTTAGACCGGAACCCAGTGGGGGAGGCATCTACAGGGACCGTACCCTCCTTCCCCTACCACCAACCTCTCGGAAGGACTTACGGATCCACATGTTTAACGTGATCGTACTCCGCGTGAACACGGCGACAGTTTTGGCAGTAGCGGGAATCGAATTCGGGCCTACCGAGTGCAATTCCCTCGCGCTAACCACTGGGCTACCGCGCTCTCTGCGACAATTTCCATAACTTTCTTTTTATTCACCCAATTTAGACCGGAACCCAGTGGGGGAGGCATCTACAGGGACCGTACCCTCCTTTCCCTACCACCAACCTCTCGGAAGGACTTACGAACCACATGTTTAACTTCAGACCTCGTGGAATTGAAATTCGGAAATTCATAAAATCCCGATCCTGCAGCTATTTATAATTATTTCTTGACCAGATTGGGCTTGTAAGAAAGCCTGAACCTTGAGGTTTCTAAAAATGTAAATATTAGTCGAAATCAACGGAACTTTTCCCGATGCGAGGATTTAAAAATAAAATTTCGTTTTTCTGAGCCGAAAGTGACTTGTTTTAAAATCTTTAAAAATTAGTAGAAATTGAAATTGAGATTTGAAATTCATATATTTTTACTCGCAATTGTCTGTTCTTTCCGGTTGTGTGATTTGTTTTTTTCTACGACGTCTGGATGATGGAGAAAAAGGGCGGCAAAAATCGTATAAAACATTAAATAACGAAAAATAATTCAAATTTTAAAAGTCGGTTTTCACGTGTCCCCTTCTCCCCCCCTCCCCCGGGTCTCTGATCGCCAAATTTCGTAGCTCTCCGACGCGCGGTCGCTGAAACTATAGTGTATAAGACAGACAGACAGACAGACACACAGACATTGCCTTTTATTTTTTAAGAAGACAGAGCATTTAGTCAATTAGATTTTAATTATTTAACTAGTCAAGCGTAGATTTGTCAAAGCAGCGATGTTTTTCTATTTTCATTGCCTGAATTATTCAAAACTGCTCCTAAACAGCAGGCATTTGGGGACAGTACCTCCCCAATGCTGTTTTTTTATACTGTCAGACTCCAACTCTTCTTGTATTCCAATATCCGACTCCGATATCAGGATAATTTTTAATTTTTCATATCGATTGATGCTCAAAAGCTAGTTTGAAAATCTCGGTCGTGTTTATAGGGAAAATGATTGTATTTAATTTTTTATTTTCTCATATTAATGTATTTGAATCCGATATTTTAGAGAATAAGTATATTTTAAAACTTCCAGAACGTATTTCGAACAATTTTGCAAAAATGGCCTTCTACTATGTGTTTCTGAAGTTCGGACACAAGAACGAATGTTTTTACCGATATCAAATTTTATGTGTAGGTACATTAGGGGGAAAACTTGAATTAGAGATAATTTTATGTAATTTCCATAATTAGAAACAGGAACTAATTGAAATTTAAGAGTTTTATAGCATTATTTCCTATGGAGATAATTCTCGGATTAACAATGGTCATAGAGCCAGTACTGAGCATCCATAGCCTAAATTACGCTATGGATGAAAAGATTAGGAGTGCCATTTAGGAGGGGCCGTTTGCCCCTCCCCCCTAAACCTTCCAAATTACTATGTTTCTAATATAATTTTTGATGCCAAATCATATTCTCATTACTAAACAATAGTAGTTCATCAACTTTTGCATCCGCTAAAAAATACCTTGACTCCTCCGCAAGAAATTCTTGAACTGGCACCCTTGGTAAAAGGTAATAAATGAAATGTATCTAAATAATTCTATTTTATCGGTGTGTCAGGTCCACTGCCAACAAAAAGTAGCTGCTAACTGTTCTGTATAGCTTCACTGTAAATAAAACATTTGCAAGCATGTTACTGAGAGTTTCAGGGGAATCAGCTGTCCATAATGGGGAGTAAGGTTCCTGATAGTTATGATAATATATATAGAAAAATACAAAAACAATCTGATGTGGGCATGACTTTCCTTATTTAATGCCATAAATTTACTACGCTTACAGTAAAAAAAATCTGATGTGGGCAAAACATGGCTTTCCTTATATAATGCAATGAATTTACTACTTTTGCAGTAAAAACAATAGGATTTTCTTATAGTAGATACTTACCTTTCCAAGATATTAAATTTTCGACAATTAGTCGTCATTTTCATTGATTTAGCGTCATTTTTATCCATTTGAGGAGATTTTCGTTAATTTGGCAGCATTCCAAAAAGTCGCCAAATTGGCGGCATTCCGCCAAATTCGTCTCCAAAATCTCGCCAAGCGTTATGGATGGAGAAATAAGTTATTCTTATAGCAGATAAATGACTATTAGCGGTCAAATACAAAAGTATTACTCAAAGTATCTTTTCTCATGAATGGAATGAGCTAGATCCACGAGAATGATGTCACCCAATTTATCGCATGATATTACGTATGAAAAGTGAACATGTTTCTCAATAGAATTTATGGGATTTTTTGATAAATTTATTTGAAAAATGTGCAATATCTCGAGAACGGTTCATGCTAGCGTTCTAAAGTTGATGTCAATCGTTTTCAAAGGAAAAATGACATAAGAAATGTCGTAAAGATTTATTTGCGTAACTTTATTAAAGGTTATGATTTTTCCTAAATTTCACTCGAAAATTTAGGAGGGTTTTGAACATTCGATTCCGTTTAAAAACAATAGGCTTCCAGTATTCACGGATTGTGATTTTTGTACCAAATTTCGTTCGAATCGCTCCATTCGTACGTGAGATATCGTCTCCACAGACTCACTGACACATACTTTCACATACACACACACACACAGATATCACTTCAAAAATGTTTGATTCGTGATCAGGGATGCTTGAAACGTACTCTCCCGTCGAAAACTCGAATTCAAATTTTCGACCCCGTCACAATACTTTCCTTATACATTATGTATATAAGGAAAGTAATAATGTAAGATCCACTGTATTGTGTTTCTATCGTTGAATTGTACATTGGGCGATTTTCCGGATGACAACATGTAAAATTATTCTAAAATACCCAATTAACTTATATTTCGCGCAACTCTAAATAAACAATTATCAATATTGATAGCATCTTCAATAAGCGATATAGTCTGTATATTAAAATATTTTAATAATTGATTCATTTATTTGGCGTCATTTACATTTATATAGCGCCATTTTTGCAATTTTGACGATTTTTTATCAATCTGGAAGAAATATCGCCAAGTTGGTGATACTTTGCTAAATTATTCGCCAAGTTCGCCAGATGCATCACCAAGAGCTCACGCCTTGAATCTTGTGGGTGTCAGAGCAGCTGAAAGCTGCAGAGAAGTTGCTGCATTTTTTGACTTCGTACATAATCTGTACACCTTTTTTAATTCCTCAACGCATCGATGGGAAATTCTCTCATCCATGTTAGGTTCAAAAAAGAAAATTCTGAAAAATTTATTTGATACCCGGTGGTCTGCTAGAGCAGATGCAGTCATAGCCTTGAAAGAGAGCTACCCAGCTATTGAGGCAACATTAAATTCCATGTCATCAGACTTGTTTGAATCATCTGAAACGAGATTGAAAGCTGAAGGCCTAAAACAGTATATGAAGAGATTTGAGACACTCTTCCTCACATACTTTTGGTGTGATTTATTGAGAAAAATTAATAAAGTCAATACTTCTCCGCAAAAATCAACTGTAACATTGCATGTCGCCGTGCAACTCCTGGAATCTCTCACATTGTATATTCAGGAGAAGAGGGAAAGCTATGATTGGTATGAAGCCTTAGCCACATCAAAGAAAGAGCTTAATTACCAGGATTCCATAATCCGAACAAGAAAACGAAGTTCTAGATTGACATTTTATGATAACGAAGGTACCCTAGATGTTGCTTTATCTGGTAAAGAAAAGATGAAGATTGAAACTTTCCTTCCTGTGGTAGACAGTTTAATCAATAACTTCGATGCTCGATCTAAAGCTTACCGAAACATCTTTGAGATTTTTGGATTCTTTGAGGATCTGCTTTTCTTAGAGGAAGAATCTGTAAGAAAGAGCATAGTGAATGTTTTGCAAAAATATGCAAAGATGATGTTGATGGAAGAGAACTTGCAGAAGAATGCATCCATATCAAAGTATACATTAATGCAAATTATCCTGAGACAGCAGTACTCTTGATGGACATCTCTGCTGACGACGAAGAAGAGGAGAGTGATGAAGACGATGAGGGAGAAACAGGTTCCAGATCCATCGAGTTCCAGATGAGATACATACAGGAGAAAAGACGGAGACTGAACCTATAAAACCTTTACAGCTATATGCATGAAAGTGGAATTTCATCTGCTTTCCCTAACATAGAAATAGGGTTGCGAATATATAGTTGCATGATGGTTTCCAATGCAAGTGGTGAACGTTCATTTTCGAAGTCAAAAATTATAAAATCCGAAAAACGCAGTGTGATGAAGCAGGAGAAATTAAACGACCTAAGCATTTTAAGCATTGAAAACGAGTTACTTAAAGTAATGGACTTTAACGATACAATTGATGATTTTGCTACTAATAAGTCAAGAAAAAAGATTGTGTAAGCCAGAATGTGTCTTGAGTCTTCTTGTAACTTGTTTTTCAACAAATCGTTATGTCACAGTCTCATTTTTATATTTTAATATCCCCCCTTATATATTGTAAAGAATGTAAACATTTGATGTCAAAAACAAATTAAATATTCGTTGGAATCATCTAACTGGCGATTATTAAAACAATTTTAGCCATTTGTACATATTTAAGTATACGTTTTACAAGTTAGTACTATTACTGTACGTATATTATTGCGAAGAAAGAAATTTGCAAAATTTACAGTGAACAGGGGCCCCCACTCTAAGTTCTGGCCCGGGGCCACAGATATGCTTAATCCGGGTCTGCCAAGAGTTACAGACAAATGGAGAGAAGAGCATTTCATATATACAAGAAGGTATGCCCGTCATATGACGGATATCAGAATTTGCGAAACATTGCTTCCTATTTGGAGTCATTTTTATCAATTTGGTGACATTTTAGTCACTTTGACAGCAAATAAAATGCGACATCCCGCTAAATATCTCGCCAAGCGTAACGGATGGAGAAATGGGTTATTCTTATCGTCTACTCTTATGTTTTTTCAAGATATTGAACTCATCAATTAGTCGTCATTTTCATTGATTTAGAGTCATTTTTATCAATTTAGCGACATTTTCGTTAATTTGGCAATATTTAAAAAATGTACCAAGTTGGCATTATTTCGCCAAAATCTCGTCAAGCGTTATGGACGGAGAAATAAGTAATTCTTATAGCAGATAAATGACTATTAGCGTCAAATACAAAAGTATTACCCAAAATAGCTTTTCTCGTGAATGGAAGGAGTTAGATCCTCGAGAATGATGCCACCAAATGTATTGCATGATATTACTTATGAAAAGTGAACATATTTCACAATAGTTAACACAATTAACACTTTTTTTATTTTATATATATTTTTTATATTTTTTTGAAAAATGTGCAATATCTCAATAATGGTTTATGCTAGCGTTCTAAAATTTTTGTTAATGGTTTTCTAATGAAAAATTACATAATAAATGACTATTTACGTAATTTTATTAAAGGTTTTGATTTTTTGATGATTTTTTCAAAATTTCACTCGAAAATTTTAGTGGGTTCTAAACACTTGATAGTGTATCAGGGTTGCCACTCAACCTGGAAACCGGGAAATGTCAGGGAATTTGAAAACAGTCAGGGAAAACCGGGAAAAGTCAGGGAATTTCGCGGGAAACCTGGAATTTTTTTTAAAATTTAAATAATGCAAATAAAATTCACGATGTATACTAAGAACGATTGTTCGAAAGATCAAGGATCGGAAAAACCAGTTATTAGCTCGACGAACGCAAACATTTCTGGCCGCCCGCCGCCGTCTAGGCTACGCGTAACGCGTATTTCATCCCAATAAACCAACCATCCAACTTTTGACGGCGCGGCGCCGGCGCTGCGTAGTACCGTGCATTTTGCTAGCTTCAGAGTATTGTAGACGTGCCAACTCTCCGGGGCCGGAGACTCCGGATTTTTCATTACTTCTCCGGCCTCCGGATTACTAACGAAATTCTCCGGCTTTTTTTGTTTGAAATTTATCAATTAACCAGACATACTATAATTCCTCGGAAACACTGATTTCTACCATTCCCGGGATCGTAGTAAATCCATAATAAAATGCAGGGTAAAGTCAATCAAATTAACGGAGATTTACGGCCGCGTGTAATGTAAATCTCGATAAAAAAATCTCGGTCGCTTATTTTATGAAAGTAATAAATATACTTCTTCAAAGGTTGTCTAATTCAGCATAAATCGCTAACATGTTATTTTGTTCATTAATTTCTCATAAACGCTGCGATTGCGCAATTCAGTTTGTTCTCATGAATCGCCGAGAGTACAATGATATCTTTTTCCATCCATTTCAATCTTCTAAATATTGCATTTTTGATTGACTAAACTAGCTTATTTTCATATTCAGATTAATTATTATGGTTGATTTCTTAATTATTTTCGCATAAACAGAGCGATTGCGCAATTCAGTTGCTTCGCGTGAATTGCCGAGAGTACGTTGTTAGTATCTTTTCCCATCCATCTCAATCTTCTAAATATTGCATTTTTGATTAACTTAACTAGCTTATTTTCATATTCTGATTAATTATTATGGTTAATTTCTTAATTATTTTCGCATAAACAGTGCGATTGCGCAATTCAGTTACATCGCGTGAATTGCCGAGAGTACGTTAGTATCTTTTTCCATCCATCTCCATCATTTAAATGTTGCATATTAGATCGACTAAACTAGTTTATTTTCTTATTATGGCTAATTATTAAGGTTAGTTTTTTATTTATATTTGCATAATACAAATTTTTCTATTTTGAAAAATGGGTAGCATGAACTCACTCTCTGAAGGGATATTTCCCAAAAAGTGGTATTAAAGCAATAATTTAGGCAAATAAAAAGGAAACCATTTTAGCAGGAATATAATTATATATATATATATATATATATATATATATATTTATTAAAGATCAATATTTATTACTTTCTTTAGTGAAAACCTGTGTTTTACCAAACATAAATATTTGTTTTCATTGTAAAGTAATTTTCATGGGATAAAACCTTTATATATTTTTTGTTTTATAATTTATTGTCCTGAAATTTGATGAACCATTTCTTTATGAATCTGTAACAACTATAGCACAGTCAATTTTGCAGAGATTTGTAAAGCCTTGTGTTTTAGACAAAAATGCTTCATGTCTTTACAAAATTGATGTCCTTGAAAAAGATAACTTGATTTTTTTCAAAGCCTCTGAAGTGACACTTAGTTTTCCTTTAAAAGATGAATTGAGAAAGATAAAGAATAAAAACAATATAGACATTTTGAAAATGCGACAATTCATGTCTTAAAGCATATCAAAGATTTGTGCATAAACTTTTTGAGCGTTCACCTGTACGATTTCCATTGACTAAAGCAATATCGTTTCTTAATCCTGCAGTTTTTCTTCAAACTGATTTGGCGATTGAGCGTTTGTCAGCATGTCTAGAAATATTGGTTTCTAAAATATGGATATCAGGATTAAAAGCTGACAACATTCATCAAGAGTTTCAAAAATTATTCAATGAGCCTTCAGTAGTAAACATGATGAAATCTTACAAAAGAAGTGATACTAGGTTTGACGATCATTGGATTAGTATACTGCATCTAAAACAAGTTTCTAATGATTTGACCTTTTTTATAAAATTGCTTTCCATTTTATCACATGGTAATTCATTTCTTGAAAGGGGATTTTCCATTAATGCAGAATGCATTATTGATAACCAAACAGAAGAAAGCCTTAAAAGCATTAAGACAAGTTTATGGGGCAATAAACAATGCTGGGGGAGTTGAAGCAATTGATATAACAAAGGCCATGATTCAGTCAGTAAAATGTGCACATTCCAGGTACATTGATACTATGCAAAGAAAGAAAGAAGCAGAAAGTAATAAAAAACAATTGGAAGACAGTCGAAAATGTGTTGCTTTAGAACTGAAAAGTTTAGAATGGAAGAAAAGCAAAATGATGGTGGATGCTCAAAAAGAGGCTGCACTAATTGAAGACAAAATAAGAAATCTCCAAAAATAATATTTTTTCTACATACTATATTCACCCACTATCACATAACTTGTATATTAACATTTTTGGTGTTAATTTATTTTACCACATTTATTATAACAAGTGTACATGATTTGTCTAATTTACCAAAGCAATTGATTTTTTTTATTTGTATATGTATGTCAAATATTATTTATTTGTCCCAATTTGTAACAAATTTTTAATTGAAGTGTAAATATTTTGATATTTACACTCCAATTAATATATTCCCAATTATAATATTATATTCTCTATGTTAAAACACAGAGAAAAGGTATATGTGTAAGCCTAGATTAACTGAATAGTTTATCGCGCTGTTTTTTATAAACCTGGAATTTATCTGGAAAACCTGGAAAAGTCAGGGAATTTCATATTCTCTGGAGAGTGGCAACCCTGTGTATAGAAACAATAGGTTTCCAGTATTCACGGATTGTAATTTTTGTACCAAATTTTGTTCGAATCGCTCCATTCGTTCGTGAGATATCGTCTCCACAGAAACTGACACACACACACAGGCATCATCTCAAAAACGTTTGATTCGCGTTCAGGGATGCTTGAAACGTGCTCTCCCGTCGAAAACTCGAATTCAAATTTTCGACCCCGTCACAATACTTTCCTTATACATTATGCTATGTATATAAGGAAAGTAATAACGCTTTGGCAGACGATAATTAAATGAATATTTCAGATATAAAGCTGGATTTTTTCATGAACGCCTGTAATTGTTTTCTTATCAGTTTGCCGAAATTATCAACAAAGCAGCTGAAAAAAAATTAGCAAAGGTTGCAATGTGTTATAGTGTTATTGCAAGCATTAATTGCCATTTTATATAGAAGGTTGACCTTTCTGATAATGATGTAATTTTGAAATTGGCTGCGAAAATCGGTTAAATACTATAGCAGTAATATAAAATAAGCATTTTTACTTTTTATACTACAGTTAACGCTCCTATAACGCGATTGATTCGTACCGCGTTATAAGAAACTCAGATTAGTGCAAATCGGAATAATTCGTACCGTGTTATATGGAAACCGCTCTATAAGAAAATCAGAATTAGTATAAAACAGAACAATTCGTACCGCGTTATATGGAAACCGCATTAAGTGAAACTCAGAACATATAAATCAGGCTGATTCCTTCTACGTTATATAAAACTTCATTTTTAGATCACAATGTTATGATGAATTCGGTTTTGAAATATAAGTTTATAGATACAAAAGGCAATAAATATATGTTTACATATTTCGAATTATTTTTTATTAAGATTTCATATAGGAAAATTAAAAAAACAATGTGAAATATAAACTTAATAACTTTTTTCCCAACAAAAATCCTATTAACATTCGACATCGCTGTCAAATATTAGTGGCCTAATTTTTTTTCTTTTAATGCCCTCTTCACTTTGCATATCTTCATTATCATTTTCGAGTGTAATTTATTTTATTTTTATAACTCCACCAAAATCTCTCTATAAGGAGTTAAGCAATTTTGTAATTCTCTTTTAAATTTTGCACTTCGCACTGTTGAAGGATTTTTTATAATAAAGTAATTGTCTAATTATTTACCTAAATCCAATCCTCTTTTCACATCATTTAAATTGAAATTTGCAACCCATTCTTTACCCATATTTTCGTATACCAATGCATTTGACGTGAATGTATTAATTTTTTTACAAGGGATTTCTTTGATAACTGAAATTGAAAAATTGTGATGTACGTGGATGAAAAACAGGGACCATTAATTTTAACAGTAAAAGTGTAATAGAAAAATTCATGCTATAGGGAGACTTCTTAAGGGTGAGCGTCAGTAAATTTTCTGCCCTATCCGAGCTTTGTTAACTTTCGCGGCACACATATTTCGCCGAAATTCTGCTGAAACAGTTGCGAAATATTTTCTTAAATTAAAATGCTATGCTTAGATTATATTAAAACTAAATTTAATACCCAATAAAAAATAGAATATGTGTTTTATTTTAATTTAAAACATTTTTGGTGCTGCCATCTGTTGTCATAATTTAATTCATACCGACTATTTTTATTTTTTAATGAGCATTTTTAAATGTCTATTCCTTCTAATACGCTATTAAATACAACAACAGATCATATATAATGCCATAATCACGGAAACGTAATTGAACTTGGACTTGAAGATAAAACTGCAGTCCTCAGTGATGTACATTCAGATCCTTTATCAAATTTATAGAATGATAAATTACCTTTCCTTGATTGTGGCATTATTATATATGATCTGTTGTTGTATTTAACACTGTATTAGAAGGAATAGATATTTAAAAAATAAAAATAATTGGTATGAATTAAATTACGACAATAGATGGCAGCACCAAAAATATTTTGGATTAAAATAAAAAATATATTCTATGTTTTTTGGGGCATTAAATTTAGTTTTAATATAATCTAAGCATTGCATTTTATCTTTCAGAAAATATTTCGCAACTGTTTGAGCAGAATTTCGGCGAAATATGTGTGCCGCGAAAGTTAACAAAGCGCGGATAGGGCAGAAAATTTACTGACGCTCACCCTTAAGCTAATTGGGTTGTATTACAGAGATACAGTGTTATAAAGACTGCCGAGTTGTATGGAAACCGCGTTATGGGCTGTCGCTATTACCGACATAAGATATATGTTAACATTACCGACATAAGATACACAGATTATATAATACGCTCTACCATTGAGCTACTTGGACGAAATTGCAAGCTATTATCGTCGAAGTGGATTGCATTCTCCACCCTCAAATGTCAGATTGGCGGGCAACTGATAATCTGACTGACCACCTCCTGCAATTTTTACTTCTGGTTAGCCTCCTGCTACTACAATTTTTTACCCAGGCTAGTATCCTGCGTGGTCGTTATCCTCTCAATTTGAAATCGGCGTTCCATTTTTCAGAGTCCACTGAATCCGTACTATTCATACTAGGGTCCCTTTCAGACCTTCGACATCCATGCACTAACCTATAGAGTTGATTTGCTTGAACGCCGTTGTAAAGAGCTCTGCTGTCACAACCGGGAATCGAACCCTGGATCTCCGAACTGACCGGCCGACGCTCTACCGTTGAGCTACTGAGACGAAATTGCAAGCTGTTATCGTCGAAGTGGACTCTGAAAGCTCATAAAGCAGGCGAAGATTTCGTGGAAATTGCCATGCACTCACTCGCAGCCCATCACAAAATATCTATTCTGTACGACAAAATCCTCGATTCCTCCAATGGGGTCCGAGGTCTTGCGAGGGCCAGGAAATTCGTTCAAAAAATATATAATTTATCAGCAGAAGGGTTTATGAAATTATTATTATTGGAGTGGTCTGGAATATTTCAAGCAGAAGGTGAAAAAAAAATGAATGATGGATGGCAGGGTAATTTCTGTATATCGTAATATAAAAATCGGAAAGGTTTAAAACGCACAAAAAGTGTATATTTAAAAAAAAAAAATCGTTAAAATTTACCGAATTATTGTTTGTAAGAGAGTTCTTTAATCTTTCTGGTGGTGTCAAGATGGGAACTCTGTGATAATATTTTAGGTCGCTATAAGGAACCGATTTGCTCGAAAATGGTAAACCATAAAATAACTATAAAACTTATTCGAAATTAAAAGAAAAAATGTAAAACTCCGAGGTGCACCCTCCTGAGTCTTCAAGTACCTGTGTACCAAATTTCACAGCCGTACGATGCTTAGATTTATCGCTACAGACTACTCATACACACACACACGCACATTCAAATATCTTTTTTATTATGTCAATGTAAGAGGAAGAATAATTGAAATTCATTTAACTTTTATTGTTTTTAACTTTTCCTGCAATACATAGTAATGTATAGGGAAGTATTGGAATCATGTCAAAAATCGCAACTCGAGTTTTCGATGGATCTACACGGTTTGGGACCTCTAGGAAACGAAATACTATATTTAGCGTAACGTTTGTGTGTGTGTGTGTGTGTCTGTGCAATGAATGTATCCACTCTAACTCAAAAACTAATGGACCAAATTTCATAAAATTTTACAAGTAAGTCACTTATGTATAACCCTATTGCTGATTAGATTTTGGTGCAATTCTGGATAAAAGAACTTGCCTGCTTTTGCAAAATGGCTCTTAAAAATTGTCTGTATCCACTCTAGCTAAAAAACTAATTGGTCAAATTTCACAAAATTTGGTAAATAACTCACTTGTGTGTTACCTTGGTGCTGATTAGATTTTGGCATGGTTCGGAAAAGCAAAACCTGCCTTTTTCTTTTGCGAAATGGCTGGCAAAAATCTTCAAAATCTAAACTAAACTCTCAAATATCTCAATTATTATATATGTAATTTTTGATGATGACAATACTAAGATCAACAACATTACTCCAGAACTAGCCGTTCTCGAGATATTCTAGTTTTTTTGCATTTTCACTAGGCCAGTTTTGAAAATAAGTCCAGTCACCAAAATGAAAACGAAAATTGAATTAAAAGTGTGAATTCACTGTCAGTTCAAATAATTATGCCTGTTATTTTGTGCAATTTGACTCAATTGAATGAATTATTGAAGAAATAAAGAGAAAGTTAATATGGGTCTGTAGGTTAAGTCATGTGCTGCCTACATCAGATGTTTCTTTTTATTTTCTATTTAATTCATTCAATATATATCCATGTTCAGTACTGAGCAGAATTCAGGTAGTTTGTAATTTCAAACTCATATGTTTTTTCTCCAGTAGCACCTTCTCATGGATTGAAAAGGCCTGCTCCACAGTCTTTGTTTGATTCTAGAAATGATTTAACTCTTTCGTTCGGTGATTTTGAAGTGTCAAGTCGACCCTCTTTTAACAGACACTCCGGAAATAAATCTGTATTTCCTGATACTGCAGCCATATTGGCGCGCTCTAGAAGGTAAGGATTTCTAAACTTATTTTCTTTTTAAATGTATTGTTTTGAAAATATTCATTTTTGAAGTTCCAAGGTGAATACGGGTGCTTGAAAATCAGGAATGCTCTTCAATTTTAAGTGATACATTTTCAAGGTCTTGAAAGTACTCGAAAATTCCAATTTTCTTGGTTAAGTCCTTGAAAGTGTTTGAAAATAGCAGGGATGTAAATATTCTAATGATCCGAGGCATTGCGTTTTTTTTTCCAACTAGGTCTGTTTTTCCTGGAAATTTTCCTAGCGATTTTGCTGTTCCCAGAAATTTCCAAAGCAACATCAGGAAAGTACTTGGATTTTGGATGACTATTTTTTAAAGGCCTTTAAAGTACTTGAAAATTCCAATTTTCTTGGTTAAGTCCTTGAAAGTGTTTGAAAAAAGCAGGGATGTAAATATTTTAATGATCCTAAGAATTGCGTTTTTTTCCAAGAAGTTCTGTTTTTCCTGGAAATTTCCCTAGCAATTTTGCTGTTCCCAGAAATTTCCAAAGCAACATCAGGAAAGTACTTGGAATTTAGATGACCATTTTTTAAAGGCCTTTAAAGTACTTGAAAATTCCGATTTTCTTGGTTAAGTCATTAAAAGTGCTCTTAAAAAAGGCAGGGATGAAAATGTTCCGCTGATTCGCTGCAATGTGTTTTTTCCAAAAAGTTCTGTTTTCCCTGGAAATTTCCCTAGGGATTCCTCTCTTCCCAGAGATTTCCAAAGGAAATCGATTTTTTTTTTTGCAAAAATTTTCTCAACGACTTCAACAATAAACAATAACATTAGTTTGAGATTTATTTTTACTCCTAGAAATGCATACACTTTCATTATGAGGGATTGATTGATGCCTTTGAAAAATAAATTACTTTTTACTTGAAAGTTCGGCAAAAGTGCCTGGAATTTTCGTAAGGGAGTGTGTATTCATCCTGAAGTACATATTTACTAATTTTAAAGCTTTTTTTCATATCATTTTGCATACACTTCGCCATAGGCGTCCATCGAACCAGTGCGTGTACAGCCTCCATACTCGTCGTGGGAATATGAATGATGGAAGAAAAAGTTAAAATTATTCATGTTTAGTATTATTCATGATTTTATTTTCGCTGTATTTTGAATCAAGTATATAAAACAAGATAATTTCGAGTGTGAGACATTTACGTACATTGCTATCGTTTGCTGAATGCAAGCAAGCATATGCACTTGTTGATAGATTTGGGTTTGTTTACGTTTATTCGCTTTTAATAAAAAAATAAATAAAATACTGTTTTAAAATACCTTTTTTCAGTAATAACACTTTATACATAATTTTTTTGTCTTAATTTTATAACCGTCAGCTGATTAATTAAATTTTAAACCATAGTAAAAGCTCCACATGTTCACAGAAGTTTCTCTGCAAGCGAACAATTAAGCCTAACTGACGCTTAGCGCTTCCACCATTATTCCCGGAAGAGAATATCAAAACCGATTTAATGAGATAATTTTGAGTCGTTGTACTAAGATAAATAATACTATATAAAATTTATACTAAAAATATTATTTTTGAGGATATCTTTTACATAAAAAAAATCAAACTGAAAGATCTTTAACATTTGTTAACTTTCAGTGAATAAAAAATTTTCTGTGATTTTTCGGGGTGCTTGCTAGTTAAATTAATAATTCCTACAAAATGACAGGGCATAGCATATAAAAAAAATTGAACTTAATTTTCCAAGATGATGAATTTTCACCAATATGGTGTCATTTCCTTTTTGTTTTAAACGTTGTTTCTATAAATTTGGCGACATTTTCAAAAGGTCATTAACTTTCTCGCCAATATATCGCTAATTTTTCCCCAAATTTTTCGCCAAGCATTTCTAGAGGTATCTGGGGGATTATATACAGTGCGTTCGGGATACTTTTACTTTCGCAACCTTTAGTTGAAGATATATACTTCGAATTACAAATATGGTTCAAATGAGATAACAATTTATCTCATAGCAGTTTTAAATAAAAAATAATATTTTATTTCGTTTTATAACGTTCGTATTTATCGTCCTCAACACTATCTCGAAATGATGGATTCGCTGACGTGGGAAAGTGATTTATGTCATAAAATTCAATGTTTCACATGCTGGTCAATTTTGTTTGTAATAGAATCGAACTAGTTTTTATTTTACATGTTATGCATGGAGAAGGTTACATTAATTGGAAAATTTTGGATTGAAGGATCGTATTAGTTAGATTTCGTACATTTTAGGAAAATGTATTTTTCGATTTAAAACTGTTATAGGATAAATTGGTACCTTATTGGAAAATTTTGGATTGATGGACCTGTATAATAAGTTATATTTCGTACATTTTAGCAAAATGTATTTTTCGATTTAAAACTGTTATAGGATAAATTGTTACCCTATTGGAAAATTTTGGATTGATGGACCTGTATAATAAGTTATATTTCGTATATTTTAGGAAAATGTATTTTTTCGATTTAAAACTGTTATAGGATAAATTGTTACCTTATTGGAATATTTTGGATTGAAGGACCGTAGAAAACCCAGACCACACGACCAACCCATAGGGTAATGGTAGCTTTCTGTGTGGCCGGGGATTGAAGGACCGTATAATAATTTATATTTCGTATATTTTAGGCAAATGTATTTTTCGATTTAAAACTGTTATAGGATAAATTGTTACCTTATTGGAAAATTTTGGATTGATGGACCTGTATAATAAGTTATATTTCGTATATTTTAGGAAAATGTATTTTTCGATTTAAAACTGTTATAGGATAAATTGTTACCTTATTGGAAAATTTTGGATTGATGGACCGTATAATAATTTATATATCGTATATTTTAGGAAAATGTATTTTTCAATTTAAAACTGTTATAGGATAAATTGTTACCTTATTGGAAAATTTTGGATTGAAGGATCGTTTAATAATTTATATTTCGTATATTTTAGGCAAATGTATTTTTCGATTTAAAACTGTTATAGGATAAATTGTTACCTTATTGGAAAATTTTGGATTGATGGACCTGTATAATAATTTATATTTCGTATATTTTAGGCAAATGTATTTTTCGATTTAAAACTGTTATAGGATAAATTGTTACCTTATTGGAAAATTTTGGATTGATGAACCGTATAATAATTTATATTTCGTATATTTTAGGCAAATGTATTTTTCGATTTAAAACTGTTATAGGATAAATTGTTACCTTATTGGAAAATTTTGGATTGATGGACCGTATAATAATTTATATATCGTATATTTTAGGAAAATGTATTTTTCAATTTAAAACTGTTATAGGATAAATTGTTACCTTATTGGAAAATTTTGGATTGAAGGATCGTTTAATAATTTATATTTCGTATATTTTAGGCAAATGTATTTTTCGATTTAAAACTGTTATAGGATAAATTGTTACCTTATTGGAAAATTTTGGATTGATGGACCTGTATAATAATTTATATTTCGTATATTTTAGGCAAATGTATTTTTCGATTTAAAACTGTTATAGGATAAATTGTTACCTTATTGGAAAATTTTGGATTGATTGACCGTATAATAATTTATATTTCGTATATTTTAGGCAAATGTATTTTTCGATTTAAAACTGTTATAGGATAAATTGTTACCTTATTGGAAAATTTTGGATTGATGAACCGTATAATAATTTATATATCGTATATTTTAGGAAAATTTATTTTTCGATTAAAAACTGTTATAGGATAAATTGTTACCTTATTGAAAAATTTTCGATTGTTGGACCGTATAATAATTTATATTTCGTATATTTTAGGCAAATGTATTTTTCGATTTAAAACTGTTATAGGATAAATTGTTACCTTATTGGAAAATTTTGGATTGATGGACCGTATTATAAGTTACATTTCGTATATTTTCGAAAAATGTATTTTTCGGTTTAAAACTGTTATAGGATACATTGTTACCTTATTTGGAATATTTTTGTAATTGGAAATGTATATTATGACTGCTAGTTGCGGAAATAAAGGTCGTTAAAGGGCTTTCTTGAACACCTTGTATAGTGTGAACCAATATGACGAATTTATTTTTTAAACATATTTTAAAAAATATTTTTTAAACATATTTTAAAAAATATTTTTTAAACATATTTAAAAAAATATTTTTTAAACATATTTTAAACATATTATACTAAACAGTTTATTCAAACTGAAAGTTCATCATAAAACTGAACTAGTAACTAGAGTTTTCGTGATAAAAAGATAGTTATTTCGAAGTTTATGGTAAGTTTTTCACAAACGTGTTCTTTAAAATTAAAAAAGATGAAAAATGTTTCTTTGTCACTACGTGCTACAAAAGATGGCGTTTTACATTTGATAAAACACACACACACACACACACAATGCTGTTGTTTTGATTTTTAAAATTAAAAATAATTGTATATGTAAGTTTGTAATTTTGAGAATTGTATTCCACTTTAAAATATTTTTTTTATGTTTAGGTGTATGAGTGAAACAGATTTGAAACTTAGGGAAATCAGGGAGCTAGCAAATATTCTGACCTTAAATGGAAAAGTAAGTAGTTTTATTTTCAATGCCATGCTTATTTTGTCGTGCTTGGATAATGGTATATATATTTCCCTTTATATTGACAATTTTGTTTCAAAATGCTAATTGATAGAAATGTTTAAAGAAAATTGCATCTAATTTGACCGTTCAAATTTAAATTAGTTTCAATACTTTTTATACACTCATGTGGATTCACTCATGTGGATTCACTCATGTGGATACACTCATGTGGATTTTAGATTGAAGGACCGTATAATAATTTATAATTTCGTATATTTTAGGCAAATGCATTTTTCGATTTAAAACTGTTATAGGATAGTTACCTTATTGGAAAATTTTGGATTGAAGAACCGTATAATAATTTATAATTTCGTATATTTTAGGCAAATGTATTTTTCGATTTAAAACTGTTATAGGATAAATTGTTACCTTATTGGAAAATTTTGGATTGAAGAACCGTATAATAATTTATAATTTCGTATATTTTAGGCAAATGCATTTTTCGATTTAAAACTGCTATAGTATAAATTGTTACCTTATTGGAAAATTTTCACTCCTGTGGAATTTTTATGAAATTTTGCATAGCAAATGTATAAGAAAATTATAAAAAACAAAAATGAACAGCACTGGCTTAATTTGGAAGTTAATTAGACCAGACTCATCTTCAGGTCTGAGCATCTAACTCTAATTAACTCAAACAAATGTTTGTTTCAGATATGGTAAGTTACTATAAATACCATAGCACAGACTACAAGCATTAATAGAGGGAAAATCGATAAATTAGTAAGAAATCAAGTATTACCATGAATCATTAGGCAAGAATCCTATATATATGTGTAATCGAGATTGAATAAAAGAAAGTTGATGCATCTGGGAGAAGAAGAATAAAAAAAATAAACTATGGAATCAAAGGGGAACAAATAGTTAAAGAGACCCCCACAGAAATCCATTCATGGAGTTATGAGTTAGAGACAGAACAACGGATATTCATACTGGCCGACCGGCGATTTCCCGTTGAGCTACTGAGACGAAATTGAAAGCTCTTACTGTCAAAGTTGGCACTGCAAACACAATATTTTTGACCCGAGCAAGAGGGCTCAAAAGGCCTTCGAAACAATTGTAGTCATCTAACTGACACATGCCTGCTTTCTTCAAGGAAGAATTATAAGCTTTTTAATGGTATAATGCGTTTGCAAATTTTAAAAGTTGATAAACCTAGGTATTGCAGATTGTATTTGTAAATTTTGAATCTTAAGTAAATTTAAATGAATGTTTTTTTTTTCAGAATTATGCTGTTAATATGAATGATTTGGAGCAAATTGGTGAACTTGGCAGTGGAACAAGCGGCTATGTTGTCAAGATGAGACATAAGCCATCCAATGAGGTCATTGCTGTCAAAGTAAGTGTTTTCATGGTTTATATCATTACTTTTTTCATGTATTGCAAGTTAAGATTGCTTTACTTATTTCAAGTTGTCCTGCATTTATTACTTTCCATATATACATAATGTATAAGGAAAGCATTGTGACGGGGTCGAAAATTCGAATTCGAGTTTTCGACGGGAGAGCACGTTTCAAGCATTCCTGATCACGAATCAAACATTTTTGAAGTGATGTCTGTGTGTGAGTGTATGAAAGTGTGTGTGTGTGTGTGAAAGTGTGTGTGTGTGTGTGTGTCAGTGAGCCTGCGGAGACGATAACTGACGAACGAATAGACCGATTAGAACCAAATTTGATACAAAAATCACAATCCGTAAACACTGGAAAGATATTGTTTTTATACGCAATCGAATGTTCAGAACCCCCCTAAATTTTCGAATGAAATTTTGAAAAAGTCGTCAAAAAATCAAAACCACTAATAAAGTTACGCAAATAGATATTTCTTATGTAATTTTTCATTAGAAAACGATTGATATAAATTTTAGAACGCAAATATCAACCGTTCTCGAGATATTGCACATTTTTCAAAAAAAATGTCAAAAAGTCATATAAAATAAAAAAAATATTTCCTATTGAGAAACATGTTCACTTTTCATATGTAATACCATGCGATAAATTGGGTGACATCATTCTCGTGGATCTAGCTCGTTCCATTCATGAGAAAAGATACTCTGAGTAAAACTTTTGTATTTGACCGCCAATAGTCATTTATCTGCTGTATGAATAACATATTTCTTCGTCCATAACTCTTGGCGAGATTTTGGCGACGAATTTGGCGTAATGTCGCCAACTTGGCGACTCCAAAACGCCAACTTGGTCGCCAACTTGGTCGCCAACTGTCGCCAACTTGGCGACTCCATGTCGCCAACTTGGCGAAATGCTTCCAAATTAACGAAAATCTCGCCAAATGGAAAAAAATGACGCTAAATCAATGAAAATGACGACCAATTTTCGAAATTCAATATCTTGGAAAGAATATTAGTATCTACTATATGAAAAACCTATTTTTTTGACTGTAAAAGTAGTAAATTCATTACATTATATAAGGAAAGTCATGTGTTGCCCACATCAGATTTTTTATATTAGAACCATATGAAATGTTATTTTATACGTAGCAATTCCATCCAACAATCTTCCAGTAACACCATACATTTCAGTGGGAGGAAAACTTCCGCCGAATCGTCGCAATTTTTTCCTGCACAGCAAGAAGAATTCATCAATTTCTGAACACGATCTAATCAAACAAAAATCTGATGTGGGCAACACATGACTTTCCCTATATAATACAATGAATTTACTACGTTTACAGTTTAACAAAATGTTATTCTTATAGTAGATACTTATATTCTTTCCAAGATATTGAATTTTCTTCAATGAGTCGTCATTTTCATTGATTTAGCGTCATTTTTGTCAATTTGGCGAGATTTTTGTTAATTTGGCAACAATTAAAAATGTCGCCAAGTTGGCGACATTTCGCCAAATTCGTCGCCAAAATCCCACCAAGCGGTATGGACGGCAAAATAAGTTATTCTTACAGCAGATAAATGACTATTGGCGTTCAAATACAAAAGTATTATTCAAAGTGTCTTTTTTCATGAATGGAACGAGCTAGATCCACGAGAATGATGTCACCCAATTTATCGCATGGTATTACATATGAAAAGTGAACATGTTTCTCAATAGGAAATATTTTTTTTTATTTTATATAACTTTTTGCTAATTTTTTTGAAATATGTGCAATATCTCAAGAATGGTTCATGTTAGCGTTCTAAACTTTATATCAATCGTTTTCTAATGAAAAAATACATAATAAATGTCCATTTGCGTAACTTTATCAGCGGTTTTGATTTTTTGACGATTTTTTCAAAATTTCACTTGAAAATTTAGGGGGGTTATGAACATTCGATTACGTATAAAAACAATAGGCTTCCAGTGTTTACGGATTGTGATTTTTGTACCAAATTTCGTTCGAATCGGTCCATTCGTTCGTCAGTTATCGTCTCCACAGACTCACTTACACCCACACACACACACACACACACAGACATCACTTCGAAAATGTTTGATTCGTGATCAGGGATGCTTGAGACGTGCTCTCCCGTCGAAAACTTGAATGCGAATTTTCGACCTCGTCACAATACTTTCCTTATACATTATGTATATAAGGAAAGTATAGACAAAATCTGACGTCACACCGCTCCGCTTTTAAAGATGGCAGCTATGAATGCAGCTCTACGGTGAGTAGGAGACATGTAACGACAATTCCAAGAGCTTTTACCTAATTACATGAATATACGGTACATTAAAGACCACAACTATGCTATAAAAATACTTAGAACTACTTCATGGCGGGAAATTGGTGAGATTCCAGTCTTTATATGACCTGATGCTAAACGTGCTGAATGCAAATAAGTGGCAAATAACTGGCAACCCTACGACCAGTTACTATCAGGAGGGTTACATGTTCCAATGCAGAGTCTTTTTTTCAGGTATTTTTTATGCTTTATAATTTTTCCATCTTTATGTGTATCGTCCAAGTTATTAAAGTTTAGAGATATAATCTATCTCTAATTTCAGAAACACACATTTTATGTTCATTTTGATTACATACTTGGACTTGAAGAAGAGTTTTGTCAAAATGAACCATTTATTTAGGCCTAGTTCTTATCCATGTGTATAGCTTTAATGCTTAGATTTTATTTTTTTTTCAATTATCGATTCCGTTCCATTGATATTTGTCGATTATCTTCAGCTTGATGACTAGAAATTTGCATTCTTTTCCATTTGATTGATGATTCTCTATTTAATGCTTCTTTTTATTATGTAGGCGTATTTTAAAGTTAGGGTGTTTTTAGTTGCAACTTCTCTCTATTCTATCATTGGATTTTCATCTGTTCCCATTCCCATTACATTAGGACTAGCCGTTCTCGAGATATTTTAGTTTTTTCGTATTTTCTCTACGCCACCTTTGAAAAGAAGTCCAGTTATCAAATGAGAACGGAAATTGAATTAAAAGTGAATTAAATGTAATTAAAATAAAGAGAACGTGAATATAAATCTGCAGGGAAAGTCATGTGCTGCCCGCATCAGATTTGTTTCTTTGCGTATAGCTGTGTGTTGCACGCCATTAATATACAGCCTTGAATATAAATTATATTTCTATATGAAAAAGCCATTAACATTATCATTGTATTTCCCGCAGAAAATGCGAAGATCGGGAGACGAGGAGGAAAATAAGCGCATACGGATGGATGCAGACGTTATTTTGAAGTGCCGGGAATGTCCATACACCGTCCATTGCTTTGGAATCTTCATGATCGATCTTGATGTCTGGATATGCATGGAGCTCATGTCAACATCTCTGGACAAACTTCTGGAGAAACATGGTCCCATTCCAGAGCAGATATTGGGGAAGGTCGCTGTTGCCGTAAGTGTCTCCTTTGTTCTACAGTTTACAATTATGTTTTATTAGAATTTTCTTAGTAACTGAAGTTGTGATATTTTAGCAAAAATTAAGCACACATCCACAACAGAAGGTCTTTATTTTACTTCCTATAAAACGTACACAAATTTTTTAAAAAAGGGCCATAGCGCTTTCGAGCATAAGTACGCTCTTCATCAGTGGCTACATGGAAATAAAGTTTGAATCGTTCATATATAGACCAGATATAGCGACAAAATTTGCATAAATACAATTTACAAATGGATCTACGTTTAGGCAAGGATAAACCGTAAACTATTAATAGTTTACTGTTTATCCTTGCCTAAACGTAGATCGTTAATAGTAATCGTTCATATATAGACCAGATATAGAGACAAAATTTGCATAAATACAATTTACAAAAGGATCTACGTTTAGGCAAGGATAAACCGTAAACTATTAATAGTTTACGGTTTATCCTTGCCTAAACGTAGATCGTTAATAGTAATCGTTCATATATAGACCAGATATAGAGACAAAATTTGCATAAATACAATTTACAAAAGGATCTACGTTTAGGCAAGGATAAACCGTAAACTATTAATAGTTTACTGTTTATCCTTGCCTAAACGTAGATCCTTTTGTAAATTGTATTTATGCAAATTTTGTCGCTATATCTGGTCTATATATGAACGATTCAAATTTTATTTCCGTGTAGCCACTGATGAAGAGCGTACTTATGCTCGAAAGCGCTCTGGCCTTTTTAAAAAAAAAAATTTTGTACGTCTTATAGGAAGTAAAATAAAGACCTTCTGTTGTGGATGTGTGCTTAATTTTTGCTATTATAACATCAGACGTGATGCCAAATTATTTATGTGATATTTTAGTTCGAATTGAAAAAAAAAATCTATCTAGTTTTAGATTTTCCAATAACAAATCAGGATATAAAGTTTCTTGAAAATTCATTAATATCTGTGGCCGCTATTGTGTGCACAAGAAATGAACCACAGACGGATATCACTCCAAAATTATGCCAAACCGTGTTCAGGAGGTCCTGAAACATATATTGCCCTCGAAATCTCGAATTCGAAAATATTCGTGAAAACAGTGCTTTCTCCATACTATATTACGTAGGAAGTAAAAATAAAAAATAATTCCACAAAAAATTGTAATTTAATTAATTAATATTTTAAAACTTAAAAAATACCTCGAACGATAAAATACATACAGAGCGATTAATTCAATTCATTTATATTCATTAGATAATCAGAAATCAATATTAGTCCCAATAATATTTTAGTAATTTTGTGGTTAATATAGTTTGCACATGTCCAATTATGTTTTCGCAATTTCAATTTTTCAAAAAATTTATTGCAGTAGACTTTATCTTTAACTAATACAAAAATTTAGTATATGTATCTAAATGGCGATCTTTCTAAATTCATCACATTTCTAAAGTTTAAACCGGATTAGCCAAAGCGCATACAAAACGCGTAAATTAGTTTTTTTCCATCCAAATTTCCAAAGCTTCCAAAATTTCCGGTTTGGAATTTACGGGTTTTATGCAACTGTAGCACCAAGGCTGTACCTTTTACTCATATCCATACAGTCCTCCTACTGTATCACCAATGGACTATTGTGCCTTTTTGGACTGTTAAAAAGAGCGCTCTCTAAACGCACACCCAACACAAGGTATGGAATGGATAGTAGTGAAAGAAGAGTGATCTAAAATACTACTGCCAACTTCAAAAAATACCTTTTCATCTTTGAAATCTAGACGTATGAATACAAAGAATATCAGGCAGAACAAAAATAATATTTTTTAATATAACTTTAGTTATATTACGAAAAAATCGTTCTGAAAATGCGTAGAGAAAATCCTCTGTATTGTATGTTATATACTATTTTATTTGAAGTTCGAAAAATACCTTCTCATCTTGAAAAATATACCTCTAATCTGAAAAATATACATTTCATATCCTGTTCAAAAAATACCTCTCATCTGAAATCCAGATGTATAAGTCTAAAGAAAATCTGACAGAACATTTAAGAAATTAATATTTTTAATAAAACATTAGTTATATTACGAAAAAATCGTTCTGAAAATGTGTAGAGGAAATTCTCTGTATTGTGTGTTATATACCATATTATTTGAAATTCAAAAAATACTTTCTCATCTTTAAAGTCTAGATGTATAAGTTTAAAGAATATCAGACAGAATATTTAAGACATTAATATATTTTTATCAAAACATTAATTATATATTACGAAAAAATCGTTCTAAAAATGTATTACATAAAATACTCTGTATTGTGTGTTATAGTGCTAGACGAAATCCTCTTTGTGTGCTATATGCTATTTTATTTGAAGTTTAAGAAATACCTTCTCATCTTGGAAATTTTCTGTATTGTGTGTTATATACCATATTATTTGAAGTTCAAAAAATACTTTCTCATCTTTAAAGTCTAGATGTATAAGTTCAAGAATATCAGGCAGAATATTTAAGACATTAATAATTTTTTATCAAAATATTAATTATATATTACGAAAAAATCGTTCTAAAAATGTATTACATAAAATACTCTGTATTGTGTGTTACATAGTGTTAGACGAAATCCTCTTCGTGTGTTATATGCTATTTTATTTGAAGTTTAAGAAATACCTTCTCATCTTGGAAATTCTCTGTATTGTGTGTTATATGCCATATTATTTGAAGTTCAAAAAATACTTTCTCATCTTTAAAGTCTAGATGTATAAGTTCAAAGAATATCAGACAGAATATTTAAGACATTAATATTTTTTTATCAAAACATTAATTATATATTACGAAAATATCGTTCTAAAAATGTATTACATAAAATACTCTGTATTGTGTGTTATATAGTGTTAGACGACATCCTCTTTGTGTGTTATATGCTATTTTATTTGAAGTTTGAGAAATACCTTCTCATCTTGGAAATCCAGATGTATAAGTCCAAAGAATATCAGACAGAACATTTAAGAAATTAATATTTTTATTAAAACATTAATTATATTACGGAAAATTCGTTCTGAAATTGTGTAAAGGAAAGGTCATGTGTTGTGTGTCATATTCTATTTTATTTAAAGTTTTATAAACATTTTACAACAAGCAGCAACAGTTTGAGAGTATTTCAAACTTGTACCCGCCGTTGCCTAGAATTTAAAGCAGGGATTTATTGAATTTATTATTCATTCAATTTTTCAAAAGGCGCTTTTTAAAATCAGAGATGAAATTAACTGCTGTGCAAACTTCACATAAGAAAACGGTAATATTAAAAATAAAATAAATGCTATCTCGGTAAAATACCATATTTAAAAGATTGTAATGATATATTTTAAATTCGCGAAGTCAGAAAACGGCAATAAAATCTATTTTGTTAGATAAACAGCTGTTTTTCCGTTTCGGCAAATATCTGCCGTTATTTTTATTGTCTGCCCGAAAACTCAATATAGCTTTTACGATATATATGCCACTGCTTCCCATAGCAACGGACAGGTTTTGATCTCAGTTGCAACCTTCCACTGCATAGCAACCGAAGAATGGAGCTCTTCCCTAGTGGAATCAAAAATCTCAATTTTTATACTTTTGTTTGAAATTTCACGGAAAATCAGAAAATAGAGTAATAAAAAAAATATTACGCTAGAATGCAAGGTTATACACCCTTATTTTTCTCGAATTATGGAATTGTACTGATTTTCTGTTTTTGGATGGCGCGAAATAAAAATCAGATTACCTAAAGCAGGCATATTTCGATGTATTTAAAAATAAAAATATAAATATGAAGAAATTGTCCGAAGATCGTTAGAAAGAGCATTCTTTAATATCTCCATAGATATCAAGCTGAAAATTCTGTGATAACATTTTCGATAGCTAAGGATCCGATTTGTATGAAAATTACTCAAAATTGTGTTTCAACGAAAAATAACTGAAAAACTAAACGTAAAATAATTGAAAAATTAAATGTGAAATAATTGAAAACTAAACGTAAAATAATTGAAAATTAAGCGTAAAATAATTGAAAAACTAAACGTAAAGTAACTGAAGAACTAAACGTAAAATAACTAAGAAACGAAACGTAAAATAACTGATAAACTAAATGTAAAATAACTGAAAAACTAAACGTAAAATAACTGAAGAACTAAACGTAAAATAACTAAGAAACGAAACGAAAAATAACTGAAAAACTAAACGTAAAATAACTGAAGAACTAAACGTAAAATAACTAAGAAACGAAACGTAAAATAACTGATAAACTAAACGTAAAATAACTGAAAAACTAAACGTAAAATAATAGAAAAACTAAACGTAAAATAACTACGAAACAAAAAACAAGCAAACAAACAAAGCCGCAACAAAAAATCTGATGTGGGCAGCACATGACTTTCCTTATACAATGTAATGAGTTTACTACTTTCACAGCCCAAAAATGTATAAGGTACTGTGTTCTATAGTTGAATTGTACATTTGGTGATTTTTCGGATGACAACATATAAATCTATATCAAAGTACCCAATTAACTTATATTTTGCGCAACTCTAAATAAATAATTATTAATATTGATAGCATCCTTAATAAGCGATATAGTTCATATATAAAAATATTTTAATAATTAATTCACCAATTAGGCGTCAGTTTCATTAATTTAGCATCATTTTTGCAATTTTGGCGATTTTTTGTCAATGTGGGGCGAAATATCGCCATGTTGGCGATACTTTGCTGAATTATTCACCAAGTTCGCCAAATACATCACCAACTGTTACAGATAAACGGAGAGGAGAGAATTTTTTATATACTAGAAGGTATGCTCGTCATATTACAGAAATCAGAATTTAAGAAACATTACTTACAATATGGCGTAAGTTTTATCTATTTGGTGATATTTTTGTTACTTTTGCAACATTTAAAATAGTCGCCTAGTTGGCGACGTCCCACAAAATTTCTCATCAAGCGTTACGGATGGACGGAGAAATGGGTTATTCTTATTATCTACTCTTATGTATGCCAATATAGCGAACTTCCATCAATTAGTCGTCATTTTCATTGACTTAGAGGCATTTTTATAAATTTGGCGACAATTTCGTTAATTTGCCAACTCTTAAAAAGTCGCCAAGTTGGCGACATTTCGTCAAATTCGTCGCCAAAATCTCGCCAAGCGTTATGGTTGGAGAAATATATTATTCTTATAGCTGATAAATGACTATTGGCGTCCAAATACAAAAGCAGGGTCCGCGCTAGCCATTCGCCTACGCGCCAAATGCGAAAAGATCGCAAAACTGGCGATAAAAAAAATACTTTGGCGAAAAAAATGGCGAATGATTTTTTGGAAACTGTGAAAATTTCGTAAATATTTTTTTGGAAAGTAATATGGAATAAAAGTCCGATTTAATTTGGAATAAAAGTCCGATTTCAGACAAGTAGGCCTATGACATACGAGCGTTGTCTCCCGTCTGTTTTGGGGCCGCTCGTTCTCGTGTGACAAGCTCCAAGTATTCTTTAATTCCCAGCACGCTGCTCCTCAAAACGGACGGCAGACAGCGCGCATTCCTGTCTCTCAAACGTCCTTGACTCACCGCGGCAATCAAAACATTATCTGGATTCCGTCCGTTATGCGAGCCGATTTTTTTCGTTAACCCCGAATCGCACAACCGTTAACCCCCAACACAGTTATTAGATACTCTCCAATAAACAAAACAAAAAAACACTTTCAACTTAAAATCCTGCATTATAGTTTTAAGCAATGAGTTACAGAATTATTTCTGAAAAGAGCCATTTTTTGTCGAAAACGATCAGCCGTAATCAGAGAAACAAGTGATAAACATCGAACGAAAATGTATGTATATTTTTTGATGACGCGTATACAATGGTAGTCCGGAGCATCTGGAGGGCAGAGAAATTAGGGGTGTGCGATTGCGTAATTACTACCGCATCGTTTTAGGATCGATTGTCTTGCGGGAAAAAATAACTTTTAGACTTACGATGCTCTTCTTTTTTTTTTAGACTCCGCATATAAATCGCCCCCCTCCTCCAAGCGTTTTTTTTTTGTCACAAATTTCTCGACTTACGCGAGTATATTACGGTAAATAAAAAAGCATTTAATTTTAGTTAAAAATAAAATAGAAAAAAGGCAACTACTGATTATTATCACAGATGCCAATTTGCGGTTTGCTGTTTTTGTCATAAGTTGAATCGTAGTTTATCTTTTTGTTACGAATTTTTAAGCCTGCCTGGCTTGTTTTCGTTTCATCTTCATCATCATCTTTGTGGTTTTTATACGATCCTTACGCCTGCCTGAATTTTAAAACCGACATTAAAATTTATCCCTTAGATAGTTTTGGTGCCTAATTTTAAAGAAATATAATGATGATACTGCATATAAAAATATTATGGATGTAACAGGAATTGGTTTCACATATCCTATGACAATAACCATCGTTAAAAGAGGCTTTAGTAAACAGAACATAAATTTCATTAAGTAGTAACATCAGAGTAAAAAATCTCAGTGACTTGATTCTTATATAAATAGTGAAGGGCCAGATATGAAAGATTTTAACTTTAAGGCAGCTTTTGAAAATTGGTGTATAGTACAAAATTCGATGCTTGCCTGGTTTATATGATAATGAAACTATGTGAATTATAGAATAAATTTGTCATTTTTGTAACTCATTGTGATCTTTCATTGGTAAATACAAGTTTAATTTACTAATAGCCTATTTAATGATTAAAAAAATGAAATCTACCTATCTTTATATCTTGTTTAGAATGAAATTAATATTATTAGCTGCATTATGGCTTAAAAGTAAAAATTTTTTTACCGATGGCGACGATAACTTTGACTAATAATCATGTAATTTGGCTAATGATTTTTCAATTTGGCTAATTTGTTGGCTAACAGTTTGAAATTCCTAGCGCGGGCCCTGCAAAAGTATTACCCAAAGTATTTTTTCTCATGAATGGAACGAGTTAGATCCATGAGAATGATGCCACTAAAATCCTCGCATGATATTATATATGAAAAGTGAACATATTTCACAATAGTTATTATATTTTTTATTTTATGTGTTAATTTTTGATAAATCTACTTGGAAAATGTGCAATAACTCGAGAACAGTTCATGCTAGCGTTCTAAAGTTTGTGTCAATCGTTTTCTAATGAAAATCACATATAAAATAACTATTTACGTAACTTTTTAAAGGTTAATATTCTGATGATATAATGTTCTGATATAATGTTCTGGTATAATGTTCTGATGATTTTTTTCAAAATTTCACTCGAAAATTTAGGAGGGTTCTGAATATTAGATTGCGTTTAAAAGCAATAGGCTTACAGTATTTATGGATTGTGATTTTTATACCAAATTTCATTCGAATCGCTCCGTTCGTTCATCAGATATTGTCTCCAAAGGGTCACAGAAAGGTACACATAGAGATCACCTCAAAAATCCTTGATTCGTGTTCAGGGATGCTTGAAACTTGCTCTGCCGTCGAAAACGCGAATATGAATTTTCGACCCCGTCACAATACTTTCCTTATACATTATACTATGTATATAAGGAAAGTAAAATTGAGATCTGTCATATCTGGCGATAACTCAGTTCCGAATTTTTCAGCTATCTGGACACACACACACACACACGACACAAAGGAAGACAGACAATATTCAATTATTTAACAAGTAACCTAAAAGAAGTAAGTGTGATATCATTGTCAATATTTTTTTTTGTTTTTCCTGCATTCTATTTGCATAAAATTCCCCGGATTTTTAAAGCGGCTTAATATCTTATGTTTGCAGACGATTTGAAGCTTTATATGAAAATCAACTCACTAACTGATTGTGAACTGATGCAGAGAGATCTAGATGAACTGTAGAACTGGTCTGTACTAAATAAACTCCACTTAAATATTTCTAAATGCTATGTTATGAGCATAGCTAGGATCCGTAATATTCTTAATTACAATATTTTAAATAATTCATCTCTATCTCGATGTACTCATATTATTGATTTGGGTGCCGCTTTCGATGATACTTTTAACTTCCAGAGACATATCGATTATATTATTAAAAGAGCCTACCAAAGACATGGTTTCACTTTAAGACGATCTCGTGTTTTTGCCAGTCCTGATACGATTACTCGTATTTATGATACCTTTGTTAAACCAATTTTGGAATATTGTGCAATGATTTGGGACCCTGTTCACAATCTGCATTCTCAACGGATAGAAATCGTGCAAAATAAACTATTACGTACTATTGATTACATATTGACTGGCTATTATCTTTATGATATGCATACGAGGGAACTCAGACAGAAATACAGTTTAATGTCTCTTAAAAAAAGAAAAAGCTGATCCTGCCTCTTGTTTTATTATAAGGTTTTAAATAATACTATTGATTGCCACATTTTACTTTTTTGTCTGAATTTTCATATACCTGTCAATAATGCTAGAAAAAAAACTCTATTTCACAATACTACTGTTAAGGACAACTACATTAAATGCTATTCTATCTATAAATTTGTTGATCTATATAATACCTATTGTGCTGATATTCATATATTTAACTTGACTCCTGCCTGTTTTAAAAAAGCCTGTTTCAATGCGCTTGACGTGTTTACTACTTAGTATTTTTGCATCTTATGTTCTGTACTTTTTAATTTTTTGTGTGGCTACTGTAACTGGATTTCATCTGTAGTTGCCACGCAAATTGAATAAAATAAAATAAAATAAAATATATTTTGAATTACATTGAATAGGTTTTAAAGGGCTTGAACTATCTGAAAGAGAAGCAAGACATCATACACAGGGATGTAAAGCCATCGAACATACTTGTAGATGAAAATGGCGCGGTGAAGCTGTGCGATTTTGGAATTAGTGGAATGCTCATCGACTCCCTCGCCAAATCGAAATCAGGATGCACTGCTTATATGGCTGTAAGTGATTTAAATATTTTATAGTTTGTAGATTTTATTGACCTGAAATGTGGTTTGCTGAATTAAATTGACACTATACAGTTGATCCTCAATGATTTGAAAGTGTTTCTTTCAGGATTTTTTGGTCTGAAAGGAATCCAGCTGTTTTGTCTGTATTGTTTGCCCAAATGATCACAATTATAGCATTTAAATATCTGATATGGGCAGCACATGACTTTCCTTGCAGAATTAAATTCATATTTTCTTTATTTTTTAATAATTTGTTAGATTAAGTTTAATTGCACCAAATAACACTACATTTGCATTTTTAATTCAATTTTTTTTTTATTTGGTAATTGGACATTTTTCCGATAGCGGCGTAACAAAAATGCAAGAAACCTCAAATATCTTGAAAACGGTTAGTCCTACAGTATAATGGAGTGTGTTATATTCTTTTCCTCGCCAAAAATTGGGTATAAAACAAGAACTTAATTTATACATTTCAGCATACGTAGTCCTTTTTTTTTTTTTTTTTTTTTGTGTGTGTGTGCCATTTCGTGAAAAAAGGCAAGTTGTTCTTTTCCGAATCGTATCAAAATCTAAACAGCACCAGAGTGTCCAACAAGAAATTTATCTACCAAATATTGTAAAATTTGGTCAATTAGTATTTTAGCTAGGGTGGATATATAAAATTTCTGCGGGCCATTTCCTAAAAAAATGCAGATTGTTCTTTTCCGAATCGTATCAAAAACTAATCAGCCCAGAGCATCCTACAAGTAACTTATCTACCAAATTTTGTGAAATTTGGTCAAATTCTATTTCAGCTAGAGTGAATACATGAGAATTTTGCAGAACATTTCGCAAAAAAAGGCGGAATCTTTTTTCTCCGAATTGTACCAGAAACTAATCAGCACCAGGGTCACACCCAAGGGTCTTATCCACCAAATTTTATGAAATTTGGTCCATTAGTTTTTGAGTTAGAGTGGATATATACATTGCACAGACATACAGACAGACACACACACACAGACGTCACGCTAAAAATTGTGTTTTCGAATTCTAGAGGCCTCGAAACGTGTAGAACCGTCGAAAACTCGAGTTGCGATTTTCGACATGATTCCAATACCTTTCCTATACATTACCATGCATTGCAGGGAAAGTAAAAATTTAGGCAGCACATGACTTTCCCTGCAGACTTATATACACATTCTCTTTATTTTAATTAAATTTAATTCACTCATTAATTAAATTTAATTAAAATAAAGAGAATGTGTCACTCTTCATTTAAATTAAATTTAATTCACTCATTAATTAAATTTAATTAAAATAAAGAGAATGTGTTCACTCTTCATTTTAATTAAATTTAATTCACAATTTTCGTTCTCATTTGGTAACTGGACTCATTTTCAAAGGTGGCGTAGAGAAAAAACGAAAATATCTCGAGAACGGCTTGTCCTAGTGTAATGGGGTTGGTCTTATTCTTTTCTTTGTTAAAAATTACGTATTAAACAAGCATTTAATGGATATATTTGAGCATATGTAGTTTTTTATTTTAGATTTTGGCGATTTTTAAGGGCCATTTCGCAAGAAATGCAGGTTATTCCTTTCTGAATCGTACCAAAATCTAATCAGCACCATTGTGACCCACCAGTGACTTATCTACCGAATTTTGTGAAATTCGGTCCATTAGTTTTTCAGCTAGAGTGGATACAAGCTTTAGAGGGCCATTTCGCAAAAAAAGACTGGTTCTTTTATCCCGAATCATACCAAAAACTAATCAGCACCAGATTCACCCACAAGTGACTTACTTACCTACCAAATTTTATGAAATTCGGTCCATTAGTTTTTCAGTTAGAGTGGATACAAAATGTGCACAGACACACAGATACACACACAGGCATCATGCGAAAAATATTTTTTTCGTATTCTAGAGGTCTCGAAACGTGTAGATCCGTCGAAAACTCGAGTTGCGATTTTCGATATGATTCCAATACTTTTCCTATACATTACTATGTATTGCAGGGAAAGTAATTATATCGCAACTATTTTTAATTACAATGATTGAAACTATAAAGTTTCGTAGTCATTGAACCATAAATAACCCTTTTTATGCATGATTATGTCCAATTTTGTCATGTGTTCCAATTTTAAAAAAATTATAGTATTTCGAAGTTTTCTCTCAAATTTAAAAATATTCTATTGCTTCGGATATTTCGTTAACAACGACGGATATGAAGTTTCGTAATCATTGAACTATAAATAACCCTTTTTAAGCATGATTACGCCAAGTTTTATCATGCGTTGCCATCTTAAAAAAATATAAAATTTCCTTCTCTCAAATTTAAAAATATACTATTAAGTTTTAGATTTTTCGTTAACAACGATGGATATAAAGTTTCTTGAAAATTCATTAATATTTGTGTCAGCTATTGTGCACATAAGACATGGACCACAGGCACCACTCTAAAAATAGCCAAAACGTGTTCAGGAGGTCCTAAAACATATGTTGGCATTAAAATCTCGAAATTGAAAATTTTCGTCAAAACAATACTTTCTCTATACTACTCGTATATTCTAGAGTATGAGAAAGTGAAAATTAGTATTGCTCTTCTATTCCAGATAATGATTTTTACTGGAAAATGCTGCTGTATTGATTTGTAACGAATCAATTGTTCTCTAAAGAATTATTTATTATTCAACCAGCCTGTTCGCTACCCTTAAAAATTCTGACCGTGGAAAACTCGCTGGCGCGACCTACCAGAAAGGTGTAAGATCACTATTTGGATGGCCAGGAAGTGCCACCCAATTTAGACCGAAACCCAGTGGGGGAGGCATCGACGGGGACCGTACCCTCCTTCCCCTACCACCAACCTCTCGGAAGGACTTACGGACCCACATGTTTAACGTGATTGTACTCCGCCTGAACACGGTTGCAGTTTTGGCAGTGACGGGAATCGAACCCGGACCAACCGAGTGCAATTCCCTCGCGCTAACCACTGGGCTACCGCGCCCTCCGCGACAACCTCCATAACTTTCATTTTATCCACCAATTTAGACCGGAACCCAGTGGGGGAGGCATCCACAGGGACCGTACCTTCCTTCCCTTACCACCAATCTCTCGGAAGGATTTACAGACCCACGTGTTTAACGTGATCGTACTCCGCTTGAACACGGCGGCTATTTTGTCAGTGGCGGGAATCGAACCCTGGCCTACCGAGTGAAATTCCGGCGCGCTAATTTAAATTTTATAATGACCATAAAAGATTTAAAGTTTAATTTAACCATATATGCTAAGCTCTTAATTCCATCATTTGAAATATAACGTAATATCATTTAAAATAGCCTCATTCCATCGTTCCATCACTTGTAAGAAAGCCAGATCTTTGAACGTTCTAAAAATGTAAATTATTAGTCTAAATTATGGGTACTTTTTCCGCTGCGAGAATTTGAAAACCAAAGTTCGCTTTTTTGAGCCGAAAGTGACATTTGTTTTAAAATCCTTAAAAAATATTAGAATTTGATATATTTTTACTCGCAATTGTCTGCTCTTTCCGGTGGTGTGATTTGTTTTTTTCTACGACGTCTGGATGGTGGAAAAAAAACGGTCGAAATCGCATAAAACATTAAATAACAACAACAACAAAAAATATTCAGATTTTCAAATTTTAAAAATTTGTTTTCACGTGTCACCTTCCTAACCCCCCCCCCCCCGCGGGTCTCCGATTGCCAAATATCGTAGCTCTCCGACGCGCGGTCGCTGAACCTATAGTGTATAAGACACACATACACAGACAGACAGACATTGCCTTTTATTATTTAAGATAAAAGAAAAGCACACATATTGTTAAAGTTAATTCATATTCAAAATACAGCTATCCTTAATAAAAATTGAATAAGTTTGTGTGCTCTCTATAAATCAAATTTTCCTCCTTTTCCTTTAGTTTCGGACTATAAAGACTCGACTGCTGTAGTTTCAATCATCGATATTTTATTTAAACTGTGTTTTCTATGAATTTTCTCTTGCTTCTAAAAATTATAAAATAATTTTAGTTTGACAAGAAAACATAGGGCATCTTGATAATATTCCAGCATAAGTTCAATGAAAGTTTTAAAATGTCGCGACATTGTATGTCATTAAATCAGTTGGTATATTTCACTTCATAGGAGTTTCCGTAAAAGATTTATAACTGATTTTATATAATGTAATTTGTTGAATAACTTTGATCTAATAAAAGTTGAGTTACAAACACAATAAATGTTGATTGTGTTTCTAACTTAAATTTTGACAACTCTGATTTAGTAAAAAATTGAGTTACAAATACAATAGATGCTGATTGTGCTTCTAACTTAGTTTTTGATAACTCTGATTTAGCAAAAGTTGGGTTTCAAGCGCAATAGATGTTGATTGTGTGTGTTTCTAACTTAAATTTTGATAACTGTGATTCAGCAAAAGTTGAGTTTCAAACACAATGGATGTTGATTGTGTTTCTAACTTAACTTTTGCTGTGCGGTTGACACATTGGGTCAATCAGAGAATTTTTATTTTTAATGCAACAAGATCATTAAAAAAAAAAAAAAAAAAAAAGAATCCCGCACATCTGTATCTTTAAAATTAACGGAATTATGATAAAGGAAAAAATATGACTTAAGCCACTTTTCCGTACCATGTGAAAGGCTATTTCATCAGTTAAAATAGGGATCATAAACAAATTGGCGATGGAAATTGTTTAGATCAAAAATACGTTAATATGTGTCAAATTTTTTTATCACAAATGCATCTAAATAAAGCATTACACAGACATCATATAAAGCAGTGGTACTCACTTCGCTGTTGGGTATCCTATGTATTATCATCCAGTTTTATCATTTTTGTGATATGTCACAAATTTATATTTTTAATTTGATATAGGATCCCCATTCACAATGTTCAATTATCAATTAAATGTAAGTCGCTCAATTTTAAAGATACAGATATACGGTTTTTTAATGATCTTGTTGCATTAAAAATGAAAAAATTCTGACTGACCAAATTTGTCTAAGGAGGTCGTATAAAAATTTAAAAAATGTAACTTTTTGAAAATTAACGGGGGGACTATTTGATTAATGTAGTTTTATTTCCTTCCTTACTTTCAACATTTTTGCAATTTACATTGCCCACTTATCTCCAACAGGGAAAGAATTAAAGCACATTTCAATCCTTTTGGGACACCCTGTATATATTAAATTAATTTAGTCAATCGTTTGACTTTAAATGAATATTCTCATGTGGCAATTAATTCAATACTTTTAGGAGACCGAGAATAAAAATACTCAGATAAAGTTTTAGGGAAAAGTGGTTTTCAAGAAGAAGAATTAGTCATGTTGATTTTTACCCCCCTATTCTTCTAAAGGTCACGTCTTGTCCAGAGTGGATATTTCTGTGGCAGGCAGGGGCACTGTTATCTTCCAAAATGCAATCCTGAATTTTATCACACCAGGAGGATAACGTGTAGGCAGACAAAAGAGCTGATTCAGCAAGGGAATTTTCTTCACATTCTTAGTAGCTCATTTGACGAAGATTACGAAGATAAATCAAGGCATCTTGGAACTCAGCGTCTTTGGGAGTTTAAACTGTAAAGTACAGGAACATATCTTTACCTTGGCTTTCAAACAACTTTTTTGTCATTTGGAGGCTGGAGGGAAATTGAAAGGGGGGGGGGGGGCTGGAGGGAAATTGAAGAGAGGCTGGAGGGAAATTGAAAGGGGGGGCTGGAGGGAAATTGAAGAGGGGCTGGAGGGAAATTGAAGGGGGACTGGGGGAAATAGAAGAGGGGACTGGAGGGAAATTGAAGAGGGGGCTGGAGGGAAATTGAAGAGGGGGCTGGAGGGAAATTTAAGAGAGGGCTGGAGGGAAATTGAAGAGAGGCTGGAGGGAAATGGAAGAGGGGCTGGAGAGAAATTGAAGGGGGACTGGGGGGAAATTGAAGAGTGGGCTGGAGGGAAATTGAAGAGTGGGCTGGAGGGAAATTGAAGAGGGGCTGGAGGGAAATTGAAGGGGGCTGGAGGGAAATTGAAGGGGGCTGGAGGGAAATTGAAGGGGGCTCAACAGTCTTAAAAGAGGGGCTCACAAAAAACACAATTAATCATTAGCATTTATGAAACGTAATATTTACTATTATATGTTTCAATTTATATAAATTGTTAACAAATAATTGCATATTTATATTTGTAAGCTAAGAGCTGATTATTAATATCTATATAGCTGCTATACATCAATATTAATATATAACAATTACAATTGATTTTAATGTAAGCATTAATTAGTGATAAAGCTGTTATTAATTTGTAGACACATTCTGAAAGTTAATGCAAGTTAATGCTTAATATTAACTCGTACCTACTTATCAGTTGATTTTGACTTTATAATGTACAGATATAACAGTGAGCCCCACAATAATACAAAAGTATCCAAATGTTATTGTTATAAATTTTAAATTAAATTAATTTGTATAATAACAAATTCAGCTATCTTAAAAGATTTTTAAAACGAAGTAATCACGAAGACAGCAAAAAAAAATCTCAATTTTTTTTTTATGCAAAATTTAAATGACATTTTATATGAAATTTCATATCACTACTAAAAATTGAATATTTTTTATCAGGGGGTTGAGTATACCTCTTGAGGGACATAGCTCCTCTGGCCCCTGTCTGGCTACGGCCCTGATGGAAGGGGGGGGATGAGGGGCAGTGTTGATTTCAGGTATACATCCGTGCTAAAATGTCCTGAAAGACTGCCTGACGAGGGGTTGCTTTGATAAGTGTAATATTAATATTTTTTATATAGAAATTTAAATCTATTCCGGAGAAAATTGCCTGTTAAAAGGGGCAGTCACTTAATAGGGGTGGTCTTTAAAATGGGTTTCACTCATACCTTGACTGAGCACGGTTGTGCACAGACGTTTATTCGGAGCTGCTGATAAGTGACTAGACGATACGCGGAATTCTGTGGGACAGCATGTCCCAATCGGAAGATGATCAGGATCAGGTAGATCCTTCCTACTATGATAACTTGGATACTACCTTGGTGAAACTTACGCAATACATTGATGAAAATGGCGAGCCGAGCAACCCAGCAGTGCTGCTTCCTAGAGACTGTGCATTGGTAATCAACAAGCTAAGAGACCCAAAGCATCGTGCCGCTGAACTGAACTTCGACACCAAACCTAAATGGATTGCATCGTTCCTGACGGACATTACTGACTTTCTGGCCGACTTTGGATATGAGAACAAGGAGAAACTCCGAGCTCACCCTGATCTGATGAGAAGTTACACCAGGGTAAATGCAATGCTACTTACATATACTTTGAGAACCCAGTTGGCCCTTTTCCCAACTATATTAATTTTGACGCGATTTATGATACGGAACCTCTCAAAAAATTTAATGGAAGGAAGCAGAGATTTCTAAAACACATTGGTGCAAACCCCTCTTCCTCTATGGAAGTATCATCAAATTTATGGAAGTATCATCAAATTTATGGAAGTATCATCAAATTTACCAAATATCTGAAACTCAATCTGTCTAAAACCCAGGGCCTCATTGAAATTATCACTTTGATATTTAATGCTGTTCAGTCGTTCTTCCTGGAAAGCGACTAACACATCCGCTTCATTCTGCTTTTTGAAACTTTTTTTTGGCCGTATCCATCTTTTCCTGTTCTCTGACCCCCCCCCCTCCCGTTTTTAGTGGGTTCTCACTGTACTGTATGTACCAAATGCACTTACAGTTATTCATTTAATTCCAAAATACATCCATTCAAAACATTGCCGGAGATAAAGACTTTGTCTAGACGCTCCAGAACGTCAACTTCGAGATGAGAGAATAGGTTTCACTACGTATTATAAAATGGTGGTTTGATATTTATGTATGTTTGAAAACTGTGTATAAAATAAATATAGATATATAAATCAGGGGTCATCCTATGATTTTAATTTCTTTCCCCAAAGCAATGACTAAATGCAAATTTTATTTGTCAAATGCAATTTTTTCATAACTAAGGGGGTTGGGGGGGGGGGGGTTGCCCTTTGAAAATTTTCTTTTAATTTAGAAGTCAATTTTAGGTATGATACGTAAGACAGGAATAAAAATAAAAGTGTATTTTAATTATTTACTAAATTTAGTGATATAAATTAACTTTTAACATCGACATTATATTGTAATTTGTTACGCACATGGATCAGTTTTGAAGAAATGTGGCATAAAAATGAAATACCTCTTGTTTTTATGGATCAGTAATTAATCTTTCGAGTTTTTGTAACACTGATTTTAAAAGTGTGATAAAACAAAATTTTTGTGTATTTTCTTAGCCTGAAAGAATTGAACCTCCTGATCCTAAACATCCGGAATACGACATCAGAGCTGATGTTTGGAGTTTTGGGCTTTCTCTTGTAAGTACAGAATTTTACTAAAATATTTTACTTCGCTATCTTACATCTTATATGATAAAAGAAGATGTTTCTCTGTCTTTCTCTCTGTCATTGTCGTTTACAAAATCAAAGCGCCGAGCGGTGAAATTTGCTACAGAGGTGCTTTCCATTCCCGTAATGTGCACCTTGGCGATATTGTTTTTAATTCAAAAGTTGTTCAAACAACTGTTTTTCAGAAAAAAGTTAAAACTAGTAAAATAATTTTTATATATTTATAAAGAAAACCCTATTTCAGACAAAACAAGCAAAAATTGTTTCCATTTATTATCTCTTACTTTCGGAAATATTAACGCCAAAGTATTTACATTTTTGTAATGCCCAGATTTTGGCCAAAGATATCCCAACCGCAGTTGGCATTAACATTAAGGGTGAGCGTCAGTAAATCTGCCCTATCCGCGCTTTGTTAACTTTCGAAGCACACGTTTTTCGTCGAAATTCTGCTCAAACAGTGTATCAACTGTCTATATATCTGCTCAAACTATATATCTGCTATATCTGCTCAAACAGTAGATGACAAGTCATCTACACTCAGATCCCCTTATCAAATTTATAGAATGAGAAATTACCTTTCCGTGATTATGGCATTATTATATATGATCTGTTGTTGCATTTAAAACTGTATTAGAAGGTATAGATATATAAAAATGTTCATTAAAAAATAAAAATAATCGGTATGAATTAAATTACGACAACAGATGGCAGCACCAAAAATATTTTGGATTAAAATAAAAAATATATTCTAATGTTTTATTGGGTATTAAATTTTGTTTTAATATAATTTAAGCATTGCATTTTATCTTTTAGAAAATATTTCGCAACTGCTTGAGCCGAATTTCGGCGGAAAAACGTGTGCCGCGAAAGTTAAGAAAGCGCGGATAGGGCAGAAGATTTACTGACGCTCACCCATAAATAACTTAACTCTCATTTCCATCCTTTTCTTTAGGTTGAGCTTGCTACGGGTAAATTCCCATATGAATGTGACTGTAAAGAAAGTTTTGAGGTATTGAGCAAAGTTTTGATGGAAGATGCCCCAAGGTTGCCCGACAACTTTTCTCGAGATTTTCGTGCTTTTGTTCATCTTTGGTACGTTTTCTTCTCCTTTGATATTACCGACTCACAATTTACATACAAAAATATTACGTGCACAGCACATGGTTTTTTCTACAGACAAAAATGTATTACTTCCTTGTCTTTTTTAATAATTCATAAAATTTAGTTTAAGAGCACAAAATAACACGCTTAATTATTTGAAATGACATTTTAGTTTTCATTTTGTAACTGGGGTGTATTTTCAAAGGCGACGTAGCAAAAATTAAAAAAATCTGATGTGGGCAGCACATGACTTTCCCTGCAGACTCAAATTCATTTCCTCTTCATTTCTTTAATAATTCATTAAATTGAGTTTAATTGCACAAAATAACACTAAATGTGCATTTTTAATTCAATTTTGTTTTTATTTGGTAATTGGACATTTTTCCAAAAGTGGCACTAAATGCGAAAAATTTCAAATATCTCGAGAAAGGTTAGTACAAGAGTAATAGAGTTGTTCTCATTCTTTTTCTCATCAAAAATTACGTATAAAAGAGGCATTTAATTGATATATTTGAACATACGTAGCTTTTTTTAGATTTTGGCGATTTTTGAGGGCCATTTCGTAAAAAAAAGGCAGGTTGTTCTTTTCTGATTAATACCAAAATTTAATCAGCACCAGAGTATCGTACAAGTAACTTATCTGCCAAATTCTGTGAAATTTGATCCATTAGTATTTTAGCTAGCGTGGATGCATGAAATTTTTACAGGCCATTTCGCAAAAAAAAGGCCATTTCGCAAAAACTAATCCGCACCAGGGGCATACCCAAGTGACTCACCTACCAAATTTTATGAAATTTGGTCCATAAGTTTTTGAGTTAGAGTGGATGCATACATTGCACAGACACACAGACAGACACACACACAGATGTCACGCTAAAAATAGTTTTTCGTGTTCTAAAGGTCTCGAAGCTTATAGATCCGTCGAAAACTCGAGTTACGATTTTCGGTAAGATTCCAATACTTTCCCTATACAATACCATGTATTGCAGGGAAAGTAAAAATATAAAATATCTCTTTAACGGCTAATGAGGTTGATCTTATTTTTGTCATCGTTAAAAATTACGTATAAAACAAGCATTTAATTGATACATTTAAGCATACGTAATTTTTTATTTTAGATTTTGACAATTATTGTGGGCTGTTTCGCAAAACAGGCAGGTTCTTTTTACTTTCCCTGCAATACATGGTAATGTATAGGGAAAGTATTGGAATCATGCCGAAAATCGCAACTCGAGTTTTCGACGGATCTACACGTTTCGAGACCTCTAGAATACGAAAAAACTATTTTTAGCGTGACGTCTGTGTGTGTGCCAGTGTGTCTGTTTGTCTGTGTGTCTGTGTGTCTGTCTATCTGTCTGTGTGTCTGTCTGTGCAGATTTTGTATTCACTCTAACTAAAAAACTAATGGATCGAATTTCACAAAATTCGGTAGATGAGTCACTTGTGGGTCACCCTGGTGCTGATTAGATTTTGGTATGATTCGGAAAAAAGTAACTTGACTTTTTTTGCAAAATGGCCCGCAAAAATCGACAAAATTTAAAATAAAAAACTATGTATGCTGAAATATATCCATTAAATTCCTGTTTTATACGTAATGGTTAACGAAGAAAAGAATAAGACCAACCCTATTACACTAGGACACTAGGACTAGCCGTTCTCGAGATATTTTAGTTTTTTCTTATTTTTTCTAAGCCACCTTTGAAAATAAGTCCAGTTACCAAACGAGAACGAAGATTGAATTAAAAGGGAATTAAATTTAATTAAAATAAAGCTATCGTGGATGTAAGTCTGCAGGGAAAGTCATGTGCTGTCCACATCAGATTTTTTTACTTTCCCTGCAATACATGGTAATGTATAGGGAAAGTATTGGAATCATGACGAAAATCGCAACTCGAGTTTTCCACGGATCTACACGTTTCGAGACGTCTAGAATACGAAAAAACTATTTTTAGCGTGACGTCGGTCTGTATGTCTGTCTGTGCGTCTGTCTGTCTGTGCCACTCTAACTAAAAAAGTAATTGACCGAATTTCATAAAATTTGGTAGGTAAATCACTTGTGGGTGAATCTGATGCTGATTAGTTTTGGGTACAATTCGGGATAAAAGAACCCGCTTTTTTCTGCGAAATGGCCCGCAAAAGCTTGTATCCACTCTAGCTGAAAAACTAATTGACCGATTTAAACAAAATTTGGTAGGTAAGTCACTTGTGGGACATCCTGGTACTGATTAGATTCTAGTATGATTCGGAAAAAAATAACCTGCCTTTTTTTGCAAAAATTGCCGAAATCTAAAATAAAAATCTACGTATGCTCAAATATATCCAGAAAATGCTTGTTTAATACGTAATTTTTAGCGAAGAAAAGAATAAGACGAACCCCATTACACTAGGACTAGCCGTTCTCGAGATATTTTAATTTTTTCGTATTTCCTCTATGCCACCTTTGAAAATAAGTCCAGTTATCAAATGAGAACGAAAATTGAATTAAAAGTGAATTAAATGTAATTGAAATAAAGAGAACGTGAATATAAGTCTGCAGCGAAAGTCATATGCTGCCCACATCAGATTTTTCCGTATCGTACTGAAATTTAATCAGCATCAAGGTAACACACAAGTGACTTATCTACCAAATTTTGTGAAACTTGGTTTTTAGTTTTTTATCGCGAAAAAAGGCAGGTTCTTTTATCCCGAATCATTCCCAAATATAATTCGCATCAGGTTCACCCGCAAGTGACCTATGAAATTTTATGGAATTTAGCGAATTAGTTTTGAGTTACAGTGAATACATACATTGCAGAAACAGACACACACACAAACTTCACGGTAAAAATAGTTTCTACTTTCCCTGCAATACATGGTAACGTATAGGGAAAGTTTTGGAATCATGTCGAAAATCACAACTCGAGCTTTCGACGGATCTACACGTTTCGAGACCTCTAGAATACGAAAAAGTTATTTTTAGCGTGACGTCTGTGTGTGTGTCTGTCTGTGCGTCTGTGCAATGTATGTATCCACTCTAACATTGAAACTAATGGACCGAATTTCATAAAATTTGGTTGCTAAGACCCTTAGGTGTGACCCTGGTGCTGATTGGTTTTTAGTACAATTCGGAAGAAAAGAACGCGCCTTTTTTTGCGAAATGGCCCGCAAAAATCTCGAGTATTCACTCTAGCTGAAATACAAATTGACAAAATTTTACAAAATCTGGTAGATAAATCACATGTGGGATTCTCTGGTGCTGATTAGATTTTGGTACGATTCGGAAAAGAACAACCTGCCTTTTTCTACGAAATGGCCCGCAAAAATCGCCAATATCTATAAAAGAACTACGCATGTTCAAATGTATCAATTAAATTATTGTTTTATACGTAATTTTTGTCGAGGAAAAGAATAAGAACAACTCTATTACTCTAGAACTAACCGTTCTCGAGATATTTGAGATTTTTCGCATTTTTTATGTCGCCTTTGGAAAAATGGAACAATTACCAAATAAAAGTAGAAATTGAATTAAACATGCAAATTTAGTGTCATTTTGTGCAATTAAACTCAATTTAATGAGTTCTTAAAGAAATAAAGAAAAAATGAATTTGAGTCTACAGGGAAAGTCATGATTTTTTCGTATTCTAGAGGTTCCAAAACGTGTAGATCCGTTGAAAACTCTGAGTTGCTAATTTCGACATGATTCCTATACTTTCCTTATATATTATCATGTATTTGCGGGGAAAGTTAAAATCAGATATTAAATATTTTTGAAGGAAATGTGTTGCATTTTGGGCAGTTTTCTGTGTGCATTTATGTAATTCCCACATTCCGACTATTCAAATGACCCTGGGAAATTACAAACATGCTTAGGAAGAGTTACTGTGAACAGTAGATCAGTGCGACTTATCAAACCACATTTCAAAAGTGCAGCAGAGTTAGGATTATCAAAAGCACTCTTTGAAAAATGGTGAAACATTATATTCTTACTTCTTACTTTTCCTACAATACATGATAATGTATAAGGGGAGAATTGAAACCGTATCGAAAATTGCAATTCGAGTTTACGACGGATCTACAAGTTTCGAACACTAGAACCCGAGAAAATTATTACTTCCCTTATATACTTAATGTATAAGGAAAGTATTGTGACGGGGTCGAAAATTTGAATTCGAGTTTTCGACGGGAGAGCACGTTTCAAGCATCCCTGATCACAAATCAAACATTTTGGAGGTGATATGTGTGTGTGTGTGTGTGTGTGTGTGTGTGTGTCAGTGAGTCTGTGGAAACGATATCTCACGTACAAATAGAGCGATTCAAATGAAATTTGGTACAAAAATCCCAATCCGTGAATACTGGATGCCCATTGTTTTTAAACGCAATCGAATGTTCAGAACCCACCTAAATTTTCGAGTGAAATTTTGAGTGACATTTTGAAAAAATCATAAAAAAATCAAAACCTTTAATATAGTTACGCAAATAGATATTTCTTATGTAATTTTTCCTTATAAAACGATTAACATAAACTTTAGAACGCTAGCATGAACCGTTCTCGAGATATTGCACATTTTTCAAATAAATTTATCAAAAAATCCCATAAATTAAAAAAAAAATATTAACTGTTGAGAAATATGTTCACTTTTCATATGTAATATCATGCGATAAATTGGGTGACATCATTTTCGTGGATCTAGACCGTTCCATTCATGAGAAAAGATATTTGAGTAATACTTTCGTATTTGTACGCCAATAGTCATTTATCTGCTATAAGAATAACTTATTTTTCATTCATAACGCTTGGCGAGATTTTGGCGACGAATTTAGCGGAATGTACGTTTTGAAATGTTGCCAAATTAACAAAAATCTGGCCAAATGGATAAAAATGACGCTAAATCTATGAAAATGACGACTAATTGTCGAAAATTCGATATCTTGGAAAGAATATAAGTATTTACTATAAGAAAAACCAATTTTTTTACTGTAAAAGCAGTAAATTCATTGCAATATATAAGGAAAGTCATATGCTGCCGACATCAGATTTTTTTTAGTATGATTTCTGTGTGTGCAATGTCTGCGTGTGCAATGTATGTATTCACTTTAGCTGAAAAACTAATTTATCAAATTGCACAAAATTTAGCAGATAAGTCACTTGTGGGTTACCTTGGCGTTCTTTAGATTTCGGTACGATTAGGAAAAGTAGGACTCGCCTTTTTCAGCAAAATGGCCCGAAAAAATCGTAGGTATATACTCTAGCTGTAAACCTAATTCACTAAATTTCACAATATTTGGTACATGAGTATGTCTTCTCGTTCTTTGACTCAGACTGTCCGACTTACCCAAAGCTGTAATGCGTCTGTTGGGTCTGCTGGGAAGTGCCGCCCAATTCATATCGAAACTCAGTGAGGGCGGCAACCACAGGAACCCTACACTCCTTCCCCTACCACCAACTTCTCGAAATGATTTGCGGTCCCCCGTACTCTGCGTAAACACGGGGATAGCTTGGCAGAGCTAGGAATCAAACCCGGGCCATTTGAGTGCAATCCCCTCGCGCTAACCACCGGGCCTGTTTGCTGGGCTAAATTAAGGATGAGCGTCAGTAAATCTTCTGCCCTATCAGCGCTTTGTTAACTTTTGTAGAACACTTTTTTCGCCGAAATTCTTCTCAAACTGTTGCGAAATATTTTCTAAAAAATAAAATGCAATGCTTAGATTATATTAAAACTCAATTTAATACTCAATAAAATGTAGAATACATTTTTATTTTAATCCAAAATGTTTTTGGTGCTACCATCTGTTGTCGTAATTTAATTCATACCGATTACTTTTATTTTTTAATGAACATTTTTAAATGTCTATTCCTTCTAATACGGTATTAAATACAAGAGATCATATATAATAATGCCACAATCACGAAAAAGTAATTGAACTTAGACTTGAAGGCAGAGGAACTTGAAGACAAGGCTGCAGTCCTCAGTGATGTACATTCAGATCCCTTTATCAAATTTATAGAATGAGAAATTACCTTTATGTGATTGTGGCATTATGATATATGATCTGTTGTTGTATTTAATAATGTATTAGAAGAAATATACATTAAAAAAATGTTCTTTAAAAAATAAAAATTAGTCAGTATGAATTAAATTACGACAACAGATGGCAGCACCAAAAACATTTTGGATTAAAATATAAAATATATTCTGTATTTTATTAAGTATGAAATTTAGTTTTAATATAATCTAAGCATTGCATTTTATTTTTCAGAAAATATTTCGCAACTGTTTGAGCAGAATTTCGGCGAAAAATGTGTTCTGCGAAAGTTGACAAAGCGCGGAGAGGGCAGAAGATTTACTGACGCTCACCCTTAAATGCTTGTTTTATACGGAATGCTCAACCGACGAAAAGAATAAGACCAACCCCATGACTTTATGACTAACCGTTCTCGAGATATTTTAGTTTTATTGCATCTTTCCCAAGTCACCTTTGAAACTACATCCAGTCGCCAAATGAAAACGAAAATGGAATTAAAACGGCGAATTCAGTGTCATTTCAAATAATAATCCATGTTATTTCGCGCAATTAAATCCAATTTAATGAATTGTGAAAGAAAGGAAAATAAAATGAATTTGCGTCTGTAGGGAAGATCATGTACTGCTCACACCAGATCTTTCATTTATTGAAGCCAAATGTATTTACTCGTTTAGAAATGATGGAATAAAAAAAATAAGATATCTAATTTAACTCGATTTGTTATTTTATGTTTGTTATTTATAAACTAATCATGCTCGTAGTTTCTCGTTAACAGCCATTCTCGAGATATTGAAAGTTTTATTTTTTCGCATGTAGTGAACTATTTTTTGAAATAATGAAGGCATTTACATAAAAAATTAAGTTTTTGACAGTGTACTTTTCACTAGTTACAATTGCTTTTATGGAACTGGGCAAGAGGTTGTGAACACATAGTGTGATAAAAATAATTTGCATGTCACGCTGATACTCATATGCACATTATTTTTCGTTGAGTTTTAAGGTGATATAAAAAATTATAAAATCAATTTTTCACAATGGATGAATGGGAAAAAAATAGAATAAAGTTCAGAATTGTATTAATTTAAATTATACATACAGTATTTTAAATTTAAATTTAGTCACCAAGAAATTAATGAGAATAATGTGAGGGTGTGGTGATGCCCTTTCACAATATATTTGTAATCTAGAGTAAATGTTATAGTTGCCAATATTTCGGGCGTATTCAAGATTATTAGACTGACACCTCGGCCAGATTGATACTTCATGGCCTCCTATTAAGATATAGCGGCTTATAATAAATGCTCCAATTACAAAACTAAGCCTATTGATTTTTATCAAAATTAAGTAGTAAGAAAGCCATAATTAGTTTTAGTATTTTCACACAAAATCGAAATTTGTTTTATATGTAGACAAATTTACTTTCTGGACACATCGGAATCTGTTACTGCATCAGCTAGTATGCTTTTGTTTATTTTTGGTAGCTCATCAATAATTACATTTATTCAAGTAACTATTTCGTTAAAAATAGTTTAACAATTTTAAAAATTATCTTCTGCTGTCATACGATCCATATTTATCTTTTGTTTTTGCAGCTTAACTAAGGACTATAAGAAAAGACCAAAATACACAGCACTATTGGTAAGCTTTTTTCTATATTTAACAATTTTATTTGCTACGAAAGTGTTAATTTCTTCAGAGTGTGTGACTTGGTGACTTCATGCTTTCTCCAGATAAAAAAAAATTCGCTGAATATGGCTTAAAATTGTAGTTAAAAAGTAAAACTTTCTGTAAAACACAGTATAACAGAAAAAAGTAACAGCATTAACCGTTTTTCGAGGTAAATAACAGCCTCTTTCGTTATGATAAATAAAAAAAATAAGTGCCAGTACCAGAAAAGACCAGAATGGGTCTACCATGATTTAAATAATTTATTTTAAACAAGAAATTTATGTAAGAAGGATCAGAAACCTTCTTATAGTGACAAGTGGTATGTACACTTAATTTTTAACGTAATTATTAAGCGTTTTACACTTTTTACTTTCCCTGCAATACATGGTAAAGTATAGAGAAAGTATTGGAATCATGCCGAAAATCGCAACTCGAGTTTTCGACAGATCTACACGTTTCGAGACCTCTAGAATTCGAAAAACCATCTTTAGCGTGACGTCTGTGTGTGTGTCTGTGTGTCTGAGTATCTGTCTGTGCAGATTATGTATCCACTCTAACTAAAAAACTAATGGACCGAATTTCATAAAATTTGGTAGGTAAGTAAGTCAGTTGTAGGCGAAACTGGTGCTGATTAGTTCTGGGTACGATTCAGGATAAAAGAACCCGCCTTTTCTTGCGAAATGGCCCGTAAAAGCTTGTATCCACTCTAGCTGAAAAACTAATAGACCGAATTTCACAAAATTTGGTAGATAAGTTACTTGTAGGATACTCTGGTGCTGATTAGATTTTGGTACGATTCGGAAAAGAACAACCTGTCTTTTTTTGTAATATGGCCCGTAAAAATCCACAAACTCTAAAATAAAAAACTACGTATGCTCAAATATATCCATTAAATGCTTTTTTTTAAATGTAATTTTTAACGAAGAAAAGAATAAGACCAACTGCATTACACTAAGACTAGCCGTTCTCAAGATATTATAGTTTATTCGTTTTTTCTCTACACTACCTTTGAAAATGAGTCCAGTTACCAAATAAGAACGAAAATTGAATTAAAAGTGAATTAAATTCAATTAAAATAAAGATAACGTGTATATAAGTCTGCAGGGAAAATTATGTGCTGTCCATATATCAGATTTTTACTTTCCCTGCAATACATGGTAATGTATAGGGAAAGTATTGGAATCATGTCGAAAATCGCAACTCGAGTTTTCGACGGAACTACACGTTTCAAGACCTCTAGTATACGAAAAAACTACTTTTAGCGTGACGTCTGTGTGTCTGTCTCTCTGTCTGTCTGTGCAGATTTTGTATTCACTTTAACTAAAAAACTAATCGACCGAATTTCATAAAACTTGGTAGGTAAGTCACTTGTGGACGAATCAGGTGCTGATTAGTTTTGGGTACGATTCGGAATAAAAGCACCCGCCTTTTTTTGCGAAATGGCCCGCAAAAGCTTGTATCCACTCTAGCTGAAAATCTAATGGACCAAATTTCACAAAATTTGGTAGATAAGGCGCTTGTGGGTCATCCTGGTGCTGATTAGATTTTGGTATGATTCAGAAAAAAATAACCTGCTTTTTCTGCAAAATGTCCCGCAAAAATCGACAAAATCTAAAATAAAAAGGCTACGTATGCTGAAATATATGCATTAAATGCTTGTTTTATACGTAATTTTTAACGAAGAAAAGAATAAGACCAACCCAATTACACTAGGACGTGCCGTTCTCGAGATATTTTCGTTTTTTCTCTACGCCACCTTTTAAAATGAGTCCAGTTACCAAATGAGAACGAAAATTGAATTAATAGTGAATTAAATTTAATTGAAATAAAGAGAATGTGTATATAAGTCTGCAGGGAAAGTCATGTGCTGCCCACATCAGATTTTTCATTACATTGATTGGAACTATTAAGTTTCGTGTTCATTAAGCCTGAAATAACTCCTTTTATGCATGATTATGTTAAATTTTGTCCATTAAATTTTGCCATGTTAAGAAAATATAAAATTTCTAATTAAATTCGAATTTTTCGCTAGAATATCAAATAGCTATATCTAGTTCTAGATTTTTCGTCATGCCGAATATAAAGTTTCGTGAAAATAGTGAATTTTTTGGCAGCCATCTTGCACACAAGAAATTAACCAAGGAAAAACAGACGGACGTCACGGTAAAAATAGTTAAAACATGTGCAGGAAGTCCTAAAACTTATATTGGCATCAAAATCTCGAATTCAAAAATTTTTGTGGAAACAATACCTTTTTTAAAATTCTATACATAGTATGCGAAAGTAAAAATGGAATGGTGCACGTTTTTGAGAGGTAAAGTGGCACACGTTTTTTTTTTAATTTTTTTTGTATCGTCATCTTTAATTTCAATTTTCGAAATGTTCTATTTTTTAGTTGATCTGGGAAGCTGAAACAGATCAAAAGAGACTAAAACTGAGATTCTAACTCCAGTAAAATTGCTCGAACCTTTTTGAAAAATTGTTTTGAATGTTTTAAGAATTCCTTTGCATCGTATTCAGTAATTCGAATGTTCGAAATATTAGATGATTTTTTTTTCACCTGAAAATTAAGACGGATCAAATGAGGCCAAAATTAAGAAACTATCTGCTCGATAATTCAGCAAAGCAGGTTCGAGTTTTTGGATGATTCGAATTTTTGACATTTTAGATTTTTCTTTTGGTCTCGAAGCGGAAATGGATCGAATGACACCAAAACCAAGATTTTAGCTAGAGTAGAAGTCCTCGATAATTCAGCAAAACAGCTTTGAGTTTGGGGATGATTCGAATTTTTGACAGTTTAAATTTTTTTTTTGGTCTCGAAGCGGAGATGGATCGATTGACACCAATATCATGATTCTAGCTAAAGTAGAAGTCCTCAATAATTTAGCAAAGCAGTTTTGAATTTTTGGATGATTCGAATTTTTGACATTTTAGATTTTTCTTTTGGTCTCGAAGCGGAGATGGATCGAATGACGCCAAAATCATGATTCTAGCTAAAGTAGAAGTCCTCAATAATTTAGCAAAGCAGTTTTGAATTTTTGGATGATTCGAATTTTTGACATTTTAGATTTTTCTTTTGGTCTCGAAGCGGAGATGGATCGAATGACACCAAAATCATGATTCTAGCTAAAGTAGAAGTCCTCAATAATTTAGCAAAGCAGTTTTGAATTTTTGGATGATTCGAATTTTTGACATTTTAGATTTTTCTTTTGGTCTCGAAGCGGAGATGGATCGAATGACACCAAAATCATGATTCTAGCTAAAGTGGGAGTCCTCAATAATTTAGTAAAGCAGTTTTGAGTTTTTTGATGATTCGAATTTTTGACATTTTAGATTTTTCTTTTGGTCTCGAAGCGGAAATGGATCGAATGACACCAAAATCATGATTCTAGCTAAAGTAGAAGTCCTCAATTATTTAGCAAAGCAGTTTTCAATTTTTGGATGATTCGAATTTTTGACATTTTAGATTTTTCTTTTGGTCTCGAAGCGGAGATGGATCGAATGACACCAAAATCATGATTCTAGCTAAAGTAGAAGTCCTCAATAATTTAGCAAAGCAGTTTTGAATTTTTGGATGATTCGAATTTTTGACATTTTAGATTTTTCTTTTGGTCTCGAAGCGGAGATGGATCGAATGACACCAAAATCATGATTCTAGCTAAAGTAGAAGTCCTCAATAATTTAGCAAAGCAGTTTTGAATTTTTGGATGATTCGAATTTTTGACATTTTAGATTTTTCTTTTGGTCTCGAAGCGGAGATGGATCGAATGACACCAAAATCATGATTCTAGCTAAAGTGGGAGTCCTCAATAATTTAGTAAAGCAGTTTTGAGTTTTTTGATGATTCGAATTTTTGACATTTTAGATTTTTCTTTTGGTCTCGAAGCGGAAATGGATCGAATGACACCAAAATCATGATTCTAGCTAAAGTAGAAGTCCTCAATTATTTAGCAAAGCAGTTTTGAATTTTTGGATGATTCGAATTTTTGACATTTTAGATTTTTCTTTTGGTCTCGAAGCGGAGATGGATCGAATGACACCAAAATCATGATTCTAGCTAAAGTAGAAGTCCTCAATAATTTAGCAGAGCAGTTTTGAATTTTTGGATGATTCGAATTTTTGACATTTTAGATTTTTCTTTTGGTCTCGAAGCGGAGATGGATCGAATGACACCAAAATCATGATTCTAGCTAAAGTGGGAGTCCTCAATAATTTAGTAAAGCAGTTTTGAGTTTTTTGATGATTCGAATTTTTGACATTTTAGATTTTTCTTTTGGTCTCGAAGCGGAAATGGATCGAATGACACCAAAATCATGATTCTAGCTAAAGTAGAAGTCCTCAATTATTTAGCAAAGCAGTTTTGAATTTTTGGATGATTCGAATTTTTGACATTTTAGATTTTTCTTTTGGTCTCGAAGCGGAGATGGATCGAATGACACCAAAATCATGATTCTAGCTAAAGTGGGAGTCCTCAATAATTTAGTAAAGCAGTTTTGAGTTTTTTGATGATTCGAATTTTTGACATTTTAGATTTTTCTTTTGGTCTCGAAGCGGAAATGGATCGAATGACACCAAAATCATGATTCTAGCTAAAGTAGAAGTCCTCAATTATTTAGCAAAGCAGTTTTGAATTTTTGGATGATTCGAATTTTTGACATTTTAGATTTTTCTTTTGGTCTCGAAGCGGAGATGGATCGAATGACGCCAAAATCATGATTCTATCTAAAGTAGAAGTCCTCAATAATTTAGCAAAATTGATTTTATGTATTTTTCATGCATAGCACAGTCATCCCTAATTTGAAGCCTGTTAAAGATAGGAACATAATAAGGCTTTCTTAAAATGCAAGTTTCATTTTTAACAGGTTTTATTTCGTTTAACAATGTATATGGCCCAAAAAATAGCGGGAAAATGGCACATTCAAAATTGGCTCTGTTAGATTCCGTAATGTGGCCGACACCATAAGTTTGCAACTTTTAATCCTTTTAAACCACAGGAGGAGGAGGATTTTATAATATTTATTTATTTATTTATTTATTTACAAAGACTGCAAGCAACAGGACGTAGTCCCAGTTACAGCATGCAGGAGCAAGACTCATTCAAAATACCATGACATACAAAAAAAAGTTAAAATACATTAAAAAGTTAAAACATTAAAATTAAAAAACACTTCACAAGAATACATGTAATAAAACACAAGATGTTCACAACAAATGCTCTTTAAAATCCTTCTCAGAAGAATAAAAAATATCAAGACAATCAGGGAAACCATTGTATAATTTAGAAAAGCAATTTATAGCACAATTATTGCCAATACTCGACCCAAACTTCCTAATGGCAAATAAATTCAAGCTTCTAGTTCTATACTGTGGGACATGAAAACCAATCCCACCCAAGACATGGGAACAGTCAACCCGGCCACGAAACAAACCCCTGAAAAAAGAACACAGAATAAAATCCCTTCTTCTCTGTAAGCTTACAACACCAAACAAACCACGCAAAAAAGCAGAAGACAATGCATAACAACTAATGCCAGTTTTCCTATAAAAAAGATATCTCAAGAAACTATTCTGGATGACCTCAATCCTTCTAGAGTGAACGGCCTGAAAAGGCCTCCAAACCACAGACGCATACTCCAGCCCAGACCTGACCAAGGCATTGAAAAGAACTATTCTGGAATCCTCATTTACAAAATCATGCGTAATCCTCCTGATGTAGCCTAGATGTAGCCTAGATATCTAGAAAATCTTTCCAATCCTCCTGTTTTTCTTAATTTATTGTTGATTTGTATCCAATATTTTGGTATGGTTCAAAATGTAAAGAACATATGCTTTTTTATTTTCAGGAACACAAGTTCATCAAACGGTGCGAAAAGGCAAGTGTGGATGTTGGTGCTTGGTGTGCTGGCACCATGGTGCTAGAAACACGAAGTCCATTTAAGAGATTCAAGTTTTTTTGACTAAATGCAAGGTGTTCAAGCTTGTGCTGTGCATAGATGCCAACGAGCTTATATACAGAGAGTCACCATTCTTATTCTGGCAACGTTGTACGGCATATGTAGAATCTCAAGTTACATATATTTCTACTGGTATTCACAAATTTCATTTAGCATAACTTTTACAGATTTATCAGTGCTTCAGCAGCAAATACTTTGTCCACAGTTTTTATTTGAAAAAGAAAACACTAAAGACACATTATACTCATTCAACTGGGCTCTGCTTCCTTGATACATAACTCTGTGAAAAATGCATTTCTTCACAAAGGAGTCTTCAATGAATTGTGTAGAACAAATTATACTTCAAAATGATGGTTAAGTTATAGTTTCTCTTTGCGATTTATGGAGCCTCCTTTTTACCAGCTTTTGATGTTTAAAAGGAGATCTTTTGATGTTTAAAAGGAGATCTTTTGATGTTTAAAAGGAGAGCTTTTGATGTTTAAAAGGAGAATGCTTGAAGTCAGAAATGTTTTATTTATATTTATTGATATTATGTACTTGGATTCATTTTCCTTCAACAAACACATGTATATATTTTTTTATAACAATCCTGAATTTTCATACTATTTTACATTGCATGTAGATCCAACAACTCTCTCTATATATTGTAATTTTAATAAACAGCAGTTTTCATTACTTTTCATGTTTTTCATTACCTTTCATGCTTTTCATTACTTTTCATATACCTGTTGAGACTTTTGACTAAATTTTACTTGCCCTGCAATACATGGTAATATACAGGGTGTCCCAAAATGATTGAAACGCGCTTTAATTCTTTACCTATTGGAAATAAGTGGATAATGTAAATTGCAAAAATGTTTAAAGTAAGGTAGGAAATTAGACTACGTTAATGAAATAGTCATCCTATTCATTTTCTAAAAGTTACACGTTTTAAATTTTTATACGACCCCCTTAGACAAAATGGGTCAATCAGAAAATTTTTATTTTTAATGCAACAAGATCATTATCTGATGTGGTCAGCACATGACTTTCCTTATATAATGCAATGAATTTACTAATTTTACAGTAAAAAAAAAATAGATTTTTTTTATAGTATTTATTTGTATTCTTTCCAAAATATTGAATTTTCGTCAATGAGTCGTCATTTTTCATGTCGTCATCATCAATGAGTCGACATTGATTTAGAGTCATTTTTATCCATTTGGCGAGTTTTTCGTTAATTTAGCAACATTTAAAAAGTCGCCAAGTTGGCGACATTCCACCAAATTCGCCGCCAAAATCTCGCCAAGCGTTATGGACGAAGAAATAAGTTATTCTTATACAGATAAATGACTATTGGCTTTCAAATACAAAAGTGTTACTCAAAGTATCTTTTTTCATTAATGGAACGAGCTAGATCCACGAGAATGGTGTCACCAAATTTATCGCATGATATTACATATGAAAAGTGAACATGTTTCTCAACAGTTAATTTATTTTTTTTAATTTATGGAATTTTTTGATAAATTTGTTTAAAAAATGTGCAATATCTCGAGGACGGTTCACGCTAGCGTTCTAAAGTTTATGGCAATCGTTTTCTAAGGAAACATTACATAAGAAATGTCTATTTGCGTAACTTTATTAGAAGTATTGATTTTTTGAGGATTTTTTCAAAATTTCACTCGAATATTTAGGGGGGTTCTGAACATTCGATTGCGTATAAAAACAATAAGCTTCGAGTGTTTATGGATTGTAATTTTTGTACCAAATTTCGTTCGAATCGGTCCATTCGTTCGTCAGTTATCTTCTCCACAGACTCACTGATACACACACACATACTTTCACACACACACACACACACATACTTTCACACACACACAGACATCACCTCAAAAACGTTTGATTCGTGATCAGGGATGCTTAAACGTGCTCTCCCGTGGGAAACTCGAATTCGAATTTTCGACCCTTCACAATACTTTCCTTATACATTATTGTATATAAGGAAAGTAATATGAGAGAAAAATTAGTATAATGCTGTGCTTGAACTATGAGCTGGAACCGAAATTTCGTTTTGGGAAGTATTGAACAGACATCTAGGTTATTTGTTGGGGGTGGGGTCAGGGAGGAGCTGCTCCAGCTCTGGAAAATTGTTTTGATTTGTGGCTGCAGAAAAAAATATCTAACATTTGTTGCAGTTTATTAAATTACCAACCAAAAAGGCTTTGAACTAGCTACTTGGAATGTTATATTAGGTCCTATACTTCATGTGCGTACTTATCAACCCGTGCATAAGGTAATTATTTTGTCAAGAATGCAAAATAGTTGCATGAGTGAAAGAAAATTGACAACTCTTCCTTTTGTGCATTCCTAGGATCCCAACTTTATTCCCCTCACTCCAGGGATGAATAATAAAGGAACCTTTACACTGGATTAAATTTGTAGAGAAGGTTGGCAGCACAGACTAATAAAAACAGACTTTTCACTCGACGGCAGCGCCCTCAACCGTCAACCAAAATATTAAGGTTTGGCATGCTTGGCGTTGGTCTGTGACGGTTTTCGCCAAGACGTTCTGCTAATATAACCCTATTTGGCACTGAACATAACACTTGGAACTTGGAAGAACGTTGTTCTATCATCGCATGTTTACGCGTGGTAAACATAATTTCGGTGCTATTTTGGATTTTATAATTAATTATTTTATTTTTTATGGATTACTAAAAGAAAAGGAATTATGTTTACAAGGCATGTCATTTATTTTTATTTAAATAAAAATTTATTTGTTGTCCATCCCATATTTCATCCTATGCACGTGTTCATCATAAGAAATTGGTGCAGTATTATTACTGCGGACTAGATTAAATTCTAAGAAGCAGTGGCATTATTAGTTAAAAAACATTTTCCTCATTTATATAAAATGTATAAAAATTGATATTTGGATAATTTTTTCTAGAGAAAGTTGAATATGATATTGAATGTGCATATATTTTACATGCTTTTTACTAATTGACGTAATGTGGAAAATAATCCCCCCTCTTTCTAATTAACGATTGAGTTCGACACCTTTGATAATGCATTTATGTAAATTTGTTATTTAGTATAAGAATAGTGTATTTAAATATATACATATATATAATAACAGCATCCATTTTCATTGCATTATATAAGGAAAGTCATGTGCTGCCCACATCAGATTTTTTTTACTATGACTTCTGTGTGTGCAATGTATGACTTCTGTGTGTGCAATGTTCTGTGTCATGTCTGCGTGTGCAATGTATGTATTCACTTTAGCTGAAAACCTAATGGATCAAATTACACAAAATTTAGCAGATAAGTCACTTGTGGGTTACCCTGGTTCTGATTAGATTTCGGTACGATTAGGAAAAGTAGGACTCGCCTTTTTCAGCAAAATGGCCCGTAAAAATCGTAGGTATATACTCTAGCTGAAAACCTAATTCACTAAATTTCACAAAATTTGGTACACGAGTCATGTCTTCTCGTTCTTCGACTCAGACTGTCCGACTTACCCAAAGCTGTAATGCATCTGTTGGGACTGCTGGGAAGTGCCGCCCAATTTATATCGAAACCCAGTGAGGGAGGCAACCACAGGAACCGTTCACTCCTTCTCCTACCACCAACTTCTCGAAATGATTTGCGGCCCCCCGTACTGGGCGTAAACGCGGGGATAGCTTGGCAGAGCTAGGAATCAAACCCGGGCCATTTGAGTGCAATCCCCTCGCGCTAACCACCGGGCTTATTTGCTGGGCTAAATTAAGAGTGAGCGTCAGTAAATCTTCTGCTCTATCAGCGCTTTGTTAACTTTGGCAGAACACGTTTTTCGCCGAAATTCTGCTCAAACAGTTGCGAAATATTTTCTGAAAAATAAAATGCAATGCTGAGATTATATTAAAACTAAATTTAATACTCAATAAAATATAGAATATATTTTTTATTGTAATTCAAAATATTATTGGTGCTGCCATCTGTTGTCGAAATTTAATTCATACTGACTATTTTTATTTTTTAATGAACATTTTTAAATGCCTATTCCATCTAATACGGTATTAAATACAAGAGATCATATATAATAATGCCACAATCACCGAAAAGTAATTTAACTTGGACTTGAAGACAGAGAAACTTGAAGACAAGGCTGCAGTCCTCAGTGATGTACATTCAGATCCCCTTATAAAATTTATAGAATGAGAAATTACCTTTACGTGATTGTGGCATCATGATATATGATCTGTTGTTGCATTTAATAATGTATTAGAAGGAATATACATTTAAAAAATGTTCTTTAAAAAATAAAAATTAGTCAGTAATTAATTAAATTACGACAATTAATTAAATTACGACAACAGATGGCAGCACCAAAAACATTTTGGATTAAAATAAAAAATATATTCTTTATTTTATTGAGTATGAAATTTAGTTTTAATATAATCTAAGTATTGCATTTTATTTCTCAGAAAATATTTCGCAACTGTTTGAGCGGAATTTCGGCGAAAAATGTGTTCTGCGAAAGATGACAATGCGCGGAGAGGGCAGAAGATTTACTGACGCTCACCCTTAAATGCTTGTTTTATACGGAATACTCAACCGACGAAAAGAATAAGACCAGCCCATGACTTTAGGACTAACCGTTCTCGAGATATTTTAGTTTTATTGCATCTTTCCCACGTCACCTTTGAAACTACATCCAGTCGCCAAATGAAAACGAAAATGGAATTAAAACGGCGAATTCAGTGTCATTTCAAATAATAATCCATGTTATTTCGCGCAATTAAATCCAATTTAATGAATTGTGAAAGAAAGCAAAATAAAATGAATTTGCGTCTGTAGGGAAGATCATGTACTGCTCACACCAGACCTTTTATTTATTGAAGCCAAATGTATTTACTCGTTTAGAAATGATGGAATAAAGAAATAAGATATCTAACTTAACTCGATTTATTATTTTATGTTTGTTATTTATAAACTAATCATGCTCGTAATTTCTCGTTAACAGCCATTCTCGAGATATTGAAAGTTTTATTTTTTCGCATGTAGTGAACTATTTCTTGAAATAATGAAGGCATTTACATAAAAAATTAAGTTTTTGACAGTGTACTTTTCACTAGTTACAATTGCTTTTATGGAACTGGGCAAGAGGGTGTGAACACATAGTGTGATAAAAATAATTTGCATGTCACGCTGATACTTATATGCACATTATTTTTCGTTGAGTTTTAAGGTGATATAAAAAATTATATAATCAATCTTTCAGAATGGATGAATGGGAAAAAAATAAAGTTCAGAATTGTATTAATTTAAATTATACATACAATATTTTAAATTTAAATTTAGTCACCAAGAAATTAATGAGAATAATGTGAGGGTGTGGTGATGCCCTTTGGCTTTCACAATATATTTGTAATCTGGAGTAAATGTTATAGTTGCCAATATTTCGGGCGTATTCAAGATTATTAGACTGACACCTCAGCCAGATTGATACTTCAGGGCCTCCTATTAAGATATAGCGGCTTATAATAAATGCTCCAATTACAAAACTAAGCCTATTGATTTTTATCAAAATTAAGTAGTAAGAAAGCCATAATTAGTTTTAGTATTTTCACACAAAATCGAAATTTGTTTTATATGTAGAGAAATTTATTTTCTGGACACATCGGAATCTGTTACTGCATCAGCTAGTATGCTTTTGTTTATTTTTGGTAGCTCATCAATAATTACATTTATTCAAGTAACTATTTCGTTAAAAATAGTTTAACAATTTTAAAAATTATCTTCTGTTGTCATACGATCCATATTTATCTTTTGTTTTTGCAGCTTAACTAAGGACTATAAGAAAAGACCAAAATACACAGCACTATTGGTAAGCTTTTTTCTATATTTAACAATTTTATTTGCTACGAAAGTGTTAATTTCTTCAGAGTGTGTGACTTGGTGATTTCGTGCTTTCTCCAGATAAAAAAAAATTCGCTGCATATGGCTTAAAATTGTAGTTAAAAAGTAAAACCTTCTGTAAAACACAGTATAACAGAAAAAAGTAACAGCATTAACAGTTTTTCGAGGTAAATAACAGCCTCTTTCGTTATGATAAATAAAAAAAATAAGTGCCAGTACCAGAAAAGACCAGAATGGGTCTACCATGATTTAAATAATTTATTTTAAACAAGAAATTTATGTAAGAAGGATCAGAAACCTTCTTATAGTGACAAGTGGTATGTACACTTAATTTTTAACGTAATTATTAAGCGTTTTACACTTTTTACTTTCCCTGCAATACATGGTAAAGCATAGGGAAAATATTGGAATCATGCCGAAAATCGCAACTCGAGTTTTCGACAGATCTACACATTTCGAGACCTCTAGAATACGAAAAAACCATCTTTAGCGTGACGTCTGTGTGTGTGTCTGTGTGTCTGAGTATCTGTCTGTGCAGATTTTGTATCCACTCTAACTAAAAAACTAATGGACCGAATTTCATAAAATTTGGTAGGTAAGTAAGTCACTTGTAGGCGAAACTGGTGCTGATTAGTTCTGGGTACGATTCAGGATAAAAGAACCCGCCTTTTTTTGCGAAATGGTCCGTAAAAGCTTTTATCCACTCTAGCTGAAAAACTAATAGACCGAATTTCACAAAATTTGGTAAATAAGTTACTTGTAGGATACTCTGGTGCTGATTAGATTTTAGTATGATTCGGAAAAGAACAACCTGTCTTTTTTTGTAATATGGCCCGTAAAAATCGACAAACTCTAAAATAAAAAACTACGTATGCTCAAATATATCCATTAAATGCTTGTTTTATATGTAATTTTTAACGAAGAAAAGAATAAGACCAACCGCATTACACTAAGACTAGTCATTCTCGAGATATTTTAGTTTATTAGTTTTTTCTCTACACTACCTTTGAAAATGAGTCCAGTTACCAAACGAGAACGAAAATTTAATTAAAAGTGAATTAAATTTAATTAAAATTAAGAGTACGTCTGCAGGGAAAGTCATGTGCTACCCACATCAGATTTTTTGCACACCTAGTCCGTTCGTTCAGGTCATGACTGTCTCAGGGCTCATCTCCATCAAATTGGACTTTGCTGCTTCCCCGTATTGTATTTTATGTGACCTAGGAGAGCCTATGTGTGGAAAACATTTGGACGAGAGCCCTGCACTACTGACTTTCAACTCAATCATTGGGAAATACTGGAGAGCTCGCTGTCTAATGGCCTAGCGGTCAAAAGACCGGCATTTGTAAACAACATTTCGTACGTTCATAGGAATTTGCGGCAAAACCGGAAGTACCATTTCCAGGACCGGATGTGGAATTCCTTAGTGAACCTTGAAATTGCTTCCCGGATTTGATGCTAAATGTATATCAGTCATCATCCAGGCTCTATAGGCAAATCTTGATATAGATGTTGCAAGGAAAATGTAATCCTTTTAATCAGAAGTGACATTTCTGGACTCGGAAGGTGAAATCCTTAGTAAGACCCCCTCCCCATCAGAATTTAATATTGAATCTTTATCAGTCATCATCTAAACTCTATCTATATAGCGTATTATAAAAACATTAACTGGAAGAGTGCGGCTTCACTTGACTTTTTGATATCAGAATCCATTTTTAAATAGATTGTGTTCATTTTCATTACTTTCCTTGCAATACATGGCAATGTATAGGGAAAGTATTGGAATCATGCCGAAAATCGCAACTCGAGTTTTCGACGGATCTACACGTTTCGAGACCTCTAGAATACGAAAAAACTATTTTTAGCGTGACGTCTGTGTGTCTGTCTGTCTGTGCAGATTTTGTATCCACTCTAACTAAAAAACTAATTGACCGAATTTCATAAAATTTGGTAGGTATATCACTTGTAGGCGGATCTGGTGCTGATTAATTTTGAGTACGATTCGGGATAAAAGAACCTGCCTTTTTTTGCGAAATGGCCCGCAAAAGCTTGTATCCACTCTAGATGAAAAACTAACGGATTGAATTCCACAAAATTTGGTAGATAAATCACATGTGGGACACCCTGGTGCTGATTAGATTTTGGTAAGATTCGGAAAAAATAACTTGCCTTTTTTTGCAAAATGGCCCGCAAAATTCGACAAAATCTAAAATAAAAAACTACGTATGCTGAAATATATCCATTAAATGCTTGTTTTATACGTAATTTTTAATGAAGAAAAGAATGAGACCAATCCCATTAAACTAGGACTAGCCGTTCTCGAGATATTTTTGTTTTTGTTTTTTTCTCTACGTCACCTTTGAAAATGAGTCCAGTTACCAAATGAGAACGAAAATTGAATTAATAGTGAATTAAATTTAATTAAAATAAGAGAATGTGTATATAAGTCTGCAGGGAATGTTATGTGCTGCCCACATCAGATTTTTACTTTCCTTGCAATACATGGCAATGTATAGGGAAAGTATTGGAATCATGTCGAAAATCGCTATTGGAGTTTTCGATGGATATACACGATATGTGACTACTAGAACACGAAGACACTATTTTTAGCTTGACATCTGTGTGTGTGTCTGTCTGACTGTGTGTCTGTCTGTGCAATGTATGTATCCACTCGAACTCAAAAAGTAATAGACCGAATTTCATAAAATTTGGTAGGTCAGTCACTCGTATGTGACCCTGGTGTTGATTAGTTTTTGTTACGATTCAGGATAAAAGACCTGCTTTCTTTTTGCGAAATGACCCGCAAAAATTACCTGTATCTACTCTAGCTGAAAAATTAATAGATCAAATTTTACAAAATTTGGTATATAAGTCACTTGTGAGTTATCCTGGTGCTGATTAGATTTTATTACGATTCGTAAAAAATAACCTGTCTTGTTTTGCGAAATGGCACCGATAAAATCGTCAGAATTTAAATAAATGTCTACGTATGCTCAAATATATCTATTAAATGCTTGTTTTGTACGTAATTTGTTAAAGAGGGACAGCATAAGACCAACTCCATTACTTTAGAATTAACCATTCTCGAGGTATTTGAGTTTTTTCACCTTTTTACTTTGTCGCCTTTGTAAAAAAATATCCAGATACCAAATAAAAAAACGAACATTGAATTAAAAGAGCAAATTCAGTTTTATTTTGTACATTTAAACTCAATTTAATGAATTATTAAAAAAATAAAGAGAAAATGAATTCAAGTCTGCAGGGAAAGTCATGTGCTGCCCACATCAGATATTTTATTTATTTTGTAAATTGTACAAGAAAAGTGTTCAAAAATCTGTATTACTAGTCCAAATGGTTAGAATTATAAAGTGTTACCTTTTACATTAAAGGGCTTGAAAATATCTTTTAAGATTTTGATGGATACCAGCTTTGACCATGTTTTTCCCCGCGGATCTAATGACGTCACGAATACAAAAAATCTGATGTGGGCAGCAAGTGATTTTCCGTGCAGACTCATATCCACGTTCTCGTTATTTTAATTAAATTTAATTCACTTTTTATTCAATTTTCGTTCTCATTTGGTAACTGAACTTATTTTAAAGGGTGACGTAGAGAAAATACACACACAGAAAAAAACTAAAATATCTCGAGAACGGCTGGTCCTAGTGTAATGGGGTCTTATTCTTTTCTTCGTAAACAATTACGTGTAAAACAAGCATTTAATGGATATATTTGAGCATACGCAATTTTTTATTTTAGATTTCAACGATTTTTGAGGGCGATTTTGCAAAAAAAATGCAGGCTATTTTTTTTACGATTCGTACCAAAATCTAATCAGCACCGGGGTGACCCACAAGCGACTTATTTACCGAATTTTGTGATATGCAGTCCATTAGTTTTTCATCTAAAGTGGATACAGGCAATTTTTGCGGGCCATGTCGTAAAACAAGGCGGGTTCTTTTATCCCGAATCGTACCAAAAAAACTAATCAGCACCAGGTTCGCCCACAAGTGACTTACCTACCAAATTTTATAAAATTCGGTCAATTAGTTTTTAGAGTGGATACAAAATCTGCACAGTCTGACAGACAGATACAAACACAGATGTCACGCTGAAAATGGTTTTATCTTATTCTAGATGTCTTGAAACGCGTAGATCCGTCGAAAACTCGAGTTGCGATTTTCGGTATGATTCCAATACTTTCCCTATACATTACCATGTATTGCAGGGAAAGTAAAATTATATCCCGACTATTTATACTTTCCCTGCAATCCATGGTAATGTATAGGGAAAGTATTGAAATCATGCCGAAAATCGAAACTCGAGTTTTCGACGGATCTACAAGTTTCGAGACCTCTAGAATGTGAAAAAACTATTTTTAGCGTGAAGTCTGTGTGTGTGTCTGTGTGTCTGTCTGCGCAGATTTTGTATCCACTCTAACTAAAAAACTAATGGACCGAATTTTATAAAAGTTGGTAGGTAAGTTACTTGTGGGCGAATCTGGTGCTGATTAGTTTTGGGTACGATTCGGAATAAAAGAACCCGCCTTTTTTTGCGAAATGGCCCGCTGAAGCTTGTATCCACTCTAGCTGAAAATCTAATGGACCAAATTTCACAAAATTTGGTAGATAAGGTGCTTGTGGGTCACCCTGGTGCTGATTAGATTTTGGTATGATTCGGAAAAAAATAACCTGCTTTTTCTGCAAAATGTCCCTCAAAAATCGACAAAATCTAAAATAAAAGGACTACGTATGCTGAAATATATCCATTAAATGCTTGTTTTATACGTAATTTTTAACGAAGAAAGGAATAAGACCAACCCAATTACACTAGTACGTGCCGTTCTCGAGATATTTTCGTTTTTTCTCAACGCCACCTTTTAAAATGAGTCCAGTTACCAAATGAGAACGAAAATTGAATTAATAGTGAATTAAATTTAATTGAAATAAAGAGAATGTGTATATAAGTCTGCAGGGAAAGTCATGTGCTGCCCACATCAGATTTTTCATTACATTGATTGGAACTATTAAGTTTCGTGTTCATTAAGCCTGAAATGACTCTTTTTATGCATGATTATGTTAAATTTTGTCCATTAAATTTTGCCATGTTAAGAAAATATAAAATTTCTAATTAAATTCGAATTTTTCGCTAGAATATCAAATAGCTATATCTAGTTCTAGATTTTTCGTCATGCCGAATATAAAGTTTCGTGAAAATAGTGAATTTTTTGGCAGCCATCTTGCACACAAGAAATTAACCAAGGAAAAACAGACGGACGTCACGGTAAAAATAGTTAAAACATGTGCAGGAAGTCCTAAAACTTATATTGGCATCAAAATCTCGAATTCAAAAATTTTTGTGGAAACAATACCTTTTTTAAAATTCTATACATAGTATGCGAAAGTAAAAATGGAATGGTGCACGTTTTTGAGAGGTAAAGTGGCACACGTTTTTTTTTTAATTTTTTTTGTATCGTCATCTTTAATTTCAATTTTCGAAATGTTCTATTTTTTAGTTGATCTGGGAAGCTGAAACAGATCAAAAGAGACTAAAACTGAGATTCTAACTCCAGTAAAATTGCTCGAACCTTTTTGAAAAATTGTTTTGAATGTTTTAAGAATTCCTTTGCATCGTATTCAGTAATTCGAATGTTCGAAATATTAGATGATTTTTTTTTCACCTGAAAATTAAGACGGATCAAATGAGGCCAAAATTAAGAAACTATCTGCTCGATAATTCAGCAAAGCAGGTTCGAGTTTTTGGATGATTCGAATTTTTGACATTTTAGATTTTTCTTTTGGTCTCGAAGCGGAAATGGATCGAATGACACCAAAACCAAGATTTTAGCTAGAGTAGAAGTCCTCGATAATTCAGCAAAACAGCTTTGAGTTTGGGGATGATTCGAATTTTTGACAGTTTAAATTTTTTTTTTTTGGTCTCGAAGCGGAGATGGATCGATTGACACCAATATCATGATTCTAGCTAAAGTAGAAGTCCTCAATAATTTAGCAAAGCAGTTTTGAATTTTTGGATGATTCGAATTTTTGACATTTTAGATTTTTCTTTTGGTCTCGAAGCGGAGATGGATCGAATGACGCCAAAATCATGATTCTAGCTAAAGTAGAAGTCCTCAATAATTTAGCAAAGCAGTTTTGAATTTTTGGATGATTCGAATTTTTGACATTTTAGATTTTTCTTTTGGTCTCGAAGCGGAGATGGATCGAATGACACCAAAATCATGATTCTAGCTAAAGTAGAAGTCCTCAATAATTTAGCAAAGCAGTTTTGAATTTTTGGATGATTCGAATTTTTGACATTTTAGATTTTTCTTTTGGTCTCGAAGCGGAGATGGATCGAATGACACCAAAATCATGATTCTAGCTAAAGTGGGAGTCCTCAATAATTTAGTAAAGCAGTTTTGAGTTTTTTGATGATTCGAATTTTTGACATTTTAGATTTTTCTTTTGGTCTCGAAGCGGAAATGGATCGAATGACACCAAAATCATGATTCTAGCTAAAGTAGAAGTCCTCAATTATTTAGCAAAGCAGTTTTGAATTTTTGGATGATTCGAATTTTTGACATTTTAGATTTTTCTTTTGGTCTCGAAGCGGAGATGGATCGAATGACGCCAAAATCATGATTCTAGCTAAAGTAGAAGTCCTCAATAATTTAGCAAAGCAGTTTTGAATTTTTGGATGATTCGAATTTTTGACATTTTAGATTTTTCTTTTGGTCTCGAAGCGGAGATGGATCGAATGACACCAAAATCATGATTCTAGCTAAAGTGGGAGTCCTCAATAATTTAGTAAAGCAGTTTTGAGTTTTTTGATGATTCGAATTTTTGACATTTTAGATTTTTCTTTTGGTCTCGAAGCGGAGATGGATCGAATGACGCCAAAATCATGATTCTAGCTAAAGTAGAAGTCCTCAATAATTTAGCAAAGCAGTTTTGAATTTTTGGATGATTCGAATTTTTGACATTTTAGATTTTTCTTTTGGTCTCGAAGCGGAGATGGATCGAATGACACCAAAATCATGATTCTAGCTAAAGTGGGAGTCCTCAATAATTTAGTAAAGCAGTTTTGAGTTTTTTGATGATTCGAATTTTTGACATTTTAGATTTTTCTTTTGGTCTCGAAGCGGAGATGGATCGAATGACGCCAAAATCATGATTCTAGCTAAAGTAGAAGTCCTCAATAATTTAGCAAAGCAGTTTTGAATTTTTGGATGATTCGAATTTTTGACATTTTAGATTTTTCTTTTGGTCTCGAAGCGGAGATGGATCGAATGACACCAAAATCATGATTCTAGCTAAAGTAGAAGTCCTCAATAATTTAGCAAAGCAGTTTTGAATTTTTGGATGATTCGAATTTTTGACATTTTAGATTTTTCTTTTGGTCTCGAAGCGGAGATGGATCGAATGACACCAAAATCATGATTCTAGCTAAAGTGGGAGTCCTCAATAATTTAGTAAAGCAGTTTTGAGTTTTTTGATGATTCGAATTTTTGACATTTTAGATTTTTCTTTTGGTCTCGAAGCGGAAATGGATCGAATGACACCAAAATCATGATTCTAGCTAAAGTAGAAGTCCTCAATTATTTAGCAAAGCAGTTTTGAATTTTTGGATGATTCGAATTTTTGACATTTTAGATTTTTCTTTTGGTCTCGAAGCGGAGATGGATCGAATGACGCCAAAATCATGATTCTAGCTAAAGTAGAAGTCCTCAATAATTTAGCAAAATTGATTTTATGTATTTTTCATGCATAGCACAGTCATCCCTAATTTGAAGCCTGTTAAAGATAGGAACATAATAAGGCTTTCTTGAAATGCGAGTTTCATTTTTAACAGGTTTTATTTTGTTTAACAATGTATATGGCCCAAAAAATAGCGGGAAAATGGCACATTCAAAATTGGCTCTGTTAGATTCCGTAATGTGGCCGACACCATAAGTTTGCAACTTTTAATCCTTTTAAACCACAGGAGGAGGAGGATTTTATAATATTTATTTATTTATTTATTTATTTACAAAGACTGCAAGCAACAGGACGTAGTCCCAGTTACAGCATGCAGGAGCAAGACTCATTCAAAATACCATGACATACAAAAAAAAGTTAAAATACATTAAAAAGTTAAAACATTAAAATTAAAAAACACTTCACAAGAATACATGTAATAAAACACAAGATGTTCACAACAAATGCTCTTTAAAATCCTTCTCAGAAGAATAAAAAATATCAAGACAATCAGGGAAACCATTGTATAATTTAGAAAAGCAATTTATAGCACAATTATTGCCAATACTCGACCCAAACTTCCTAATGGCAAATAAATTCAAGCTTCTAGTTCTATACTGTGGGACATGAAAACCAATCCCACCCAAGACATGGGAACAGTCAACCCGGCCACGAAACAAACCCCTGAAAAAAGAACACAGAATAAAATCCCTTCTTCTCTGTAAGCTTACAACACCAAACAAACCACGCAAAAAAGCAGAAGACAATGCATAACAACTAATGCCAGTTTTCCTATAAAAAAGATATCTCAAGAAACTATTCTGGATGACCTCAATCCTTCTAGAGTGAACGGCCTGAAAAGGCCTCCAAATCACAGACGCATACTCCAGCCCAGACCTGACCAAGGCATTGAAAAGAACTATTCTGGAATCCTCATTTACAAAATCATGCGTAATCCTCCTGATGTAGCCTAGATGTAGCCTAGATATCTAGAAAATCTTTCCAATCCTCCTGTTTTTCTTAATTTATTGTTGATTTGTATCCAATATTTTGGTATGGTTCAAAATGTAAAGAACATATGCTTTTTTTATTTTCAGGAACACAAGTTCATCAAACGGTGCGAAAAGGCAAGTGTGGATGTTGGTGCTTGGTGTGCTGGCACCATGGTGCTAGAAACACGAAGTCCATTTAAGAGATTCAAGTTTTTTTGACTAAATGCAAGGTGTTCAAGCTTGTGCTGTGCATAGATGCCAACGAGCTTATATACAGAGAGTCACCATTCTTATTCTGGCAACGTTGTACGGCATATGTAGAATCTCAAGTTACATATATTTCTACTGGTATTCACAAATTTCATTTAGCATAACTTTTACAGATTTATCAGTGCTTCAGCAGCAAATACTTTGTCCACAGTTTTTATTTGAAAAAGAAAACACTAAAGACACATTATACTCATTCAACTGGGCTCTGCTTCCTTGATACATAACTCTGTGAAAAATGCATTTCTTCACAAAGGAGTCTTCAGTGAATTGTGTAGAACAAATTATACTTCAAAATGATGGTTATCTAGTTTCTCTTTGCGATTTATGGAGCCTCCTTTTTACCAGTTTTTGATGTTTAAAAGGAGATCTTTTGATGTTTAAAAGGAGAGCTTTTGATGTTTAAAAGGAGAATGCTTGAAGTCAGAAATGTTTTATTTATATTTATTGATATTATGTACTTGGATTCATTTTCCTTCAACAAACACATGTATATATTTTTTTATAACAATCCTGAATTTTCATACTATTTTACATTGCATGTAGATCCAACAACTCTCTCTATATATTGTAATTTTAATAAACAGCAGTTTTCATTACTTTTCATGTTTTTCATTACCTTTCATGCTTTTCATTACTTTTCATATACCTGTTGAGACTTTTGACTAAATTTTACTTGCCCTGCAATACATGGTAATATACAGGGTGTCCCAAAATGATTGAAACGCGCTTTAATTCTTTACCTATTGGAAATAAGTGGATAATGTAAATTGCAAAAATGTTTAAAGTAAGGTAGGAAATTAGACTACGTTAATGAAATAGTCATCCTATTCATTTTCTAAAAGTTACACGTTTTAAATTTTTATACGACCCCCTTAGACAAAATGGGTCAATCAGAAAATTTTTATTTTTAATGCAACAAGATCATTATCTGATGTGGTCAGCACATGACTTTCCTTATATAATGCAATGAATTTACTAATTTTACAGTAAAAAAAAAATAGATTTTTTTTATAGTATTTATTTGTATTCTTTCCAAAATATTGAATTTTCGTCAATGAGTCGTCATTTTTCATGTCGTCATCATCAATGAGTCGACATTGATTTAGAGTCATTTTTATCCATTTGGCGAGTTTTTCGTTAATTTAGCAACATTTAAAAAGTCGCCAAGTTGGCGACATTCCACCAAATTCGCCGCCAAAATCTCGCCAAGCGTTATGGACGAAGAAATAAGTTATTCTTATAACAGATAAATGACTATTGGCTTTCAAATACAAAAGTGTTACTCAAAGTATCTTTTTTCATTAATGGAACGAGCTAGATCCACGAGAATGGTGTCACCAAATTTATCGCATGATATTACATATGAAAAGTGAACATGTTTCTCAACAGTTAATTTATTTTTTTTAATTTATGGAATTTTTTGATAAATTTGTTTAAAAAATGTGCAATATCTCGAGGACGGTTCACGCTAGCGTTCTAAAGTTTATGGCAATCGTTTTCTAAGGAAACATTACATAAGAAATGTCTATTTGCGTAACTTTATTAGAAGTATTGATTTTTTGAGGATTTTTTCAAAATTTCACTCGAATATTTAGGGGGGTTCTGAACATTCGATTGCGTATAAAAACAATAAGCTTCGAGTGTTTATGGATTGTAATTTTTGTACCAAATTTCGTTCGAATCGGTCCATTCGTTCGTCAGTTATCTTCTCCACAGACTCACTGATACACACACACATACTTTCACACACACACACACACACATACTTTCACACACACACAGACATCACCTCAAAAACGTTTGATTCGTGATCAGGGATGCTTAAACGTGCTCTCCCGTGGGAAACTCGAATTCGAATTTTCGACCCTTCACAATACTTTCCTTATACATTATTGTATATAAGGAAAGTAATATGAGAGAAAAATTAGTATAATGCTGTGCTTGAACTATGAGCTGGAACCGAAATTTCGTTTTGGGAAGTATTGAACAGACATCTAGGTTATTTGTTGGGGGTGGGGTCAGGGAGGAGCTGCTCCAGCTCTGGAAAATTGTTTTGATTTGTGGCTGCAGAAAAAAATATCTAACATTTGTTGCAGTTTATTAAATTACCAACCAAAAAGGCTTTGAACTAGCTACTTGGAATGTTATATTAGGTCCTATACTTCATGTGCGTACTTATCAACCCGTGCATAAGGTAATTATTTTGTCAAGAATGCAAAATAGTTGCATGAGTGAAAGAAAATTGACAACTCTTCCTTTTGTGCATTCCTAGGATCCCAACTTTATTCCCCTCACTCCAGGGATGAATAATAAAGGAACCTTTACACTGGATTAAATTTGTAGAGAAGGTTGGCAGCACAGACTAATAAAAACAGACTTTTCACTCGACGGCAGCGCCCTCAACCGTCAACCAAAATATTAAGGTTTGGCATGCTTGGCGTTGGTCTGTGACGGTTTTCGCCAAGACGTTCTGCTAATATAACCCTATTTGGCACTGAACATAACACTTGGAACTTGGAAGAACGTTGTTCTATCATCGCATGTTTACGCGTGGTAAACATAATTTCGGTGCTATTTTGGATTTTATAATTAATTATTTTATTTTTTATGGATTACTAAAAGAAAAGGAATTATGTTTACAAGGCATGTCATTTATTTTTATTTAAATAAAAATTTATTTGTTGTCCATCCCATATTTCATCCTATGCACGTGTTCATCATAAGAAATTGGTGCAGTATTATTACTGCGGACTAGATTAAATTCTAAGAAGCAGTGGCATTATTAGTTAAAAAACATTTTCCTCATTTATATAAAATGTATAAAAATTGATATTTGGATAATTTTTTCTAGAGAAAGTTGAATATGATATTGAATGTGCATATATTTTACATGCTTTTTACTAATTGACGTAATGTGGAAAATAATCCCCCCTCTTTCTAATTAACGATTGAGTTCGACACCTTTGATAATGCATTTATGTAAATTTGTTATTTAGTATAAGAATAGTGTATTTAAATATATACATATATATAATAACAGCATCCCAGAATAAATTAAGAACTAAGCAATTTAACAATTAACACGCTAGTATACTTTTTAGGCTGAAAATATTAAATAATATTTTAGTCTTTTGGGTATGTTAGCTTGTAATTTTTGGTGCATAATGATTTACAGTGATGCAATGCGACATTTTTTTTATTTAGTTTATGATTGCATGAAATAAATATATATCTATGTTTATTTATTTAAATTTACGCATATTACAGATAAAAGTATTTTTAAATGCTGATCATGTTCATAGTTTAAAATATTATAAAAGTACAGTTCCGTAATTTTTTTGACCGCATTAGTATAAAATCGCCAATAGAGCGATAGTCGCCAAATCTAGCAGAGCTGCGATGGTTGGCTCCTCGAACGCTAGTGTTTATGCGAAATCCTATGTTAACGATGTTGCCATAGGTTCCTATGGGAGTGAACCTTCTGAATATAGTATTCTGTGGTTGGCAGCTGGGTAATCTTATAAACAGAAATGTCCAAAGGGAATGTAAACGATATTGGATCTGTCTACCCCATGTGTGGACTGCATTGTAATCTCATTCGCTGGGTAATCAATGTATCCGAATCAGAACTATGCTGTTTAATTTTACACTCTTAGACCCTTTGTGCTACAGCCATCAGATGGTATACAGACGACAGATGTGCTCAAAAAGAAGAAGGTCAAATTTTCTGTGAAAAGTGCTTACGTTATTTCTGAATAACACCTCGTACATTGGAATCTACATTTCGAAATTAGAAGCCAGTAAATTCTAGTTAGTATAATGGTGAAGACCTCTGGACCGAATCCGTAGGACAATTCCTTCATATTTGAAAATAAATAAATAAATAAAAATACATCGAAATATGCATATTTTATATAATTTCGTTTTTGTTATTGTTGCACTTGAAAATTAAATATTAGCATGATTCTAATTTCTGGGCATAAATATAGAGAATGAATATATAATATTATGAACATACAATATTACGAATATATAATAATATTATGAATATAATATTATGAATATATAATATTACGAATATATAATATTATGAATATATAGATATCTAATTTTTGGTCATGACATCTTATTTCTTTTTCTCTAATTATAAATTTTTTGTGAAGTTTTAAATGGGTCTATAAATGTTGCAGTTTTTAGTATTCGAGAAAGCGGGCGATTATTTATATAGCAGTTATATTTATTTATTTATTTCTGTCAGTGATACATAACCAGGGGCGGCTTTTCAGCATTCCATTTGGGGGTGCGAGATTTGTATGTATGAAAATTCACAATATGGAATAAATAAAATGTTTGTTAACATCACAAAAGAGGGAGAGGGATCACAAAATTGAATTGATGTTGAGAAAATTAATTGTTGTTAACATACTTTTTGTACATAATTGTGTTAACATAATTATTGTTAACATAATTTTTCTAAATACAAATATCAATATTTATTTACCTATTATTGAAGTTTTAAACACCAGTTCTTAGAGTCTGGAAGAACAGAAAATTTTGTTACAATATCATCATAATCCAGTGGTATATCTTGTTCTATAGCTAAAACAGCTAAAGATGAAAGTCTTTCTTGTCCCATTGTACTGCGAAAATAATTTTTCAGCCTAAGACACTAAAAAGACCTTTTACATCTGGCTGCGCTGATTGGCACAGTCAAAAACAATTTAACTAATAATGTTACGACAGGAAACACATTTTTTAAATTCCGCTCTTTAAAATAATCGACTTTTAAAATTGGGATGGTCTATGTTTTTATTTTTCACCATTGAATAAAATAGTCGCAATTCACACAGCAATTCCTCTTTCTGGAAGTCATATACTTTGCATATGGTTGAAAAATATTCTTTTTCGACATCTGATCCGGATAATACTGAACTAAGGGCAAACAAAACAGATATATTGTTCTCATTAAATGTTGTCTCAATTTCACTAGATATTGAATCTATAATTTCATATTCAACATTGATATTGTGATATGATTTAACATCATCATGGAGATTCTTTTCACCGCCTCCGAACTCGCTTGGAATTTTTTTTATGCCTTTTCAGTTTTGGTCCATAATAATAATTTTTTTCGCAAAGTTCTGTCACAAAACTCCACACTTGATTGAAATATGCATCCGTACGGAAATAAATAACGGTTTCAATAGTTGCTTTAGCCAAAGCTTGCACAGCATGAAAATTATGATCAGGTGTCTGAAGATGCTCTGAGAGAGTATTGCATTGATCAAAAACAGTGTTCAATACAAAAAAAGTAAACAAAAATTCGAACGATGTCATGCATGTTAAAAGGGCTTCGACTCTTCCACCATTGAGTGAATCATTTTCACATAATTCTTCCAGTGTTAAAATCACCACTTCAAAATTTTCAAATAGTGCTTTTATGGCTTTAACTCTGGAATACCACCTCGTATCACTTAGTGATTGTAGAGTTGAAGAGCCTCCAGAAAAAGTATTTGTTGATGAGCGAATATTTTCGAAAATAGCATGTCTTTTATAGGATGTTTCTATGAAAGAATATAATGGCTTGAGCTGCTGAAATGCATTTCTAGCGGAAGGAATGAATGAGCATGCGCTAACTACACATACATTTAATCGGACACTTGAAATTTTCAAGTAAAAAGGGTAACATCACCCCAATCTTTTCAAGTTGAAAAGGATTCGTTTCAGTCGGAAGTGGAAACTTCATCACTGTGAAGGTTGGCGCTTTTTAAGCTCCATAGCGTGTGAAAACTGACCAGTGGACAATCGATAAAAATCTGATGTGGGCAGCACATGACTTTCCCTGCAGACTTATATTAACGTTCTCTTTATTTTAATTAAATGTATTTCACTTTTAATTCAATTTTCGTTCTCATTCGGTAACCGGACTTATTTTCAAAGGTGGCGTAGAGAAAATACGGAAAAAATATCTCGAAAACGGCTAGTGCTAGTGTAATGGGGTTGGTCTTATTATTTTCGTCGTTAAAAATTACGTATTAAACGAGCATTTAATGGATATATTTGTGTATACCTAGTTTTTTAGTTTAGATTTTGACGATTTTTGCGGGCCATTTTGCAAAAAAAGGCAGGTTATTTTTTTCCGACTCATACCAAAATCTAATCAGCACCAGGGTAACCCACAACTGACTTATCTACCGGATTTTGTGAAATTCGGTCCAGTAGTTTTTCAGTTAGAGTGGATACAAGCTTTTGCGGGCCATTTCGCAAAAAAAAGGCAGGTTCTTTTATTCCCAATCGTACCCAAAACTAATCAGCACCAGACTCGCTCACAGGTGACTTACCTATCAAATTTTGTGAAATTCGGACCATTAGTTTTTTAGTTACAGTGGATACAAAATCTGCACAGACAGACAGACAGACACACACACAGACGTCACGCTAAAAAATGGTTTTTTCGTATTCTAGAGGTCTCGAAACGTGTAGATCCGTCGAAAACTCGAGTTGTGATTTTCGGCATGATTCCAATACTTTCTCTATACATTACCATGCATTGCAGTGAAAGTAAAAATCTGATGTGGGCAGCACATGACTTTGCCTGCGGACTTAAATCCACGCTATCTTTATTTTAATTAAATTTAATTAATTTTTAATTCAATTTTCGTTCTCATTTGAAAACTGTACTTATTTTCAAAAATGGTGTAGGAAAAATACGAAAAACTAAAATATCTCGAGAATGGCTAGTCCTAGTGTAATGGGGTTGGTCTCATTCTTTTCTTCGCTAAAAATTACGTATTAAACAAGCATTTAATGGCTATATTTGAGCATACGTAGTTCTTGAGTTTAGATTTTGATGATTTTTGCGGGCCATTTTGCAAAAAAAGGCAGGTTATTTTTTTTCGAATTATACCAAAATCTAATCAGCACCAGGGTGGTTTACAAGCGACTTATCTACCAAATTTTGTGAAATTCGGTCCATTAGTTTTTCAGTTAGAGTGGACACAAGCTTTTGCGGGCCATTTCGCAAAAAAAGGCGGGTTCTTTTAACCCGAGTCATACCCAAAACTAATCAGCACCAGATTCGTGCACAAGTGACTTACCTACCAAATTTTATGAAATTCGGTCAATTAGTTTTTTAGTTAGAGTGGATACAAAATCTGCACAGACAGACAGACACACACACAGACGTCACGCTAAAAATAGTTTTTTCGTATTCTAGAGGTCTCGAAACGTGTAGATCCGTCGAAAACTCGAGTTGCGATTTTCGACATGATTCCAATACTTTCCCTATACATTACCATGTATTGCAGGGAAAGTAAAAAAGGGAGAAGCCGATGGACGACAAGGAAAAATTTGTTGGCGCGACTGCGCCCCCTATTTGCCGCTCCAGGGAATCATATACATCAAAGTAAAATCCTCAAACATGCATTTTTAATGTTTTTTTCAGACGTAGCAAATAAATCAATACTATTAGGACATAAATTAAATATCGTATAAAATTTAAAAACCGAAAAGTTTCTCAAAAATTGCGATTTACATTAGCTGGAATGTGAAATAACATATGGCACCTGCAGAGTCCACTTCAACGATAAGAGTTTGCAATTTCGTCCCAGTATCTCAACGGTAGAACGTCATCTCGCCAGTTCGGAGATTCCAGTTGGGGCAGCAAGGTTTTTACAACGGCGACGAGCAAATCAACCTTGTAAGTTAGTGCAAAGATGTCTAAGGTCTGAAAGTGATTAGTGCGACTAGTACAGATTCAGTGGATTCTGGAAAATTGAGCGGCGATTTCAGACTCAGAGGATAACGATCACACAGGATACTAACCTGAGTAAAAAAAATCTGATGTGGGCAACACATGACTTTCCTTATATAATGCAATGAATATACTGCTTTTACAGTAAAAAAATAGGTTTATCTTATAACAGATACTTATATTCTTTCCAGGATATTGAATTTTCGTCAATTAATCTTCATTTTCATTGATTTAACGTCATTATTATCCATTTGACTATATTTCCGTGAATTTGGCAACATTTAAAAAAGTCGCCAAGTTGACGACATTCCACCAAATTCGTCGCCAAAATCTCACCAAGCGTTATGGACGAAGAAATAAGTTATTCTTACAGCAGATAAATAACTATTGGCGTTCAAATACAAAAATATTACTTAAAGCCTCTTTTTTCATGAATGGAACGAGCTAGATCCACGAGAATGATGTCACCCAATTTATCGCATGGTATTACATATGAAAAGTGAACATGCTTCTCAATTATTTTTATTTTATATGACTTTTTGCTAATATTTTTGAAAAATGTGCAATATCTCAAGAATGGTTCGTCTTAGCGTTCTAAAATTTATGCCAATTGTTTTCTAATGAAAAATTACATAAGAAATGTCTACTTACGTAACTTTATTAGCGGTTTTGATTTTTTGACGATTTTTTCAAAATTTCACTCGAAAATTTGGGGGGGGGGTTCTGAACATTCGATTACGTATAAAAACAATAGACTTCCAGTATTTACGGATTGTGATTTTTGTACCAAATTTCGTTCGAATCGGTCCAATCGGTCGTTAGTTATCGTCTCCACAGACTCACTGACACACACGCACACACAGACATCACTTCAAAAATGTTCGATTCGTGATCAGGGATGCTTGAAACGTGCTCTCCCGTCGAAAACTCGAATTCGAATTTTCGTCCTCGTCACAATACTTTCCTTATACATTATGTATATAAGGAAAGTAAAAATATATTTCGAGTAATAAAATGCATTCCACGCTCCAAATCCCCAATAAAATTCATCTTACTACGGCAAACTATTTTTCTTCTACCTCGAGAGATGATAAATATTAGCGATTCTTTTAAGCAAATTACATTCTCATATAGCATTACCGAGCTGGGATTGAAAAGTGGTAAAAAAAGAGTCAATCTGGATAAAACAAAAATCAGGCAAGTGTGCAGCCAATCAAATGTTTACTGCAAAATGTAAGCGCTTACTACCTTATATGCAGTAGGATGAGATACGTAATATTATTGACGCAGTCTATAATACAAGAGATCATGTGGTTTCTAATGCGAAAATTGAAGGTTGGACGGATTATTTGAAGTAATACGCTTTTTTTTGTAATTTTCCCTGCAATACATGGTAATGCATTGGAAAGTATTGGAATCATGCCGAAAACCGCAACTCGAGATTTCGACGGATTTGCACGTTTTGGGATCTCTAGAATACGAAAAAACCATTTTCAGCGTGACGTCTGTGTGTCTGTCTGTGCAATGTATGTATCCATTCTAACTGAAAAAAAAAATAATTGACCGAATTTCATAAAATTTGGTAGGTAAGTCTCTTGTGGGTGACCCTAGTGCTAATTAGATTTTGATAATCATACGATTTGGAATAAAAAAAACTGCTCTTTTTGTGAAATAGCCCGCAAAAATTGTCAAAATCTAAAATAAAAGACTGCGTATCAAATATATCAAATAAATGCTTGTTTTATACGTAATTTTTGACAATAAAAAGAATAAAAGTAACCCCAGTACACTAGGACTAGCCGTTCTCGAGATATTTTAGTTTCTTCACATTTTCGCTACGTCACGTTTGAAAAAAATCTGATGTGGGCAACACATGACTTTCCTTATATAACGTAATGAATTTACCACTTTTACAGTAAAATAAATAGGTTTTTCTTATAGTAGATACTAATATTCTTTCCAAGATATTGAATTTTCGACAATTAGTCGTCATTTCATTGATTTAGCGTCATTTTTATCCATTTGGCGAGATTTTCGTTAATTTGTCAACATTTCAAAAAGACGTCAAATTGGCGACATTCCGCCAAAATTCGTTGCCAAAATCTCGCCAAGCATAATGGACAAAGAAATAAGTTATTCTTACAGCAGATAAATGAATATTAGCGTTCAAATACAAAAGTATTACTCAAAGTATCTTTTTTCATGAATGGAACGAGCTAGATCCACGAGAATGATGTCATCCAATATATCGCATGGTATTACTGAAAAGTGAACATGTCTCTCAAGAGGAAATATTTTTTTTTATTTTATATGACTTTCTGATAATTTTTTTGAAAAATGTGCAATATCTCGAGAACGGTTCATGTTAGCGTTCTAAAATTTATGTCAATCGTTTTCTAATGAAAAATTACATAAGAAATGTCTATATGCGTAACTTTATAAGTGGTTTTGATTTTTTGACTATTTTTTCCAAATTTCATTTGAAAATTTAGGGGTGTTCTTAACATTCGATTGTGTATAATAACAATAGGCTTCCAGTGTTTACGGATTGTGATTTTTGTACCAAATTTGGATCGAATCGGTCCATTCGTTTGTCAGTTATCGTCTTCACAGACTCTCTCTCACACACACACACACACATATACTTTCACACACACACACACACAGACATCACTTCAAAAATGTTTGATTCGTGATCAGGGATGCTTGAAAAGTGCTCTCCCGTCGAAAACTCGATTTCGAATTTTCGACCCCGTCACAATACTTTCCTTATACATTATGTATATAAGGAAAGTAATAGGATTTTCTTATAGTAGATACAAATATTCTTTCCAAGATATTGAATTTTCGACAATTAGTCGTCATTTTCATTGATTTAGCATCATTTTTATCCATTTGGCAAGATTTTCATTAATTTGGCAACATTTCAAAAAAGGCGCCAAGTTGGCGACATTCCGCCAAATTCGTCGCCAAAATCTCGCCAAGAGTTATGGACTAAGAAAAAAGTTATTCTTACAGCAGATAAATGACTATTGGCGTTCTAATACAAAAGTATTATTCAAAGTATATTTTTTCATGAATGGAACGAGCTAGATCCACAAGAATGATGTCACTCAATTTATCGCATGGTATTACATATGAAAAGTGAACATGTTTCTCAATATTAATTTTTTTTTATGTGACTTTTTCATAATTTTTTTGAAAAATGTACAATATCTCGAGAACGGTTCATGTTAGAGTTCTAAAATTTATGCCAATCGTTTTCTAATGAAAAATTACATAAGAAATGTCTTTTTGCGTAACTTTATTAGCGGTTTTGATTTTTTAACGATTTTTTCAAAATTTCATTCGATAATTTAGGGGAGTTGTGAACATTCGATCACGTATAAAAACAATAGGCTTCCAGTGTTTACGGATTGTGATTTTTGTACCAAATTTGGTTCGAATCGGTCCATTCGTTCGTCAGTTATCGTCTCCACAGACTCACTGACACACACACATACTTTCACACACACACACACACACACACACACACACACATACACACACACAGACATCACTTCAAAAATGTTTGATTCGTGATCAGGGATGCTTGAAACGTGCTCTCCCGTCGAAAACTCGAATTCGAATTTTCGACCCCGTCACAATACTTTCCTTATACATTATGTATATATGGAAAGTAAAAATAGGTTTTTCTTATAGTAGATACTTATATTCTTTCAAAGATATTGAATTTTCTTCAATAAATCGTCATTTTCATTGATATAGCGCCATTCTTATCCATTTGGCCATATTTCCGTGAATTTGGCAACATATAAAAAAGTCGCCAAGTTGGCGACATTCCATCAAATTCGTCGCCAAAATCTCGCCAAGAGTTATGGACGAAGAAATAAGTTATTCTTACAGCAGGTAAATGACTATTGGCGTTCAAATACAAAAAAAGTATTACTCAAAATATCTTTTTTCATGAATGGAACGAGCTAGATTCACGAAAATGATGTCACCCAATTTATCGCATGGTATTACATATGAAAATTGAACATGTTTCGCAACAGGAAATATTTTTTTTAAATTTTATATGACTTCTGATAATTTTTTTTTAAAAATGGGCAATATCTCGAGAATGGTTCATGTTAGCGTTCTAAAATTTATGTCAATCGTTTTCTAATGAAAAATTACATTAGAAATGTCTATTTGTATAACTTTATTAGCGGTTTTGATTTTTTGACAATTTTTTCAAAATTTCACTCGAAAATTTAGGCGGGTTCTTAAGATTCGATTGCGTATAAAAACAATAGGCTTCCAGTGTTTACGGATTATGATTTTTGTATCAAATTTCGTTCGAATCGGTTCATTCGTTCGTCAGGTATCGTCTCCACAGACTCACTGACACACACACACAGACAACACTTCAAAAATGTTCGATTCGTGATCAGGGATGCTTGAAACGTGGTCTCCCGTCGAAAACTCGAATTCGAATTTTCGACCCCGTCACAATACTTTCCTTATACATTATGTATATAAGGAAAGTAATACCGAAACCAACTCTGCCAAGAACCTATTCAAAGTCAGTATAAAGAACATCCAGCTGGTTATTATTCATAACTAGCCGCCTTTGGCGACCAGCCTGTTCGCTACCCTTGAAAATTCTGACCGTGGCAAATTCCAACCGTGGCACACTCGCTGGCGCGACCTACCAGTAAAGTGTAAGGTAACTGTTTGGAGGGCCAGGAAGTGCCACCCAATTTAGACAGGAACTCAGTGGGGGAGGCATCCACAGGGACCGTACCCTCCTTCCCCTACCACCAACCTCTCGGAAGGACTTACGGTCCCGCATGTTTAACGTGATCGTACTCCGCCTGAACACGGCGGCAGTTTTGGCAATGGCGGGAATCGAACCCGGACCTACCTAGTGCAAATCCCACGCGCTAACCACTGTGCTACCGCGCCCTCCGCGACAATCTCCATAACCTTCTTTTTATTCACCCAATTTAGACCGGAACCCAGTAGGGGAGGCATCCACAGGGTTCGTACCCTCCTTCCTCTACCACCAACCTCTCGGAAGGACTTACGGATCCACATGTTTAACGTGATCGTACTCCGCGTGAACACGGCAGCAGTTTTGTCAGTGGAGGGAATCGAACCCGGGCCTACCGAGTGAAATTCCCGCACGCTAACCACTGGGCTACCGCGCCCTCCGCGACAATCTCCATAACTTTCTTTTTATTCACCCAATTTGGACCAGGACCCAGTGGGGGAGGCATCCACAGAGACCGTACCCTCCTTTCCCTGCCACCAACCTCTCGGAAGGAATTATCGACCCATATGTTTAAGGTGATCGTACTCCGCATCAGTGGCGGGAATCGAACCCAGGCCTACCGAGTGCAATTCTCGTGCGCTAACTTCCCGCGCGCTAATTTAAATTTTTAATGACCATATGCTAGGCTCTTAATTCCACCATCCTCGTTCCATCGTTCTATCATTTAAAATAGCCATAAAATTAAAATATCCATTTAAAATATCTATAAATTAAAATATCCATAAATTAAAATATCCATTTAAGATCAAAAAATCATCCATATCGTTCCACCAATCCATAAATATAATAATTTCAAATGCATCACCACAATTCAAACCACCATAATTCAATCATTTAAATTATTTAAAATATCCGTTTAAAATATCATATAAATATAATAATTTCGCCCGATGTATACAACACTTATGCTCGTAATTCATTTAAAACCGAAAGCGCGGTCTCCATGGAGACGGGGAAGAAACTACTGCGGATGGGAGGAAAATGCCGTTGAAGAACTGAGCCGGTAGCCGACAAATTTAAAATCATGGCGTCTTTAAAATTGCGATCCTGAAGGCAATTTTCATTATTTCTGGACAAAATTAGACTTGTAAGAATGCCAGATATTTCAGCTTTCTAAAAATGTAAATTATTAGTCGAAATTATGAGTACTTTTCACTATGCGAGAATTTAAAAACCAAAAATCGTTTTTTTGAGCCAAAAGTGACTTTTGTTTTAAAATCTTTAAAAAATATTAGAAATCGAAATTGAGAGTTGAAATTGATATATTTTTACTCGAAATTCTCTGCTCTTTCCGATGGTGTGATTTGTTTTTTTCTACAACGTCTGCATCGTGGAGAAAAAAGGGCAAAAATGTCAAAAAACGGTCGAAATCGCATAAAACATTAAATAACAAAAAAAAAATAATTCAAATTTTAAAAATCGGTTTTCACGTGTCCCCTTCCCTCCCCCCCAGGTCTCCGATTGCCAAATTTCGTAGCTCTCCGACGCGCGGTCGCGAAACGTATAGTGTATAAGACAGACACACAGACACACACACAGACATTGCCTTTTATTATATAGAAGGAACAGTCAGTTTCATTACAAATGCAGAGCAAATTAGTAACAGTACAACATTTGGATACAAAATCATTCTGAAAAGGAGAAATATTGTTTCTAACCTGATTGTAAATTTTATTGTACATAATATTTTAAAAAAGCTTAGAAAATGATAAGAAAGAGATAAAGAGAGAGATAAAATAGAAAGAGATAAAATAGCGATTGGGCTAATTTTCATCATAATTTTTGTAACCTTTTTACTTTCCTTATATACATAATGTATAAGGAAAGTATTGTGACGGGGTCGAAAATTCGAATTCGAGTTTTCGACGGGAGAGCACGTTTCAAGCATCCCTGATCACGAATCAAACATTTTTGAAGTGATGTCTGTGTGTGTGTGTGTGTGTGTGTGTGTGAAAGTATGTGTGTGTGTATGTGTGTGTGTGTGTGTGTGTGTGTCAGTGAGTCTGTGGAGACGATAACTGACGAACGAATAGACCGATTCGAACCAAATTTGGTACAAAAATCACAATCCGTAAACACTGGAAGCCTATTGTTTTTACACGTAATCGAATGTTCAGAACCCCCCTAAATTTTCTAATGAAATTTTGAAAAAATCGTCAAAAAATCAAAACCGCTAATAAAGTTACGCAAACAGACATGTCTTATGTAATTTTTCATTAGAAAACGATTGGCATAAATTTTAGAACGCTAACATGAACCGTTCTCGAGATATTGTGCATTTTTAAAAAAAATTACGAAAAAGGCACATAAAAAAATAAAATTCCTATTGAGAAACATGTTCACTTTTCATATGTAATACCATGCGATAAATTGAGTGACATCATTCTCGTGGATCTAGCTCGTTCCATTCATGAAAAAACATACTTTGAATAATACTTTTGCATTTGAACGCCAATAGTCATTTATCTGCTGTAAGAATAACTTTTTTCTTCGTGCATAACGCTTGGCGAGATTTTGGCGACGAATTTGGCGGAATGTCGCCAACTTGGCGACTTTCTTGAAATGTTGCCAAATTAATGAAAATCTCGCCAAACGGATAAAAATGATGCTAAATCAATGAAAATGACGACTAATTGTCGAAAATTCAGTATCTTGGAAAGAATATTAGTATCTACTATAAGAGAAACCTATTACTTTCCTTATATACATAATGTATAAGGAAAGTATTGTGACGGGGTCGAAAATTCGAATTCGAGTTTTCGACGGGAGAGCACGTTTCAAGCATCCCTGATCACGAATCAAACATTTTTGAAGTGATGTCTGTGTGTGTGTGTGTATGTGTGTGTGTGTGTGTGTGTGTGTGTCAGTGGGTCTGTGGAGACGATAACTGACGAACGAATGGACCGATTCGAACCAAATTTGGTACAAAAATCACAATCTGTAAACACTGGAAGTCTATTGTTTTTATACGCAATCGAATGTTCAGAACCCCCCTAAATTTCCGAATGAAATTTTGAAAAAATCTTCAAAAAATCAAAACCAATAATAAAGTTACGCAAATAGACATTTCTTATGTAATTTTTCATTAGAAAACGATTGACATAAATTTTAGAACGCTAACATGAACCGTTCTCGAGATATTGCACATTTTTCAAAAAAATTATCAAAAAGTCATATAAAATAGAAAAAAAAAATATTTCCTATTGAGAAACATGTTCACTTTTCATATATAATATCATGCGATAAATTGGGTGACATCATTCTCGTGGATCTAACTCGTTCCATTTATGAAAAAAGATACTTTGAGTAATACTTTTGTATTTGAATGCCAATTTATCTGCTGTGAGAATAACTTATTTCTTCTTCCATAACGCTTGGCGAGATTTTGGCGACGAAATTGGCGGAATGTCGCCAACTTGGCGACTTTTTGAAATGTTGCCAAATTACCGAAAATCTCGCCAAATGGATAAAAATGACGCTAAATCAATGAAAATGACGACTAATTGTCGAAAATTCAATATCTTGGAAAGAATATTATTGTCTAATATAAGAAAAACCTATTTCTTTTACTGTAAAAGTAGTAAATTCATTACATTATATAAGGAAAGTCATGTGTTGCCCACATCAGATTTTTACTTTCCTTATATACATAATGTATAAGGAAAGTATTGTGACGGGGTCGAAAATTCGAATTCGAGTTTTCGACGGAAAGGCACGTTTCAAGCATCCCTCTGATCACGAATTAAACATTTTTCAGGTGATGTCTCTGTGTGTGTGTGTGTGTCAGTGAGTCTGTGGAGACGATATCTCACGAACGAATGGAGCGATTTGATGCGACCAAATGAAATGTGGTACAAAACTCACAATTTGTGAATACTGGAGGCCTATTGTTTTTAATCGTAATCGAATGTTCAGAACCCCCTAAATTGTCGAGTGAAATTTAAAAAAAATCATTAAAGAATCAAAACCATTAATAAAATTAAGCAAATAGACATTTCTTATGTAATTTTTCTTTAGAAAACGATTGACATAAACTTTAGAACACTAGCACGAACCGTTCTCGAGATATTGCACATTTTTCAAATAAATTTTTCAAAAAATCTCATAAATTAAAAAAAAATATTAACTGTTGAGAAACATGTTCACTTTTCATATGTAATATCATGCGATAAATTGGGTGACATCATTCTCGTGGATCTAGCTCGTTCCATTCATGAGAAAAGATACTTTGAATAATACTTTTGCATTTGAACGCCAATAGTCATTTATATGCTATAAGAATAACTTATTTCTCCGTCCATAACGCTTGGCGAGATTTTGGCGGAATGTCGACAACTTGACGACTTTTTTAAATTGTTGCCAAATTAACGAAAATCTCGCCAAATGGATAAAAATAACGCTAAATCAATTAAAATGACGACTAATTGTCGAAAATTCAATATTTTGGAAAAAATATAAGTATCCACTATAAGAAAAACCTATTTTTTTAACTGTAAAAGTAGTAAATTCACTACATTATATAAGGAAAGTCATGTGTTGCTTACATCAGATTTTTTTAAACACAGATGAACACTCGCTGAGATGGAAATAATTTTTGAAATTTTACTTCTGAGGTAAAGGATCTTTCTGTTCCCTTTTGCGATTTTTCAATGATCTGCGATTGAGTGCTAACTTTTTATTTCTTTTTTGCGACTTCAAGCATTTTCATTTATTTGTTTTTTCAAATTTCGCCACGAATTTGAGTAGCTCGTAACATATTTTCGTGTCGTTCTGCAAATCAATACTTATCGAGCGCTTAATTAGGGCGTATCAAAGGAGGTTATTTAGATCGTATTACGACCGCATTGTGTATTTAGCATGTTTGCGCATGGAAGAAACGGAGCGCGGGAATGATGCTACCTCAAAACCGGCGATTTGTAAATTAAGTGATGTCACCTGTATCTGTATTTTTGTGATGTATTCCCTGGAATCGTGAGCGTACTCTCACGATGCAAGAATGAGTCCAAATTTCTGGACAACTAACACGTTTATTTACAAGCGTAAAGTAAACAGGAACAATATGCAGCAATAACTGGATAATTTCCCCACAAGATCATTAAACTATCAGGCACAATAAAACAACAATTCAATGCTCCACTAATTTCCCAAAAAGCAAATACTACTCTCAGAACATTGACGTAATTCACAATTCATTGTAGCTCGCATTACGTCAACTGCTCTTCGACGACTTCTTGTATATATTCTCCGTAGAAATTTCCAGAAGGGGCTGGTATTTCCAAGAATATTCTTTATTTCGAGAAAGTTCTAGTACCCTCGAAAAACCGCCAAATTAACAATAAATCGCCAAATCTGGAAATCCTGCCAGGACTGTTCAAGTATGACAACCCTACATTGTTTCAAGGATTCAAGGAAGAACCAATTACGGAGTTCTCAGGACATGCAAGATGCTGCCTTTACACTCCAATCTAAGGGACGGCTGGGAAATAGTAGTAAAAGATAAGTTTAATCAAATAGCCAGGAACTTGACTTTCATCATTCGCCTATATATCGGCCAGGAACGTGAACCATTTAGCCGTCCTAGGACGTTGCCCCAGGGGCACCAGCGGGAGCGGAACACACTGCGCCCAACAACACAACATTCATGCTTTACGTGGGACTCGAACCCACAACGCGGCGGTCGAACGATCCCTTGGAAACGCTCCCCTTCACCGCTCGACCACCGGGTCGGCGTAAAATATAAGTTACAGAAGATAAATTTAAAAAAAAAAGGGCGATGCTCTTGGATCTACATTGTGACGAATCACAGTTCGGATCTTGAGTGCAGAATCTGGAATAAGAGTCAAAGTTCCTTGAGAAATAAAGGAGAAGTTTAAGTGGGCGAGGTCTAGATGTGCTCTTAGGAGCACTGGCCTTGAATTGACGAAAAACTGCGTTATAAAAACGCTGAAACCCTACACTCACGTAATAGAAGGGGCTGCTTGTAAAGATGTTTTTTCCTGGCTTTCAAAATAGCTTCTAGAAAATGCACTTTACATGTTTGTAATAGTATTATTTAAGTAGCGGGCGCTTATTTAGGATTAGGGCAACGTCGGGTAATTCGTGCTAGTTTATAAATAAAAGTGATTTTTCCTTTGACCCATCTAGGAAGCCTCTTATGTGCCCCTTCGAAGCGGAAATTTGTATCAGATTAACTTGACATCAACAATATTGCGAAAACAGTAATGTATCCATTTATTTTGAAGGAAAAACAGAACAAAATAAAAATAAATAAGCGAAAACAAATAACATTCTTTTACTTCTGCTTTTGGGGTAAATGGTAGCTGTCTTCGATGCCTCGTCAGAGAAAGAATTTGAACCAATCGTCTACACTCTGAACTTCCGTCATAGAAAGTTGTGCAATGTAATTGGTGTGGAACGTAAAGAGCAATTGAACTGTCTCCGATTGTAATGGAAAAGCTAATTTCAGGCAGTTAGAGCCTGAAATTAAATCGGTGACTTCAAATTGTGACAGTTAAATACAAAGTAAATTCAGTCACACGTTTCAGGTTCGCTTGAAAATATGCGAAGCAATGATAGGAAAATTTGTACGACATATCTGTACGGTGTATCAACACCATCGTTGAAATAAATTCATATATGAATATTTTAGTAAGTATCTTTAGCCAAAAATTAATGGACGTTATTTAGGAATTATCGTGGGCTGTTCATACAATTATATTCCTACATATATTCTTATATAATATGTAGCTATTAAAAATTATATTTTTCAACACGGAACAAATTTTTATCGCTCGAACAAGAAAAAATCTGATGTGGGCAGCACATGACTTTGCCTGCGGACTTATATCCACGCTATCTTTATTTTAATTAAATTTAATTCACTTTTAATTCAATTTCCGTTCTCGTTTGGTAATTGGACTTATTTTCAAAGGTGGCGTGTAGAAAATACGAAAAACTAAAATATCTCGAGAACGGCTAGTCCTAGTGCAATGGGATTGGTCTTATTCCTTTCATCGTTAAAAATTACGTATAAAACAAGCATTTAACGGATATATTTAAGCATACGTAGTTTTCTATTTTAGATTTTGACGATCTTTGCTGGCCCTTTTGCAAAACAAAAAAGGCAGGTTATTTTTTTCCGAATTGTACCAAAATCTAATCAGAACCAGGGTAACTCACAAAAAACTTATCTACCGAATTTTGTGAAATACGGTCCATTAGTTGTTCAGCTAGAGTGGATACAGGATTTTGCGGGCCATTTCGCAAGAAAAGGCGGATTCTTTTATCCCGAATCGTACCCAAAACTAATCAGCACCAGACTCGCCCACATGATTTACCTACCAAATTTTATGAAATTCGGTCAATTAGTTTTTTAGTTAGAGTGGATACAAAATCTGCACAGACGTCACGCTAAAAATAATTTTTTCGTTTTCTAGAGGTCTCGAAACGCGTAGATCTGTTAAAAACTGGAGTTGCGATTTTCGGCATGATTCCAATACTTTCCCTATACATTACCATGTATTGCAGGGAAAGTAAACAGAAGGTAGAACGGTTTGTGCTAGCGTTTGTGTCACTTATCTGTCTTTATTAAAAAACACGAAAGCTCAATCATGATTAAAGCATTGATTATGAAACACTTTCCAACTTCAATGCAATTTTATTTAAACATCTCTAAAATGCAATACATTCCACGGTAATATTTTAAAACTTATCACAATACTACATTAATTTATTATATTTGAAAACTTAAACCTTCATCGAAAAAAATGAACTTCATTCAAATGACGGCATTGAAATATAAATTGCCTGGTTTAAAATCTCTAAAATGGGATACATACCTTGGTAATAATTTTCGAGTTATCATAATACTATTATAATTTATTATATTTGAAAATTTCATCGAAAACAACTGAAATCCATTCAAATGACGTCATAGAAAAAATAACACGCCTGGCTCTCTCTATAAAAGTAACATTTGATTCACAAACAATTTCCCATTCATTTCATTCATCACAATACTATAATAATTTATTTTATTTAAAAATTAAGACCATGGAGCTACAAGTAATTAAACTGTATGCTTAAAACTTCACCGAAAAAAAATCGTCCTTCTCTGTGTAAAATCAATGAATATTTCATTCATATCAGCTATGCAGACTCCATGAGCTAAATAATTTTGTGTTAAAGAAATGCAGCAATTCTAATACAACTCATTCTACATATTTTGCTATTTACATTTTACATAAGTGAAGAATAGGCGTCGTTGTAGAAATAATCAAATTTGGATGATCATTAAACTCAAATATATTGTAATTCCGTTGTTTCAGTATGTAGATGCACAGAATTTAAGCAAAAATAAAGCGGTTTTAGGACGAATACAACACTCAATATGAATTAAATAGAACTTTAAAAATCACGATTTTGAGACAAGATGGATGCCACATTTCATTTTGAAGTGGGTCACGTGATCTTTTCATATCATGGTCACCTGATCGCTTCATATAAGAGGTGTAATTATTATCTTAATTTTTATTTAAAAAACTACTGAATATATTTCGCTGAATTTTTTTATATATTTTATGGAACAATTTGAATATTACCTAAAATTTTCGAAGCAATTTGTGAATTTTAAATCCGCTTAAAAAATGTTTGAAAAATTAGGTCCCATAGGGTTCAATGTATTTCATTTTTTCAACCCGGGTTCAATCCAAAACTAATTGGGTGATATTATTCATTTATATTCCCATAGGTCCTACAGACCGTCTGAATAATATACTAAAATTTCATTTTGATAAAATCAATTTTATCGCAGTTATCGTGCTAACGGACAGACAGACAGACAGAATGAACAAAGTCATAAACACTTTTCAACCTTGTTGTAATGTGTTAAAAAGCCGGCTCTTTGACAAATTTCGCTTTTCTCAAGTTTCTCTGTTACGTTGCGTAAAATCTATAGCATACAAAAATATGAAATTTGGTACATTTGCAGAGAAATATTAGTTGAATACACTGATATAAACCGTTTTTCGATTTAAAATTTAATTTAGGAAATATTTAATGATAAAATCAAAGGAAGAGTTTCTGAGCTGCGACTTCGCGTCCTGGGCAGACTAGCAATAGCAAGAACTCGAATTTTTGGTGACATATACCTATATAGTTGAGTTTCTGCAGAACGGTGCCCTTTTCTTAAATTTCGGGTAAATCTGGATTAATAGATCACCGCACGTATTTTTTCTAAGTACGAATCGCGCCAAGTTGGCGCATTCTCCAGTGTTTTGAATGGAAGTCCTATTCTCCGGTTTAACCAAGGTGACCTATTCTCCGGATTAATCAAATTTCGATTTAGTTAATGAGTTAGTTGTTCAATTTTTTTATGCATTTCTGAAGTGAAAATTTTCCTTTTCTAAGGGCGAAGATTTAATTGGTCGAGACGATTGATAGCTTCTTTCTGATTGGTTTCTGGCAGAAACGTTACAAAATGGGCGAGGACTGCCTGAGATATTGAAACATTAAAAACTTTAAAAGTATAGATATTTATTTTAAACATGACTACAATTTAGTTGTACATTTGGAAAAAAATCTGATGTTGGCAGCACATGACTTTCCTTATATAATGCAGTGAATTTACTACTTTTACAGTTAAAAAAAAATGTTATTCTTATAGTTGATACTTATATTCTTTCCAAGACATTGAATTTTCTTCAATGAGTCGTCATTTTCATTGATTTAGCGTCATTTTTATCCACTTGGCGAGATTTTCGTTAATCTGGCAACATTTAAAAATGTCGCCAAATTGGTGACATTCCGATAAATTCGTCGCCAAAATCTCGCCAAGTGTTATGGACGGAGAAATAAATTATTCTTACAGCGGATAAATGCCTATTGGCGTTTAAATACAAAAGTATTACTTAAAGTATCTTTTCTCGTGAATGGAACGAGCTAGATCCACGAGAATGATGTCACCAAATTTATCGCATGGTATTACATATGAAAAGTGAACATGTTTCTCAAGAGTTAATATATATATTTTTTAATTTATGGGATTTTTTGATAAATTTATTTGAAAAATGTGCAATATCTCGAGAACGGTTCATGCTAGCGTCCTAAAGTTTATGTCACTTGTTTTCTAAGGAAAAATTACTTAAGAAATGTCTACTTGCGTAACTTTAGTAGATTTTGATTTTTTGATGATGTTTTCAAAATTTCACTTGAAAATTTAGGATGACTTGAAAATTAGGAAATTAAATACAAAAGTATTACTCAAAGTATCTTTTCTCATGAATGGAACGAGCTAGATCCACGAAAATGATGTCATCCAATTTATCGCATGATATTACATATGAAAAGCGAACATATTTTTCAACAGTTAATATATTTCTTTTTAATGTATGGGATTTTTGATAAATTTATTTGAAAAATGTGCAATATCTCGAGAACAGTTCATGCTAGCGTTCTAAAGTTTATGTTAATCGTTTTCTAAGGAAAAATCACATGAGGAATGTCTATTTGCGTAACTATATTAAAGATTTTGATTTTTTGATGATTTTTTCAAAATTTCACTCCAAAATTTAGGGAGGTTCTGAACATTCCGATTGTGTTTTAAAACAATAGGTTTCCAGTACTCACGGATTGTGATTTTTGTACCAAATTTCATTCAAATCGTCCATTCGTTCGTGAGATATCGTCTTCACAGACTCACTGACACTCACACACACACGGACATCATTTTAAAAATTTTCGATTCATGATCAGGGATGCTTGAAACGTGCTCTCCCGTCGAAAACTCGAATTCGAATTTTCGACCCCGTCACAACACTTTCCTTATACATTATGTATATAAGGAAAGTAAAAATGTGAAATGCTGACAACCACATGACTTATCGCTTATTCTGAAAAATAAACAATGTGTTTCGTAACCATTGTTGTCAGAAACATCAGGATTTCACTGTTATATTGCACAACAATTAAATGTTTTATTCTTGTAAATAAGTCTATACTGAAAGCGTAACGCATATTATGAAACTGTATTACGAACAAGCAGCAAAACCTACAGTTATGAAATTTTGCCGTTTCTTCCTAATACAGTAAGCTATTATTCTTAATAGCAGGCGGCACGAAAGGATTCGCGATCTCGACTCGGAGAGCGACAGGAAGTAGAAGACGAAGCCTTCCAACTCATGAAGCGATATTCGGTGTTGATGAGCGTATTGATTTGGAGGCTGATCTTGGTGGCATTGTTCGCGTAGTTAAGGGAGTTGGTGAGCGTCAGCAAATAATAAGACGAAACAGCTGTGATTAATGCGCGGCAGTCTATGGAGGGAGGGGTAGAGGTGTTTTGAGAGATTCAGCGAACATGAGACACGTAAGGGATCGTGTGCGCCGTCCGAATTGAGAGAGTTCGAGATGCTAGCTCTAAGGCTGATGAATGTCAGTTAACAAATGATAGCAAAACCTAAAGCTATAAAATTTTGCCGTCTCTTCCTAATACAATAAGCTATCGTTCTTAATAGCAGGGGGCACAAAAGGATTCGCACTGCAGGGACAGCGAGCGCCAGGAAGTAGAAGACGAAGCCTACCAACTAATGATGCAATATTCGGAGTTGGGCAGCGTAGCGATTAGGGGGGCTGAGCGATTAGGGAGTTGGTGAGCGTCAGCGAATAATGAGACAAAGACCCCACGGGGACATCACGCCTGCGGCGAGCTGCGATTAATGAGTGGTAGTGAATGGAGAGCGGCAATCCCGGGTGAGCATGGAGCACGTAGGCGATCGTGTGCGCCGTCCGAATTGAGAGAGCTCGCGATGTGAGTTCTAGGGCTGGTGACTATCAGTTAACAAGGGACGGTCCCCAACGGAAGCATTACGCCTGCGTAGCACAGGTACGAAAATGCTCGCAAAGCAAACTTAGCGAGAGTCAGCGAGTAGGAAGCGAAGCCTCCCGACTCGCGAATCCAGTTACGGGGGTCAATGAATAGCATCCAAGGGAGGACGGAGTTCCGGGGTTTTGCGAGCGTCAGCGATTAGGAGACGAAGCCTTCCGACTCGTGAATTGAGTTACGGGGTTAGAGAGGGGCAGCCAATGGAAGGCGGAGCCCCGGGATTCTGTGACCATAGCTATTGGGGACACATAGCGAGCATGGGACACATAGGAGGTCGTATGCGCCATCCAGATTGGAAGAGCTAGCTTTGCGTATAACACCTACGTAGCACTCGGCGCGAAAGTTCTGGCGAAGCGAGTAGGAGGCGAAGTCTCCTGACCCGCGAAGCGTGTTACGGGGGGTTGGAAAGCGTAGCGAGCAGAGGGCGGAGCTCCCCAGTTTTCTAAAAAGAACTGACGTAAAACATGATCATTTACGTAACATCATTGAAGTTTATATTTTTTTCAGAACTTCATCCGAAAATTTGGGAATTTTTCGTACATTCGATTGCGTTTAAAACCAAAAGGGTATCAGTATTCACCGATTGTAATATTTGTACCAAATTTGGTTCATTCGTTCGTGCGAGGTATCGCGTCCGCAGACTCAACTCCCCCCCCCCCCCCCCCCACACACACACATCACCTCAAGAACGTTTGATTCGAGTTCAAGAATGTTTGAAACGTGCTTTTCCGTCGAAAACTCGAATTCGAATTTTCGACCCCCCGTAGCAATACTTTCCCTACAATCATTATATACATCATGTATATAGGGAAAGTAAAAATAGCACATTTTGAATCTTTTCCTGGCATTACTCATATATGACAAAACAATGGATTGCATTGATAAAACATAATGTTAAAAGATTTTATTTTAAAAATAACAATCGATTTAAAGATGCAATAAAGAGCAAAATAAATCTTATATATATTCTGTTTCAAAGTATTCCTTTCCCACGAAAGTGAAATTCAGCCCTTAGACCTTTTCCTGATGTGAAGACTTATGTAATATAATCAGTAAACTTGATCTGTTGTGCTTCCGAACAGAGAACGTTCCACTCTGTTTGGCGATAGAACAATTCTTTTGTCTACAAATTTTATAATCCACGAATGGCAACCTGTTTAGGAAAGAATCAAGATTGGATGTTTTTATTTTAATATGCTTCGAAATCGTCTGACATTGGTATTACTTTCCCTGCACTACTTGGTAGAGTATATGGAAAATATTGGAATGGGGCCGAAAGGCGGAACTAAAGTTTTCGACAGATCTGTACGCTTAGGGTATTCAAGAACACGTATTCACCATTTTTAATGTGACGTCTGTGTGTGTGCGTCTGTGAAATGTGTGTATCCCACTAGCTAAAAAACTATTCAACGAAATTTCACAACATTTGATATGTGAGTCACTTGTGGATCACTTAGATGCTGATTATATTTTAATAAAATCTGATGTGGGCACCACATGACTTTCCTTATATAATGTAATGAATTTACTACTTTTACAGTAAAAAACAATAGGGTTTTCTTATAGTAGATACTAATATTCTTTCCAAGATATTGAATTCTCGACAATTAGTCGTCATTTTCATTGTGGATCACTTAGATGCTGATTATATTTTAATAAAATCTGATGTGGGCACCACATGACTTTCCTTATATAATGTAATGAATTTACTACTTTTACAGTAAAAAACAATAGGGTTTTCTTATAGTAGATACTAATATTCTTTCCAAGATATTGAATTCTCGACAATTAGTCGTCATTTTCATAGATTTAGCGTCATTTTTATCCATTTGGCGAGATTTTCGTTAATTTGGCAACATTTCAAAAAGTCGCCAAGTTGGCGACATTCCGCTAAATTTGTCGCCAAAATCTCCCCAAGCGTTATGGACGAAGAAATAAGTTATTCTTATAGCAGATAAATGACTATTGGCGTTCAAATACAAAAGTATTACTCGAAGTATCTTTTCTCATGAATGGAACGAGCTAGATCCACGAGAATGATGCCACTCAATTTATCGCATGGTATTACATATGAAAAGTGAACATGTTTCTCAATTGGAAATATATATTTTATTTTATATGACTTTTTGATAATTTTTTTAAAAATGTGCAATATCTCGAGAACGGTTCATGTTAGCGCTTTAAAATTTATGCTAATCGTTTTCTAATGAAAAATTACATAATAAATGTCTATTTGCGTAACTTTATTAGCGGTTTCGATCTATTGACGATTTTTTCAAAATTTCATTCGAAAATTTAGGGGGGTTCTAAACATTCGATTACGTATAAAAACAATCGGCTTCCAGTGTTTATGGATTGTGATTTTTGTACCAAATTTGGTTCGAATCGGTTCATTCGTACGTCAGTTATCGTCTCCACAGACTCACACACATGACAAACATACACACACACACACACACATACTTTCACACACACACACACACATACTTTCACACACACACACACACACACACACACATCACTTCAAAAATGTTTGATTCGTGATAAGGGATCCTTGAAACGTGCTCTCCCGTCGAAAACTCGAATTCGAATTTTCGATCCCGTCACAATACTTTCCTTATACATTATGTATATAAGGAAAGTGAAAATCTGATGTGGGCAGCACATGACTTTCCTTATATAATGCAATGAATTTACTACTTTTACAGCAAAAAAAAATAGCTTATTCTTATAATAGATACTTATATTATTTTCAAGATATTGAATTTTCGTCAATTAGTTGTCATTTTCATTGATTTGGCGTCATTTTTAATCCTTTTGCGAGATTTTCGTTAATTTGGCAACATTTAAAAAGTCGCCAAGTTGGTAATATTCCGCCAAATTCGTCGCCAAAATTTCGCCAAGCGTTATGGACGGAGAAATAAGTTATTCTTATAGCAGATAAATTACTATTGGCGTTCAAATACAAAAGTATTACTCAAAGTATCTTTTCTCATGAATGGAACGAGCTAGATCCACGAAAATGATGTCATCCAATTTATCGCATGATATTACATATGAAAAGCGAACATATTTTTCAACAGTTAATATATTTCTTTTTAATGTATGGGATTTTTGATAAATTTATTTGAAAAATGTGCAATATCTCGAGAACAGTTCATGCTAGCGTTCTAAAGTTTATGTTAATCGTTTTCTAAGGAAAAATCACATGAGGAATGTCTATTTGCGTAACTATATTAAAGATTTTGATTTTTTGATGATTTTTTCAAAATTTCACTCCAAAATTTAGGGGGATTCTGAACATTTGATTGTGTTTAAAAACAATAGGCTTCCAGTATTCATGGATTGTGATTTTTGTACCGAATTTTATTCGAATCACTCGATTCGTTTGTGAAATATCGTCTCCACAGACTCACTGACACACACACACACGCACACAAGCACAGAGACATCACTTTAAAAATGTTTGATTCGTGATCAGGTATGCTTGAAACGTGCTCTCCCGTCGAAAACTCGAATTCGAATTTTCGACCCCGTCACAATACTTTCCTTATACATTATGTATATAAGGAAAGTAATAATGTATAAGATCCACGGTACTGTGTTTTAACGTTGAATTGTACATTTGGCGATTTTCCGGATGACAATATGTAAAATTATTTCAAAGTACCCAATTAAGTTATATTTCGCCCGACTCTAAATAAACAATTATCAATATTGATCGCATCCTCAATAAGCGATATAGTTTATATATTAAAGTATCTTAATAATTAATTCATCACTTAGGCATCATTTTCATTAATTTATCCTCATTTTTGCAATTTTAACGATATTTTCGTCAGTATGGGATGAAATATAGCTAAGTTGGCGATACTTTGATACATTATTCGCCAATAGATTATTCGTAATTTGCCTGAGGTGGGCTAATGACGTCACGAGCAAAAAAATTGTATCGCGGCTATTTTTCACAACAATGACTGAAATTATAAAGTTTCCTGATTGTTGAGGCATAAATGTGCCCTTCTATGCATGATTATATCAAATTTTTTTCTGTCTTGCCATGTTAAAAAAAATCTGATGTGGGCAACACATGACTTTCCTTATATAATGCAATAAATTTACTACTTTTACACAGTTTAAAAAAATGTTATTCTTATAGTAGATACTTATATTCCTTCCAAAATATTGAATTTTCTTCAATGAGTCGTCATTTTCATAGATTTAGCGTCATTTTTATCAATTTGGGGAGATTTTTGTTAATTTGGCAACAATTAAAAATATCGCTAAGTTGGCGACACTCCGTCAAATGCTTCGCCAAACAATCGCCAAGCGTTATGGACGGAGAAATAAATTATTCTTACAGCAGATAAATGAATATTATCGTTCAAATACAAAAGTATTAATCAAAGTATCTTTCTTCATGAATGAAACGAGCTAGATCCACGAGAATAATGTCACCCAATTTATCGCATGGTATTACATATGGAAAGTGAACTTGTTTCTCAATAGGGAATATTTTTTTTTATTTTATATAACTTTTTGATAATTTTTTTTTAAAAATGTGAAATATCTTGAGAACGGGTTCATGTTAGTGTTCTAAAATTTATGTCAATTGTTTTCTAGTGAAAAATTACATAAGAAATGTCTATTTGCGTAACTTTATTAGCGGTTTTGATTTTTTGACGATTTTTTCAAAATTTGACTCGAAAAATTTAGGGAGTTCTGAACATTCGATTGCGTATAAAAACAATAGGCTTCCAGTGTTTACGGATTGCGATTTTTGTACCAAATTTCGTTTGAATCGGTCCATTCGTTCGTCAGTTATCGTCTCCACAGACTCACTGACACACACACACATACTTTCACACACACACACACAGACATCACTTAAAAAATGTTTGATTCGTGATCAGGGATGCTTGAAACGTGCTCTCCCGTCGAAAACTCGGATTCTAATTTTCGACCCCGTCACAATACTTTCCTTATACATTATGTATATTAGGAAAGTAAAAATATAAAATTTCAAATAAATTTCGTTTTCGCTGGAATTAGAAACATTGTATCTTGTTCTAAATTTTTTTATAACTTATATATAATAACTCATTTATAACTTATTTATAACTAATTTATTATATTTAACATATTATTATATTATATTATATTTATTATATATACTTATTTATTATATTATAACTTATTTATAACTTATATATATATAAAGTTCCGTGAAATTTCATTAATATATGTGACATCTATTGTGCATAAAAGAAACATCACTCCAAAAATAGATAAAACTTGTTCAGGGGGTCTATATTAGCATCAAAATCTCGAAATTGAAAGTTATTGTGAAAACAGTATTTTCTCAATACTACGTATGTGAAAGTAAAAAGGTAAAAACTTCATTTTGTATACCTTTTCCTAGAATGCAATGACGTTTTTGAAAAATATTTTTATTCATTTCATATATATCGAGCAGTGAAGACGGCCCTGAGGGAATGGCTGCCCAGAGAGCCAGCTAGGCCAAGTCGGCCCTGCCGCCGGTTATTGAGTGAATAATTTTTTGAGTAAAATGTCTGGCCATTCGCAAACAACAGCATATAAATGAAGTTAGTTTTGTCATACGTTTGTAAAATTATTTCTCCCGAACACCTGGGCAATATTAAACAAGAAAGATCAATCATGCATAAATCATTGATTATGAAACACTTTCCGAATGAAATGTAATTTTATTTAAACATCTCTAAAATACGATAATTCAGCGCTGATTTACTTTAAATTATTACGTTACTACAATAATTTATTATATTTGACATCTTTAAGCATTATCGAAAAAAATGAACTTTATTCAAATGACGTCATCGAAGTGTAAATCGCTTGGTTCTCTATGTAAAAGCAATGAATATTTCACTCATATCACTTTAATTCCAAACTCTAGAGCTAAATAATTTTGCATGAAAAAAATCCAGCTATTCTTATATAACTCACCTTACAATCGCTTGTTTACATTCTACATCCATTAAAATTAGGATTCGTTGTAGAAACAGTCAAAGTGTGATGATCATTTAAACTCAAAAATATTGTAATTGCATTGATGCAGAATATGCACAGAAAATACGCAAAAATAAAGCAGTTTTAGAGCGGATTCAACACTAAATATAAATTTAAAAGAAATTTAAAAATCATGAATTTTACACTGGGAAGGAAAAATGGATACCATTTTTTTAATTTTTTTTTTGAAGTGGGTCAAGTGATCTCTGCATATTATATGGGTGTAATTATTATTTTAATTTTTATTTAAAATACTACCAAACATATTTTGCTAACAATTTTTTATATATTTTATGGGATAATTTGAATATTTCCTAACATTTTCGAAGCAATTTGTGAATTTTATCTTCGCTTAAAAATGTTTGAAAAATTAGATCCCATAGGGTTCAATATATTTTATTTTTTCAACCCGGATTCACTCCAAAAAAAAGAAAAGGGAGAATTTATAAAATTTTCTTTTAGCCAAATTTGTAGTACAGTTTCAAAAACTTTTATTCGAATATTGTTAAAAGGTTAAAATTTTTCATTGCGTCATATCTATTCTGTTGAATTACAGAAATCTTTTGCATTATTAGAAGACCTGATGTGGGCAGCACATGACTCTCTCTACAAACTCAACTTCATTTTATCTTTCAAAATCCATTAAATTGAGTTTAATTGCCCAAAATAATTTAATTGATGTATTCAATTTGCTGTTTTAATAAGTATTCTTTTCACTTTCCCTACAATACATGATAAAGAATAGGGAAAGTATTGGAATCGCGTCGAAAATCGCAACCCGAATTTTCGAAGGATCTAGACGTTTCAAACATCCTATAAGGCAGAAACCTGTTTTTAATGTGACGTCTCTCTCTCTCTGTCTGTGTGTGTGTGTATATATATTTATGTCTATTTTTAGTTAATTATGTCTGTTTATTTCTAAACTATTCTTTTCGTGACGTCTGCGTGTGGGTCTTTGAGTCGGTCTGCGTGCCTCTCTGTGAGTGTGTGTGTGTCAGTCTGTTCAATGTATGTATCCAATCTAGCTTAAAATATAATAGACCCAATTTGATAAAATTTGGCAGGCAAGTAACATGTGGATTACCCTGTTGTTGATTAAATTTTGGTACGATTCGAAAAAAAATAGAACATGACTTTTATGCGAAATGACCCGAAAAAATTCTCAAAACCTCAAATAAAAGATCACATATGCTCAAGTGTATCAATTATATGAAAGTTTTATATGTAACTTTTGATGACAAAAGAGTAAGATCAACGCTATTACTATAGGATTAACCGTTTTCGAAATATTTCAGTTTTTTTTTCAGTTTCGCATTGCCGCTTTTAAAAATACACCCAGTCGCAAATCAAAACAAAAATTGAAATAGAATAGCAATTTTAAGTAATTATCCGTGTTATTTTAAACCATTAAACTAAATTTATTTATTTATTTTGAAAGAAAGAGGAAATGAATTTGAATCTGTAGCAAAATTCATGTGCTGTCCACATCAGATTCTTCATTTCACTACTTCATGTATTTGTAAATTTATCCATCTCCTCAAAATTCCAAAAAAGTTTAAATATCTTGAGAACGATTAATCCTAGAGTAATGTGGTTGGTTTTATTCGCTTTGTGAGAAAAAGTTGCATTTAAAATGGCCATTTTAATTATATATTTTAGCATATTTTGTCTTTTATTTCTGATCTTGACGATTTTTGGGAAGTAGTGAGAAATGAATTAGAACGTTCAACCCAGTCACAATATTTTCTCTATTACATTATACTATATACGTAGGGAAAGTAATAAAGTCCAGTAGACTTTATTATTTTCTAAATGCCCATGTTGTCCAGTAGACTTTATTACTTTGTAGTTCTAGGATCTTTATCTAATGAATAATAATAGAACTAAACATCTAGTGTGAGCAGCACCTGACATTCCATTCGAACTTAAATTTATCTTCTCTTTATTTCCTTAATAATTCTTTAAATTGGATTTAATTACACAATATAACATTGAATTTGCACTTTTAATTAAATTTTTGTTTGTTACCTGGACGTATTTTCAAAGGTGGAGTAGCAAAAATGCGAAAAACTGAAATATCTCGAGAATGGTTACTCCTAGAGTAAAGGGGTTGGTCTTATTTTTTTCATTGCCAAAATTTATGTATAAAACAAGCATTTAAATGATACATTTGAGCATGCGTAGTCTTTTCTTTTAGATATTGGCGATTTTAGTGGGCCATTTAGTAAAAAAAAAAGAAAAAAAAAACAGATTATCTTTTTTCCGAATTGTACCAAAATTCAATTAGTACCAAGATAACCCACAAGTGACTAATCTACCAAATTTGTGAAATTTGGTCAATTAGCTTTTTTTTGCTAGAGTGGATGCATGCAATTTTTGAGGGCCATTTCTCAAAAAAGGTAGGTTGTTTTAACCCGAATCGTACCAAAATCTTATCTGCACAAGGGTCACCCACAAGTGACTTAGGTAAAAAATTTTATGAAACATGTTCATTAGTTTTTGAGGTAGAGTGGATACATACATTGTACAGATAGATACATACGCACAGAGATACACATACCAATACACAGACGTCACGCTAAAAATAGTTTTTTTTTTGTGTATTCTAGAGGTTCCAAAACGTGTAGATCCGTCGCAAACTTCAGATGCGATTTTCGACACGATTCCAATATTTTCTCTATATATTGCCATATATTGCAAGGAAAATGACAAGAGGGACATAGATGTCTGAATAATAACGAATCATTATAGCGTTGTGTAAGGGTTGTTTAAAATGAACGGGACTTACAATTCCCGATCGTTCGAAAGGGTTAAACTTCATTAGCCTCATAGTAAATCCGCCCTGATCTTCTTCCATTCCAATTCATCGAGCCTAAAATTAAAGCTTCATTTTCTTTTAAAAAACAATTCCTCATTCGTCGAGTACAAAAAACCTTTTCATGATAAAGCGCGCGTTTTTCCTTAAAATTTAGAACAGACACCTACAGAATCTCATTCTGAATGCCAATAGAGTTACTCTACCGAGACAGTACAAAAGTTTCTAACATGACCACAAGGAAAGATAATTGTTCTATTATGATGTAAATGCCAATCTCATATTTATCGGCAGCCCTTATCATGCAAAGCGTTTGTCACGGGTTTTTAGCATAAGAACAATGTAATACTGCCTTAACATACACTAACCTCTGACTTCGGAAGTCAGAAAGAGTCTTATTCCATGCTTAGATATACTAAGATATCTACAGTTTCATGTGAGTTAGAGATTTTTTCTACTACTATATAGATACGACGATGGTCAGGACGGATTTTCTGGATAAGGTGAAGTGGAAAAGAAAATATAGGAATGAAATAGCCCCTCAAAACCGTCAGAATCTGAAATAAAAGACTAAATATGCTTTAAAGCCTTAATGATGCTTCTTTTATAAGCCATTTTTAACGAGGAAACGAATAAGATCAACTTTATTATTCTAGGACTAGGTCGAACCGTTTTCGAGATTCGTTTGTTGGAATTTAGAGGAGACGGCGACGTTTCAAAATGTTTTAATTTACCTAATGAAAAAGGAAACGCATCAAAACTGCAAACTGGATATAATAATAAATAGTATGGATACACGTCAATTTTAATTAAATTTCAAAATCAAAGACAATCAAAGATAGTTTTAAAAGTCCTTTAATAAGATCTTCTTTCCTCGACGTACAAAATTTACACGGCCGAAGCGCTTTCTGTTTGCTGCAGGTGCAATGTTTCTGCCGACGATTTGTCGCCACTGATGAAGGGCATAGTGATGCCCGAAAGCGCTTCGGCCGTTGTTGTTGTTGAGACTCAGACCGTCCGACCTACCAGAAAGGTGTGAGGTAACTGTTTGGACGGCTAGGACGTGCCACCCAATTTAGACCGGAACCCAGTGGGGGAGGCATCCACAGGGACCGTACCCTCCTTCCCCTACCACCAACCTTTCGGAAGGACTCACGGACTCACATGTTTAACATGATCGTACTCCGCATGAACACGGCGGCATTTGTGGCAGTTCAAATCCAGCGTGCAAACCACCGGGCTACCGCATCCGAAATGGGCCAACAGCACGCGGTGTTCCCAGGTGGTCACCTACCCAAGTACTAACCGCGCCCGATGCTGCTTGACTTCGGTGATCTAACGAAAACCGGTGTTTTCAACAGCCTTTGGCAGCGTTTCGGCCGTGTAAATTTTGTACGTCGAGGAAAGGATGTTTTATTAAAGGACTTTTAAAACTATTTTTTATTGTCTTTGATTTTGAAATGGACATAATAAAGAAATGATCCGTGTCAATTTGAGCAATGACCCTGAATTCAATGGATTATGTAGAGATGGATACTGTGGAGAAATTCATATGCTGCTGACATCAGGTTTCGTTTTTGCAATCATCAGAAAGTATTTTATTTTTATATCCAGTAAGTGAAAAATCAATTTTTTTAAATGTTTATCACTTCTTGGTCCCCCTTAAAAATCTTATGTGGGCAGCACATGACTTTCACTACAGAATCAAATTCATTGTCTTTTTGTTTCTTTCATAATTCAATAAATTGAGTTAACTTGCACAAAGTAACAGGGTTATCGATTTAAAATTAGACTTAATTTGCAGTTTTTTGTTTTCATTTGACGACTGAGCTATTTTCAAAGGCGACGTTAAAAAAATGAGAAAAACTAAAATGTCTCAAGAACGGTTAGTCATAGAGTCATTTGGTTGGTCTTGTTCTTTTCATCATCAAAAATGATATATGAAACAAGTATTTAATGTATACATTTGACCATATGTCAGACGTATGTCAAACATTTGACCATATACCGTACCAGTTTTTTATATTAGATTTTGACGATTTTTGCGGGCCATATCGCAAAACAAATTTAGGCCAATCAGCAACTGGATAACCCAAAGTGACTTATTTACCAAATATATACCAAATTTTGTGAAATTTAGGCAATTCATGTTTCAGTTAGAGTGGCTAAATACGATTTTTGCGGACCATTTTGCAAAAAAGGCAGGTTCTTTTTTCCTGAATAGTGCCAAAATCTAATTAGCATCAGGGTAGCCCACAAGTGGCTTACTTGCCAAATTTTATAAAATTTGGTCAATCAGTTTTTGATACATTGAACAGACACACAGACGTCACGTTAAAAATAATATTTTCGTATTCAGTGGTGCTGGTAACGTATAGATCCTTCGAAAATGATTGCTATTCTCAACACAATTCCAATACTTCTCGATACGGTCCCTGTGCATGTCCACCCCACTGGGTTCGGGTCTAAATCGGATGGCACTGTCCCGGTCGCCCAAACAGATCCTTTATACCTTTGGGTAGGACGGACGGTCTGGGTTGGAAGGAAAAAAATGATGTGGGCAGCACATGACTTTCTCTGCAAACTCATATTCATGTTTTATTTCTTTTTTTAATAATTCATTAAATGGAGTTTAATTTCACAAAATTACAGCCATAATTACTTTAAATGACACTGATTTTGCACTTTTAATTCAATTTTCGTTTTCATTGGGTAACACGACTTATTTTTAAAGGTGAATTACGTATAAAGTAAGCATTTAATTGATATATTTGAGCATACGCAGTCTTAGATTTAACGATTTTTGCGGGCTATTTCGCAAAAAGAAATTAAAAAAAAAAAAGCAGGTTCTTTTTTTCCGAATCGTACTAAATCCGAATCGTACAAAATCTAAATAACACCAGGTTAACAAGTGATTTATCTACCAAATTTAGTGAAATTTTGTCGATTAGTTTTTCTGTTAGAGTGGATGCCGCCAATTTTTGTAGCCATTTCGCAAAAAAAGGCAGGTTCTTTTATCACGAATCGCACCAAAATCTAATCAGCACCAGGGTCACCCACAAGGGAGTTATCTAACCAAAATTTTAGGAAATTCGATTAATTCGTTTTTCACTTAGAGTGGATACAAAATCTGCACAGACAGACACACACACACAAACGTCACGCTAAAAATAGTTTCTCCGTGTTCTAGATGTCCTAAAATGCGCAGATCCCTTGAAAACTCGAGTTGCGATTTTCGGCACGATTTCAATACTTTCCTCATACATTACCATGTATTGCAGGGAAAGTAAAAAGAATTAAGTGTGCAAAAAAGTATATACATGTTTAATAATTAACAAGTTATTTGAAATAATTGCATTTAAGATTTGTACAAAATAGTTAAAAATAACGTATACATCAAGGTTCCTTCATACATTTCTTTTTAATTTTCTCAATACTAATTTTCATTTAATTAATTTCATAGCTCGAAATATATATTCCATCCATTTTGTGCCAGATCTCACCGACAGATGGCGGTGCCTTCCTTGTGCAAATACAGTCTAATGTTTTGCTTCTTAGATTTGCCTCTGATAAAATCTGATCTCTTTCCAATGTTAGTTAAAGAATACGGGAGTCTGAAAATAAAATATTTGAGTGACAAACTAGAAAAGTTTTTAATATTTCAGATGAATTACGTCGCGTTTTCTGATGTGGACAGCACATGACTTTCCATACAAACTCATATTCTCTCTTCATAATTGAGTTTAATCATTTCATTCTGAGTTTTGCATAAAATTACATGGATAGTACTTATTTAAAATTACACCGAATTTTCAGTTGTAATTCAATTTTTGTTTTCAGTTTGCAACTGGCTGTAGTGTTTTAAATATCTCAAAAACTATTAAACTTAGAGTGATGGGGCTGGTCATATTCTTTTCTTCGGAAAAGAATTTGATGTGGACAACACATGACTTTCCTTATATAATGCAATGTATTTACTACTTTTACAGTAAAAACAAAATAGCTTATACATTCTTATAGTAGATTCTTCTATTTTTTACAAGATATTGAATTTTCGTAAAATAGTCGTTATTTTCAATGATTTAGCATTATTTTTATCCATTTGGCGGGATTTTTTTTTGATTTGGTAACATTTAAAAAAGTCGCCATGTTGGCAACATTCCATCAAATTCCTCGTCAAAATCTCGCCAAACGTTATGGACGGAGAAATAATTTATTCTTTGAGCAGATAAATGACTATTGGCATTCAAATACAAAAGTATTACTTAAGTATCTTTTTCATGAATGGAACGAGCTAGATCCACGAGAAAGATGTCACCCAATTTATCGCATGATATTACATATAAAAAATGAACATGTTTCTCATTAGGAAATATTTTTTTTTATTTTATATACTTTTTTGATAATTATTTAAAAAAATGTGCAATATTTTGAGAACGGTTCATGCTAGCGTTTTAAAATTTATGTTAATCGTTTTCTATTGAAAAATTACATAATATCTATTTGCGTAACTTTATTAGAGGTTTTGATTTTTTGACGATTTTTTCAAAATAGCACTCGAAAATTTAGGTGGGTTCTGAACATTCGATTACGTATAAAAACAATAGGCTTCCAGTATTCACGGATTGTAATTTTTGTACCAAATTTCTTTCGAATCGGTCCATTCGTTCGTCAGTTATCGTCTCCACAGACTCACTGATACACACACACATACTTTCACACACACACACAGAGACATTACCTCAAAAATGTTCGATTCGTGATCAGGGATGCTTGAAACGTGCTCTCCCGTCGAAAACTCGAATTCGAATTTTCGACCCCGTCACAATACTTTCCGTATACATTATGTATATAAGGAAAGTAACAGGTCTTTATAAGATATTCCACGCATAATGTTTTTCGCATCAAAATTATATAGTGTGTCCCAAAAAGATTGAAACGCGCTTTAATTCTTTACTTGGAGATAAGTGGGGCAATGTAAATCGCATAAATGTTGAAAGTAAGGTAGGAAATAAGACTACGTTAATGAAATAGTCCTCCTATTAATTATCAAAAAGTTACGCTTTTTAAATTGTTATACGGCCCCCTTAGACAAATTTGATAAATCAGAAATTGTTTATTACTTTCCTTATATACATATAATGTATAAGGAAAGTATTGTGACGGGGTCGAAAATTCGAATTCGAGTTTTCGACAGGAGAGCACGTTTCAAGTATCTCTGAACACGAATCAGACGTTTTTGAGATGATGTGTGTGTGTGTGTATGTGTGTATGTGTGTGTGTGCATGTGTCAGTGAGTCTGTGGAGACGATAACTGACCAACGAATGGACCGATTCGAACGAAATTCGAAATTTGATACAAAAATTACAATCCATGAATACTAGAAGCAGCCTATTGTTTTCATACGCAATCGAATGTTCAAAACCCCCCTAAATTTTCGAGTGGAATTTTAAAAAAATCATAAAATTAAAACCTATAATAAAGTTACGCAAGTAGTCATTTCTTATGTAATTTTTCTTTAGAAAACGATTGACACAAATTTTAGAATGCTAGCAAGAACTGTTTTCGAGATATTGCCTATTTTTCAAAAAAATTATCAAAAAATCATATAAAATAAAAAAAAATATTACCTATTGTGAAATATATTCAGTTTTCATAAGTACTATCATGCGATAAATTGGGTTACATCATTCTCGTGGATCTAGCAAGTTCCATTCATGAGAAAAGATACTTTAGGTAATAATTTTGCATTTGGACGCCAGTAGTCATTTATCTGCTACAAGAATAACTTATTTCTCCGTCCATAACGCTTGGTGAGATTTTGGCGGAATGTCGCCGACTTGGCAACTTTTTTAAATGTTGCTAAATTACAGAAAATGCCGCCAAATTGATAAAAATGACTCTAAATCAATGAAAATGACGACTAGAAGATGAAAGTTTAATATCTTGGAAAGAACATTAGCGTAGACTATAAGAATAACATATTTCTCCGTAGCAAGAATTTAGTGGGACGTCGCCAACTTACCGACTATTTTAGATGTTGCTAAAATGACAAAAATGTCGCCAGATGGATAAAAATAACGTCAAATGGGACGTAATGTCTCGCAAATTCTGATTTTCGTCATATGACGGGCATATATATCTTCCAATATATAAGAAATTCTCTTCTCTCCATTTGTCTGTAACACTTGGTGATGCATTTGGCAAACTTAGCATATAATTTAGTAAAGTATTGCCAACTTGGCGATATTTCGCCTAAGTTTAATAAATATATCGTCAAAATTGCCAAAAATGACGTTAAATTAATGAAAATTGCGTCTAATTGATGAAGTAATTATTAAAGTATTTTAGTATATGGACTCTATCGCTTATTGAGGATGCTATCTATATTGATGATTGTTTATTTGAAGTTGCGCGAAGTATAAGTTAATTGAGTAATTGTTGTCATTCGGAAAATCGCCAAATGTACAATTCAACGATAAAAACATAGGGCCGTGAATCTTATACATTATTTTTTATTTAATGCAACAAGATCATTAAAAAATAACCCGCATATCTGTATCTTTAAAATCAACTGAATTATGATAAAGGAAAATATCTAACTTGTGCCGCTGTTTCGTACCATGTGAAAGACTGTTTCATCAGTGAAAATAGGGATCATAAGCAAATTGACGATGGAAATTGTTTAGAGCAAAAATACGTTAATATGTGTCAAATTTTTTTATCACCAATGCATCTAAATAAAGCATTACACAGACAGAGATCGTATAAAGCAGTGGTACTCACTACGCGGTCGGGTATCCTATGTAATATCATCCAGGTTTATCTTTTTTGTGATATTTCACAAATTTACATTTCTAATTTGATATAGGGCCCCCATTCACAACGTTCAGTTTTCAATTAAGTATAACTCGCTCAATTTTAAAGATACAGATATGCGGTTTTTTTAATGATCTTGTTGCATTAAAAATAATTATTTTCTGAATGACCCAATTTATCTAAATGGGATCGTAAAAAAATTTAAAAAGTGTAACTTTTTGAAAATGAATGGGAGGACTATTTCATTAACGTAGTCTTATTTCCTACCTTACTTTCAATATTTTTGCAATTTACATTGCATAGTTATCTCCAACAGGTGAAGAATTAAAGCGTTTCTCAATCTTTTTGGGACACTCTGTATAGGCAAATAAAAACAGCCTTTTGACGTCATCGTATGCTGGCCAATTAAGTTTTCTGATAGACCGCTCAGATGAATAAATATTCACTCAAGCTGATAAACTAAAACAATGTGAATATTTCCACATACTCATGTGAAACTTTGTGACACAGGTATGGTATATTTACATTTCGCATTCATGAATTTATAAAAGCACATCTGAATAAATATCGATCGTATTAAATTGAATAAAAACACCCCGATGACATTTTTACACGATGACTTCACCTGAAATTTCGTGAGCTACTTTTTAAGAAAATGCAAATTTTGAGAAAGCAACTATTACTGCGTCATATTCGCAGTATATAAATAGAGCTTATCAGGGAAATATTTTACTTGAAGCTGCTACTCCTGTTTTCCACGAGCAAGTTTGGGAATTTCGCTTCAAAAAGAAAAATGGCTGTTAAAATGTTTGTAGTCTTAACCCTTTTACTCTGCATTCAGTTAGTTATGGTAAGTTTTCTTTTTATTTGTCACGAATGCACATCTAACATACAAGTTAAAAAAGTTAAAAGAGGCTTTGCGCCAACATTGACCATGATCCACCGATTCTAATGTCTCGCTCACAGATGACCCAACCACGAGAACCCATAGACCTTATATACTTATAAGATCTATACGAGAACCTGGTAAGGGGAACATTCATGTAATCCACGGTGCAACATAATCTTAGTTATCTTACACCGAGCTGCAATCCAAATCTCATAGAATAGTGGACGGAGCTGAAATAATGTGTTTCATTGCTGGATTTGAAGTACATACGTTTACCAGAAAAATTCTGAATTGCATCCTATAAAAAGTTTAGCGATCTGTGATCATAGCTTGTCTCATACTAACCAGCGCCACTGACTACAAAATCACGGTATATGGGTAGTGAAGAAGTTGAGTTCATCCTTGCTTATAAATCTTTATTTTAGCTACTGTCTGCACTAACTAATATGTGCACTAACTAAGGTCAAACAATATAGAACCGAAGTCTGATTTATTAATTGGTTCGAGTTTATTAATAATTATTTTATTTATGAACATAAATATTTCTTAACTCTTATTCATTTCAAATGAATAAGAGTTTATACGGGAATTTAAGATTTAAAAATATGATGTGGGCAGCACATGACTTTCACCGCAGACTTAAATTCATATTTTCTTTATTTTTTTAATAATTCATTAGATTGGGTTTAATTGCACCAAATAACACTAAATTTGCATTTTTAATTCAATTTTTGTTTTTAGTTGGTGATTGGACATTTTTCCGATAACGGCGTAACAAAAATGCAGGGAATCCCAAATATCTTGAGAAAGGTTAGTCCTAAAGTATAATGGAGTGTGTTATATTCTTTTCCTCTCAAAAAATGGCTTATAAAATAAGAATGTAATTGATACACTTCAGCATACGTAGTCTTTTTTTTATTTTAGCGATTTTTGCGGGCCATTTCGTAAAAAAAAGGCAGGTTGTTATTTTCCGAATCGTACCAAAATCGAATCAGCACCAGAGTGTCCCACGAGTAACTTATCTGCCAAATATTGTGAAATTTGGTCAATTAGTATTTTAACTCGAGCGGGAAAATGAAATTTTTACGGGTCATTTCGCAAAAGAAAGGCGGATTCTGTCTTTACGAATCGTACCCAAAACTAATCAGCACCAGGGTCACATTCAAGTGACTTACTTACCAAATTTTATGAAATTCGGTCCATTAGTTTTTGAGTTAGAGTGGATACATACATTGCACAGACACACATATAGACACACAGACGTCACGCTAAAAATAGTTTTTTCGTATTCTAGAGGTCTTGAAACGTGCAAATCCGTCGAAAACTCGAGTTATGATTTTCGATATGATTTCAATACTTTCCCTATACATTACTATATATGGCATGTTGTTCCATGTATTGTATAAGTTGAGTCCTTCCTTGCTTATAAATCTTTATTTCAGCTACTTTTCTGCACTAAATATATCCCCTCTTAACAATTTGATAGTTGGTAAATTATTATTTTTTATCCATATTTACGCGAAAATGTGTGCACTAAGGTCAAACAATATAGTAGAGAGAAGTCTTATTTATTAATTGATTCAAGTTTATTAATAATCATTTTATTTATGAACTTAAATATTTCTTAACTATTATTCATTTCAAATGAATAAGAGTTAATACAGGAATTTAAGATTAAAAGAAAATGAAACTTGAATTCCCTGATTATTACAAATTCTCATCTGTTAGTTGCTATTGAGTGTAACGCTAAATATCGACTCTGGGATTTGCTCCTAGTATCAGCATAAAACGCTAGTCTGACGAGAATAAACTTGAAATTATAGCCGCTTTTGAATCTATACGTTTAAATAATTTTTCGGATTTTTCCATCACCAGCAAAATCCCTTTAACATATGATATAGAGAAGCAGCAAATATGTTCAACTCTGATCACCTCTTTATCTCTTAACCTTTACATTGAACCATTTCTCCTTCCAGACCCTTTTCAAACTTTCCACTAATTAGAAGAAATTTGCTAAATTGTTACCGATCAGGTTCAAAATCTCAATTTCGCTTGGCTTTTAATACTTGATTCCACGAGGATCAAACCATCTGTTTACGTACCTAACCATCAATGACAATTACCTCCCCCCCCTTCCCAGTTTGCAATATTTTTCAATTCCAAGGTCTAGACCGAGGGTCCCACCGGTAGGTTTACAGCAAATAATCTGGGTCTGGGAATACTTTTCTATTAACCCACTGTAATAACCTCAAGATCGTTATTCTATAAATGTATTTTTACTTTCCCTGCAATACATGGTAATGTATAGGGAAGGTATTGGAATCATGCCGAAAATCGCAACTTGAATTTTCGACGGACACGTTTCGAGACCTCTAGAATACGAAAAACTATACTTAGCGTGACGTCTGTGTGTCTGTCTGTCCGTGTGTTTGTGTGTCTGTCTGTCTGTGTGTCTGTTTGTTTGTGTAGATTTTGTATCCACTTTAACTAAAAAGTAATCGACCGAATTTCATAAAATTTGGTAGGTAAGCTACTTGTGAGCGAATCTGGTATTGATTAGTTTTGGGTATGATTCGGGATAAAAGAATCCGCCTTTTTTTTGAGAAATGGTCCGCAAAAGCTGAAAAACTAATGGACCGAATTTCACAAGATTCGGTAGATAAGTCACTTGTGGATCACCCTGGTGCTGATTAGGTTTTGGTATGATTCGGAAAAAAAAAACCTGCCTTTTTTTTTGCAAAATGGCCCGCAAAAATCGCAAAAGTCTAAAATAAAAAACTACGTATGCTCAAATATATCTAAATATATATATATAAATATATCAAATATATATATATATATATAAATACGTATGCTCAAATATGTCAAATATATAAATGCTTGTGTAATACGTAATTTTTAACGAAGAAAATAATAATATCAACCCCATTACACTAGGACTAGCCATTCTCGAGATATTTTAGTATCTTCGTGTTTTCTCTACTCCACCTTTGAAAATAAGTGCAGTTATCAAATGAGAATGAACATTGAATTAAAAGTGAATTAAATTTAATTAAAATAAAGAGAACGTGACTATATAAGTCTGCAGGGAAAGTCATGTGCTGCCCACATCAGATTTTTATTATGGGTGTGTGACGCTTGAAAGCTAGAACGGCCTTTCTCATATTTAATTTACATCCCAAATGTAGAAAAAAGCCATTTTAATATTTTAATGTTCTGACTGAATAGCTCACAAGCTTGTAGTTATACATTTTATATAGAGAAAAATAGAAAATATGTTGTTGCTAAACCCCTTGACCTAGAAAATGCTAGGTCAATTCCAAAAGATAAAAGCAATGCGGCTACTCCCTCCTGGTCCTTTCCTAGAAGACCTATAGAGGCTGCCATGCAATCGAGAAGTTGAAGTACCCGAGGAAGAACAGGAACATGGAGGGAAAACTCTGTCTCCTCGTTCAAACCTCGTTGATAGCTAGAACGGCCTTTCTCATATTTAATTTACATCCCAAATGTAGAAATAAGCCATTTTAATGAATGGCCGCTCTCAATGTAGAAATGTAGAAATAAGCCTCAGTATGGCCGCACCTTAACCTGGCCAATGCTGTCTGAATAGATCTAGGGCCATACTATTGGAGTGATAATCCAGGGCTGTTAGCGAGTGCTAGTGATGACATGGAGGAGTACTTTGACAATTCCTAGTTCTAATCAAGATTTGAAAATAAATAAGATTATATATAATGATATAATAACTATTTTATAGGATAAAATTTACCATTTTGACTTTAAGGTAAATAGTAATTCAATAGTAATTTATCTTAATTCCTGACATTAAAAAGTTTGATGTAGGCAGCACAAGATTTTCCCTGCAGACTTATATTCACGTTCTTTTTTATTTTAATTACATTTAATTCACTTTTAATTCAATTTTCGTTCTCATTTGATAACTGGACTTCTTTTCAAAGGTGGCGTAGAGAAAATACGAAAAAACTAAAATATCTCAAGAACGGCTAGTCCTAGTGTAATGGGGTTGGTCTTATTCTTTTCTTCGTTAAAAATTACGTATTAAACAAGCATTTCATGGATACATTTGAGAATACGTAGTTTTTTATTTTAGATTTTGACGATTTTTGCGGGCCATTTTGCAAAAAAAGGCAGGTTATTTTTTCCGAGTCATACCAAAATCTAATCAGCACCAGGGTGTCCCACAAATGATTTACCTACCAAATTTTGTGGAATTCGGTCTACTAGTTTTTAATCTAGAGTGGATACAAGCTTTTGGGGGCCATTTCGCAAAAAAGGCGGGTTCTCTTATCCCGAATCGTACCCAAAACTAATCAGCACCAGATTCGCCTACAAGTGACTTACCTACCAAATTTTATGAAATTCGGTCAATTACTTTTTTAGTTAGAGTGAATACAAAATCTGCACAGACAGACACACATACAGACACACAGACAGACGTCACGCTAAAAATAGTTTTCTCGTATTCTAGAGGTCTCGAAAGGTGTAAACGTTGAAAACTCGAGTTGCGATTTTCGGCATGATTCCAATACTTTCCCTATACATTACCATGTATTGCAGGGAAAGTAATAAATGTATTTCATTTGACGGGCTTCACGGCAGTGGTATATAGCTGAAAAAATAGTTTCGGAATGCTCGCCGAGTAACTACAAATAGTTACCTACATTTTTTATTATTTATAAAAAATAAATAAATAAAATATTTGAATATTTGTTCAATATTTATTTATAATTGTTAATAAAATTTTTCAAAAGTAAAGAACAACAACAAACAAACAAACAAAAATCCGCAGTAGCTCTAATCTGATGGAGCCACGATGTTTTGTGTGAATAATATTTTTTTCGTGGGTGGTTTGTCTTCTTTACATATTTTCAAAATATTAAAATATTGAAAATATAACCACTATATTTCAGACTCTAGCAATCTGGTCAGAAATACAATTATATCTCCTTGTAGGACTTTCACAGAGCTACAAATTGTTTTTTATAGTTTATAGCTAGCACTTTAGATTTTAAGATATAAGCTTAAAAACATATACAAACTTAAAAAAAATTTTTTTTTCAATTTTCTTGAATTTGATTAGACAATTCCTTGGAAGCTATAATGACTTTGTAAAAAAATATTAATAGGAACTGGATTTCCTACTGAACATTTTTGTTACTTGCAGCTTTTATTTATCTTTTATGCTGGCTTTCATACTGATATTTCGTGTGAAAGTAAGTAAAATGAGGCAAAAACTTGTCCGGTCAAAAACTTTTAGTTTTCTTTAAAGAAAAAGTTAAAATATTGAAATTATTTTTATATATTCGTATATTTTTATATAGTGTACATATTTCCTACAAAGCAAGTAAAAATTTTTTACATTTATATGTATTAGGTTCGGAGATACGGACATCTAAAATGTTTAAATTTTTCGTATTCCAGCCTCAGAAACCCCAACCATAAATGTTATTCAAAATCAAAATACAGGTTAAAAGAATCATAGAAATATTCAAACAGGATCGGTTACGTATTCTTGAGTGTCTGGCCCTTTTCATTTTCCCTACAATATATGGGCAATGTATAGAGAAAGTATTAGAATCGTGTCGAAAATCACAACTCGAGTTTTCGACGTTTCCAGCACTCTAGAATCCGAAAATCTATTTTTAACGTACCGATTGTGTGTGTGTCTGTCTGTCTGTCTGTGCAATGTATGTATCCACTCTAACTAAAATACTAGATGACAATTTTTTTTTATAATTTCTTATGTATGTCACTTATGAGTCATCCTGGAAGGAGGGTACGGTCCCTGTGGATGCCTCCCCCACTGAGTTCCGGTCTAAATTGGGTGGCACAGCCCAGCCGTCCAAACAGTTACCTTACACCTTTCTGGCAGGTAGGACGGCCTGGGTCTCAACAACTTATGAGTTACCCTGGTGTTGACTAGGTTTTAGTACAATTCCGAAAACAAAAACCTGCCTTTTTTGCAAAATGAACTTCAAGTATTGTTAAAATCTGAGATTGAAGACTACATATGCACAAATAAATCAATTGAATGCTTGTTTTATACGTATTTTTTGAAGATGAAAAAAAATAATACCAACCCCATTATTCCATTCTCGAAAAATTGTAGTTTTTCGCATTTTTTTGCAACATTGTCAAATACGCAAGGCTGTCGAAAACTAAAGTCGAAAACTGAGTTAAAACTGCAAATTCAGTATAAATTCAAATAGTTATCCATGATAAAGTGTGAAATTAAATTCACTTTAAAGAAATATCAAAGAAATAAAAAGCATTTGGGTCTGCAGAGAAAGTCCTGTGGCAAATAAGATTTTTATTTGTTAATCAAGAACAAGACAATAAAACCGCAACAAAGTTCGGACACAAACATTTAGATTCTATAATGCTAATGGTGGATCGTGTGGTTTTAAATCAACAAACTTGCCACATTTTCGACCGCCACGAGAAAGTCCCCAGACAGCAGACGTCATGGTGGCGGTCGCTATGGAAACAGGTTATTCCACTGCATTTTAGGTGTGACGGAAAGCGCTTTTTTGGATTTGGCGCAGATAGAACCGACGAAAGTCGCATTTCGCTTTGTACTGGGGTCAATGCTAGACGCTCGCATTCTGTGATTTTTAAAGCTGCGAAGTAACTTGTATTGTGTTGCACACTTTGTGGATTTTGTCTAGTTGAAAAATGACTACATTTAAAAGTGGAAAGACTTTGCATTCGCAAGCATGTGCAATAGTCCACAATGTTACGGCATTTTTTGAAGAGGAAAAACCGCAAATTCTCTAAAAATACCAATTTCAAATGCAACGAAGAGAACTGCGGAAGCGACAGAGTCATTAGTTAAAAAGATAAAACGTGAGGGGGAAATCGCTTAATGACACTGAGATGAGTATTTTATCTATTTGAACAATTTACAATTATTACTTAAGAAGCTATTTTAAAAGTAACACAAAATGAATGGAAAAAACACTGTGAACACATTGAAAAAATAGAGAATATTTATTGAAAGAAAGATGGACTGATAGAAGATATTGTGAAGAATTTAGTGATAAATCTGTCGGATAGCGATTCAGACTCTTCTTCATGTAAAAACATTTCAAGTGATTCGGACATAGTAGATAATAGTTATTCCAATGAATGTGAATGAATATTTTATAATTGATTGAAAAATATGAAAAGAATGAATATTTTAAAGTCATAATTTTGCTTATTTATCATTTATTTTTTCCTTTTTGCTGGCTAATAATTCTGTAACTTGCTGATTGAAAACTGTAATAATTTTCATTTAATTTGAAATTTAGTTTTAAATAAAATGATATAAATTCTAGTTTTAAATTGTAAGCTTTTCTCTCCCAAAATCGCCCGAACCTAAAAGAAAATATCTAAAACTACTTTGTTCTAATAGATTGACGGCTTTCCGTAACCGCTGTCGCCTATAATAACAAATTATTTTCTGACTTTAAATGACGAGAAATTTTTAAGTTAATTTATAATTTAATGTCATTTAATACGAAAATTTTGTTTAACTGGCGAATAAAAAACATCTACTATTTTCTTTTAGTACATCATGATAAACGAAACGGATTCTTCGCTTAACGAAGTGCGCTTGATTTGCCAAATGTTGCAGTCGATTTTAAACCTTTCTCCCTCCTTTCTTCGACTCGTCTACTTGCGGCAACCCTGTTCAGAGACTTTCTCGTGGCGGTAGGATAGTACGTGATAATCGTACTCAGTTATTAAACAAGAAAGATCAATCATGCTTAAAGCATTGATTATGAAACACTTTCTAACTTCAATGCAATTTTATTTAAACATCTCTAAAATGCAATATATTCGTCGGTAATATTTTAAAACTTATCACAATACTACATTAATTTATTATATTTGAAAACTTAAACCTTCATCGAAATAAATGAACTTCATTCAAATGACGTCATTGAAATATAAATTGCCTGGTTTAACATCTCTAAAATGCGATACATTCCTCGGTAATATTTTTAAAATTATCATAATACTACAATAATTTATTATATTAGAAAACTTCATCGAAAACAATTGATATTCATTCAAATGACGTCATACAAAAATAACACGCCTGGCTCTCTCTATAAAAACAGCATTTCATTCATAACATTTTCCCATTCATTTCATTCATCACCGTACTGAAATAATATAGTTTATTTAAAAACTTAAGACCATGGAGCTACAAGTAATTAAACTGTATGCTTAAAGCTTCTTCGACAAAAATCGTCCTTCTCCCTGCAAAATCAATGAATATTTCATTCATATCAGCTATGCTGACTCCATGAGCTAAATAATTTTGCGTTAAAGAAATACAGCAATTCTTATACAACTCATCCTACATATTTTGCTGTTTACATTTTCCATAAGTGAAAAATAGGCACCGTTGTAGAAATAATCAAATTTGGATGATCATTTAAACTCAAATATATTGTAATTGCGTTGTTTCAGTATGTAGATGCACAGAATTTAAGCAAAAATAAAGCTGCTTTAGAACGGATACAACACTCAATATGAATTAAAAAGAACTTTAAAAATCACGATTTTGAGACAAGATGGATGCCATATTTCATTTTGAAGTAGGTCACGTGATCTTTTCATATCATGGTCACGTGATCGCTTCATATAAGAGGTGTAATTTTATTTTAATTTTTATTTAAAAGACTACTGAACATATTTTGCTGAAATTTTTTTTTATATATTTTATGGAATAATTTGAATATTATCTAAAATTTTCGAAGCAATTTGTGAATTTTAAATCCGCTTAAAAATGGTTGAAAAATTAGGCCCCATAGGGTTCAATGTATTTCATTTTTTCAACCCGGGTTCAATCCAAAACTAATTGGGTGATATTATTCATTTATATTCCCATAGGTCCTACAGACTGTCTGAATAACATACTGAAATTTCATTTTGATTAAGTCATTTTTACGACAGTTATCGTGCTAGCGGACAGACAGACAGAATGCACAAAGTCATAAACCCTTTTCAACTTTGTTGTAAAGTGTTAATCAATAGCTGAAATCGAACTCACCTTCAAAAGATTTACAAGCTAAAATTTTAGAATAAGTTCATAAATGCTCCAAATCTCTGGACACGATACTGAAATTATTAATTTTTTATTTTTATTTTTAAATAATTTTTATTTTAAATCTATTAATTTTAAAGAGTACTATTAAGCATATTATTTTCATTACGATATATGGCAATGTATTGTCAGGGCTGTTCCGAAAGGGCTGTATGCGGCGCGTACTCTCAAGAAATTTTGAAAAAATTCTTGAGACCTTGAGCGTACGGGCCGCGTACGCTCAAGGTCTCAAGAAAGTTTCTGTATTTGCTGGTTTTAGGGCAACTTTCAACAAAGTTCAGCCTTTCTTTTTCTGCTAGTCATTTACAAATTTGAATGGAAACAAATGAGAAAATGAAGAAAAACTCCTGACCTCCCCTCCCTCCCCCCACCCCAAGCCTCAATATCCTGCGTGAAAAATTGATGAAAGTGGCAACTGCCACCTTGGGCTTGGACAGACGATAGACGACCAGTCAAATGACGTCACCAAGTCCAGTAACCCCGTTTTTCGTAAAAAGTAAGTGCAGGAAAAAGAAATAAAGAAATAGAAAACGTTCCAAGTTGCAAAATGACCCATATCTGTTAATCTGTTAACACATATATATATATATATATATATGTGTCTTGTTCAGCATTAAGCTATTAATATTGTGAAAAAAGTGATTTATGTGATTAAAAAACAAATAATAACTGAAAAATCTATTTTTAGCGTGACATGTGTGTGTGTGTTCAATGTATGTATCTACTGTCCTTCAAAAACTAATGATCGATATTTCATGAAATTTTTTATGATTTTATATTAGATATGCCAAAGCTAGTTATGCATTTCTTTATTTACTAATGGTTTCTTTGTTTATTTCAGGTGAATGGGCAGGAGGTAAAGGTAAGTATCTCATATATTTAATACTATTTGGTGAGAAAGATATATAGGTGGTTTACCACTCCCACCTATCCACTCGGTTTAATATCCCCTCTGATTCGATTATAGAGTTTTTCGATCTAGATTACTAATCAGCGATTCACTCATATCGTTCGATTCATTTGATGCATCGGATTTGGGTAAAACGACATTTCCCACAGACTTTTCCATTGTGAATGCTGTCAACAGAAGGGGATATACAGCGTTTATCTGATAATTATCTTGATAATATTCTAAGCTATATGGACTAAAACTTATTGTAATGTATTCTTCGTAATAGCAGATTCGCTTGTTAACAGACTAAAATTCCTATAGACTAATTGATAATTAATTTCTCTAAAATTTCATAATTCTTCAGAATATACACATTCATTCGTTCGTTACTAATTCCCCCGTGATGAAGGAGCGCCTGAGCACCACGTCCACAAGACTCCCCAGGGTATCCCATGGCGAAGGGGAGGAGATTTGCAGCTCCACTTTTATAGAGGCTCTCCGAAGGGCGGAAGTCTGACTTAGCCTCGACATGACAACATCCATGCTCGCTGGTGGGATTCGAACCCGCAACCCGGCATACCAGCGATCAGACGGAAATGCATGCCCCTGAACGCTCGACCACCGTATCGGCATATACGCATTAAATATCGTTAGTAAATTTCTTCCAAATTTACTGACTCAATGTCGAAAGAAAGTATCGATATACAAAGCGTTTGAAAAAAAGAGAACAGACAAAATTTATTATACATGGTAATGCATAGGGAAAATATTGAAATCGTGCCGAAAATCGCAACTTGAGTTTTCGACGGAATAACACGCTTTTGGACCTCTAGAACAAGAAAAAAACTATGTTTAGCGTAATCTGTGTGTGTGTGTGTGTGTGCAATGTATGTATCCACTCTAACTTGAAAACTAATTAACCGAATTTCATAAAATTTTATAGGTGAGTTACCCAGCTGCAGATTAGATTTTAGTACGATTTGGAAAAATCTGATGTGGGCAGCACACGTCTTTCCCTGCAGACTTATATCCACGTTCTCTTTCTTTAGTCCTAGCGTAATGGGGTTGATCTTATTCTTTTCATCGTTACAAATTACGTATAAAACAAGCATTTAATGGATATATTTGAGCATACGTATGTATTTATTTTAGATTTTGTCGATTTTTGAGAGCCATTTTGCAAAAAAAGGCAGGTTATTTTTTTCCGAATTTTAATCAGCACCAGGGTATCCCACAAGTGACTTATCAACCGATTTTTGTGAAATTCGGTCCATTAGTTTTCCAGCTAGAGTAGATACAAGTTTTTGCGGGCCATTTCGCAAAAAACGGCGGTTCTTCTATCACGAATCATACCCAAAACAAATCAGCACTAGATTCGCCCACACCTGACTTACCTACCAAATTTTGTGAAATTCGGTCCATTAGTTTTTGAGTTAGAGTGGATACCAAATCTGCACAGACAGACAGACAGACACACAGACAGACAGACACACAGACAGACAGACACACAGACAGACACACACACAGACGTCACGCTAAAAATAGTTTTTTCGTATTCTAGAGGTCTCGAAACGTGCAGATCCGTCGAAAACTCGAGTTGCGATTTTCGGCATGATTCCAATACTTTCCCTATACATTACCATGTATTGCAGGGAAAGTAAAAAATAACCTGCTTTTTTTTTTTGCGAAATGGCTCGCAAAAATCGACAAAATCTAAAATAAAAGTATGCTCAAATGTATTAAAATTAAATTCTTGTTTTATACGTAATTTTTGACAATGAAAAGAATAAGATTAACCCCATTACTCTAGGACTAGCCGTTCTCGAAGTATTTAAAAATTTTCGCACTTTTGATACGCCAGTTGTGAAAATATGCCCAGTTACCAAATGAAAACGAAAATTGAATTAAAAGTGCAAAATCAGTGTCATTTCTAATAATTATGCCTGTTATGTTTAGTGCAATTAAACTTAATTTAAGGAATTATTAGAAAAATAAAGAGAAAATGAATTTAAGTCTGTACTGAAAATCATGTGTTGCTTAGATCAGATTTTTTTAAACTGTTGGTTGTAGACCCATAGTTTCAATTTAAAACTACTTGAAGGCTGAACATTCTGCAAAAGAGATAGTTAAACAATGTGCAATATATATGCAAAAATTAAAAAAAAATTATACAGCCTTGCCAGAGAAAAAAAAATCTAAATGTGGGCAACACCTGACTTTCCTTATATAATGCTATGAATTTACTACTTTTACAGTAAAAAAATAGGTTTTTCTTATAGTAGATATTTATATTCTTTCCAAGATATTGAATTTTCGTCAATCAGTCGTCATTTTCATTGATTTAGTGTCAATTTTATCCATTTGGCGAGATTTTCGTTAATTTGCTAGCATTTAAAAAAGTCGCCAAGTTGGCGATATTCTGCCAACTTCGACTCTAAAATCTCGCCAAGCGTTATGGATGGAGAAATAAGTTATTCTTAAGCAGATAAATAACTATTGGCGTTCAAATACAAATCTATTACTCAAAGTATCTTTTCTCATGAATGGAACGAGCTAGATCCACGAGAATGATGTCACCCAATTTATCGCATGATATTACATATGAAAAGTGAACATGTTTCTCAACAGTTAATTTATTTTTTTTAATTTATGGAATTTTTTGATAAATTTGTTTAAATAATATGCAATATCTCGAGAACGGTTCACGCTAGCGTTCTAAAGTTTATGGCAATCGTTTTCTAAGGAAACATTACTTAAGAAATGTCTATTTGCGTAACTTTATTAGTGGTTTTGATTTTTTGATGATTTTTTCAAAATTTCAGTCGAAAATTCAGAGGGGGGTTCTGAACATTTTTTTAAGTTTATAAACAATAGGCTTCAAGTATTCACGGATTGTGATTTTTGTACCAAATTTCATTCGAATCGCTCCATTTGTTCGTCAGTTATCGTCTCCACAGTCTCACTGACACACACACACACACATCATCTCAAAGCTATTGGATTCGTGATCAGCGATGCTTGAAACGTGCTCTCTCGTCGAAAACTCGAATTCGAATTTTCGACCCCGTCATAATACTTTCCTTATACATTATGTATATAAGGAAAGTAATAAATGTATAGATATTTAGTATCGATATTTGCTGAAAATGGAATATTGTGCTTTCGCAACACAATATATATAATTACTGTTACTTGATTTTCTAACTTTTTCGGCTAGTGGAAATTTGCGAAAAATGTTATTAATAAATGTTTATTTAATGGGATTTATAGCGAATGATATGAAACACATATCCGAATATAAAGTTTCCGAAAAGGGGGATTCGGAAAGTATTTGGAGAACTGCTCAAAAACTATATGAGCTTTGCAAAAATAAATTACGGATTTAGAAACTAAATTTCATACAAAACATTTTTATAGTTTACTCTTTCTATATCTATATATATAAGGAAGAAAAATGCGTTATGTATGTATGTATGTTCCACCATAACTGGAGAACGGCTGAACCAAATTTCATGAAATTTGTCTTGGTAGTCTTGAAATCGCCCCACTTAAAACATAGGTCATGTTTCGAGTTTCTACGACCAGTGGTTCTCGAGCTATTAGTGAAAAACGACACTTTTTCCTAGGAGTTCTACTCTCTAACTCCATGATTCACAACGGAAAAGGTAGGACATGTTGGTTTAAAACATGAAAGTCAATTAAATCTCTGAGTTTTGTGGGAGTTTATTGAACGTATTGGACGCTTTTGAAAATCGCAGGTTTGAGATATGAATTTAAATGGAAACTTTCACCATGGTTTATTTCTCACAGGCTCACTTAACAACGAAAAGTATTAAGAAATCACAAAAAGATCAATCATGCATAAAGCATTGATTATGAAACACTTTCCAACTTTAATTTTCGTTAAACATCTCTAAAATGCGATACTTTCAGCGGTAATATATCACAATTGGCCCTATACGTTCCTGAGTAATTTTTATAATAGTTTTGCATGGTAAATTCCGAGCAACGCCGGGTAATTGCTGCTAGTAGTATATATTTTATAGTTTAAAAGATATAAGAATGAAAGAAAACAAAGTGAAGAGAAATTTTTCGGACAGAAACTTTTTTCAATAGTTCTAAATTTTAAAATATTGAAATTAGTTTTGTATTCATAAATGGAACAATATTTTCGACAAAACTAGCATAATGTGTTTATATTTTTACTTTCCCTGCAATACATGGTAATGTATAGGGAAAGTATTGGAATCATGCCGAAAATCGCAACTCGAGTTTTCGACGAATCTACACGTTTCGAGACCTCTAGAATACGAAAAAACTATTTTTAGCGTGACGTCTGTGTGTGTGTCTGTGTGTCTGTCTGTCTGTCTGTGCAGATGTTGCATCCACTCTAACTAAAAGACTAATGAACCGAGTTTCACAACATTTGGTAGGTAAGTTACTTGTGAGCGAGTCTGGTGCTGATTAGTTTTGGGTACGATTCGGGATAAAATAACCCGCCTTTTTTTGCGAAATGGCCCGCAAAAGCTTGTATCTACTCTAACTGAAAAACTAATGGACCGAATTTCACAAAATTTGGTAGATAAGTCGCTTGTGGGTTACCTTGGTGCTGATTAGATTTTGGTACGATTCGGAAAAAAATAACCTGCCTTTTTTTGCAAAATGGCTCGCAAAAATCGTCCAAATCTAAACTAAAGAACTGGGTATACTCAAATATAGCCTTTAAATGCTGGTTTAATACGTAATTTTTAACGACGAAAAGAATAAGACCAACCCCATTACACTAGGACTAGCCGTTCTCGAGATATTTTAGTTTTTCGTACATTCTCTACGCCACCTTTGAAAATATGCCCGGTTACCGAATGAGAACGAAAATTGAATTAAAAGTGAAATAAATTTAATTAAAATAAAGAGAACGTTAATATAAGTCTGCAGGGAAAGTCATGTGCTGCTCACATCAGATTTTTATTTATTAGGTTCAGAGATATAAGCTTACGAAATGTTTACATTTTTCGTAATGCTTCGTTTCGAGTTAGTTATTTTAGCCTGATATCCTATCCAGATAATTTTCACTCCAAAATATTATCTTTGGTCTTTCCATCCAATCACTTAGAATACGAAACTTGATTTAAAAATGGCACCTATGAAAAGGCCAGAAACTTTTCTGTTGAATAGTGTAAAAATAAATCAAAAATGTTTTAAATGATTCCGTTAAAATAACGCCAATGGTAAAAGAACCCATTAACAGCTGAGTAGCGTAATTATAACAGAACCTATATTGCTTAAATTTTTACTTTCCTTATATACATAATGTATAAGGAAAGTATTGTGACGGGGTCGAAAATTCGAATTCGAGTTTTCGACGGGAGAGTACGTTTCAAGCATACCTGATCACGAATCAAACATTTTTGAGGTGATGTCTGTGTGTGTGTGTGTGTGCGTGTATGAAAGTATGTGTGTGGGTGTGTGTGTGTGTGCGTCAGAGAGACAGTGGAGACGATATCTCACGAACGAATGGAGCGATTCGAATGAAATTTGGTACAAAAATCACTCCATGAATAGTGGAAACCTATTTATTTTAAACGCAATCGAATGTTCATAACCCCCCTAAATTTCGAGTGAAATTATGAAAAAATAATCAAAAAATCAAAACCTTAAATAAAGTTACACAAATAGACATGTTTTATGTAATTTTTCCTTAGAAACCGATTGACATAAATTTTAGAACGCTAATATGATCCGTTCTCGAGATATTGCACATTTTTCAAATAAATTTAACAAAAAATCCCATAAATTAAAAAATAGATTAACTGTTGAGAAACATGTTCACTTTTCATATGTGATATCCTGCGATAAATTTGGTGACATCATTCTTGTGGATCTAGCTCGTTCCTTTCATGAGAAAAGATACTTTCAGTAATACCTTCGTATTTGAACGCCAATAGTCATTTAACTGGTATAAGAATATCTTATTTCTCCGTCCATAACGCTTGGCGAGATTTTAGCGACTAAGTTAGCGGGAGATCGCCAACTTGGCGACCATTTAAATGTTGCAAAATTAACGAAAATCTCGCCAAATAGATAAAAATGACGCTAAACCAATGAAAATGACGACTAATTGAAGAAAATTCAATAACTTGGAAAGAATATAAGTATCTATTATAATAATAATTTTTTTTTAACTGTAAAAGTAGTAAATTCATTGCATTATATAAAGAAAGTCATGTGTTGCCCATATCAGATTTTTTATTGTTCAAAGCAATCAATTTTGCACTGTGGTCCTCATTTGTGGACTTGTTTGTGTAGGCAATCGACACTGCCTTATATTACTAATAGTATAATGAGTAAAGCCTTTTCTCATTTACTTATAGACAACTGCTGGACCTGTACCGCCTGTTCCAGATACAAAGGTAAGAATCAGCCTTTACGTAATGTGCTACTTATTGTGAAGATAATTTTATTTCCCTTTTCATATCATTATCTTTGCTTTTAACATGACCACACAATGTTCTTGAAATTATCCAATTATGTTAGCCGTTTAAGGCATTTAAATATGTACTTCCACCCGTTTCTGTTTAGTTAGTGTGTACATTGTGCTTCGTCACTTTTTCTGGTACTTATCTACTTTCTGATCGGGAGAAATAAATATCGACAAAAAGGCGTCATTTTTAAAATTCATCAACGGAGGTTAGTATTCTGCATAAGTACCATTAATTTTAACACTGCAGACTCTTCAACCACTCCAGGCATCTTTGAGTTTGCTCTAATATGAAAGATGCCATATTATCGAAGGTTAATTTTTTTTTCATTAACTGTGACAGATTCGATACTATAAGAATACGTCAACACAATAGACTTAAACACTTTACTACTTTCCTTATATACATATCGTATAAGGAAAGTATTGTGACGGGTTCGAAAATTCGAATTTGAGTTTTCGACGAGACAGCACATTTCAAGCATTCCAGATCACGAATCAAACATTTTTGAAGTGATGTCTATGTGTGTGTGTGTGTGTGCTAAAGGATGTGTGTGTGAGTGTGTGTGAAAGAATTTGTGTGTATGTCAGTGAGTCTGTGGAGACGATAACTGACGAACGAATAGACCGATTCGAACGAAATTTGGTACAAAAATCACAATCCGTAAACACTGGAAGCCTATTGTTTTTATGTGCAATCGAATGTTCAGAACTCCCTTAAATTTTCGAGTGAAATTTTGAAAAAATCGTCAAACAATCAAAACCGCTAATAAAGTTACGCAAATAGACATTTCTTATGTAATTTTTCATTTGAAAACGATTGATATAAATTTTAGAACGCTAAGATGAACCGTTCTCAAGATATTGCACATTTTTCAAAAAATTATCAAAAAGTCAAATAAAATAAAAAATAAATATTTCCTACTGAGAAACATGTTCACTTTTCATATGTAATATCATGCGATAAATTGGATGACATCATTCTCGTGGATCTAGCTCGTTCCATTCATGAAAAAAGATACTTTGAGTAATACTTTTGTATATGAACGCCAATAGTCATTTATCTGCTGTAAGAATAACTTATTTCTTCGTCCATAACGCTTGGCGAGATTTTAGCGACGAATTTGGTGGAATATCGCCAACTTGGCGACTTTTTTAAATGCTGCTAAATTAACGAAAAACTCGCCAAATGGATAAAAATGCCGCTAAATCAATCATGACTCATTGATGATGGCGACATGGGAAATGACGACTCATTGACGAAAATTCAATGTCTTGGAAAGAATATAAGTAACAACTATAAAAATAATTTATTTTTTTTTACTGTAAAACTAGTAAATTCATTCTATTATATAAGGAAAGTCATGTGCTGCCCACATCAGATTTTTTAGATAAATTACGGATCGAAAACATAACGAGATAGGATTGAAATCGAAATCTTCGACAGAAATGTAAGTACGTACATAAGCGCTGGAAATGTACTTTCCGTGGATGTATTTGACAGCATCATGGCGGCGCAACTTTCACAACGTAGGAAAAGCATGTGTTCTTGTTCATATTTCACTCCTCTTTTCTTAACAATGCCTTCACATTTATAAAAAAATCTGATGTGGGAAACACATGACTTTCCTTATATAATGCAATTAATTTACTACTTTTACTGTTAAAAAAATGTTATTCTTATAGTACATACTTATATTCTTTCCATGATATTGAATTTTCTTGAAATAGACGTCATTTTTATTTTTATCCATTTGGCGAGATTTTCGTTAATTTGGCAACATTTAAAAATGTCGCAAAAGTTGGCGACATTCCGCTACATTCACATCCAAAATCTCTCTAAGCGTTATGGACGGAGGAATAAGTTATTCTTACAGCAGATAAATGACTATTGGCGTTCAAATACAAAAGTATTACTCAAAGTATCTTTCTTTGTCAATGGAACGAGTTAGATCCACGAGAATGATGTCATCAAATTTATCGCATGATATTACATATGAAAAGTGAATATGTTTATTAACAGTTAATATATTTTTTTTAATTTATGGGATTTTTTGATAAATTTATTTGAAAAATATGCAATATCTCGAGAACGGATCATGCTAGCGTTCTAAAGTTGATGTCAATCATTTTCAAAGGAAACATTACATAAGAAATGTCTATTTGCGTAACTTTATTAAAAGTTTTGATTTTTTGATGATTTTTTCAAAATTTCACTCGAGAATTTAGGAGGGATTTGAACATTCGATTGTATTTTAATACAATAGGCTTCTAGTATTCATGGATTGTGATTTCTGTACCAAATTTCGTTCGAATCGCTCCATTCGTTTGTGAGATATCGTCTCCACAGTGTCACTGACACACACACACACACAGACATCACCTCAAAAATGTTCGATTCTTGATCAGGGATGCTGGAAACGTGCTCTCCCGTCGAAAACTCTAATTGGAATTCTCGACCCCGTCATATACTTTCCTTATACATTATGTTTTTAAGGAAAGTAATATTACCAAAGCAACCACACTAAAGTAACAGACTATTTCTGTACCAAATTTAGTATCATTTAGTTGAGTAGTTTTCAAATTATTGTAATAAAATTTAAAAATTCCTTTAAGCGCTCTTTTCACGTCAGCGCATGAAATGGGCAAAGAAAATAAATGCAACGTTATTTATACATGAATTCATGTAATATCCTACCTTTGTTCTTTGTTTAAAATTTTGTCAGTCAATCCAGTAGTTGGGTGAATATCCGGTTTCAAAATATCATATTGCATACTGCGCATAAAAAGAATGCACAGAATATGGGCAAGATTTAAAAATAAAACACCGGCATTGGATTTACGAGCATGTAATAGGCTGCATTTGTGCTAAAATTTGGTTTCAGTAGGTTTAGTAGTTTCCGAGATTCTGCAATGTCGTAAAAATTACTATTGCTCATATTGCGTACAAAATTTAAAAATATTTTCATGTTATTTTAATCCTCGCGTAGGAAATGGACTTTGCACAAAATTTGACTTCATTTGATTAAGTAATTTCCGATGTAAAGTAAAATTAAGTCGAGTTAGCGACAGACCCACAAGTTGACTAAAAACCGACACACAGAAGTCTAAATGTGTTTTTACGTAATAAACACCTTGGGAATCTTAGATTTTCAATTTTACCGATAAGTTTTTTCGATACAAAAATAATATTTTCTTTTGCAAGCAGAATAAGAAGCTTACAGAAATAATATATAGACCAAGTTGTGTTATTGTTGCTGCCAATTCGGCCTGGCGTAGTTCTATGCTAGACAAAGTCCATTAGCCCTAAATCCCATAAAAATCCAAAACCAATAGCGGTTTAGAGGTAAGATCATCCCGGGATAGTTCCAGACAGTCAAGGAGATGTTGGGGTCCACGAGATAGCACTTCGTGCAGATGGGAAAAACTATAGGATCCCGATAGGACGCAAGACATTTTAAATGCTCACTAATGAACCTAGAAATAGTTATTTCTTGAACTCTGCCGTCACTGAAGACAAGACCACCAAACACGATGGTACCAACTATGGACTGCTGGAGACTTGCAAGTGTTTCCGTCAATCATTTGCCTTCTGGATAAAAGTGTCAGAAAAGTCAATTCAGTGCTGGAGGTCAAAGGTTCAACAGCACCCTCTTGGCCAGGGTATCAGCCGCTTTAATTCCGCAGAAGCCCTCATGGATTATAGATATCCATATGGAGGTTTAAAGGACCGATATAGTGATGGTCCAATCTTTGCTCTGTATAAATGTTTCCATAATATTTTTAAATAATGAGTTTAATTTTATTTACATTACTAACAACACGATAACTAACGATATTTTTAATTTGTTTATAGGATGTTACAGATAGTGCTAATACGAGAACCAAAAGGGTAAGTAATTATGAAACTTTACGTCATGCGCTAATTGTTGAGACGATAAGTAGATTTCCTTGCACCTTTTCTCAATTTCGTCATTCATTCATAAAACGGATGAAATAAATAAAATGATTACTCGTGTGCACAAGAAACAGACAAATGAAGTTTTTTAAAAAAAATCTGATGTGGGCAGCATATGATTTTCCTTATATAATGCTATGAATTTACTACTTTTACAGTAAAAAAATGGGCTATTCTTATAGTAGATACTTATATTCTTTCCAAGATACTGAATTTTTGTCCATTAGTCGTCATTTTCATTGATTTAGCGCCATTTTGGCGAGATTTTCGTTAATTTAGCAACATTTAAAAATATCGCCAAGTTGGCAACATTCCGCCAAATTCGTCGCCAAAATCTCGCCAATCGTTATGGACGGAGAAATAAGTTATTATAACAGATAAATGACTATTGGCGTTTAGATAAAAAAGTATTACTCAAAGTACTTTTTCTCATGAATGGAATGAGCTAGATCCACGACAATGAGGTCACCAAATGTATCGCATGATATTACATATTACAAGTTAACATGTTTCTCAAAAGTTAATATATTTTTTTTAATTTATGGGGTTTTTTGATAATTTATTTGAGAAATGTGTAATATCTCGAGAACGGTGCATGCTAGCGTTCTAAAGTTTATGTCAATCGTTTTCTAAGGGAAAAGTACATAAGAAATGTCTATTTGCGTAATTTTATTAAAAGTTTTGATTTTTTGATGATTTTTTCAAAATTTCACTCGAAAATTTTGGGGGATTCTGAACATTCGATTGCGTTTAAAAGCAATAAGCTTCTTGTATTTACGGATTGTGTTTTTTTTAATCAAATTTCATTCGAATCGCTCCGTTTGTTCGTGAGATATCGTCTCTACAGACTCACTGACACACACACACACAAACAGACATCACCTCAAAAATGTTTGATTCTTGATCAGGGATGCTTGAAACATGCTCTCCCTTCGAAAACTCGAATTCGAATTTTCGACCCCGTCACAATACTTTCCTTATACATTATGTATATAAGGAAAGTAAAAATATATGACTCTAAAATTCAATTTTCGAATAACGAAAAAAAAGACCTTTTCTTTAATTTCTCACGATAGTATAGTAAACATAGATCTTTAAACGTGTTAATAACATAACTGTTGAATGAGAGGGAAAAGAAATATGAAACGGATGACGGTCATCAAGCAGTGATTTGTAATAGAAGATTCACTAGTTTCTTGAGTTCTAGCAAAATTTTCATTTTCACTCAAACGATGCTCTAAGGCATGTGTAGACTGATCTATTACAAGAGAACACACAATGAACTAAAATATATTATAAAACACTTTTAGATATCAGAAGTGAAAAAATGCAAGTAATGTCTTTAAAATACAAAACAATTAGAAATCAGAAATTAGAAAATAATACATATACTCGTATTTATGCAAAATTAAGCATAGTGGTAATATCTATAAATGCTGTAGGATATACTGCCTCTATGGCAAGATTAGCAAAAAATATGATGTGGACAGCACATGACTTTCCTTATATAATGCAATGGATTTACTACTTGTACAGTGAAAAAAAATACAATTCTTATAGTAGATACTTATATTCTTTCCAAGATATTGAATTTTCGTCAATTAGTCGTCATTATCATTTAGCTGCGTTTTTTTCCATTGGGCGAGATTTTCATTAATTTGGCAACATTTAAAAAGTCGCCAAGTTGGCGACATTCCGCCAAATTCGTCGCCAAAATCACTAAGCGTTATGGACTGAGAAATAAGTTATTCTTATAGCAGATAAATGATTATTGGCATTCAAATAGAAAAGTATTACTCAAAGTATCTTTTCTCAAGAATGGAACTAGCTAGATCCACGAGAATGATATCACCACTTTATCACATGATATTACATATGAAAAGTGAACATGTTTCTCAAGAGTTAATATTTTTTTTAATTTATGGGACATTTTGATAAATTTATTTGAAAAATGGGCACTATCTCGAGAACGGTTCGTGCTAGCGTTCTCAAGTTTATGTTAATCGTTTTCTAAGGAAAATTATGTAAGAAATGTCTATTCGCGTAACTTTATTAAAGGTTTTAATGTTTTGATGATTTTTCCAAAATTTCACTCGAAAATTTAAGGGGGGTTCTGAACATTCGTATTCCAGTATTCACGTATTGTAATTTTTTAACCAAATTTCGTTCGAATCGGTCCATTCGTTGGTCAGTTATCGTCTCCACAGATTCACTGACACATGCACACACACACATACACACACACACGCAGACATCACCTCAAAAACGTCTGATTCATGTTCAGGGATGCTTGAAACGTGCTCTCCCGTCGAAAACTCTAATTCGAATTTTCGACCCCGTCACAATACTTTCCTTATACATTATATGTATATAAGGAAAGTAATAAATAAACTTTTTCGGATCACACATTATACCAGGCGCTTTTTCGTTTGGCCTTCGACCAGGGACGGATTATGAGAGGCGTGAAATCGAACAAATGCGCAATGGGACGATGAGCCAATTTCTGGCGATAATATTGATGAAATGACTTTCTATCAATTGTGCAAAACCAAAAGAAAAAGCAGTCACTTGCGATAAAGCTTTATATTGTTTTATCTGTACTTAAACTGAGGCTTTGTAGAACTTTATGTTATAGAATTAACATACGATTTCATCTAGGGGCCTGCACGAGGTAGTGAATGGCCCTCGGACAATCTTGGAAAGTTTTAGCATTCGGACCAGATCAGTTGAGGCTCATTCACGAGCATTCGCATTTAGGCTCTTGATAAATTGAATGCTGAAATATTATTCTAAACTTCGACAGAAAGTAAGAAGAAAGACCATATGTAACTTTACGTACGTACATGGGTGAGCTACTGTAGCGCATGATATATTTGAGAGAACAACGGTTTGGGTCCAAAAATGTCGGATAAAACTTCAAGGTGCTGACCTCTTATCTGTAATAGGGAGGTCAGGTTTGCTTCTGCACGGACATGCCCATGTGCTTAAGATCGGATTAACCTACGGGTTTGTGCGTGTTGTCATATTATTCATAGAAAGTTTGCCGTCGGGCCAGGCTTCAGTCTAAGTTTAGAAAATATTTCTCTTGAATGGACCGAACGAGGTCTATGTTTTGAAAATTTATAGAAGAACATTAACTTAAAATATATGAAAAATTATTTTTAAGAAAAAAAATTTAGTGCACTTTTTAACACTCTTGCTTTTATTACTTTCCCTGCAATACATGGTAATGTATAGGGAAAGTATTGGAATCATGCCGAAAATCGCAACTCGAGTTTTCGACGGATCTACACGTTTCGAGACCTCTAGAATACGAAAAAACCATTTTTAGCGTGACGTCTGTGTGTGTGTCTGTCTGTCTGTCTGTGTGTCTGTCTGTCTGTGTGTCTGTCTGTGCAGATTTTGTATCCACTCTAACTAAAAAAACTAATGGACCGAATTTCACAAAATTTTGTAGGTAAGTCACTTGTGGGCGGGGCTGGTGCTGATTAGTTTTGGGTACGATTCGGAATAAAAGAACCCGCCTTTTTTGTGAAATGGCCCGCAAAAGCTTGTATCCACTGTAGCTGAAAAACTAATGGACCGAATTTCACAAAATCCGGTAGATGAGTCACGCATAGGTCACTCTGGTGCTGATTAGATTTTGGTACGATTCGGAAAAAAATAACCTGCCTTTTTTTGCAAAATGGCCCGCAAAAATCATCAAAATCTAAACTAACGAACTAAGTATACTCAAATATATCCATTAAATGCTTGTTTAATGCGTAATTTTTAACGACGAAAGGAATAAGACCAACCCCATTACACTAGGACTAGCCGTTCTCGAGATATTTTAGTTTTTTCGTATTTTCTCTATGCCACCAATGAAAACAAGTCCGGTTATCGAATGAGAACGAAAATTGAATTAAAAGTGAAATAAATTTAATTAAAATAAAGTGAACGTTAATATAAGTCTGCAGGGGAAGTCATGTGCTGCCCACATCAGATTTTTTATACTCACAGAACCGCCGTTAAGAAACATCCTATCTATAGATGCTGTTATCTGCAGTTGGTGCTGTCATCTGTGTGGGTTTTTTTCTTTTTTTTAATTTTGGCATGTAGAAAGCTCGAATTTGGGATTTTACATACATCAGAAAGGGAACATTTTTGATCGGGACATGACGAGACTCGGAGATGTTCAAGCTGGGTCGAGCTTCAGATAGTCTTTGGGCTCAGACCGGTTTTGGGTTTTAAAGTTGTTAGTACTAAATTCAAAAATATAAAATTTCAGCTTGGTCAGACCTTTTTATTACGGTTATACCTAAAGATTTATTCTCAATTACCAAAGGGTTCGCTTTCAACATTCGTATTAAAACATTCTCGAATTTAAATGTTTTATTACTTTTTACTTTCCCTGCAATACATGAGTAGTATATATATGTACGTATGAGCGCACATGTACTATATACACTAAAAACTATATTTTATAGCTTATTTTTATCTTTTATATATATAAAAAAAAGGTATCGATCCATATTAATATTAAAAACATGATTTTATATCAAAATAAGACCTTTTTAACATTTAGACCAAATTTTAACTTTTTTTTTTAGATAAATGCGTGAAAATGATCAAAAGAGCCCCATTATGGGGCATATTTATGAGGGGACCGTTCGCACGATAAGTGCCGTAAAAATGACTTTATCAAAATGAGTCCCCCCATATATAGGTCGGTGAAAAGGATTAAATCTAAAAAGATATTAAAAAATATAATGCCATTTTAAATGGCGTCAAAAAAATCAAAGATAGGCCGCTCCATTTTGGGGCTCCCTCATACATAGCTAAATTACGGTGAAAGGATTAAATAAATCCTCTAAGCTTTAAAAAAAAATAACAAAATGGCTCATCTGACCCTAAGGTGATCTGGAACTCTGATTCCACAGCTGTTTTAGAATTCTAGAACCAAAGTTCCAGATCACCCTTTCGGATCAGGCGCCAAGGACAATACAAACATATAACATACAGGACAGAATCCACAAGATTCAACCCACCACTTATTATATTTCAATGAGTGTCTGTCTCTATAGGATCTTCGACAAGAGACGACTGACGTCATTTTATGGCATTAAATCATCTACCCGAATTGATTACCAACCCGGGCGAGATTTGAACCGGGGCCTATAGCATGCTAGCCCCGCGCGTTCCGTATTTGCCAAAGGTACCAATAAAATGAAGAACTATTCATAAATATAACCTTAACATTTGAAAACAATTTGAAAAAAACAGTCATATTTCAAGCAGAATACTTTTAAAGAGTTTATTTGATCAAAAAATAGTGATAATAGTTTATAAAACGTTATATATTTTTTTAAAATGAGACATTTTTTAGTGCTGCCATCTAGCGAAAAAAAAATCATCTCTTCACAAAATATACATTTAAGGTCTTAAGAGTTTAATTTATCTGATCGGAAAAAATAATGTTTATAATATCCGCTATCACGGGAAGTGATAATCGCTTCGGTTATATTATGTGGATGAAAAAAAAACACTGACTGATAAATATCTGATTAAATGTTATATTATGGACGCGTTTTATAGAAAGGAAGATAAGTATAAAAGTCATCTAGTTTTAAAGAGTTAAATAATAGTGCTGCCCTCTATATGTGTAATATTAAATTAAGAACTTAGTTCATATATAAATGAACTTTTTTGAAGATAAGATGAAATTAATCTATGATTCGGAAGAAGAAGAACATTTTTATGTTATCGATTACGAAAGTTTAAAACAAAGATATAATAGTAGAGTTTGTTATTTTAATCGATTAAGAAGGAGATATAATATATCTCAAGAAGTTGAGGATATGTTTTTAAAATTTTTAGATTTTATGTATTATGAGAAATCAATTAACTATTACTATTTTATGAAAAAGATTTGTGATATTTTTAATATTGAAAATAATATAAAAGTCCAAAAAGTTAAAAAGAAATATGAAAAAATATGGAATGATTTCTTACAAAGTATTTCAAGAAATGTTTCCTAATAAATGGAGCTCACAAAAAAGTGCATACACTGTTTGACTATGAAATCACTAAATGAGTTTTACATATATCATAGAAATGGAAAAATTAATTCTCAAAGTCGTTGCAAATGTTGTGAATCCATAATTAAATATAAAAAATATATATGTGAATGTGGAAAGCAATATACATATACACACAAAAAGCGACATTTGAAAAGTAATTATCACAGTAAGCATGGAAAAAGTATTACAAAAAATGTTTCCTAATAAATGGAGTTTACATTAAAGTCAAAGACTATTAATGAACTTAGAAAAGTAGTAAAACAATTGAATATTAAACAACCTAAAGGTTGTAAGAAGGTTGATTTAATTAAATTATTAACTAAATATATCAGAAAAACAGGTGAATATAAACCTGTTTTAGTAGATTTATTAAATTTAGATTTGTCAGCATACTTGGAAAAAAAGAAAAAAATATTTATTAATAAACCTAAAAAACGTAAAAAAATTAAAAAGATTTTTGATTCTTTTAATTTAAGATTTGATAAAAATGATTTTAAATCTGTCTTTCCTGAAGAAAATGTATTTACAGTAGAAGAAAATCTTGAAAAGATATTTACAGAAGATAGAAAATGTCGTATATGTGGTAAATATTATGAAGTTAAAGAAGAACATATAAAGAAAGACTTAATGATTAAAAGATCAAAACAAAAAAGAAAATGTATTATTTGCGGTATATAGTATAAACATTTAGATAATCACATATCAAGTCGAAAACATAAAAAAGCATTAGATGAAGGTAATGTAGAAATTAAGGAATATGAAACTGCTTATAAATCTAGATTAAGATCATACAGAATTAATAATTTTAATAATATTAAAATCCCTCTAGAATTTTTAGAAGAGAAAAGAAAGGTTGTAATAGAAAAAATAAAGCATATTATGAAAGAATTTAATGGAATAAAGGTAAATTTTAAATTGTTTTGTTTGTATAAATTGAATGAAGAAATTCAAGAATTTACATTCAAAACTGAGAATCAAATTATATTAAAATCTAATGATTTACATACTTTTTATGATTATGTTATTGACAACTTAATAAATGAATCTGATGATTTTATATCAAAAGGATCTGGTTGGAGTCTTGAAGAAATTAAATTTTTGGAATTGAGAATAAATAAGTATCAACCCTTGAGAGGATCAAGTTATATTGATTTACCTGAAAACATAAAATCTAAACAAGCTATAATAAATGTAAAAAATAAAGATAATAAATGTTTTATGTGGTCTATATTATCAGCAATTCATCCTGTAAAAAAAGAGCCTCAAAGAGTGTCAAAATATGAACAATATAAAGATGAATTAAATTTTAAAGGAATTGATTTTCCTGTTTCCTTAGACAATATTAAGAAATTTGAAAAACTAAATAATATATCTGTAAATGTTTATAGTTATGATGGTTCAATTTATCCACTTAGAATAACTAACAATAAATTAGAAAAACATGTAAACTTGTTTTATATGAAAGATCATTATTGTTGGATTAAAAATATGAATAGTTTGATCAGATCACAAATTACTAATCATCGTATATTTTTATGTGATAGATGTTTAAATTATTTTTATTCTGAGGAAAGATTAAAGATACATGTGGAATACTGTAAAGATGCTGTCACAATTAATATGCCTAAAAAAGATGAAGTTATTCAATTTAAAAATCATGAAAGAAAATGAGAGTACCATATACTATATATGCTGATTTTGAATCTCTCTTACCTAAAATTGATACATGTGAGCAAGATCAAACTAAATCATATACTGTGAAATATCAAAAACATGTAGCAGATGCATTTTGTTATTATATCAAATATGAAAAGGAATACTTTAAACCTCCTGTTGTTTATAGAGGACCAGATACAATCAAAAAGTTTGTATCTATGTTAAAAGAGGATACTCTTAAAATTGAAAAAATTATAGAAGACAAAACTAAAAAATATGAAAGTATCAAATCAATGATAGAGTTCGATGAAAATCATTATAAAAGAACTAATATTTGTCATATATGTGAAAATCAAATCTTAAATGATGATAAAGTAATTGATCTTTGTCATATAACTGGAAAATATAGAGGTCCAGCTCATAATATTTGTAATTTAAATTATCAAATTCCAAAATTTATTCCAGTAAAAATTCATAATTTAACAGGTTATGATTCTCATTTGTTTATAAAAGAACATGGATTTGATCAATCAAAAATAGATGTTATACCTAATACTGAAGAAAAATATATATCTTTCAGCAAAAAAGTAGGAGGTATGAAATTGAGATTTATTGATACATTTAAATTTATGTCTTGCAGTTTAGATAATTTATCAAAAAACTTGAGACCAGAGAATGAAATAAATAGATATCCTCCAAAAATACGAAAAATGAAATATAATAAATACTTAAAATCAAAATTTAGAGAGACATCATTACATTTTCCTGATGATAAATTAGATCTCATTACAAGAAAAGGTGTATATCCCTATGATTATATGGATTCTAGAGATAAATACAAAGAAACAGAATTACCTTCAAAAGATAAATTTTATAATAAATTGAATGAATGTAATATAACTGATGAAGAATATAAACATGCTCAACGTGTTTGGAAAGAATTTAATATAAAAAATTTAGGTGAATATACAGATTTATATGTGAAAACAGATGTACTAATTTTAACAGATGTATTTGAAAATTTTAGAGATGTTTGCTTAAAAACTTATAAATTAGATCCAGATTGGTATTTTACTGCTCCTGGTTTATCTTGGGATGCAATGTTAAAAATAACAAATGTTAAATTAGATTTATTAAATGATTATGATATGATTCTCATGATAGAAAAAGGTTTAAGAGGAGGTGTTTCACAATGTTGTAATAGATATGGAAAAGCTAATAATAAATATATGAAAAATTATGATAAAAGTAAAGAATCCAATTATTTAATGTATTTAGATGCTAATAATTTATATGGATGGGCTATGAGTCAATATTTACCATATGGAAAATTTAAATGGTGTATTGAAATAAATTACGTTAAACGTGAATTATATAACAATAAAATAAAAGATGATTCAGATATTGGATATATATTTGAAATTAGTTTAAGATATCCAAAAGAGTTACATGATTATCATTCAGATTTACCATTATGTCCTGAAAATAGAATACCTGAAAATTCGAAACAAGGTAAGTTATTAACAACTTTACATGATAAAGAGAAATATGTAGTTCATTATAGAAGTTTAAAACAATATTTGAAAATGGGTTTAAAGGCTGTAAGAGTACATAGAGTATTGCAATTTAAACAATCGAATTGGTTAAAAAAATATATAGATTTAAACACTGAAATGAGAAAGATAGCTGCTAATGATTTTGAGAAAGATTTTTATAAATTAATGAATAATTCTATATTTGGAAAAACAATGGAATCTATAAGAAAACGAATTGATGTAAGATTATGTTGTAATTATGATCAAGTTAAAAAATTAATTGCTAAACCTAATTTCAAATGTAGAACTATTTTTGATGAAAATTTGGTAGCTGTTCACATGAAAAAAACAAAACTATATTTTAATAAACCGATTTATGTTGGAATGAGTATATTAGATTTATCTAAACATTTAATGTATGATTTTCATTATAATGTTATGAAACCGAGATATAAAGATAATATTAAGTTATTATATATGGATACAGATAGTTTTATATATGATATTAAAACAGATGACATTTATGAAGATATGAAGTCTATGATTGATTATTTCGATACATCTGATTATCAAGTAAATAATCTGTATAATATGCCTAGATGTAATAAAAAAAGTATTAGGTAAAATGAAAGATGAAAATAACGGTGTGATTATGGAAGAATTTGTAGGTTTAAGAAGTAAAATGTATTCAATAAGATTAGAAAAACAGAGTGTTGAAGAATATAATAATAAAAATGAAGACCATAAAAATTTTGAGATTAAGAAGTCTAAAGGTACTAAGACTAGTACCGTTAAAGGCAGAATATCATTTGAAGATTATAAAGACTGTTTATTAAATAAAAAAGATCAATATAGAACACAGAATTTAATTAGAAGTAAGAAACATGAATTGTATTCAATTCAAGTGAACAAGATAGCTTTATCAGCAAAAGATGATAAAAGATTTATATTAGAAGATGGTATGAATACTAGAGCTTTAGGACACTATAAAAATGTTTACTAATAAATGGATGAGTGCTTAGGTGATATTCGAGCTTTAAATTTTACAAATTCTGAAGAAATTTACTATATGAGTTATCTTTGTCATGAATTGTATGATTTGTATATAAAATATGATTATAATAAAAAACTATTATCAGAAAGTTTTCAAAGATTGACTGAATTAATTGAAAAAGAAGAAAATGAAGATATTAAATTGAATGGATTAGGAGTTTTATATGTTATTTCAAAGAATTTATTCTATTGGTCATGATATCCTAGGAGATGTTTGAATTAAATGATCATCTAAATATTGTACCTTAGTTAAATCAATAAAAGGTCAATATATTAGAGTAATAACTATTTTATCTCTATAATTCAGGGGGGGATGACTATCCCCCCCTATATTTATAAAAAAATGTTTACTAATAAATGGAAGAGTTCAATAGACTGAGAGGTTATCCCAAGACGTTTAAATTAAATGATTTATATCCTGGGGAATATGATCTGATATCATTGAAAAAAATTAAAACCAAATATGGAGATACAGTAATTGCAAAGTTATATGTGGAAGCTGAAGAAATGGATTATTATCTAGCAAATAAACATGGACAACTTTCTGATGAATCTATATATGAAATCAATAAAGGAAGATATATATTTAAGTATTCAGGTATGATTAATGATAAATATGAATATGAATTAGAGAAAGCTTAAATTTTATATTCTTAACATCTTTAAAACTAGATATTATATTATTTTCTTCCGTTTTTTATCACGACAATGATGTCCAACTATTAAATTCATCTGGATATCCTAGCCATTTTACAAAATACTTATTTCCTTTCTTTTTTATGATTTTTTCAATTTTATATACATCATCTTTTTTATTATATTTTACCATTTCATTTTCATAAAAAGTTCCTTCAATTTCTTTACTGTTTAAATCTTTTAATCGATAAGTAATTGGATCTGTTTTCAATACTTCAGAAATTATAAAAATCTCTTCAGTGAATGTAGAATCATCTACTTTCCTGAATGTTTTCTTAATTGTAGATATTCTAACACTATCTCCTATCTTAAATTTAGGTTTTTTCATGATCTTTTTAGTATATAAATTTTTATAAACTTGAGATTCATTTTCTCTAGCCTCAACAGGTGTCATTTTTATTGATCTATGATATGAATTGTTATAATTTTTAAGTAATTTGGGTAATACATCAATATATCTTTTAGTATTATTAGCATGCATATATTTTATAATTTTTTCTCTTATACTTCTATTAAATCTCTCAGCTATTGCAGATTTTATTTCTTTATTTTTAGTTGTAAACCAATGTATATTATTATCTTTAAATATTTTTTGTGTCTGTTTTCCTGTAAATTCAGTACCTTCATCTGTCAAAATGAATTTTGGTATTCTTTCTTTAAAAACTTGTTTAAAACCTTGTACTACTTCTTCAGATGTTTTTCTTTTTATAGGAAAAGCCCAAGCATATTTATTAAAAGCATCTATAACCGTTAACAAATAATTAGTTCCATCATTATATTTGCTATAATTTTTTATAAATAACAAATCAGCGTCAAATTGATTATTACTGTTTGGAACATAAACTCTTCTTCTTTTAAATTTACGAATGACAGGTTTATATCTAGTATATACATCTTGTTCATGTAAAAATTCTTCAACATTAGGTAACCCTGTTTTTCTTTTCAATTCATTAATTCCACAATAACCTGTTTCTGGATTATAATATGTCTCTTTTAACTCCCTAAAAAAGTATTCTTTTTACTTCCACAAATAGTACAGATACCTTTACCAACAGGTTTATTATTTTTAGAAGTAGTTTTATAATAATTTTTAGTTGGGGTTTTATCTTTACACTTGACACAATATATAGAAAGACCTAATCCAAAAGTTTTTTTAACTTTAATAATAGGTTTAATAATTCCTCTAGCTAATCTTTCTTGAAATGTTGGATCTTGTATAGCATTTAAATTATCTATTAATTTTTGATCAGCAACATGTCTCAGTTTTGTATCTTTTGTTTTATTGTAATCAATATCATGTTCTTTACATGCTTTATCAACTCTATTTATTCCAGGATCACCTCTTTTTAATCTTTTTTCTAATTTTGTATTTGGACCACAATATTGATATCCTGGTAAATGCATTTCTGGAAGATTTACTTTATCTTGTATCCATCCAACAATATCACCACCTTTCTTTTTACAAACCATTTATTTATTTAGAAATTTATATCCATTCAATTGCATTTGTTTTACGTATTTTTCAACTGGATTAAATTTTAAACTTTTTATGAAATCCTTTTCACACATATAAATTTCTTCTTCTGTCATATCCTTAGCTTTAAGCGAATTAATGAGTTCTTTATAAAAATTATAACAATGTCTATATTCTTCTTTCCTTTCTGCTATTTTTAATGCGAGATCTATGGCTTCTACTATACCAACTGATAAACTTAAAAATGCTAGAGGTAGAAAGGCTATTGCTGATAAACCCGTTCCACTTAGAATAACCTTACTTAATGATAATGAAATACTTATCTTTTGATACATATTTCTACTCTTTCTGTAAATATATAATCTTTTTTCTAAATATACATCCATTTATAAAGGATTAAATTTTTTCCTGTATCTAATATCAGGATTCACTAAATCTAACATAAAAAAATCATATTTTTCTTGAACACTTTTATTATACACTAGCCGCCTTTGGCGACCAGCCTGTTCGCTACCCTTGAAAATTCTGACCGTGGCAAATTCTAACCGTGGCACACTCGCTGGCGCGACCTACCAGAAGGAACGACCTACCAGGAAGTGCCACCCAATTTAGACAGGAACTCAGTGGTAGAGGCATCCACAGGGACCGTACCCTCCTTCCCCTACCACCAACCTCTCGGAAGGACTTACGGTCCCGCATGTTTAACGTGATCGTACTCCGCCTGAACACGGCGGCAGTTTTGGCAGTGGCGGGAATCGAACCCGGACCTACCTAGTGCAAATCCCGCGCGCTAACCACTGGGCTACCGCGCCCTCCGCGACAATCTCCATAACCTTCTTTTTATTCACCCAATTTAGACCGGAACCCAGTAGGGGAGGCATCCACAGGGTCCGTACCCTCCTTCCTCTACCAACAACCTCTCGGAAGGACTTACGGATCCACATGTTTAACGTGATCGTACTCCGCGTGAAAATGGCAGCAGTTTTGGCAGTGTCGGCAATCGAACCCTAGCCTACCGAGTGAAATTCCCGCGCGCCAACCACTGGGCTACCGCGCCCTCCGTGACAATCTCCATAACCTTCTTTTTATTCACCCAATTTAGACCGGAACCCAGTGGGAAAGTCATCCACAGGGTGCGTACCCTCCTTCCTCTACCACCAACCTCTCGGAAGGACTTACGGACCCACATGTTTAACGTCATCGTACTCCGCGTGAACACGGCAGCAGTTTTGTCAGTGGAGGGAATTGAACCCGGGCCTACCGAGTGAAATTCCCGCACGCTAACCACTGGGCTACCGCGCCCTCCGCGACAATCTCCATAACTTTCTTTTTATTCACCCAATTTGGACCAGGACCCAGTGGGGGAGGCATCCACAGAGACCGTACCTTCTTTCCCTGCCACCAACCTCTCGGAAGGAATTATCGACCCATATGTTTAAGGTGATCGTACTCTGCATCAGTGGCGGGAATCGAACCCAGGCCTACCGAGTGCAATTCTCGCGCGCTAACTTCCCGCGCGCTAATTTAAATTTATAACGACCATATGCTAGGCTCTTAATTCCACCATCCTCGTTCCATCGTTCCATCATTTAAAATAGCCATAAAATTAAAATATCCATTTAAAATATCTATAAATTAAAATATCCATAAATTAAAATATCCATTTAAAATAAAAAAATCAACCATATCGTTCCACCAATCCATAAATATAATAATTTCAAATACATCACCACAATTCAAACCACCATAATTCAATCATTTAAATTATTTAAAATATCCATTTAAAAATATCCATTTAAAATATCATATAAATATAATAATTTCGCCCGATGTATACAACACTTATGCTCGTAATTCAGTTAAAACCGAAAGCGCGGTCTCCATGGAGACGGGGAAGAAACTAATGCGGATGGGGGGAAAATGCCATTGAGGAACTGAGCCGGTAGCCGACAAATTTAAAATCATGGCGTCTTTAAAATTGCCATCCTGAAGGCAATTTTCATTATTTCTGGACCAGATTGGACTTGTAAGAATGCCAGATGTTTGACCTTTCTGAAAATGTAAATTATTAGTCGAAATTATGAGTACTTTTCACGATGCGAGAATTTAAAAACCATAAATCGTTTTCTTGAGCAAAAAGTGACTTTTGTTTTAAAATCTTTAAAAAATATTAGAAATCAAAATTCAGATGTGAAATTGATATATTTTTACTCGAAATTCTCTGCTCTTTCCGATGGTGTAATTTGTTTTTTTCTACGATGTCTGGATCGTGGAGAAAAAAGGGCAAAAAGGGCAAAAAACGGTCGAAATCGCATAAAACATTAAATAAATAAAAAAATAATTAAAATTTTAAAAATCGGTTTTCACGTGTCCCCTTCCCTCCCCCCCGGGTCTCCGATTGCCAAATTTCGTAGCTCTAGACATTGCCTTTTATTATATAGATTTGTTTGAATTCTTCAGTACTTAATAAACCATCTATCTCTCTTATAATCTGTTGAATTTCTTTTGGTTGTAGAGTGAAAAATATATCGTAATTACAGTTCCTTCTTATATTGATAGGTGTTAAAAAATATGACTGAGTTAAATAAATAAAGGATGCGTTTTTCTTTCTACCTCTGATAAATAATTCTTCGATGTTTTTTTGATCTTTCTCAATCACACAATCATCAAAAATAACTAAATTCTTTAATGTAGGATTTAAATCATCTACATTAATAAAATTTTGATCTGAAGAAAATAATACTTTTTTTTTGAATTTATCATATAATTTTAATAATTTTTTCTTATTCTTTATATTCTTACATTTCAAAATATCTTCTCTTTCTATATCTTCAAACAATGTATATTTTTCTTGTAATTTAGAATATTTAGGTTCGTATAAATCTTTTGCACATATATATAATGTATTAAAAAATAATAAATCATAAATCAAATTTAACAGTAAATTTGTTTTACCTGAACCTGAAGATCCTACTATAAGTAATCTAAATGGATGTTTAGGTAACAAAGGATGTTGTTTAGGATCAGGTAATTCTTCTGGTTCTGTGTAATCTTTAATTTTTATCATAATTTACTAGCAGTAAAAATAAAATTTGCTGCAGTAAAAAAATTAATATTATATAAATGAACTTAGAAAAAGAACGGAAACACAAGTTTTTAAAGCAAATAAAAGATTCAATTAAAATAGTAAAAATAGAAAAAGAAATAAGAAAGAATAATGAAGATCAACTAAAAGAAAAAATAGGTATTCAAAAGACCTTAGAAGAATTTCATAAACCAATCACTCAAGAAATTGAAAAATATGAAAAATCAAATAAAGAAGTTGTGAAAAGTATTCAAAATGTTGTAGAAAATATTTCATTTCCATCTATAGAAGAGCCTATTGAAGCTGTGAAAGAATTAGTATCTTATACTTATGATATCGATCAAAATTTAAATTTAAAATATTTAAAAGAGGAAAAATTATACAGACCGTCAGTATTTTTAAATGATCAAGAAAAATTAGAGGAGATGTATGGAAGAGCTAAACAGTTAAAAGAAGGATTATCTAAGAAAAGAGGCAACTTAAAAAGTACAATTTCTAGGGCTAAAAATTTTTCAGAGGAGGAATTCAACCAGAAAAAGAATGATATAAAAGAAATTAAAAATAAAGAAAATATGTTGCAAAATTATATGCATAGATTAAATATGATTCGAAGTAGCAAAGAAATGAAGGTAGGTAAAGGATTGAATGTATTATCAAATTTAACAGAAAAAATATGTAACGGAAGTAAATCAAAGAAATTGTATAATCAAGTAACTTTATTGTTAGATATGTTATTAAAAAATAAAGAAATGACTTATAATGATGTACAACGATATCATAAACAATTTCTCTGTTAATAAATGATAAAATATAAAGTTTATTTGAGTGAAGGTCAGAAAAATAAACTTAAATCAGCTTTTAAAAATAAAGTAGAAGTAACATTACAAATAGATAAATCTAAAACTCCTAATCATGAGATGTATTTAACTAAAACTCAAATTAATCATATTAATGATAAAAAAAGAATTACAATCAGTAAAACTCAATTAGATAAAAATGGAGGATTTTTACCATTTCTAGCGGCACTTATACCCTCTTTAATAACCGCTGCTAAATTAGCAGTTCCAGCATTAGCAACAGGTGCTTTATCAGGATTAGCTAGTTCAGCTGTGCAAAAAAAGGGATCTGGGAAAAAAAAAAAACTTGGAAAGGGAATATTGCAACAGTGGGAATCAGTGACAAAATGATTATAGAAAATATGAAAAATGAAAAAGGATTTAGAGGTGTGTTTACCTCCGATTTATTACCTAAAACAATAGGAAAATTTGAAAATGGAATCATTAATTTAGATGTATCAACAGGTCCCGGAACTCATTGGGTTTGTTATTATAATGATCCTAAATATAAATATGTGGAATATTTTGATCCGTTTGGTGAATATGACAATATGAAGAAGGACTATATACCTAAAAATATTAAATCATTTCTTGTTACATCCAATAAAAAAATAGGTTATAATGATAGTTTTTTACAGAAACCTTCATCTGTGAAATGTGGTATATTTTGTATGAAATATATAAGAGAAAGGAATAAAGGTATATCACCTAAAAATGTTCTCAAATCATTTCCTACACAAAAACCTAGTGACTATAATGAAAATTTTGTTATGTATAAATGAAAAAATTAAAATCTGAAGGTCATGAGAAATCAGAGGAATTTACTGTAAATTTTATTACACCTCTTAAAATAAAAAAATTAGCTTTGCACTCATTCTCTATGGAAGTTTCCTGGTTTAATATAAGTAAGAATTATGGAAATAACAAATTTAGAATGTATACATTAGACAAAGATATAAAAATCAGTTTAGACACAGATATAACAATTATTATCTCAAATGGTAATTATACTGTAAGAGGTTTAAATGAGTATATGATGAAAATATTTGGTAAGGATCCACCTGTGAAATTTGGTATTATTGAAGCAAGACAAAGAATATCTATTAAACTGAAAAAAAATTGGGTAATTGATTTTACAGAAAGTAACTTTCATAAAATTATAGGCTTTTTAAAACCGACATATGGAAGTTATGATGAAGAAACAGAGATTGAAGGTGAACATATTGCTGATATATCTAATGGGAATGATAATATTTATATTCACTGTGATGTTGTAAAAGGATCTTTAATAAATCAATATAATTCAGAAGTTATATATTCTTTCACTAATAAAAACCCTCCAGGTAGTATAATTTCAAAAGAATTTAATAATTGGATATTTTTTCCTGTTAAAGTAGATCCTGTTGAAAGAATAAAAATGAGGATTACTAATCAAAAAGGTGAATTAATAGATTTAAATAAAGGAGCTGTAGAATTTAATTTTATTTCTTCTTAAATAAATGAATAAACATAGATTATATAGAAAAAGTAAAAAAATACAAGGATTTTTAAAGGTTTTAATGAAACCTAAGAATATATTAAATGAAATATTTTCTATGAAAAAGAAAGGAGGTGGTTTAAAAATTCTTCCTAAATAAATGATTTATGATTTAAGTGATACTCGTTATTATTATAATGATCACATTAAAAGTTATGAATTAAGAGAAATTCATCCAAAAGAACATAGTTCAGATGAGAATGCCACCTATGTTTTTCATATTAATGATACTAAAGCAAAAATTTTATATTCTAGAGGATATCTTGAACAAAAATTAAAAATTACTAAAAATGATAAATCATCCATTGGAAACCAAAATGTGAGTCTGGTAAATGGTGGAGGTTTTATCAAAACTTTAAAAGTACATATAGGAGATACCGAAATTGAATCAAATACACAGTCAAATTTTTCAATCATGAATCATGCTTTAAGATTAACTCATTATACTCCTGATTATGTAACATCACAAGCTCAAAATGAATTTTTTTATCTAGATACATCTGATTCAGCTGACCGTAATGAGTTCAAATATGATGGTACTTTAGAAGATACTACTAAAATAACTGAATTTTTTAATAATTTGAAAATTAATAAAGATTATAACGAAGGATTTGTAAAGAGATGGGAACTAACGAAAGATAGCAGTGTCATTAAAATATGGACACCTTTAAAAGATATAATCGATTTCTTTAGAGAATATGAAAAGATAATTTCTGGTTTTGAAGTGAAAATAGAAATTCAAAGAAATGAAAATAAAAATATGATATATACTAATATAAGAAACGAAAATTATAAGGTAGTAGTTGAAGGTTTAACCTTACATTTACCTTATATAGTGTGCGGAGGTAAGCGAAAGAATGCTGCGAATGGACTGTATTAACAAAACTTTATTTGCGCAAAACAAACACCACGACAGCACATGACGGATGCAGCAGAGCAACTTCAACTCGCACACAAGTTCTCGCTCTTTTCTACCTTCTTCGGCTGGGTTACAATAACCTAATTAGCGCCAAGGTGGAATGTTCAGTCGCCAAGTGGCGATCGCGTCACAGATACGGAACATCCCGCCCGGCGTTGAAATATTCAATTATTTCAAATATTACATAACTTTACAAATAAAACATATTCTAACAAAATCAATATAAACATATACAAAGTAAATATCACAATAATTATTTTACATTGGACTGTGATTATCTGGAATTGGCAAGATGCATATTTTAGAAACGCATTTTCTAAAATTGCTTGCCGGAGGGCGTAAATCTACGACACGAACATTTCCGTCTGCACCTGGCATAACTTTAGTAATTCTGGCCATAGGCCACTTATTGAAAGGAAGATTTGAGTCCTTGAGTAACACTAACATTCCTGGTAATATATTTTGCCGAACAGTGTTCAGTAAGGCCTGTGGCCCAACGTGCAAATTTTTTCTATGATAATACTGAAAGATCATTTTAACTATTTTATTACCAGAAGGCAAAACTATTGGGTGTCTGTGATCGTAATTTAAATTTGAATTAGTAAGACGACCACCGACCCTAATTAAACCTCTACTGTCCAGAAATGGATGCAAAAATCTGAGCCTACTTTTAGTTGGAATTGATGCTCCTTTTTGTAAGGCCGAAATTTCTGGAGTGAAATAACTTAACTGGACTTGCTTAATTAAACATTCTTCAGCCTGTTTACATTCATTTACAGAGAGAGCACCTTTTAATGCATGTGCATTACCCTTACAGTTTTTAATAAACCTAAAAATAAATGCTAGTATTCTAATTAGTTTATGAAAATCATTAGTGCGATCAATTAAATTATCATAAAATTTAGAGTCACTATTCAAGGCTAAAGTTAATTTAGAAGGGACCTTGAGTTCCTCCAGATAGACCTTGTCCATTATGAAATCAGGATCACTCAAAGTCTCGTGAGTCGAAATTGCTAACACAGAAGGATCTGGTCCACACCACCATAGTTTATTGTCTGCAAGAGTTCCTGCGTCCAATCCTCTGGAAATGAGGTCAGCAGGATTAGATTCAGAGGGGATATGTTGCCACTGAAAGTCCTTGGTCAGCTGCTGGATTTGGGATACTCTGTTACTTACGAAGGTTTTAAGCAAGTGGGGAGAGGTCCTTATCCAAGCCAGGCTGATAGTTGAATCAGACCATAGTTGAACAGAGTCCACCTTCTGTCTTAAAGCATCTAAGACCTTATGGATTAGTTGTGAAAGAAGGAGACACGCCGCAAGTTCAAGTCTTGGAATCGTCATGGTTTTGATGGGAGCCACGCGTGATTTACTACACAGAAGTTGACAAGAGACTTGGCTTGCATAGTTTACAGACAGCACGTACACTACTGCGCCGTAAGCCTTAGAGGAGGCGTCAGCAAATCCATGGAGAACAATAGACTTGACCTCGGATTTAAGGACGCATCTGGGCACTTTGATGAATTCTAAATCTGGCAGTGTCTTAATAAAGGACATCCACTGTTTCGATAAGTCTGGTGGTAATGTTTCATGCCAGCCTAATTTCAGCAACCACAATTGTTGCATGAAAATCTTCGCCTTGGCAATAATTGGCCCGAGAAGACCAATAGGATCATAGATGCGAGCAATTTGTGAGAGCACATCTCGTTTAGTGAAACTACACTTATTGTCGATTGAAACGTTGTATGCAAATGTGTCCGTTGAGCTATTCCAAAGCATGCCTAACGTTTTTACTGTTATCTCTTCTGAATTTCGATCTAAAGGAAAAATCTGTTCAGAAGTGCGAGTTGTATTGGAACACCACTTATGTAAAGACATTCCCCCTCTTTTAAGGAGCTGTGTTAATTCTAATTGAACACTGTCAAATTCCTTCAAATCCGATGAACCAGAAAGACAGTCATCCATATAGAAGTCGCGCAGGATAACACTCGATGCTAATGGGAAGTCCTTGCTTTCATCTAAAGCAAGTTGATGCAAAACTTTCGTAGCTAAATAGGGCGCACTCGCAGTGCCGTAGGTAACCGTTTTTAACTGATAAGTCCTGATTGTTGCCGATTGGTTGTCTTTCCACAAAATCTTTTGAAGCTTCCTTTGTGACGGATCAATTTCAATCATTCTAAACATCTTTTCTATATCTGTAGTGAATGCATAGAGATGTTTTCTAAAACGTATTAATATCGAAAAAAGATCTTCCTGTATCACCCCTCCTTTGCATATCAAATCATTTAAAGAATTTTTGTTAGTAGTTTTTGCGCTCGCATCGAAAACGACGCGCAATTTGGTCGTTTGACTAGTTGGTCGCAAAACGCCATGGTGAGGGAGATAATAACCTTCTTCAGAATCTTCATCTTCCTTTATTTCCTCCCTGTGGCCTAGAACTTCATATTCCCTAAGAAAATCTGAATATAGCTCTTGCATGGTAGGATCGCGTTCTAATCGTTTCCACAAATGTTCCAATCTTTTAGAAGCAATTTCTTTAGAACTCCCTAACATATTTTCAGAAAGCTCTGGTTTGAATGGCATTTTAACTACATATGTTCCATCTGCGTTCCGATAGTGCGTTCTTTCAAAGTGTTCGTTGCAATATTTTAACTCTTCACTGATGGTTTCGTGACTTTCGATGTTTTCTGTTTCCCAGAACGATGTAAGTGTTTTATTTAGAGTCTCCAAATTTTTAGACAAAAAACAATAGTTAGTTGACATATCAGAATTATCGTCCGAAACACTGCCCGAAACCACATGTCCGAAAACAGTTGACTGTAGAAATAAATTTTCTCTTAATCTAATTTTATCCGAGTTTAAGAAAGCGAAAAAATATTCAGCACCCAAAAGTAAATCAACCTTTTGAGGCAAAGAGAATTTAGGATCTGCGAGTTTTAAGTTCTTTGGAATTTTCAAATTAGAAATCTTAAATTTCTTCGAAGGCGTAACCTCGGTTATTTTAGGTACAATAAGTAACTCTAATTCCCATTTTGAATCATTACTTTCATTCGATATTTCAGCGGTGACCCTTGACCTGACATTCAGAGTAGTGTCATTCAAACCGCAAATTGGTATTTGTATCTTTTCTTTCTTTAATTTAAGTGCATTAGCCGCTTTGTACGATAAAAATGATGACTCAGATGAACAGTCCAAAATTGCTCTCAATGCAATTCTTTGACCACATGAATCCTTCACGTACACGATTGCTGTATTAACCAACACACTTTTCGAATTTCCATTTGTAAAAAAGGAAGAACGAGTCTGCTGCGAGTCAATAAATTGAGCGGAATTGTTCACTTCTTGCTCCTTATAAGATGCCAAAGTGTCTGGCGATGAGATCTGCGCTTTAGTTAAAGTGGGTGTATAATAATACTTATGCAGCAGCGTATGGTGAGTCGATGCTTTACAAACGAAACAAGAACTTTTCGAATTGCAGTTTGATAAAATATGAAGATCGCTCAAACAATTAAAACATAGTTTGTGTTTATTAACAATTTCTAATCTGTTATCCAGTTTCATGTCCTTGAATTTTTGACAATGATAAATAGAATGATATTTGTATTTGCATGCAACACATACTTTCCAGGAATTATTGGATTTAACGATAAATGATTTTGATCGTTCCACATTGGGTTTAGCAATATTTCTGCTAATACTACTAAGAATTTGACATCTTCTTTCTAAGAATTCCAAAAATGCATCGAAATCTGGAACTTCATTGTTTGTTAAGGTTAACTCATATTGTTTGCGTGTTTCGCGATCTAATTTGTTAAGTATTATATTTAATAATAATGCATTAGAAAATTTGTCGCGTTTAAATTCCAAAACCCTTAAAGCTCTGAGATTCTTCTTAACAATGTCTAATAGGCTGCGAAGTTCCTTTTCAGATTCGTATTTGATTGAATCCATATTAAGAATAGTTTTCATATGCGTGTCAACAATAATTCTATGATTTTCATAGCGTTGTTCCAAAGCCTTAAAAAGAGAATTGTACGAATCATCGGAAGTTTCAATAATCTTAGCTTCACCCTTTAATGAACCGCGTAAATAATGGAGTTTTTCATTTTCTGATAAATCTTGATTTTCAGTTATTAAGGCATTAAATTGACCTTTAAACAGATTCCATTCCTCAAATTTACCACTGAATATAGGTAATGGAATTTTGGGTAGTTTGATCGAAGCCCTTTTATGCAGATCTGTATGTAATGAACATACCTCTTGAGTAGAACTCTTCCCAGTCGCTGTAGAATTATCTGAATTATCCTTAATTTTATTTATAGAGGTCCCAATTCTAACCTCTATTTTTTGCATCTCTTCATCAATTAGCGACAAGGCTGCTTCCGTTTCTTCGAATTCGTCAACCGGAACAGTAGCGTAATATTCTTCTTTTAATACATCAAACTTTACTTGAATTTTTGTAATCAATTCGCTGTAGACATTCAGTTCATTGAATGTTAGTTCTTTTCCTTCGGTAAGACAGTTCGTAACTTTGGTCAGTTGACCCTTAATATTACCGCGCTTGCGGTTTAGAACAGTAATTGTGTTACTGTCAGTCATGGCGAGCGATGAAACTAAAGTAAGATTAAATTAGTTATTTAATCAATCCTTTACCATAGGAACTGATAGTACCTCCGGCTCGACGGACCATTAAATGTGCGGAGGTAAGCGAAAGAATGCTGCGAATGGACTGTATTAACAAAACTTTATTTGCGCAAAACAAACACCACGACAGCACATGACGGATGCAGCAGAGCAACTTCAACTCGCACACAAGTTCTCGCTCTTTTCTACCTTCTTCGGCTGGGTTACAATAACCTAATTAGCGCCAAGGTGGAATGTTCAGTCGCCAAGTGGCGATCGCGTCACAGATACGGAACATATAGAATTAAAAAATTCTGCAGAAAGCTTGTTTCTAGAATCATATCTTTCTGATAAAGATATAGAGGTAAATTGGGATCGATATAGATTTAAGATGGTAGGCCCTTATAGAAGCAACAGTGGATCTGTGACAGCAACTACAGCGTCAGATGAAGTTTTAGGTGTCTATGTTATTCCTCAATATGTTGAAAGAGATAGTAATTATGAAAAAAATAATATGATATTTGATCATATAGATATGACAGAATGCTGGTTGATGATTAATAATAAACAAGTTCCTCTTATGCGTTATAAAACGAATTTTACCATTAAAGATTATGGTAGAGTGTATGAAGCTCTTTTATATGTAGGATTTAACAATATTAATACAGATACAGGATTTTTGATAAATAAGAAGAATTTTGGTGATCTGTATCCTATTTTTCCTTTTGACTCATCATATCATGAAAACTATACCGATTTAAATAATTTAGATATTGAATTTAATTGGATAACGAATAGTCAAAAGGAATATAAGTTTTATTTTATTTTTAAAGAAAGAAAGAGATGTTTTATAAATTTAAAAAATAAAACTATAACAATGGTTAAGAGTTTAAAATCTTAAAATTAAATAAATGAGTGCTTATTATCCACCTTATGATGATCAAATGAAAGAAGGACCTATTCGACCTCCTGGTATAGGTTTTAAATTAATGAATGATGGAAATTATGATATGGAAAATAGAATTTTAAAAAATTGTGAAAATCCTATAGATGATTTAGATTTAACCACTAAAAGTTTTGTTTTGAATAAAATAGAGAATAATCATCATGAATTGAGAGATCATATAGAAACTAAATATGATGAGAGTTTTTTATCCTTTACTGTAGAAACAGGCAAGAGAATAAAAGAATTAAATGATACAACTTTACATTCTTTAGAAGGAAAAGTTTTTGATGCAAAAGGAAAAAGAATAGGAAATGTTGCAGATCCTAAAGATGAAAAAAATGTTGTGAATAAAAGATATTTTGAAAAAAATTCGTTAATATTACAGAATGATAAATTTGATGCAAAAAATAAAATAATTACGAATGTTTCTGAACCTGAAAATGATAACGATGCTGTCAATAAAATATATTTAGATAATAAAGATATCTGGGTTACTATATTAGATGATTTTCATACAGATGGGGATTATAAAAAAGTAAATTTCAACATGATGAGCTCAAAATTACTAGATCAAGAGATGCGATTATCTACCGATATGTATATGAAAATTTCTATATATATAGATATATATGATACAGTAGAAAGTAAATATATATATGATAAAAGTCCACTGATATCTCTGGAAATCAATGGTAAGGAAATTTTAAATGTTAATAGAGATGTAGTAACCTGTTTTGCTTATGGTAAACGTGATGATATCATCACATTAAAGATAAAATGTGATGGTAACGCTTTAAAACCTTATATGCATATTGAAAAAATTTCTTTCTAATAAATGGATATTGATTGGAATGAATTTTCTAGAAAAAATTTATCTGAAGATGTAATTAGAAATCTTATTAGTCATGTAAATTGGGATTTAGTTTTACAATATTCAACACTGTCTGAATCTTTTATTGAAGAATTTGCTCAACCTGATGATTGGCCTAAAATTTCTAGATATCAAAAATTATCAGAAGATTTTATAGAAAAATGTAAAGATATAGTAGATTGGGTAAACATATCTCAATATCAAACTTTAAGTAACGAATTTATCGTAAAATTTTCTGATAATTTAGATTTATATAAAGTATCAATATTTCAAAATCTTACAGAAGATACTATGAGAGAATTAAAAGATGATTTAAATTGGTTGTATATAACTAGATATCAAACATTTAGTGAAAATTTTATAGAAGAATTTATGCATAAATTAGATTTTTGTTATTTGATTAAATATAAATTTGAGCTATTACCTGATCACTTTTTTAATGTTTATTGGAAAAAAATACAAGCAATACAGATGAGTGAATTAAATAAAAAGTTTGGTCATAATGAAATAGAACCTTACCAAGAGAAAATTTTTGAAGAGATATATGAAGTTAAATCAGTCTTGAGAGAGAGTGTTTATCTTTTGAGACAATTAACTAACAAAGAGGATAAATAAATATTTAATAAAAATGTTTCTATATAAATGGATGTTGTATATAATAATGGTATGGGAAAAAAAACTATGTCTTTCTTAAATATAGAGAATCCTACTGAAGTGAAATCTATTTTTATATATAATTGTTCTCTTGAAGGAATAGAAAATTTAACTAATTTAAAAGAATTATATTGTGTGGGAAATAAATTAAAATCTCTTGAAGGAATAGAAAATTTAATAAATATAGAAACATTAGATTGTAGCGAAAATGATATTACATCTCTTGAAGGTATAAAAAATTTAACTAATTTAAAAAAATATATTGTGATTTAAATAAATTAACATCCCTTGAAGGAATAGAAAATTTAACTAATTTAGAAACATTAAATTGTAGCATAAATGATATTACATCTCTTGAAGGTATAAAAAATTTAACTAATTTAAAAAAATTATATTGTGGAGGAAATAAATTAACATCTCTTGAAGGTATAAAAAATTTAACTAATTTAAAAGAATTATATTGTGAGGGAAATAAATTAACATCTCTTGAAGGTATAAAAAATTTAACTAATTTAAAAGAATTATATTGTGAGGGAAATAAATTAACATCCCTTGAAGGAATAGAAAATTTAACTAATTTAGAAACATTATATTGTAGCGATATTACATCTGAATTAATATTTTTACCTAGAATAAATGAGTATGAACCCATGATGTTAAGAAGAAATAATGTAGGATTTCCAGTCTTAAAAAATGTTTACTAATAAATGGAAGAGTTCAATAGTCTGAGTGGTTATCATCAAACATATGTATTAGATGATTTATATCCTGGAAAAATATGATCTGATATCATTGAAAAAAATTAAAAATATGATTGCAGGTACAGCAATCGTAAAGTTAATTGTAGAAGCTGAAGAAAAAAAGTATTACCTTGCGAATAAAAATGGACAACTTTCTAATAGATCGATAAATAAAATCAATAAAGGAAGATATATATTTTTATATTTAGGTGATAATAAATACATATTAGAGAAAGCTTAATAGAGTTAAAAAAATAATTCTAAATAAATGGATCTTTATAAGATTAAAAAATCTCTAGAAAAGAAAGGAATTAGTGTAATAGCAAGATTTATAGAATCAAACGGTGATACTGGAACAGCATTTTTAAGTAATTATAATGATAAAGATCTTAAAAAAATTAGTAAGAATATTAAGTCATATTATAATTTTGGTGGAGAGAAAAAATTTAGTAAAGATTGTATACAACTTACTTTTATTGAAAAAAAGTGATTATATTTTATATGATTTTCCAAGTATGGAAATATGCTTTTTTTTTTTTTTTTTTTTTTTTTTAACATCTTCTTCTAAAAAAAAATATATTATAACTTCAATATTATTAATACCATCAAGATTTTATGATCTCTATAAAACGCGTCCATAATTTACGGACGCGTTTCGTCATCAATTTATTTTAGGATTATTTTAAAGCTTAGAGGATTTATTTAATCCTTTCACCGTAATTTAGCTATGTATGAGGGAGCCCCAAAATGGAGCGGCCTATCTTTGATTTTTTTGACGCCATTTAAAATGGCATTATATTTTTTAATATCTTTTTAGATTTAATCCTTTTCACCGACCTATATATGGGGGGACTAACGGTCCCCTCATAAATATGCCCCATAATGGGGCTCTTTTGATCATTTTCACGCATTTATCTAAAAAAAAAGTTAAAATTTGGTCTAAATGTTAAAAAGGTCTTATTTTGATATAAAATCATGTTTTTAATATTAATATGGATCGATACCTTTTTTTTATATATAAAAAAGATAAAAATAAGCTATAAAATATAGTTTTTAGTGTATATAGTACATGTGCGCTCATACGTACATATATATACTACTTACATGGTAATGTATAGGGAAAGTATTGGAATCATGCCGAAAATCACAACTCGAATTTTCGACGGATCTATACGTTTCGAGACCTCTAGAATATGAAAAAACTATTTTTAGCGTGACGTCTGTATGTGTGTCTGTGTGTCTGTGTGTCTGTCTGTGTGTCTGTCTGTCTGTGTGTCTGTGTGTCCGTCTGTCTGTCTGTGCAGATTTTGTATCCACTCTAACTAAAAAATTAATTGACCGAATTTCATAAAATTTGGTAGGTAAGTCACTTGTGCACGAATCTGGTGCTGATTAGTTTTGGGTAAGACTCGGGTTAAAAGAACCCGCCTTTTTTGAGAAATGGCCCAGAAAAGCTTGTATCCACTCTAACTAAAAAATTATATTGGACCGACATTCACAAAATTTGGTAGATAAGTCGCTTATAAGCCACCCTGGTGCTGATTTGATTTTGGTATAATTTGGAAAAAAATAACCCGCCTTTTTTTGCAAAATGGCCCGCAAAAATCATCAAAATCTAAACTTAAGAACTACGTATACTCAAATATAGCCATTAAATGCTTGTTTAATACGTAATTTTTAGCAAAGAAAAGAATAAGACCAATCCCATTACACTAGGACTAGCCGTTCTCGAGATATTTTAGTTTTTCGTATTTTTCCTACACCATTTTTGAAAATAAGTCCAGTTTTCAAATGAGAACGAAAATTTAATTAAAAGTGAATTAAATTTAATTTAAATAAATAGAACGTGAATATAAGTCTGCAAGGAAAGTCATGTGCTGCTCACATCAGATATTTCTTTTCTGTTTCATTAGAGCCAACACTGACGCGTATCACACTTTTAAACTAATTTTGTATCTTAAAATAGAACGAATAGTTTTTCACGCTATTCGATTTGTCATACAGATGTGGGACAAATCAAAATATCTGATGGGGGCAGCACATGACTTTCTCTGCAGACTGATATCCACGTTCTCTTTATTTTAATTAAATTTAATTCACTTTATTTCAATTTTCGTTCTCATATGGTAACTGCACTTATTTTCAAAGGTGGCGTAGAGAAATACGAAAAAACTAAAATATCTCGAGAACGGCTAGTCCTAGTGAAATGAGGTTGGTCTTATTCTTTTCTTCGTTAAAAATTACGTATAAAACAAGCTTTTAATGGATGTATTTGAGCGTACGTAATTTCTTATTTTAAATTTTGAAGATTTTTGCGGGCCATCTTCCAAAAAAGGCAGGTTCTTTTTTCCGAATCGTACCAAAATCTAATCAGCACCAGGGTGACCCACAAGTGACTTATCTACCGAATTTTGTGAAATTCGATCAATTAGTTTTTCGGCTAGAGTGGATACAAACTTTTGCGGGCCATTTCGCAAAAAAAGGCCGGTTCTTTTATCTCGAACCGTACCCAAAACTAATGAGCACCAGATTCGCCCACAATTGACTTACATACCAAATTTTATGAAATTCGGTCCATTACTTTTTTAGTTAGAGTGGATACAAAATCTGCACAGACAGACAAACAGACAGACAGACAGACACACAGACACACAGATATACAGACACACACACACAGACGTCACGCTAAAAATAGTTTTTTCGTATTCTAGAGGTCTCGAAACGTGTAGATCCGTCGTAAACTCGAGTTGCGATTTTCGGCATGATTCCAATACTTTCCCTATACATTACCATGTATTGCAGGGAAAGTAAAATTCAAATAGAAAGTGATTATAAACTCATGTTTGTAAAAATTGCAACACCATAAAGGAATCACGCAATTGAGCTGAAACTTACAGCAAATGCAAATTAAGGCGTGCTATGCAAAGGATTAGAATTTCAGAGACACAGCGCGTGCATGGGTTGAGCAGTTCCCTCTAAACTACAGTTTTAGCCATATAAATAAAGATCTGTAGCGGGACGCTGAAAATAGTCCATGGTTATCTGCCAGCAGTAAACGTTTCCTGAAAAGTCACTATGCCTCTGAGATGACAGAGAGTGTCACATGAGTAAGTTACTGTGTTTGAACGGGGACGAATGATCGGCCTTCGTGAAAGGGGTTCTCTTATCGTGGAATAGCAGTTCGTATGGAGCACAGTGCCAGGACAATTCTGCGAGTGTGGAAGCAGTTTACGAAAGAGAACAGGAAGAAACGCAAATCCGGCAGTGGACGGCGAAATCTTACGTAATATGGGATGATAGACACCTCATCCGCAAGGCCGGGATAGACCGTACAGCTTCATCTCGACAGTTGGCAGAATGGTGGAGCACTACTACAGGTGTGTCAATATCCGCTCCAACAATTCGTCGGTGTCTGCTGTATTGTGGACTGCGTGCGAGAATTCCTTTGTACATGATTTATATGACGGAATACCATCGACGCCTGCGACTACAATGGACTTATTAACATAGATATTGGCCTGCCGATTGGCAACAAGTCGTTTTTTCGATGAATCCTGCTTACATTTGGGGCACAGTAATGGCCGCATAAACGTTAGTCACTATAGCGGTGAACGCCACCTTCCGAAGTGTGTTATCCAATGTCATACTGGACACACGCCAATCGAGATGGTCTGGGGCGCCACTGGGTATTTTGGACGATCTCAGCTGCTAAGAATTTTGGGTAATTTCAACAGCAACTGGTACATTAGAGAAGATATGGAGCCCGAAGTCGTATCGTTCCTTCAACGCATTCCTGGAGCTGTATTTCAACAGGACGATGGCAATGTCCGTCCACATGTTTCTAGGAATGTCCAATTCCGCTTTTCAGTACAACAGATCCACTTTTTCCTCAGCCTGCCTATTCAACGGATATGTCGCCTATTGAACATGTCTGGGATTTCGTCGGTCGGCGTCTCTCTCGGAATGCATTTTTCCCATAGCTAATACAGCTGAACTTTGGGTTCGGATAAAAGCAATCGGAAATGCTTTTCCTCAGGTACAAATTCAAAATCTGTGTGATTCGATACCACGTCGTATAGAAGCACTCATTGCAGCTCGTCGTGGCTTCACCAAATACTGATTTTCGAAATGTAATATTGTGTCTTGCTTTGTAAATTTAATCGTTTATCAATACAGGTCGTTTGTGGAATAAATTCCATTCAATTCTAATGATTCCTTCATGGTGTTGCAATTTTTACAAACAGGAGTATACGAAATATTAATTCAAACGGTGTAAAAAGAGACGTCAGATTCAAAAAGGTAAGTTAGATTTAGAAGCAAGATATGAAATACGGGGTACAATTTATGGCTTTATCTACAATGCTTTCTATTGGCTGTCGCAATGCCGTCAACAGTGTGGCGTGCATTCAATTCGATTTCATTTCGAATTTTTCATTGCGGTCTGCGTTCACAGCTGAAGAGAGCATTCCACCATTTTTTCATCATATTGCTTGTGCGTGAATTCAAATTTAACCCGTAACCTACCGTTACGGGTGTTGTAAATGTGAAGGCACCTTAAAGGTAACTTACGTTATTACACTTTCAAAATAACTTTACCCAATCCTGATTTTAATAATTTTTGTGAAAATTGAAAAATTGGCAATGTCGAAAGAAAAGTTTTGCATCTTTGATGCTGATTATAATACATCTTAAATTAAACAATATATAATGTGAATACATAACAAAGTCGAGCAAAACTTTCATATATATATATATATGTGTGTTATCTTTTTTAGGAGAGTAGTCGACCAGGTCAAATTAGAGCGGTAAGAAAATTGTTGATATTCTTTATTAGATTTTCTTTTCTCTTATCCTTTGTACAATTTAAACGATTACCAGCTATGTTATGGAAATTATTTGATAATTTCGATTACCCGATAAAAACTTATAATTTCAATAAATGTATGAATAAAATTTGTAAAACTTTCCCATCTGCATCCAATTCCCACAGCCAAAAATGCCCTCTATCATTTTGTAAAGTATACAATTGTATATATACATTGGCATGTAATATCTGTAATTTATCATATATTGGACAAACTAGTAATACGATTCATCTCGGAATGAATGTTCATCGAGATCCTATAAAAATATATATTCTCAAAGAAAAGCTCTTCCTACTTCTAATAAATATGAATATCAGCATCTTGCTCAATATGGATTTAAAAATATTGCTATTCACATTTTAAATTTCAAAACTAATTAACCGACAGAATAATGTTGAAACTACTTCCAATGGACTAAATCAGTTGTACCTAAATAGTAATGTCGTAAAAAATAATTCTGAAGATAGTAAGTATTCGATTTATTATCACCTATTCATAAAACCCCAATTTTAAAATGATAGAAAAAATAAAGCAATTACTAAAAGAGCAAAAGGCGGTAAGGGTAAAGCTAGAAATAATAATTTAGATTTTAAATCAGAAATTATAGCTTTACATCATAAATTTAATGGTTATTAAAATCGTGAGTTTTTAGAGATAAAAAAAAGAAAAATTAATTATATTTATGTCACCTTTTTTTTAAAAAGATGATCAGTTTAAACAAATTTTTATGATTTAATTATTACAAGAGCTAATCATTTAAACTTATATCTTAATCTTTCGCTTACGGGTGGGACAGCGTCCATCCCAAACGAAGAACCTCCCAAAAAGACAGGTATTTGACATACCCTATCCCAAACAGTTCGATCTTCCTTTGCAGGCACTGGCGTCCTAATGCCCGCAAAAGGGGGTCGAACTGCAATTATTGACGTCTTTGGACACCAATATGCAAAAAATTATATATAATATTTTAAAGATTATTTAATGAATAATAATATATTTAAACTTAATTCTCGAATTTTAATTTTTAATTTCAATACATTGTTTTAATTCCAAAATTTTATAAAAGCCCTATTAAATTTATTTAGAACTGTCACCAGTGGCCATAATAAGTATTTTACTTCAGCTAGTACATTACTACTAACTTATTTAAAATAATTAAATGATAGTCTACATTATCCTAAGAATGATAATTTTATTCTAGATAATAGCAAAGAATTAATAAATTAGATATAATAGGTATTTTATGGCTTACATACCTTTGAATTTCAAATATATATTTAATAATATAAATATACAAAATCTTTATAATATAATTTTAGCACTATACAATGCATTTGTTACTAATACTTCTGACCATATAAAAACTAAAAGCTTTCCTAAACTTTTCCACTTTGTATGATTTAATAATTATATGTTCCAGGAAAATAACTTACACTTGCAAATATCAGGAGTCCCGCAACAAGGTTGTAGCAGTAGTATTGGCTAATTTGAATCTTTATCATTATGAACATTTTTTTGCATTTAATGATTACCAAATTTATAGATATGTTGATGATTTAATTGTTTAGTTACTACAAATACTAATAATACCCAATTAGATTTCTATCCAAATAATCTGCAATTATTACCTAATGTACCATCAATAGGTAATGATGTTAATTTCTTGGATTAACATCTTAAAATCGACCCATCCAATAAGATAAAAACTAATTTATATGAAAAAAAAAAGATAATTTTAATTTCAATATTAAAAATCTGATGTGGGCAACACATGACTTTCCCTGTATAATGCAATGAATTTACTACTTTTACAGTAAAAAAAATAGGTTTTTCTTATAGTAGATACTTATATTCTTTCCAAGATATTGAATTTTCGAGAATTAGTCGTCATTTTCATTGATTTAGCGTCATTTTAATCCATTTGGCGAGATTTTCGTTAATTTGACAACATTTCAAAAAGTCGTCAAGTTGGCGACATTCCGCCAAATTCGTCGCCAAAATCTCGCCAAGCTTTACTGACGGAGAAATAAGTTATTCTTATAGCAGATAAATGACTATTGGCGTTCAAATACAAAAGTATTACTCGAAGTATTTTTCCTCATGAATGGAACAAGCTAGATCCACGAGAATGATATCACCCAATTTATCGCATGGTATTACATATGAAAAGTGAACATGTTTCACCATAGGAAATATATTTTTTTATTTTATATAACTTTTTGATAATATTTTTGAAAAATGTGCAATATCTCGAGAACGGTTCATGTTAGCGTTCTAAAATTTATGCTAATCGTTTTCTGATGAAAATTACATAAGAAATGTCTATTTGCGTAACTTTATTAGCGGTTTTTATTTTTTGACGATTTTTTTAAAATTTCACTCGAAAATTTAGGGAGGTTCTAAGCATTAGATTACATTTAAAAACAATAGGCTTCCAGTGTTTACGGATTGTGATTTTTGCACCACATTTCGTTCGAATCGGTTCATTCGTTCGTCAGTTATCGTCTCCATAGACTCACTGGCAGACACACACACACACACACACACATACACACACACACACACACCGACATCACTTCAAAAATGTTTGATTCGTGATCAGGGATGCTTGAAACGTGCTCTCCCGTCGAAAACTCGAATTTGAATTTTCGACCCCGTTACACTACTTTCCTTATACATTATGTATATAAGGAAAGTAATAAATTATTACCATTTAATTCGTTTAACTCTATTCATTTATTTCGATTTTTAATAATTAATCAGTTTCTTAAAATTTCTAAAGTAGCAAATAAAAAATACCATTATATCCATATCAATAAACTCAAAAATGCAAATAAACTATATATTTTACTATATTACTTTCCTTATATACATAATGTATAAGGAAAGTATTGTGACGGGGTCGAAAATTCGAATTCGAGTTTTCGACAGGAGAGCACGTTTCAAGCGTCCCTGTGCACGAATCAAACATTTTTGAAGTGATGTCTATGTGTGTGTGTGTGTGTGTGTGTGTGTGCGTGTGTGTGTGTGTGTGTGTGTGTGTCAGTGAGCCTGTGGAGACGATAACTGACGAACGAATGGACCGATACGAACGAAATTTAATACAAAAATCACAATCCGTAAACACTGGAAGCCTATTGTTTTTAATCGCAATCGAATGTTCAGAACCCCCCTAAATTTTCGAGTGAAATTTTGAAAAAATCGTCAAAAAATCAAAATCGCTAATAAAGTTACGCAAATAGAGATTTCTTATGTAATTTTTACTTAGAAAACTATTAACATAAATTTTAGAACGCTAACATAAACCGTTCTCGAGATATTGTACATTTTTCAAAAAAAATTATCAAAGAGTCATATAAAATGAAAAAAATATATATTTCCTATTGACAAACATGTTCACTTTTCATATGTAATACCATGCGATAAATTGGGTGACATCATTCTCGTGGATCTAGCTCGTTCCATTCATGAGAAAAGATACTTCGAGTAATACTTTTGTATTTGAACGCTAATAGTCATTTATATGCTATAAGAATAACTTATTTCTCCAGTAATGACGTATTTCTCCAGTCAGTAAAGCTTGGCGAGAATTTGACGACGAATTTGGCGGAATGTTGCCAACTTGGCGACTTTTTGAAATGCTGTCAAATTAACGAAACTCTCGTCAAATGGATTAAAATGACGCTAAATCAATGAAAATGACGACTAATTGTCGAAAATTCAATATCTTGGAATGAATATAAGTATCTACTATAAGAAAAACCTATTTTTTTTACTGTAAAAGTAGTAAACTCAGTGCATTATATAAGGAAAGTCATGTGTTGCCACATCAGATTTTTTAGTTATTAGTATTGTAAATAAGTTTAAATTATGTAAACATTTTTAAATGCATCTCTATATCGGCATTATAATTTTCCTATATTATGTTAGATTTATCATAATTTTTATCAGAAGCCAAGCCAAGCCAAGACGCTTCGTTTCGGGCTTCCATGGGACCGAAGGTCCCTCACGCCCACATCGAAAATAATAATGTCCACTGTGAGTGATTTTGTGATGTTGGAAAAATAGCAATATGCACTCTGCAATATATGGGTGCTTTGATGAGTCCAGTGGCGACGGATGTTCAGTTGTCGCCTGCATCTTGGAGTGGCTGTAGAGTACTGAGCTGCAGTGGCTGCAAGAGAAAAAGGAGGGCGGGGCCAAGGACTGGTGACCAATAGAAAATGCTCGCTGGATTATTTTACAAGATTTTCAATTTAAGTTAAGTGCAGTAAAGAATTTTAAAGTTATGCTAACATACAAGTTTATAAGTTAGAAATAAATTATTTTAATTATTAGATTTAATAAATACATCATTTAGTTGATGTGAAGTAGCATGAAATAAGTAAAGTTCAGATTTACATGTTATCAAGGTTAAGTTATATTTACAAGTTATATTTACAAGTTCCGTCTCTCGTTGTGAAAAAAGAAGGCCCCTTTCAGGCACACAATACATTAAATTTACAGTTATAATAATAAAACATTAAATTAGTACAGTTAAGTTTATCTACAAGTCTAGTCAGAGCTGTCTCTGACTTTCAAAGTGACCGGGCTGGCATCAAAGGCGCGGACAATGCAAGATCAAAGGGATTGAGGGTACGCCGGGGAGGACGAATCAGAGCGCTCCATTTCACTCAGGGTCTGCCGAGGCAGCTCCAGAGTGGAAAAGTGCGAACTTCAACGTCTGCCGGCGTACAAGGTTAGGAAACGCCTGCCTGGGGCGCAGAATATCTGGGGCGCTTCCACGGAGGCACCGCAGGCCCGGTGAGAAGGTGTCTAGGCCTTCTTTTCCCAAGGTAGGAAGTCGTGGAAGTGTCGTAGCTACTATCGACACCTCTCAGGCAGGGTTTGCTAGTATTCTTCCTGAAAAATTTTTGAGAAGTGGTCCGAATGTGCCCAGCAACGTGTGGGACTTTAAGGTCATGATGAATCACCTCGTTCTGGACAAACCAGGGCGCATTAACAATACAGCGCAAGACTTTATTTTGAAACACTTGCAATTTCTCAATGTGCGTTTTTGCAGCCGAACCCCAAACAGGACAAGCGTACAAAAACGCAGGTGCGATGATTTGTTTGTAGATGAGCAGTTTATTATAAAGGGACAAGTGAGACTTTCTACCGAGAAGTGGGAGGAGGGCTACAAAGGTTTTGTTAGCAGATGCAATTTTATTTGTGATATGCTCAGAGAAAAGTAATTTGGAGTCCAAAGTGACTCCCAAATACTTTGCAGACTGTGAAAAGGGGACGGATCGTTGAAAATTTTAAGGGAAAAGTTACTGATGCTAAGTTCTCGGTAGTTCGGTCGAAAAATGACAACTGCACTCTTGGTCGGATTAATTTTGATTCTCCAGGTCACGAGCCAGTGCTCAAGACTATTCTTTATGTATCTTTGGAGTGTGTTAATAGTGTGGTGTGGTTTTGAGCTTCTAGACATCAGGGCTGTGTCATCGGCAAAGATGGCCAGCCTAATATAAGGGTTCTTGGGTATATCGTTGATATATAGATTAAATAGAAGTGGGCTTAAATTTCCGCCTTGTGGGACCCCGGCTCTGATTGGCCGAAGAGAAGAGTAAGAATGTTCAACTCGTACGCGGAAAGAACGTTTAGCAAGATACGAGTTGATGAGAGCCAAAAGTTGTGTCGAAATACCAAGTCGGACCAGCTTGGTGAGCAGACCCGGAATAAAGGCTTTATCAAAGGCTTTACTGATGTCAAAAAATACTATGCTGGTATACTGCTTGTTGGTAGAGTTTTTGTGAATAGTTTCAACTACACGCATGAGTTGGGAATGCGTGGAAAAATCAGATCGAAAGCCGTGCTGTTCAGGAATTAAAATGTCTTTCGATCTGCAGAAACTAGTCAAACGTCTATGCAACACTAACTCAAAAATTTTGGAAAGGCTAGATAGAAGGCTGATGGGTCTGTAGCTATCAGCAGAATTTGGATTTTGACCATTTTTGAAGAGAGGGATGACGTCAGCAGTCTTCCAACTCTGGGGAAAGTATCGAAGTTCCAACATATGATTAAGGAGCACGGTGAGCCAGCACTCATAAAAAACAGGGAGATTCTTCAGCATTATGTTGCTGATCTTATCAGAGCCAGGTGATTTCTTTGCTTTGAAGCTACGTATAATGTTGTGAACTTCAGCCAAGTGTATAGTTTCGAGGTCGTTTGGTACTTGTACATTTAGAGCATTCTGATTGGTCTGTTGGAAATCGTGTAAAGTGCTTGTATGAAGTTGGCTGAAGTTTGGGTCTTCGTGTAGAGTGAATTGGAGTTCCAAGCTATCTGCAATAGCATTAGCTTTTTCCTCCGCAGTCTGGGCGAGAGAATGTAAGCCATTAATGGGCGGAATTGGAGTTTTCGTGGTTCTCATGTTTTTAGCTGTTCGCCAGAGACTGTGATTCGTGGGTGTAAGTCCCTCAAGGTGAGTACGCCAGCGTTGCTGGGTGTGAGTTCGAATCATAGACTTGACCTCGCTATGAAGGTGGCGGAGTTGCGCTTGCAAAGGGGGATACCTACTGCGCTGCCAATCTCTCCGCACACGGTTACGCTGCCTAATTTTGACTTTAATATCACTCGGGAGTGAGTGATAGTTCACACGTGAACGATTTGGTTTCGAGGCTGCAGCATATGCCTCTAGCAGTAAGTGATTAAAATCTTGGACGCTATTGCCAATATCGTCCGTGCTGGTAATTTTGAGAGGGGGGGCAGTACTTTTAGTATTAAGAAGGTGACGAAAATCGTCCCAATTTGTGTATAGCTCCACCGGGTGGTCTAAAATGATATTATCAATATTAAGGGTGAGTATTACAGGAAGGTGATCAGACGTCAATTTATTATCGACACTGATCGTATGACTGAATGGAATATTTCTGAAAAGAGCCAAATCAATTATGGTTGGGGTCCTTCCTGTAAAGAAGTGAGTGGGAGTGGGTGGAGCTATGATCCTGAAGTTGGCGCACTGAGCCAATCGTTTTAGATCTCTGCCTTTTCCATTCGAAGCTATGTCCCAGGAAACATGGCGAGAATTTAGGTCACCAGCGATGATAATATTACTGCTAAGTCCTAAAAGTGCTTCAAGCTCCGAAGAAGGTAATCTATTATTATTATCAGGAGGGATATACACTGAAGCAAGTGCAATCGGGACCAAATTTGGAATAGTGACTTGAATAGCAGAATGACATTAGTAATCACTATTTGTTACTTTTTATCAGAATGACATTAGAAATGACAATTTTTATCAGAATGACATTAGTAATCACTATTTGTTACTTTTAGTTCTTATATAACATATCTAAAGAAGTCTGTCTTATTATTTGTCCAACTTTTACTTATGATTGGTAACACTGATATATATCTTTAGTAGCAGCAACACAGATTTGATCTTTATGATTGACTAAGGCACAATGCGAGTATTAGGCTTAGTTTATTTTTCCATCTATTAGTTATATCTCCTTCATTATTTTTTATATTTTGGTAATGGTTTTCAATAAGTTCTTTAGGATGCAAAATAAACGTTTTGTTAAATGTGGCAAGGTTATTTAATGAAAACAGTTTAGTTAACAAAGAATTGTACACACCTCTTAAAGATTTTACAATATTTTGCCTTCAAATGATTGCTATCCATTCAAAATCATCCTATTATTCTCTTAATTAGTTGTACTTCCTGTGGATTGTTGTTCTGTTTCCTTCAACAAATTTATTTCTCACTGACTTGCATTCCATTGTCTTTGTAATCACTGGCGTAACGTCCATTGAGGCTAAAAAGCTGAGCCCCCCCCCCCAGTTTAAAATCTAATTTAAATAATTATTTAAACATAATTTTATTGATTATAGTTTTTAAATAATTTTACGAAGATACGTGTATTATTTAGAAAATTGTTACATTTTACTTGCTTAAAATGACACGATTCAAAGTATATTTCCCATTAAAACGCATATTTTAATCATTTAGAAGATAAAATCATCCAGTCTTCGTCTGGAAGGAGAAACATGGAATTAAGACCATCCATTGTTAAACTCCTCCCTAGCCTAATAACTAACATGGGAAGCTAGCTTATAGAAGGCGTAGCTATTGCTTTCCCATTTTCAACCCTTTATAAACAATCAGTGATTGGATTTGGGACGTGCGTTTCATCAATAACGTGTAGGTGAAGGTGGGTAGTGTAAACCTAATGGGTCGTCTATTTTGGGTCAAACATGATTCTATTAATTACTATTTGTAGAAAATAATCATTATTTGTAATACTAAAGAATTTGAGTCAATTTTCACAAATAACCTAGGATTTACCTAACTTTAAACAATCTCAAGACGAAGAAATATACTAATAATGACTACCATTAAACTTCAGTAGTTTGCGAAGTAAACTTAGCCCTTTATATAGGCATCAATTAGGCGATGTATCCGTTTGTGTATTTGGGAGTTTTAAAAAGAATAAGTTTCATTTCCCTTTAAAATCCCCTGTTAGACGAGAATCTCAGTTAAATAAAAGTGGTTGATAATTTTTTTGAGTGGATTCTTAGCATATTGTAATTATAAGATATTTTTAAGTTTTCATAGTACAGTATTTGTAAATAAATAATAAGCAATATTGTTTAGGGACATTGTTGACTACAGTGGTTTCCAACTAAGCTTATGTTCCAGATTTCTCACGAATTTTTAGTGCACTTTTTCATATATGGGCGCTTGTAGCACGTTTGCGGAAAAGGGGGTAGTGGTGTAAACTCAAGAATAAAATGTATAACATCGTCTAGATTGATCCTCACTTCTGTTATCTTGAATATCCAAGGAAAGAGTGTCCTCCCCTATGAGCGGCCCTGACTTCATATTTAATAAAATGGTTGCAAAAGTTCAACTAATTTAGAAATAAGCAAACATTTAAAATGTTATACCTTGCATGTATGTACCTTACATAGGTAATATATTTTAAAATATTGTGCATTTCATTCACTCTTAGCATTTTTATGTTGAATTATTTTATTTTACTCACCAAGAAAAGAAACTTTATTGAAGTGCGAATTCCAATATAAATTCACTTATTATACAAAAACCTTTTCCAAGTTAAAATGACAATAGATTAGCCTCCCCAGTCAAGAATATCACGCTACTCTACTATTCGTAACATCGTATACTTCACTAGTTTTTATACGCAGTCTTGGGTGTTTTTGCAAAGTCTTTGTGGGTTCATTGGTTGTTCTATTAATTATAATTATATCTGCAAAATAAAGGTATTCCTCAGAGTGGATCTGTTAGATCTGCTCTCGCAAATCTTTATCTTAATCACTAAGAGTCAAGATTTGACAATTCTGAATGTGCTTTTTACCGTTATATTGATGATATCCTTCTTATTAAGACAGATCCTTCATCCAATGTTATTGATTTTAATTTCTATTCCTCTAGTTATCTTATTTTCCCAATGAAAGCTATATATAATCATTTAGTGTTAACTTTTTGGGGTTAACTCTCTTGAGAATGAATTTTCCTTTTCGTTAAATATTTTTGACAAAAGAACAAGCTTCCCTTTTAAAATACACAAAATTATCAATTTTAACTCTTGCATTAGAATCTGATGGAGTTTATAATTGTTTCTTGAAAATCTGATTTTCTTGTGAAAGAAATGTTTTGTACAAAATGTGTACGATTCTTAAAGGTGGAATAATTTTGATAAAAATGTATTTTAAAATAGATGGGCATATACCGTGTCTCCGCGCATGTGCGTTACTCTTTTATTGGCCTTTCATAAATGACTTCTCGCCAAAAGGTAGAACTGACAATTTTGATATCAAAAACGCCATAATCCCAAAATAGCTTGGGTTTTCATCCCCACAAAGTGTTGCAAAACCAACAGTAATAAGCTGTCGTTGTTTTAAATTTTTGAAACTTAATTTGCTAGTCTATTTCTTGCTGTAATTCAAAATGCCAAATTAACAATATCTTCTACTGCAATTTCAGCTAGTCGGCTGATACTACGAATTTGATGAAATGGAGAAGATTTGGAACAAGAGCCAAACTTCAGTTTATGGATCCCGATTTCTGTGCATTAATAGCATATATATAAATTATAATTTTGAATAAAAATGATCTCAAAATATTTTGAATAATAACTGTGTCTCTATTTATTTATGAACTAAAAGTATACCCGTTCTACGTACGGAATATATAATGTAAAGAAACTTAAAATTTACAATTATGTGCAAATTCTTATAGTATTCTAAATGGCAGTGTTATTCAAAACATTCTATTAAAATTTCTAATAGCTAAATAATTTTGCGTTAAAGAAATGCAGCAATTCTTATACAACTCATTCTGCATATTTTGCTGTTTACATTTTACATTAGTGGAAAATAGGCTTCATTGTAGAAATAATCAAATTTGGATGATCATTTAAACTCAAATATATTGTCATTGCGTTGTTTCAGTATGTAGATGCACAGAATTTAAGCAAAAATAAAGCGGTTTTAGGACGGATACAACCCTCAATACGAATTAAAAAGAACTTTAAAAATCAATTTTAAATCATCTTTTTAATCACGATTTTGAGACAAGGTGGATGCCATATTCCATTTTGAAGTGGGTCACGTGATCTCCTCATATAATGGTCAAGTGATCACTTCATATAAGAGGTGTAAATATTATTTAAATTTTTATTTAGAAAACTAGTGAATATATTTTGCTGAAATTTTTTTATATATTTTATGGGATAATTTGAATATTACCTAAAATTTTCGAAGCAATTTGTGAATTTGAAATCCGCTTAAGAATGTTTGAAAAATTAGGTCCCATAGGGTTCATTGTATTTCATTTTTTCAACCCGGGTTCAATCCAAAACTACATGGGTGATATTATTCATTTACATTCCCATAGGTCCCACAGACCGTCTAAACAACATACTGAAATTTCATTTTGATTAAGTCATTTTTACGGCAGTTATCGTGCTAACGGACGGACAGACAGACAGACAGAATGAACAAAGTCATAAACACTTTTCAACTTTGTTGTAAAGTGTTAATAAAAACACACAATTAAGCTTTCCATAGACATATCATTATGCAGAAGATATTCTTTCCTGTAAATTTATTTGAAGAAAATGATATCATGTCCTTTAGCAACGGATGTTAATCCAATGTGTTTATAAGTCAGACGATTTTTATAAAATCTTTTCCGATTTAAATAATAAAGAAATGTATACAAAATAAATTTTATGGAAATTACATTTTTGACTGGATTTTGACTGTTTTACTTTGGCAAAAAACGGTTGAAAGTCATCTATTGCAGTACGAGTATTTTCCTATTAGTTCACGGGTATATCTAGGAGAATATAAATAGTGCGGTTCTATCTTCCCATACAATTTTAAGCGCTTTCATTTTGGCATGTATTGATTCTATTTCATATTTCTTGTAAATTTGTTTACAAGCGGGATCAGGATGTTTGATTCTTCAGATTTGCCTTTGAAGATAATTATTGTAGAGCGAGAACACTGATTCTTAAATTTCCTTCTAGGAGCATTAATTTGAATATTTTAATAGAATATTTTGAATAAATACTATAGGAATTTGCATATAATTGTGAATTTCATGTTTCTTTATATTATATATTCCGTACGAAGAACGGCTCTACAGTATGCCCATACTTCCCATACAATTTTAAAGCTTTTAGTTTGATTATAGCATTTCTTAACGGTTTTGGGGTTTAAAGATTAAGGAGATTATTGATATTTTCAACTTATTACGTTATCTGCTTTATTTTGGCAAATATTTTTAAAACTCATATGTTGTAGTAAGGGTGGTAGTCTTGTACTGATGCACAGGTATATCTTCTAAGCAATGATAATATAAGAAGTAAGGGTATACATATAATCTACGTATTCATTTTGGCATATATTGGAATCAATTACAATCAAGTTTGAAGAGGATTATTGATATTCTCAATTTAGTATGTTATCTGTTATTTCTTGGCAAAGATTTATGAAACTGATATATTGTAGACTGGTAATCTTCTACTAAGACACGGATATGTTTTCTAATATTCGAGAATATAGGTAGTACGGATAAATAACTTCCATATAATTTTAGCGCTTTTAGTTTGGCATATATTAATTTAATTTCGTATATTTTGTAAATTTGTTTACAAGCGGGATCGGGAAATTTCATTCGTCAGATCTTCCTGCGAAGATAATTTTATATAGCAAGAACAGAGATTCTTAAATTTCGTTTTAGGAGCATTAATGTAAGTATTTTAATAGAATGCTTTGAATAACAATGTCACTTAAAATATTATAGGAATTTTAACATGATTGTGAATTTTAAGTTTTTTACTTTCCTTATATACGTAATGTATAAGGAAAGTATTGTGACGGGGTCGAAAATTCGAATTCGAGTTTTCGACGAGAGAGCAAGTTTCAAGCAGCCCTGATCACGAATCAGACATTTTTTAAGTGATGTCTGTGTGTGTGTGTGTCAGTGAGTCTGTGGAAGACGATACCTCACGAACGAATGGAACGATTCGAATGAAATTTGGAATAAAAATCACAATCCGTAAATACTGAACGCCTATTGTTTTAAAACACAATCAAATGTTCAGAACCGTCCTAAATTTTTAAGTGAAATTTTGAAAAAATCATCAAAAAATCAAAACCTTTAATAAAGTTACGCAAATAGACATTTCTTATGTAATTTTTCCTTCGAAAACGATTGACATAAACTTTAGAACGCTAGCATGAACCATTATCGAGATATTGCACATTTTTCAAATAAATTTATCAAAAAATCCCATAAATAAAACAAAAATATTAACTCTTAAGAAACATGTTCACTTTTCATATGTAATATCATGCGATAAATTTGGTGACATCATTTTCGTGGATCTAGCTTGTTCCATTCATGAAAAAAGATACTTTGAGTAATACTTTTGTATTTGAACGCCAATAGTCATTTATCCGCGGTAAGAATAACTTATTTATCCGTCCATAACGGTTGGCGAGATTTTGGCGAAAAATTTATTAAAATGTTACCAAGTTAACGAAAATCTCGCCAAATGGATGAAAATGGCAATTGAAGAAAATTCAATATCTTGGAAGGAATATAAGTATGTACTATAAGAATAACATTTTTTTAAACTGTAAATGTAGTAAATTCATTGCAGTATATAAGGACGGTCATGTGCTGCCCACATCTGATTTTTTATATTATATATTCCGTACGAAGAACGGGTATGCTATTAGTAATTCATAAAATTAAGCTTATTGCACGAAATAACACGCATAATTATTTTAAATGACATTGAATGCGGATTTTTAATTAAATTTTCGTTTCCATTTGGTACCTGGCCTTATTTTCAACGACAGGGTAGTAAAAATGCAAAAAAACTAAAATATCTCGAGAATGGTTTATCCTAGATTAATGGGGTTGGTCTTATTATTTTCATCGTCATTAAATTGCATATAAAAATATTTAATTGGCACATTTAAGCATATATAGACTTTTATTTTAAAATTTAACCAGTTTTGCAGGCTATTCCGCAGAAAAAGCTGGAGCCTTTTTTCCAATTCGTACCAAAATCTAATCAGCACCAGGGTAACCCATAAGTGATTTATCTACTAAATTTTGTGAAATTTGTTCAATTAGGTCTTTATCTAGAGTGGACACATACGGCTTTTGCTGGTCATTTCGCAAAGAAAGGCAGATTATTTTTATCCGGAATCGTACCAAATTCTAATCAGCTCCATGGTAACCCACAAGTGATACCTATAAAATTTTTTGAATGATATTTAGTTTAGTTTTTCAGTTAGAGTGGATGCATACTTTGCACAGGCAGACAGCCACAAACACACGTCACGCCAAAAATAGTTTTTTCGTGTTGTAGAAGTCCCAAAACGTATAGATCCAAGTTACAATTTTCGGCATGATTCCAATACATTCCCAATACATTATCATGTATTGTAGGGGAAGCAAAAACATCTTCCTCATAAAGGCCTCACAATTAAGTAACTGTTGCGAACGCGAAAATTGCTCCGTTTGGCGCCTCCTCTTTAAGAGTGTCTCGACGGCCAGGCGAAGAAAATACAGTGCATGACGTCAGGATGACGTTAGCCCAAGGTTTCTAGAATTTCCTAGTTAGAAGAAGGATTTCCAGATCTGGCGATTTATCGCCAATTTGCCGAATTCCGGAGTGTTCCAGGAACTTCTCGATAGAAACTATTATTCTTTGAGATATAGAGATTTCCAGAAGTTTCTATGGAGAGACTATAAAAAAGACTCGCCCCTTCGTTGCAGGGGATTTGACGAATGGACGCAACACGAGCTACATTGGACTGTGATTTTCGTCAATGTTTTGAGAATAGTAGCGATTGATTTGTGAAATTACTTTCGTCAACATTTTTAAATAATATCTCTCATTCTGTGAAATTAATGGAGCATTTATGTGCTGTTTGATTGTATATTGTTTGTTTACTTTGTGCTTGTGAATAAAAGTAAGTTATCTAGAAACTTGGACTCGTTCTTGTACCCTGCGTATACATGTCCTTTTGGTTGCTCAAGTCCTTGTTGACGAGCCGGACGGTCTGGGTCTTCAACCCTGCGTATACATCCACGATTCTAGAGGATACGTTCGTAACAAATTGGTGTCAGGAGTGGGGTTTCGGGAAACTTGACAATATGGTAGTAACTAGAAAAACTAGAAACTTGGCGTATATGGTAGTAACTAGAAAAACGATGGATAAACAGTTGAAAGAAATGGTGGTTCTGATTAAAGCCGGACAAAACGAGATGCTAGTCAGACAAAACGCTATACTAGCCAAACAAGACGCTATGCTTAGACGCGATGAAAGCCGGACGAGATACAATGAATGCCGGATAAGACGCGATGAAAGTTGGACAAGACGAGATGAAAGAGATACATGACAGCCCCACTGGAAAATATTTTGGTTTCAGCAAGGCGCCGAACAGAGTTCGTGAACACTCCTTCTAGTGCAATGCGAGATCCGATACTGAGAGCTGGTGCAAAGAATGCACGGAATGCAGCGCTCGGAAGGGACCGAAAAAAAACCATGGGATTCTCCAGTGTTACACTGTCGGAGCTCTTTTTGAGAGAATTGCACTCGCCATTTTGGAGCCACTACCACGAACTGCAGACAATAATAAGTACATCCTAATAGTAGTGGGCAACTTCACAAAGTGGACAGAAACTTGCGCAATCCCTGACCAAGAGTCTACAGCTACTAGTGCAGTTTTCACTCGGAACTAAATATGTCTTTACGGGGCTCCCTCTCTCATCCATTCTGACCAGGGAACGAACTTTAACTCGGGCATATTCACGGGACTGTGCAGACTACTCGCTATGGATAAAACTCGAAATATTCCGCTTCATCTTCAAGCGGACCGCAAGATAGAGAGATTAAACAGAACGGTACTTAATCATCTATCTATGTTCGTATCCAGAAACCAGCAAGACTGGGATCTCACATACCTTTGTTCCTGTTGGGCTACGGAAATGCTGTCCACGAGTCAATCGGTCCTTCTCTATCAAAAATGCTGTTTGGCTGGGATCTACGACTACTATCGGACCTAATGTTTTGGAAGACCATGTGGTGCTCCTTCATCGCCTGATGAATATGTGCAAAATCTGCAGGCACGGGTGGAGGAGCTTCATCTTTTCGCTCGTCAGAGGATCAACATTGTTAGCGATGGAATGAAGACCCGGTATGATGCTATGAATAATGGAGTACGATTCCAGGAAGACGACAAAGTGTGGCTATTCAACCCCCGACAACGACCAGGATTTTTGCCAAAACTACGTCACAACGGGGATGGACCGTAAGTCATGATGAAAAGAATAAACAGTGTCGTTTATCAAATCCAGAAATCGTCCTCAATCAAGCCAAAAGTCACCCATATCGACAGATTAGCCCCATTTTTAGACCACGGTAGATTAATACTGCCTGGACGTGCAGTTTTAAGAAGAGGGCAGTGTTATGAACACGCATTGCTCCGTTTGACACCTCTTATTTAAGACTGTCTCGACGGCCAGTCGAAACCCAGGGTTTCCAGAATTTCTCAGTTAGAAAAAAGGTTACCACATTTTGCGATTTATCGCCAATTTGGCGACATTTGGCGATTTCCGGCATGTTCCAGAAACTTCTCGATAGAACGATTATTCTTTGAGATATAGAAATTTCCACAAGTTTCAAAATGGAGAAACTATAAAAAGGACTCACCCCTCCGTTGCAGGGGAGTTGATGAATGGATTTGGACAGGGCACTCCAAAGCTCCCATGACTCCCCCATTGTCCATATTTATGGTTTTTCAATGCGCTGATCAATTTGCGCAGGAAAAAAGTGGGTGTTGCCATTCGAAAATTTCGAAATTTTTTTACTGTAACCGTAACCGTCAGAGCTCTATTGTTTGAAATCATCACAATCTTGGGGCATACCTTCAAACAACAATATCTGAAATTTCCTTTCGATTGCTTGAACGGATAGGCCGCTAAGGGTTCAGATATCGGGGAAGTTTTTTTATGACCACCCTGTATATATATATATATATATAATAAAAAAGTTTGAAAGTCCAATGAAAGAAAAGTGAGAAGCTGTAACTCGAAAAACCTAACTTTCTAACAAGCTTACAAAATAAAAGAATAAATGAGCAAATCTTCAAGCAAATGGGAAAAAATACAAATTTCGAATCATCAAGTCAAAGAAAATCATCAAAAATCAATGGTATGGAATAGATAAAAGAAAAACAGACTAAATCCAAGCACAAACGCTATACACGTAGACAAGGTCTAGGCCTAAATCATGGAATTGTTCACTTCTTCAAAACTCTTTCTCAAGTCCAAGTGTCTTGTAGAAGCAAACACAAAAATGCATGTTTCTGAAGAAATAGATAGATTATATCTATAAACTATTTCTTATATATATATATATGTATATATATATATATATGTATGTGTATATATATATATATATATATATATATATATATATGTAAGTAGTATCTAAACCACCTTACGAGCGCACATGTACTATATACACTAAAAACTATATTTTATAGCTTATTTTTATCTTTTTTATATAAAAAAAAAAGGTATCGATCCATTTTAATATTAAAAAACATGATTTTATATCTAAATAAGGCCTTTTTAACATTTAGACCAAATTTTAACTTTTTTTTTAGATAAATGCGTGAAAATGATCAAAAGAGCCCCATTATGGGGCATATTTATGAGGTTAGTCCCCCCATATATATGTCGGTGATTAAATCTAAAAAAGATACTATAAATTTGAAGATATTAAAAAATATAATGCCATTTTAAATGGCGTCAAAAAAAAATCAAAGATAGGCCGCTCCATTTTGGGGCTCCCTCATACATAGGTAAATTGCGGTGAAAGGATTAAATAAATCCTCTAAGCTTTAAATTAAATGGGGGGACCATAAGTCCCCCCATAAAAAACAAAAGATAGGTATTTTAAAAAAAAAAAATAACAAAATGGCTCATCTGACCCTAAGGTGATCTGGAACTCTGATTCCACAGCTGTTTTAGAATTCTAGAACCAGAGTTCCAGATCACCTTCGGATCAGGCGACAATACAATCCAAGGACAATACAAACATTTATAAACATACAGGACATAGAATCCACAGATTCAACCCACCACTTATTATTTTTCGATGATTTGTCACTCTATAGGATCTTCGGCAAGAGCTGACTGACGTCATTTTATGGCATTAAATCATCTACCCGAATTGATTACCAACCCGGGCGAGATTTGAACCGGGGGCCTATAGCATGCTAGCACCGCGCGTTCCGTATTTGCCAAAGGTACCAATAAAATGAAGAACTATTCGTAAATATAACCTTTACATTTGAAAACAACTTAAACAATTTGAAAAAACAGTCATATTTCAAGCAGAATACTTTTAAAGAGTTTTAGTTTATTTGATTAAAAAATAGTGATGATAATAGTTTATAAAATGATAATAGTTTATAAAACGTTATATATTTTTTAAAATGAGACATTTTTTAGTGCTGCCATCTAGCGAAAAAAAAAATCAGATCTTCACAAAATATACATCTTAAGAGAAAGATTTTAATTTATCTGATCGGAAAAAATAATGTTTATAATATCCGCTATCACGTAACGAGGAAGTGATAATCGCTTCGTTATATTATGTGGATGAAAAAACACTGACTGATCTGATTAAATGTTATATTATGGACGGACGCGTTTTATATGAACAGATAAGTATAAAAGACATCTAGTTTTAAAGAATTGATGTTAAATAATAGTGCTGCCCTCTATATGTGTAATATTAAATTAAGAACTTAGTTCATATATAAATGAACTTTTTTGAAGATAATAAGATGAAATTAATCTATGATTCGGAAGAAGAAGAACATTTTTATGTTATCGATTACGAAAGTTTAAAACAAAGATATAATAGTAGAGTTTGTTATTTTAATCGATTAAGAAGGAGATATAATATTTCTCAAGAAGTTGAGGATATGTTTTTAAAATTTTTAGATTTTATGTATTATGAGAAATCAATTAACTATTACTATTTTATGAAAAAGATTTGTGATATTTTTAATATTGAAAATAATATAAAAGTTCATAAAGTTAAAAAGAAATATGAAAAAATATGGAATGATTTCTTACAAAGTATTACAAAAAATGTGTCTTAATAAATGGAGCTTACAAAAAAGTGCATACACTGTTTGACTATGAAATCAGTAAATGAGTTTTACATATATCATAGAAATGAAAAAATTTATTTCCAAAGTCATTGCAAATGTTGTGATTCCATAATAAAATATAAAAAATTTAAATGTGAATGTGGTATGCAATATACCTATACACACAAAAAAAGGCATTTAAAAAGTATTTATCACAGTAAGCATCTTCCATGAAAAAGTATTGTATAAAATGTTTCCTAATAAATGGAGCTCAACTTAAAGACTATAGGTGAACTTAGAAAAGTAGTAAAATTATTGAATATTAAACAGCCTAAAGACTGTAAGAAGGATGAATTAATTAAATTATTAATTAAATATATAAAAGAAACAGGTAAATATAAATATGTATTAGTAGATTTATTAAATTTAGATATATCAAAATACTTGGAAAAAAAGAAGAAAATATTTATTAGAAAACCTCAAAAACGTAATAAAATTAAAAAGGTTTTTGATTCTTTTAATTTGAAATTTGATACTAAGGAATTTAAACCAAAAGAAGAAAAAAAGATTAAAACAGAAGTGAATCTTAAAAAATTATTTACAGTTATTAATGAGGATATATTTGGTTTGAAGTCAAAGACTATTGGTGAACTTAGAAAAGTAGTAAAATTATTGAATATTAAACACCCTAAAGGTTGTAAGAAGGTTGATTTAATTAAATTATTAACTAAATATATCAGAAAAACAGGTGAATATAAACCTGTTTTAGTAGATTTATTAAATTTAGATTTGTCAGCATACTTGGAAAAAAAGAAAAAAATATTTATTAATAAACCTAAAAAACGTAAAAAAATTAAAAAGATTTTTGATTCTTTTAATTTAAGATTTGATAAAAATGATTTTAAATCTGTCTTTCCTGAAGAAAATGTATTTACAGTAGAAGAAAATCTTGAAAAGTTATTTACAGAAGATAGAAAATGTCGTATATGTGGTAAATATTATGAAGATGAAGAAGAACATATAAAGAAAGACTTAATGATTAAAAGATCAAAACAAAAAAGAAAATGTATTATTTGCGGTATATATTATAAACATTTAGATAATCACATATCAAGTCGAAAACATAAAAAAGCATTAGATGAAGGTAATGTAGAAATTAAGGAATATGAAACTGCTTATAAATCTAGATTAAGATCATATAGAATTAATAATTTTAATAATATTAAAATCCCTCTAGAATTTTTAGAAGAGAAAAGAAAGGTTGTAATAGAAAAAATAAAGCATATTATGAAAGAATTTAATGGAATAAAGGTAAATTTTAAATTGTTTTGTTTGTATAAATTGAATGAAGAAATTCAAGAATTTACATTCAAAACTGAGAATCAAATTATATTAAAATCTAATGATTTACATACTTTTTATGATTATGTTATTGACAACTTAATAAATGAATCTGATGATTTTATATCAAAAGGATCTGGTTGGAGTCTTGAAGAAATTAAATTTTTAGAATTGAGAATAAATAAGTATTAACCCTTGAGAGGATCAAGTTATATTGATTTACCTGAAAAAATTAAATCTAAACAAGCCATAATAAATGTAAAAAATAAAGATAATAAATGTTTTATGTGGTCAATATTATCAGCAATTTATCCTGTAAAAAAAGATCCCCAGAGAGTGTCAAAATATGAACAATATAAAGATGAATTAAATTTTAAAGGTATTGATTTTCCTGTTTCATTAGACAATATTAAGAAATTTGAAAAACTAAATAATATATCTGTAAATGTTTATAGTTATGATGGTTCAATTTATCCACTTAGAATAACTAACAATAAATAAGAAAAACATGTAAACTTGTTTTATATGAAAGATCATTATTGTTGGATTAAAAATATGAATAGTTTGATCAGATCACAAATTAATAATAATCAAATATTTTTATGTGATAGATGTTTAAATCATTTTTATTCTGAGGAAAGATTAATGATACATGAGGAATACTGTAAAGAGGCTGTCACAATTAATATGCCTAAAAAAGATGAAGTTATTCAATTTAAAAATCATGAAAGAAAAATGAGAGTACCATATGCTATATATGCTGATTTTGAATCTCTCTTACCTAAAATTGATACATGTGAGCAAGATCAAACTAAATCATATACTATGAAATATCAAAAACATGTAGCAGATGCATTTTGTTATTATATCAAATATGAAAAGGAATACTATAAACCTCCTGTTGTTTATAGAGGACCAGATACAATTAAAAAGTTTGTATCTATGTTAAAAGAGGATACTCTTAAAATTGAAAAAATGATAGAAGACAAAACTAAAAAATATGAAAGTATCAAATCAATGATAGAGTTCGATGAAAATCATTATAAAAGAACTAATATTTGTCATATATGTGAAAATCAAATCTTAAATGATGAAAAAGTAATTGATCATTGTCATATAACTGGAAAATATAGAGGTCCAGCTCATAAGGTTTGTAATTTAAATTATCAAATTCCAAAATTTATTCCAGTAAAAATTCATAATTTAACAGGTTATGATTCTCATTTGTTTATAAAAGAACTTGGATTTGATCAAACAAAAATAGATGTTATACCTAATACTGAAGAAAAATATATATCTTTCAGCAAAAAAATAGGAGGTATGAAATTAAGATTTATTGATTCATTTAAATTTATGTCTTGCAGTTTAGATAATTTATCAAAAAACTTGAGACCAGAGAATGAAATAAATAGATATCCTCCAAAAATACGAAAAATGAAATATATTAAATACTTAAAATCAAAATTTAGAGAGACATCATTACATTTTCCTGATGATAAATTAGATCTCATTACAAGAAAAGGTGTATATCCTTATGATTATATGGATTCTAGAGATAAATACAAAGAAACAGAATTACCTTCAAAAGATAAATTTTATAATAAATTGAATGAATGTAATATAACTGATGAAGAATATAAACATGCTCAACGTGTTTGGAAAGAATTTAATATAAAAAATTTAGGTGAATATACAGATTTATATGTTAAAACAGATGTATTAATTTTAACAGATGTATTTGAAAATTTTAGAGATGTTTGTTTAAAAACTTATAAATTAGATCCAGATTGGTATTTTACTGCTCCTGGTTTATCTTGGGATGCTATGTTAAAAATAACAAATGTTAAATTAGATTTATTAAATGATTATGATATGATTCTCATGATAGAAAAAGGTTTAAGAGGAGGTGTTTCACAATGTTGTAATAGATATGGAAAAGCTAATAATAAATATATGAAAAATTATGATAATAGTAAAGAATCCAATTATTTAATGTATTTAGATGCTAATAATTTATATGGATGGGCTATGAGTCAATATTTACCATATGGAGAATTTAAATGGTGTAATGAAATAAATTATGTTAAACGTGAATTATATAACAATAAAATAAAAGATGATTCAGATATTGGATATATATTTGAAATTAGTTTAAGATATCCAAAAGAGTTACATGATTATCATTCAGATTTACCATTATGTCCTGAAAATAGAATTCCTGAAAATTCGAAACAAGGTAAGTTATTAACAACTTTACACGATAAAGAGAAATATGTAGTTCATTATAGAAGTTTAAAACAATATTTGAAAATGGGTTTAAAGGCTGTAAGAGTACATAGAGTATTGCAATTTAAACAATCAAATTGGTTAAAAAAATATATAGATTTAAACACTGAAATGAGAAAGATAGCTGCTAATGATTTTGAGAAAGATTTTTATAAATTAATGAATAATTCTATATTTGGAAAAACTATGGAATCTATAAGAAAATGAATTGATGTAAGATTATGTTGTAATTATGATCAAGTTAAAAAATTAATTGCTAAACCTAATTTCAAATGTAGAACTATTTTTGATGAAAATTTGGTAGCTGTTCACATGAAAAAAACAAAACTATATTTTAATAAACCGATTTATGTTGGAATGAGTATATTAGATTTATCTAAACATTTAATGTATGATTTTCATTATAATGTTATGAAACCGAGATATAAAGATAATATTAAGTTATTATATATGGATACAGATAGTTTTATATATGATATTAAAACAGATGACTTTTATGAAGATATGAAGTCTATGATTGATTATTTCGATACATCTGATTATCAAGTAAATAATCTGTATAATATGCCTAGATGTAATAAAAAAGTAATAGGTAAAATGAAAGATGAAAATAACGGTGTGATTATGGAAGAATTTGTAGGTTTAAGAAGTAAAATGTATTCAATAAGATTAGAAAAACAGAGTGTTGAAGATAAAAATTTTGAGATTAAGAAGTCTAAAGGTACTAAGACTAGTACCGTTAAAAACAGGATATCATTTGAAGATTATAAAGACTGTTTATTAAATAAAAAAGATCAATATAGAACACAGAATTTAATTAGAAGTAAGAAACATGAATTGTATTCAATTCAAGTGAACAAGATAGCTTTATCAGCAAAAGATGATAAAAGATTTATATTAGAAGATGGTATGAATACTAGAGCTTTAGGACATTATAAAAATGTTTACTAATAAATGGATGAGTGCTTAGGTGATATTCGAGCTTTAAATTTTACAAATTCTGAAGAAATTTACTATATGACTTATCTTTGTAATGAATTGTATGATATAAAATATGATAAAAAACTATTATCAGAAAGTTTTCATAGGTTGACTGAATTAATTGAAAAAGAAGAAAGTGAAGATATTAAATTGAAAGGATTAGGAGTTTTATATGTTATTTCAAAGAATTTATTCTATTGGTCATGAATTTATAAAAAATGCTTACTAATAAATGGAAGAGTTCAATAGACTGAGAGGTTATCCCAAGACGCTTAAATTAAATGATTTATATCCTGGGGAATATGATCTGATATCATTGAAAAAAATTAAAACCAAATATGGAAATACAGTAATCGCAAAGTTATATGTGGAAGCTGAAGAAATGGATTATTATCTAGCAAATAAACATGGACAACTTTCTGATGAATCTATATATGAAATCAATAAAGGAAGATATATATTTAAGTATTCAGGTATGATTAATGATAAATATGAATATGAATTAGAGAAAGCTTAAATTTTATATTCTTAACATCTATTATATTCCGTTTTTTTTATCACGACAATGATGTCCAACTATTAAATTCATCTGGATATCCTAGCCATTTTACAAAATACTTATTTCCTTTCTTTTTTATATACATCATCTTTTTTATTATATTTTACCATTTCATTTTCATAAAAAGTTCCTTCACTTTCTTTACTGTTTAAATCTTTTAATCGATAAGTAATTGGATCTGTTTTCAATACTTCAGAAATTATAAAAATCTCTTCAGTGAATGTAGAATCATCTACTTTCCTGAATGTTTTCTTAATTGTAGATATTCTAACACTATCCCCTATCTTAAATTTAGGTTTTTTCATGATTTTTTTAGTATATAAATTTTTATAAACTTGAGATTCATTTTCTCTAGCCTCAACAGGTGTCATTTTTATAGTTCTATGATATGAATTGTTATAATTTTTAAGTAATTTGGGTAATACATCAATATATCTTTTAGTATTGTTAGCATGCATATATTTTATAATATTTTCTCTTATACTTCTATTAAATCTCTCAGCTATTGCAGATTTTATTTCTTTATTTTTAGTTGTAAACCAATGTATATTATTATCTTTAAATAACTTTTGTGTCTGTTTTCCTGTAAATTCAGTACCTTCATCTGTCAAAATGAATTTTGGTATTCTTTCTTTAAAAACTTGTTTAAAACCTTGTACAACTTCTTCAGTTGTTTTTCTTTTTATAGGAAAAGCCCAAGCATATTTATTAAAAGCATCTATAACCGTTAACAAATAATTAGTTCCATCATTATATTTGCTATAATTTTTTATAAATAACAAATCAGCGTCAAATTGATTATTACTGTTTGGAACATAAACATTCTTCTTTTAAATTTACGAATGACAGGTTTATATCTAGTATATACATCTTGTTCATGTAAAAATTCTTCAACATTAGGTAACCCTGTTTTTCTTTTCAATTCTTGAATACCACAATAACCTGTTTCTGGATTATAATAGACCTCTCTTAAATTCCTAAAAAAGTATTCTTTTTACTTCCACAAATAGTACAGATACCTTTACCAACCGGTTTATTATTTTTAGAAGTAGTTTTATGATAATTTTTAGTTGGGGTTTTATCTTTACACTTGACACAATATATAGAAAGACCTAATCCAAAAGTTTTCTTAGCTTTAATAATAGGTTTAATAATTCCTCTATCTAATCTTTCTCGAAATGTTGGATCTTGTATAGCATTTAAATCATCTATTAATTCTTGATCTGCAACATGTCTCTGTTATTTATCTTTTGTTTTATTATATTCAATATCATATTTTTTACATGCTTTATCAACTCTGTTTATTCCTGGATCACCTCTTTTTAATCTTTTTTCTAATTTTGTAAATGGACCACAATATTGATATCCTGGTAATTGTAATTCTGGAGGATTTATTTTATCTTGTAACCATCCTATAATATCACCACCTCTAATTAAACCTACATAACCTCCACCTTTTATTTCTTTAAAAATATGAATATTTTTTTTACACACCATTTATTTATTTAGAAATTTATATCCATTCAATTGCATTTGTTTTACGTATTTTTCAACTGGATTAAATTTTAAACTTTTTATGAAATCCTTTTCACACATATAAATTTCTTCTTCTGTCATATCCTTAGCTTTAAACGAATTAATGAGTTCTTTATAAAAATTATAACAATGTCTATATTCTTCTTTCCTTTCTGCTATTTTTAATGCGAGATCTATGGCTTCTACTATACCAACTGATAAACTTAAAAAAGCAAGCGGTAGAAAGGCTATTGCTGATAAACCCGTTCCACTTAGAATAACCTTACTTAATGATAATGAAATACTTATCTTTTGATACATATTTCTACTCTTTCTGTAAACATATAATCTTTTTTCTAAATATACATCCATTTATAAAGGATTAAATTTTTTCCTGTATCTCATATCAGGATTCACTAAATCTAACATAAAAAAATCATATTTTTCTTGAACACTTTTATTATACATTTGTTTGAATTCTTCAGTACTTAATAAACCATCTATCTCTCTTATAATCTGTTGAATTTCTTTTGGTTGTAGAGTGAAAAATATATCGTAATTACAGTTCCTTCTTATATTGATAGGTGTTAAAAAATATGACTGAGTTAAATAAATAAAGGATGCGTTTTTCTTTCTACCTCTGATAAATAATTCTTCGATGTTTTTTTGATCTTTCTCAATCACACAATCATCAAAAATAACTAAATTCTTTAATGTAGGATTTAAATCATCTACATTAATAAGCCTATTGAAGCTGTGAAAGAATTAGTATCTTATACTTATGATATCGATCAAAATTTAAATTTAAAATATTTAAAAGAGGAAAAATTATACAGACCGTCAGTATTTTTAAATGATCAAGAAAAATTAGAGGAGATGTATGGAAGAGCTAAACAGTTAAAAGAAGGTTTATCTAAGAAAAGAGGCAACTTGAAAAGTATAATTTCTAGAGCTAAAAATATTTCAGAGGAGGAATTAAACCAGAAAAAGAATGATATAAAAGAAATTAAAAATAAAGAAAATATGTTGCAAAATTATATGCATAGATTAAATATGATTCGAAGTAGCAAGGAAATGAAGGTAGGTAAAGGATTGAATGTATTATCAAATTTAACAGAAAAAATATGTAACGGAAGTAAATCAAAGAAATTGTATAATCAAGTAGCTTTATTGTTAGATATGTTATTAAAAAATAAAGAAATGACTTATAATGATGTACAAAGATATCATAAACAATTTCTCTGTTAATAAATGATAAAATATAAAGTTTATTTGAGTGATGGTCAGAAAAATAAACTTAAATCAGCTTTTAAAAATAAAGTAGAAGTAACATTACAAATAGATAAATCTAAAACTCCTAATCATGAGATGTATTTAACTAAAACTCAAATTAATCATATTAATGATAAGAAAAGAATTACAATTAGTAAAACTCAATTAGATAAAAATGGAGGATTTTTACCATTTCTAGCGGCACTTATACCCTCTTTAATAACCGCTGCTAAATTAGCAGTTCCAGCATTAGCAACAGGTGCTTTACATGGATTAGCTAGTTCCGCTGTGCAAAAAAAGGGATCTGGGAAAAAAAAAAACTTGGAAAGGGGATATATCAACAGTGGGAATCAGTGACAAAATGATTATAGAAAATATGAAAAATGAAAAAGGATTTAGAGGTGTGTTTACCTCCGATTTATTACCTAAAGCAATAGGAAAATTTGAAAATGGAATCATTAATTTAGATGTATCAACAGGCCCCGGAACTCATTGGGTTTGTTATTATAATGATCCTAAATATAAATATGTGGAATATTTTGATCCGTTTGGTGAAGATGATAATATGAAGAAGGACTATATTCCTAAAAATATTAAAACATTTCTTGTTACATCCAATAAAAAAATAGGTTATAATGATAGTTTTTTACAGAAACCTTCATCTGTGAAATGTGGTATATTTTGTATGAAATATATAAGAGAAAGGAATAAAGGTATATCACCTAAAAATGTTCTCAAATCATTTCCTACACAAAAACCTAGTGACTATAATGAAAATTTTGTTATGTATAAATGATAAAATTAAAATCTGAAGGTCATGAGAAATCAGAGGAATTTACTGTAAATTTTATTACACCTCTTAAAATAAAAAAATTAGCTTTACACTCATTCTCTATGGAAGTTTCATGGTTTAATATAAGTAAGAATTATGGAAATAACAAATTTAGAATGTATACATTAGACAAAGATATAAAAATCAGTTTAGACACAGATTTAGACACAGATATAACAATTATTATCTCAAATGGTAATTATACTGTAAGAGGTTTAAATGAGTATATGATGAAAATATTCGGTAAGGATCCACCTGTGAAATTTGGTATTATTGAAGCAAGACAAAGAATATCTATTAAACTGAAAAAAAATTGGGTAATTGATTTTACAGAAAGTAACTTTCATAAAATTATAGGCTTTTTAAAACCGACATATGGAAGTTATGATGAAGAAACAGAGATTGAAGGTGAACATATTGCTGATATATCTAATGGAAATGATAATATTTATATTCACTGTGATGTTGTTGTTGTTGTTGTTGAGACCCAGACCGTCCGACCTACCAGAAAGGTGTAAGGTAACTGTATGGACGGCCGGGAAGTGCCACCCAATTTAGACCGGAACCCAGTGGGGGAGGCATCCACAGGGACCGTACCCTCCTTCCCCTACCACCAACCTCTCGGAAGGCACTGTGATGTTGTAAAAGGATCTTTAATAAATCAATATAATTCAGAAGTTATATATTCTTTCACTAATAAAAACCCTCCAGGTAGTATAATTTCAAAAGAATTTAATAATTGGATATTTTTTCCTGTTAAAGTAGATCCTGTTGAAAGAATAAAAATGAGGATTACTAGTCAAAAAGGTGAATTAATAGATTTAAATAAAGGAGCTGTAGAATTTAATTTTATTTCTTCTTAAATAAATGAAATATAGAAAAAGTAAAAAAGTACAAGGATTTTTAAAGGTTTTATTGAAACCTAAGAATATATTAAATGAAATATTTTCTATGAAAAAGAAAGGAGGTGGTTTAAAAATTCTTCCTAAATAAATGATTTATGATTTAAGTGATACTCATTATTATTATAATGATCACATTAAAAGTTATGAATTAAGAGAAATTCATCCAAAAGAACATAGTTCAGATGAGAATGCTACCTATGTTTTTCATATTAATGATACTAAAGCAAAAATTTTATATTCTCGAGGATATCTTGAACTAAAATTAAAAATTACAAAAAATGATAAATCATCCATTGGAAACGAAAATGTGAGTCTGGTAAATGGTGGAGGTTTTATCAAAACTTTAAAAGTACATATAGGAGATACTGAAATTGAATCAAATACACAGTCAAATTTTTCAATCAGGAATCATGTTTTAAGATTAATTCATTATACTCCTGATTATGTAACATCACAAGCTCAAAATGAATTTTTTTATCTAGATACATCTGATTCAGTTGACCGTAATGAGTTTAAATATGATGGTACTTTAGAAGATACTACTAAAATAACTGAATTTTTTAATAATTTGAAAATGAATAAAGATTATAACGAAGGATTCGTAAAGAGATGGGAACTAACGAAAGATAGCAATGTCATTAAAATATGGACACCTTTAAAAGATATAATCGATTTCTTTAGAGAATATGAAAAGATAATTTCAGGTTTTGAAGTGAAAATAGAAATTCAAAGAAATGAAAATAAAAATATGATATATACTAATATAAGAAACGAAAATTATAAGGTAGTAGTTGAAGGTTTAACCTTACATTTACCTTATATAGAATTAAAAAGTTCTGCAGAAAGTTTGTTTCTGGAATCATATCTATCTAATAAAGATATAGAGGTAAATTGGGATCGATATAGATTTAAGATGGTAGGCCCATATAGAAGCAACAGTGGATCTGTGACAGCAACTACAGCGTCAGATGAAGTTTTAAGTGTCTATGTTACTCCTCAATATGTTGAAAGAGATAATAATTATGAAAAAAATAATATGATATTTGATCATATAGATATGGCAGAATGCTGGTTGATGATTAATAATAAACAAGTTCCTCTTATGCGTTATAAAACAAATTTTGCCAATAAAGATTATATTCGAGTGTATGAAGCTCTTTTACATGAAGGACTTTACGATAATAATACAGAAACAGGATCTTTGATAAATAAGGAGAATTTTGGTAAACTGTATCCTATTTTTCCTTTTGACTCATCAAATCATGAAAACTATACCGATTTAAATAATTTAGATATTGAATTTAATTGGATAACGAATAGTCAAAAGGAATATAAGTTTTATTTTATTTTTAAAGAAAGAAAGAGATGTTTTATAAATTTAAAAAATAAAACTATAACAATGGTTAAGAGTTTAAAATCTTAAAATTAAATAAATGAGCGCTTATTATCCACCTTATGATGATCAAATGAAAGAAGGACCTATTGGACCTCCTGGTATAGGTTTTAAATTAATGAATGATGGAAATTATGATATGGAAAATAGAATTTTAAAAAATTGTGAAAATCCTATAGATGATTTAGATTTAACCACTAAAAGTTTTGTTTTGAATAAAATAGAGAATAATCATCATGAATTGAGAGATCATATAGAAACTAAATATGATGAGAGTTTTTCATCCTTTACTGTAGAAACAGGCAAGAGAATAAAAGAATTAGATGAAACAACTTTACATTCTTCAGAAGGAAAAGCTTTTGATGCAAAAGGAAAAAGAATAGGAAATGTTGCAGATCCTAAAGATGAAAAAAATGTTGTGAATAAAAGATATTTTGAAAAAAATTCGTTAATATTACAGAATGATAAATTTGATGCAAAAAATAAAATAATTACGAATGTTTCTGAACCTGAAAATGATAACGATGCTGTCAATAAAATATATTTAGATAATAGAGATATCTGGGTTACTATAATAGATGATTTTCATACAGATGGGGATTATAAAAAAGTAAGTTTCAACATGATGAGCTCAAAAATACTAGATCAAGAGATGCGATTATCTACCGATATGTATATGAAAATTTCTATATATATAGATATATATGATACAGTAGAAAGTAAATATATATATGATAAAAGTCCACTGATATCTCTGGAAATCAATGGTAAGGAAATTTTAAATGTTAATAGAGATGTAGTAACCTGTTTTGCTTATGGTAAACGTGATGATATCATCACATTAAAGATAAAATGTGATGGTAACGCTTTAAAACCTTATATGCATATTGAAAAAATTTCTTTCTAATAAATGGATATTGATTGGAATGAATTTTCCAGAAAAAATTTATCTGAAGATGTAATTAGAAATCTTATTAGTCATGTAAATTGGGATTTAGTTTTACAATATTCAACACTGTCTGAATCTTTTATTGAAGAATTTGCTCAACCTGATGATTGGTGTAAAATTTCTAGATATCAAAAATTATCAGAAGATTTTATTGAAAAATGTAAAGATAAAGTAGATTGGGTAAACATATCTCAATATCAAACTTTAAGTAACGAATTTATCATAAAATTTTCTGATAATTTAGATTTATATAAAGTATCAATATTTCAAAAGCTTACAGAAGATACCATGAGAGTATTAAAAGATGATTTAAATTGGTTGTATATAACTAGATATCAAACATTTAGTGAAAATTTTATAGAAGAATTTATGCATAAATTAGATTTTTGTTATTTGATTAAATATAAATTTGAGCTATTACCTGATCACTTTTTTAATGTTTATTGGAAAAAAGTACAAGCAATACAGATGAGTGAATTAAATAAAAAGTTTGGTCATCACGAAATAGAACCTTACCAAGAGAAAATTATTGAAGAGATATATGAAGTTAAATCAGTCTTGAGAGAGTGTGTTTATATTTTGAGACAATTAACAAATGATAAATAAATATTTAATAAATATGTTTCTATATAAATGGATGTTACATATAATAATGGTATGGAAAAAAAAACTATGTCTATCTTAAATATAGAGAATCCTACTGAAGTGAAATCTATTTCTATATTTGATTCTGTAGGAAATAAATTAAAAAATCTTGAAGGAATAGAAAATTTAACGAATTTAAAAGCATTATATTGTGATTCAAATATATTAACATCCCTTGAAGGAATAGAAAATTTAACTAATTTAGAAACATTAAATTGTTGGGGAAATAAATTAAAAAATCTTGAAGGAATAGAAAATTTAACGAATTTAAAAGCATTATATTGTGATTCAAATATATTAACATCCCTTGAAGGAATAGAAAATTTAACTAATTTAGAAACATTAAATTGTAGGGGAAATAAATTAACATCCCTTGAAGGAATAGAAAATTTAACTAATTTAAAAGTATTATATTGTAGGGGAAATAAATTAAAATCTCTTGAAGGTATAAAAAATTTAACTAATTTAAAAGTATTATATTGTGGAGGAAATAAATTAACATCTCTTGAAGGTATAAAAAATTTAACTAATTTAGAAACATTAAATTGTGGAGGAAATAAAATAACATCTCTTGAAGGTATAAAAAATTTAACTAATTTAGAAACATTAAATTGTAGCGAAAATAAATTAAAATCTCTTGAAGGTATAAAAAATTTAACTAATTTAGAAACATTAAATTGTAGCGAAAATAAATTAAAATCTCTTGAAGGTATAAAAAATTTAACTAATTTAAAAAAATTATATTGTGAGGGAAATAAATTAACATCCCTTGAAGGAATAAAAAATTTAACTAATTTGAAGGAATTAAATTGTAGAGGATATATATTAACACCCTTTGATAGAATAGAAAATTGTAGAGGAAATATATTAACACCCTTTGATAGAATAGAAAATTGTAATAAATTAACATCTCTTGAAGGAATAGAAAATTTAACGAATTTAGAAACATTAAATTGTAGCGAAAATGATATTACATCTCTTGAAGGTATAAAAAATTTAACTAATTTAGAAACATTAAATTGTAGCGAAAATAAATTAAAATCTCTTGAAGGTATAAAAAATTTAACTAATTTAAAAGAATTATATTGTGAGGGAAATAAATTAACATCCCTTGAAGGAATAGAAAATTTAACTAATTTAGTAACATTAAATTGTAGCGAAAATGATATTACATCTCTAAATGAATTAATATTTTTGCCTGGAATATATGAAGTATGCTATGATGTAGATAAAATAAATTTACCACCGATTTTAAGAAGACAATTATTTCATAATAATGTATATAATGACTCTCAAAATGTACATAATACATATATTCAAAAATCTTTGAGAGAAACTATCATAAAATTATTAAATACAGAAATTACATATGATTTAGATGAATGCATTAAAGAATTAGGTATAAAAATTAAAAGACACTTACTGGAGGAAGAATTCCATAATATTAAATTTAGAGAGATATTAGTTGTTGTGTTTAATAGAATTTTAAGAAATGAGAATAAAAACGAAATTATAAAAGTGTTAAAAGATGAAATAAAAGAGGGTGATGATAAATGCTTTGTAGGGAAAGTAACTAGAATAATTAATGCACTAAATGGATTTGATCCTAATGTTTCTATTACAATTTCTGATAATGAACAAAAAAATATTATAGCTGAAAAAATATTTAGAGAGTCAAAGTCTGATGAAGAATACAGAGAAAAACTTATAAAAGAGATGGAAGAAAGAGGTTTTACAGATTATGAAGAATGGATGGATTTATAAAAAAAAAATGTTTACTAATAAATGGAAGCTAAAATGTTAAATGATTTACGTCCAGGAGAATATGAACTGATATCATTGAGAAAATATGGAGATTCAGTAATCATAAAGTTAGATGGTGAAGAAAAAGAGTATTACCTTCCAAATGTAAAACCTTCTGATGAATCAATAAATAAAATCAATAAAAGTAGATATATATTTATATATTCTGGTATGATTGGTGGTAAATACAAATATGAATTAGAGAGAGTTATTTATTCTATGATTTTCTAACCTATCATGTTAAATCACTTTATTTTCTGACTTTTTTTTATTTTGTCTTTAATTATGTTGAAATTTATTTTTTTTCAGGACCCATGTTTTAAAAAAAAAATCTTTAGATCAAACTTTTATGGGGGACTTATGGTCCCCCCATTTATTTTAAAGCTTAGAGGATTTATTTAATCCTTTCACCGTAATTTACCTATGTATGAGGGAGCCCCAAAATGGAGCGGCCTATCTTTGATTTTTTTTTTGACGCCATTTAAAATGGCATTATATTTTTTAATATCTTCAAATTTATAGTATCTTTTTTAGATTTAATCACCGACATATATATGGGGGGACTAACCTCATAAATATGCCCCATAATGGGGCTCTTTTGATCATTTTCACGCATTTATCTAAAAAAAAAGTTAAAATTTGGTCTAAATGTTAAAAAGGCCTTATTTAGATATAAAATCATGTTTTTTAATATTAAAATGGATCGATACCTTTTTTTTTATATAAAAAAGATAAAAATAAGCTATAAAATATAGTTTTTAGTGTATATAGTACATGTGCGCTCGTAAGGTGGTTTAGATACTACTTATGTATGTATGTGTATATATATATGTGTATATATATATATATATATATAATAAAGCTAAAATGATTGTACAGACGTAGTTTGTTGTAACACATAAGAAGCTGATAGAAAATATTAAAATCACCATCAGCCAAAGAAGAAATGAGGCAATTAAAATGCTATATTCAGAGTACTATCGTAAAAAGAGCGCAGAAACGCTACGAGGGTACAGCGATAGTGAGAACATAATTTCCACATCTTATTCAGCCCATAAACTAAAGGACAAAATAGAACAACCGCATAATTAACACACCATCCTTCACAGAACAGCCCACAATTTATTTCCATTCATTCTGGTTGGCAGCTCCGTTTGCAGATTCCATTACAGCTTGACGTCAGTTTGCATCTCCTGCCGAGAAGTGCGGCCATAAAAGTCAGGCTTAAAAAACGATATCCCCCATCTTAGGGAGTCGTAGGGCTGGCTGAAAGATTTAGGGGTATGTGTGACTGATTTAAGCTCCGTATATAGTTTTAGTATCGAAAATATATCAGGTGAGGTAAAAGAAGCGGTAGAGGAGGAAAGGTTGTTTTGTTTTAACGAGACTGCGCCCGAGAGCCATCAACAACTGCAAGTGATGAAATAAGGTGACTGTTTCAATATGGTATATAAAACTATTGAACTATATTAAATGTTTTTGCTAAAGTGAGAACAGTGAGAGTTAGCCTGACCAATGGAAAACGACGTAAATTCAAGGAATAAGACCTCACTGAGTCTCCCCCCCCCCTTGTTGTATACCAGTTTCCCTCTTGTCGTTTAATAATAATTCATAATTACTTACTAATAATTTCTTTTTAGGACTGCAGTCGACAGGACTGGTTGGGAACAAACGTCCAGGACGATAATTGCTCGCCATGTGCTATCAGCTGCAATAAAACATGCTAACTAGAAAGCTAATCGTTATTTTCCAGTGTCTAGTACCCAATCTACTGTGAATCACTGTTTGTATTAAATTCTACACAATCTTTATGTGCTTTTTAATACGATATTATTGAAAGACTGTCTGAGGTTCCTGCAGCTAGCGGTCACTAAATATAGCAGGCAGTTTTTATAGCAATCAGTGTTTTTGCAAGCTCTGTGCCCGCTGCGGGGGCGCAGTCAAAGTTTAGCGTGAGCGAGTCCAGTGCATTGCATTAAAATCGGGCCGAGAATCCCCAAATAGATGAAAAAGTAGATTTAAAAAATGGAGCCCCTGGGAGCCCTCTTCTACCACTGCAGCCCCCAAAAGTAGGTCAAACTTCAGCGTGAGCAGGTCCAGTTGCTCCTTTGCTGAGTAGAATGTACAGCTTGAAAATTGCATCAAAATTGGAAAATTGTATCAAAATTGTATTTGACTTACGAATCGAGATCTTAACATAGATGGATCGAGTTCTTAACTAAAAAGGATCGAGATCTTAACATAGATGGATCAAGATTTTAACTTAAATGGATTGAGATCTTAATATGATGGATCGAGATCTTAACTAAGATGGATCGAGATCTTAACTAAGATGGATCGAGATCTTAACATAGATGGATTGAGATCTTAACTAAGATGGATCACGATTTTAACTAAGGTGGATCGAGATCTTAACATAGATGGATCGAGTTCTTAACTAAAAAGGATCGAGATCTTAACATAGATGGATCAAGATTTTAACTTAAATGGATTGAGATCTTAATATGATGGATCGAGATCTTAACTAAGATGGATCGAGATCTTAGCATAGATGGATTGAGATCTTAACTAAGATGGATCACGATTTTAACTAAGGTGGATCGAGATCTTAACATAGATGGATCGAGATCTTAACATAGATGGATCGAGATTTCAATTAAGATGGATCGAGATCTTAACTAAGATGGATCGAGATCTTAACTAAGATGGATCGAGATCTTAACTAAGATGGATCGAGATCTTAACATAGATGAATCGAGATCTTAACTAAGATGGATCAAGATCTTAATTGAGATGGATCGAGATCTTAATTTCAAAATTAAAGGAAAAGAAATTAATCGAAAGAGGGTCAAATTCTCGACATTTTTACATAGCGAGAACAGAGGCTATTATAACACATCATTTTAGGAGAATTAAATTAAATATTTTAACAGAATGTTTTAAAAAAAATTTAATTTCGAAAGTAGAGGAATTTTCAGATATTTTAAATCACAAGGAACATCGTGTCATGGAGGTAAAGGTTAGGAGTTAAAACTTCATATTAAGACAAGAAAGATCAATCATGCTTATAGCATTGATTATGAAACACTTTCCAACTTCAATGCAATTTTATTTAAAAAAGTCGAAAATTCAATACATTCCTCGGTAATATTTTAAAACTTATCACAATACTAAATTGATTTATTATATTTGAAAACTTAAACCTTCATTGAAAAAAATGAACTTCATTCAAATGACGGCATTGAAATATAAATTGCGTGGTTTAAATATCTCTAAAATGCAATACATTCCACGGTAATATTTTTAAATCTATCATAATACTACGATAATTTATTATAGTTGAAAACTTCATCGAAAACAACTGAAATTAATTCAAATGACGTCATAGAAAAAATAACACGCCTGGCTCTCTCTATAAAAGCAGGATTTCATTCATAACTTTCTCCATTTCATTCATCACAATACTATAATAATTTATTTTATTTAAAAATTAAGACCATGGAGCTACAATTCATAAACTCTATGCTTAAAACTTCATCGAAAAAAATCGTCCTTCTGTTTATAAAATCAATTGATATTTCATTCATATCAGGCATGCAGACTCCATGGACTGAATTATTTTGTGTTAAAGAAATACAGTAATTCTAATACAACTCATTCTACATATTTTGCTGTTTACATTTTATATAGGTGAAAAATAGGCTTAATTGTAGAAATAATCAAATTTGAATGAGAATTTAAACTCAAATATATTGTCATTGTGTTGTTTTAGTTTGTAGATGCACAGAATTTAAGCAGAAATAAAGTAGTTTTAGGATGGATACAACACTCAATATGAATTAAAAAGAACTTTAAAAAATCACGAATTTGAAACAAGATGGATGCCATATATCATTTTGAAGTGGGTCATGTGATCGTTTCATATCATGGTCACGTGATCGTTTCATATAAGATATGTAATTATTATTTTAATTTTTATTTAAAAAACTACTGAATATATTTAGCTGAATTTTTTTTTATATATTTTATGGAACAATTTGACTATTACCTAAAATTTTCGAAGCAATCTGTGAATTTTAAATCCGCTTAAAAAATGTTAGAAAAATTAGGTCCCATAGGGCTCAATGTATTTCATTTTTTCAACCCGGGTTCAATACAAAACTAATTGTGTGATATTATTCATTTATATTCCCATAGGTCCTACAGACCGTCTGAACAACATACTAAAATTTCATTTTGATTAAGTCATTTTTACGGCAGTTATCGTGCTAACGGACAGACAGACAGACAGACAGACAGACAGACAGACAGACAGACAGACAGACAGAATGAACAAAGTCATAAACACTTTTCAACTTTGTTGTTAAGTGTTAATAAAAAGGCCAATTTAGTTTGAGAAAATAATTCAGGTGGCGCTGTGGTAAGATAAGTAGTCCTGCATTGTATGTATTTCTATGGCGAAAGGACTAAAATATTTACTTAAACTGTCAAATTTGTAAAAATAAATTAGTAGCGCGATGCAAAGTAGAACTGAAACAATAAAAAATATTTCAATGTATTCAAAATTAGTTTTCCTTTCAATTTATTTTTATCTCCATATATTCTGTACTTTATCCTGCAACTATGAAGAATTACGAGTACTAATTAATTATATTCATAATTAGGAAATCCGTAATTTAAAAATAAACAAAAATACGTATACTAAATACTTTCAGTTGTGTCAACTAACAATAGTAACAACTTTAGTGACACTAGGAATACCTACATATAATTCTCAAAGAATTATGGCATTTTCAAGCGCTTCATCCATCGGAGTCTTATCTCTTTCTTTTTAACTCCATATATATATATATATATATATATATATATATATATATATATATATATATATATATATATATACATATATACATATATATATATATATATATATATATATATATATATATATATATATATATATATACATATATACATATATATATATATATATATATATATATATATATATATATATATATATATATATATATATATATATATATATATATATATTGGCTGAAATAGTCCATGGAAGAGACATTTCACGTTATCAAAATCTACTTTATTATATGATATTGAAACATATATAGTTACATAAACCGACTGAGTTCCGGCAACCAGTTCTTTCTCTCAAATCTCAATGCTGTCTGCGGTTGTTCACATAATGTACAGTTACATCGGAGGGGGAGGGATATGGTGGTATGAGAAAGATGCTGCCTTCGGGTTCATTAGGCTTTCAAAATGTGATTGGAAAACAGTTTCATATGAGAAAGTTTACGTAGAGGTTAAGATTAGTGACCATATATGGTATGGTCGAGGAAAAGAGGAAGTGCTGGCAGACTTTGCTAATATTAGTGGCGTGGGATAGAATTTAATATAGTTGCAATATGTGCTGGACATGAAATAGGAATTTGAAGTAATAATTATAAAAGAAGAGGGCGTGTTATGGGGAAAGGCTTAAAATTTCTGTATCATATACACACACACACACACACACACACACACACACACACACACACACATATATATATATATATACGAGTATATATATATATATGTTGTGATTCTATCTGTCTATTATTATCTCAACACCTCATTACTGCAAAACTTAATCTGTTTTCTAGAATTATTATTAGAATTATTATAAAATTTCCAAAGGAGAAAAAAAAGTCATGCAAATATTAAAAGTTTATTGCGAATCGTTAGTTTTTAGAATTTTAAATTTTGCTAGAATTTGGAAGAATGTTTTCAGAATTTTAAGTTTTTTTTTTTATTATATATTCCATGGAAGAATATTTTCAGAATTTTAAGTTTTGTTTGTATTATATATTCCATGTGAAGAACGGATATACTGCTAATAACAAATAAACAGTGAACGACCTTTAGGTGCGAAACTCGTTCGTAAATCTAGATCTGCCTGTAGAATTTTTCTTCGTGTATAATCGGTGAAGTGCAATCGATTGTATTACCGAAATCGTAAATAGAACTCGTAAATCTACTTTTATTTACAATTCACGTGATCATTAATCGTTAATAGAATAGTAAAACTGTCATTTCAAGCATTCATTTTATTACCGTAACTTCAAAGTTTATTATCTTAGACATTTTAACCATTAAATAAGATCATAAATGGTGATAAATAAATCGTCTGCGATTACATTCCAAAACTATTTCTGTGAATGAAAATGTTAACCTGATTTTATTATTCGTTTATGATTCGTGTCAGTTTGTTGTGTAGCAATTAGTCTTATGCTCACTCGTTAAAGAAATTATATATGTACGCTGTTAAGATAAGTTTCCAGCTGTCCTGAAGCATGAAAAATCTCCGCTGTTTCGTGTGACTACAAAAATCTTGTTGTTAGAAAAAAAATTGTTGCGATCAATGATGAAACCAAATAAAAAAAGAATTCATGTGATATGGGTAGAATATGACATTCTCTACATAACTGAACATTTGTCGCATAATATTGCACATGTAAAGTGAACACATTTCGCAATAGTTAATACTGTTTTAATTTTATGTTATATTTTTGATAAATGTATTTGACAAAAGTGCAATATCTCGAGAATGTTTCATGCTAACGTTCTGAAGTTTGTGTCATTGGTTTTCTAATAAAAAGTACATAATAACGCTCATTCACGTAATATTAGTGAAGTTTATGATTTTTAATGATTTTTTCAAAATATAATTCGAAAATTGGGGGGGGGGGTCTTCCGAACTATAGATTAACGTAAATAAATAAGGTTCCAGTAGTTATTAATTCTAATAACCGTTCTAAATTTCGTTCGAAACGCCATATTTGTTCGTGAGATATCGCACCGATAAATTCATGGACGCGCACACATACAGATATATCACCTCAAAAACGTTCGATTCGAGTACAGGGATGTTTGAAACGTCTTCTGTCGAAATCTCGAATTCTAATTTTCGACCCTGTCATAATACTTTTCTTATACCTTCCTCATCGACTAGAGAGTCCGAAACTACCCGAAGGTCTAAGGTTTTGACGGCCGGGAAATGCCACGCAATTTAGACCGGAATCCAGTGGGGGAGGCATCCACAGGACCCGTACTCTCCTTCCCCTAACGCCAAGTTCTCGGAAGGACTTGGGATCTCGCATGTTTAACGTGATCGTACTCTACGTGAGTGCGGCGACAGCTTGGGTAAAGGGGGAAATCGAACTCGGGCCGTCCGAGAGCAATCCCCGCTCGCTAACCACTAGTCTGTTGCGCCCGTATCGTTTACCTATACCCTATACTATGTATATAGGGAAAGTAAAAATCAGCCGAAGTACTGAGATGGCTTCACTTTGAATCAAATTCATATACATTTGGTTGCGCCACTATATATATATATATATATATATATATATATATATATATACATATATACATACAATATAAAACTTGAAAAAATGCTACAATTTTGAGTGAATTGATTAAAAAGCTAAAAGTAAAAAAATAATTTTTAATACAACTTGTAAAGCGCTATGCTGCAATTTTACTTGTGTATACCTATATAAATTCCCAAATAGGACAAGTAGCAAATATACATAAAATACTTTGTTTAAAAAAGTAGCAAATATAAATAAAACACTTTTGCTACTTGTCCTATTTGGGAATTTACATATATACATATATATATATAAAGAAATTGAGTTATTTGTATATGATTACCAGATACTTATCTCTTATTGAAAATGGTCTGTAGAGCTTAAGTTAATAAAAAGTTCTGAAGTGCATATGTGAAATTACAATAGCCTCAACGATAGACTGGAAAAAAAAATCATTATAAATAATTATATATATATATATATATTTATAACGTTTGAAAGTATATTAAAAAGGATCAATGTATTCAGCAGTTCATATTTACTGTTTGCAAAGCACCAACAAATAAAAATGAATAATAACAGAAAAAAAAATTGATGTGGGCAGCACACGACTTTCCTCATATAATGCAATGAATTTACTACTTTTACAGTGAAAACAAGAAAGATCAATCATGCTTAAAGCATTGATTATGAAACACTTTCCAACTTCAATGCAATTTTATTTAAAAAAGTCGAAAATGCAATACATTCCTCGGTAATATTTTAAAACCTATCACGATACTACATTGGTTTATTATATTTGAAAACTTAAACCTTCATTGAAAAAAATGAACTTCATTCAAAAGACGGCATTGAAATATAAATTGCGTGGTTTAAATATCTCTAAAATGCAATACATTCCACGGTAATATTTTTAAATCTATCATAATACTACGATAATTTATTATATTTGAAAACTTCATCGAAAACAACTGAAATTAATTCAAATGACGTCATAGAAAAAATAACACGGCTGGATCTCTCTATAAAAGCAGGATTTCATTCATAACTTTCTCCATTTCATTCATCACAATACTATAATAATTTATTTTATTTAAAAATTAAGACCATGGAGCTACAATTCATAAACTTTATGCTTAAAACTTCATCGAAAAATATCGTCCTTCTGTTTATAAAATCAATTAATATTTCATTCATATCAGCCATGCAGACTCCATGGACTGAATTATTTTGTGTTAAAGAAATACAGTAATTCTAATACAACTCATTCTACATATTTTGCTGTTTACATTTTACATAGGTGAAAAATAGGCTTAATTGTAGAAATAATCAAATTTGAATGAGAATTTAAACTCAAATATATTGTCATTGTGTTGTTTTAGTATGTAGATGCACAGAATTTAAGCAGAAATAAAGTAGTTTTAGGATGGATACAACACTCAATATGAATTAAAAAGAACTTTAAAAAATCACGAATTTGAAACAAGATGGATGCCATATCTCATTTTGAAGTGGGTCATGTGATCGTTTCATATCATGGTCACGTGATCGTTTCATATAAGATGTGTAATTATTATTTTAATTTTTATTTAAAAAACTACTGAATATATTTAGCTGAATTTTTTTTTATATATTTTATGGAACAATTTGACTATTACCTAAAATTTTCGAAGCAATTTGTGAATTTTAAATCCGCTTAAAAAATGTTAGAAAAATTAGGTCCCATAGGGCTCAATGTATTTCATTTTTTCAACCCGGGTTCAATCCAAAACTAATTGTGTGATATTATTCATTTATATTCCCATAGGTCCTACAGACCGTCTGAACAACATACTAAAATTTCATTTTGATTAAGTCATTTTTACGGCAGTTATCGTGCTAACGGACAGACAGACAGACAGACAGACAGACAGACAGACAGACAGACAGAATGAACAAAGTCATTAACACTTTTCAACTTTGTTGTAAAGTGTTAAAAATGGATTATTTTTATAGTAGATATTTATATTCTTTTCAAGATATTGGATTTTCGTCAATTAGTCATCATTTTCATTGATTTAGTATCATTTTTATCCATTTAGCAAGATTTTCGTTAATTTGGCAACATTTAAAAAAGTCGCTAAGTTGGCGACATTCTGCTGAATTCGGCGCCAAAATTTCGCCAAGCGTTATGGACAGAGAAATAAGTTATTCTTACAGCAGATAAATGACTATTGGCGTTCAAATACAAAAGTATTACTCAAAGTATATTTTTTCATGAATGGAATGAGCTAGATCCACGAGAATGATGTCACCCAATTTATCGCATGGTATTACATATGAAAAGTGAACATGTTTCTCAATAGGAAATATATATTTTTTTATTTTATATGATTTTTTGATAATTTTTTTTTAAAATGTGCAATATCTCGAGAACGGTTCATGCTAGCGTTCTAAAATTTATGTCAATCGTTTTCTAATGAAAAATTACATAAGAAATGTCTATTTGCGCAACTTTATTAGAGGTTTTGATTTTAGGGAGATATATTGGGAAATTTAGGGGAGTTCTGAACATTCGATTACGTATAAAAACAATAGACTTCCAGTATTCACGGATTGTAATTATTTTTGTACCAAATTTCATTCAAACCGGTCCATTCGTTCGTCCGTTATCGTCTTTACAGGCTCACTGACACACACACACACACACACACACACACACAGACTTTCACATACACACACAGACTTTCACACTCACACACAGACATCAATTCCAAACTGTTCGATTCGTGATCAGAGATGCTTGAAACGTGCTCTCCCGTCGAAAACTCGAATTCAAATTTTCGGCCCCGTCACAATACATTCCTTATATATTATTGTATATAAGGAAAGTAAAAAAATGAAACAGACCTACCGGGGAAACAATGGCGATAGGATTGTCGGGATTGTGACACACTCAAATAGAGTGTACAAATGGAGAGCAACTATTAGTTTTGAGTTAAAACCCAATTGCAAAACAAATTAGCCATAAGAAATTTCTGGTGATAACCAATATTTTTATTTCCCTTATATACATAATGTATAAGGAAAGTGTTGTGACGGGGTCGAAAATTCGAAATCGAGTTTTCGACGGGAGAGCACGTTTCAAGCATCCCTGATCACGAATCGAACATTTTTGAAGTGATGTCTGTGTGTGTGTGTGTGTGTGTGTGTGTGAAAATATGTGTGTGTGTGTGGGTGTGAAAGTATGTGTGTGTGTGTGTGTGAAAGTATGTGTGTGTGTGTGTGTGAAAGCAAGTGTGTGTGTGTGTGTGAAAGTATGTGTGTGTGTGTGTGAAAGTATGTGTGTGTGTGTGTGTGTGTGTGAAAGTATGTGTGTGTGTGTGTGAAAGTATGTTTGTGTGTGTGTGTCAGTGAGTCTGTGGAGACGATAACGGACGAACGAATGGACCGATTAGAACCAAATTTGGTACAAAAATCATAATCCGTATACACTGGAAGCTTATTGTTTTTATACGCAATCGAATGTTCCAATCCTCGCTAAATTTTCAAATGAAATTTTGAAAATTTTTAAAAAAAATCAAAATCGCTAATAAAGTTACGCAAATAGACATTTATTATGTAATTTTTTATTAGGAAACGATTGACATAAATTTTAGAACGCTAACATGAACCGTTCTCGAGATATTGCACATTTTTAAGAAAAATTATCAAAAAGTCATATAAAATAAACAAAAATATTTCCTATTGAGAAACATGTTTACTTTTCATATGTAATATCATGCGATAAATTGGGTGACATCATTATCGTTTATCTAGCTCCTTCCATTCATGAAAAAAGATACTTTGTGTAATACTTTTGTATTTGAACGCCAATAGTCATTTATCTGCTGTAAGAATAATTTATTTCTTCGTCCATAACGCTTGGCGAGATTTTGGCGACGAATGTGGCGGAATGTCGCCAACTTGGCGACATTTTGAAATGTTGCCAAATTAACGAAAATCCCGCCAAATTGATAAAAATGACGCTAAATCAATGAAAATGACGACTAATTGTCGAAAATTCAATATCTTGGAAAGAATATCAGTTTCTACTATAAGAAAAACCTATTTTTTTCACTGTAAAAGTAGTAAATTCATTATATTATATAAGGAAAGTCATGTGTTGCCCACATCAGATTCTTTTTAACAATGACCAGGCATTTGATACACTATCATCGCCTGTACATCGGCCAGAATGTAGCCGTCAAATGACATTGCCCCGGCGCACCAGTGGAGACGGAACACACTGTGCCCAACAACATAACATCCATGCCCTCAGGAGGGACTTGAACCCATAACTCGGCAGCCGATCGAGGACGAAGAAACGCTTGCCTTTGTCCTCTCAACCACAGCGTCAGCGACGACCATTTTATATTAATATAGGTTAATATAAATGATTGATCAGCCATTGTACGATTACCAAAGAGTTGACTTCGATTTTTTTAGGCAATCGCCCAATGGCTGATCAATAATGAAATATCCCCACATTTTCAAGAATCCTCGAAAAGTTTTTACGAACCCCAATAAAGAAAGTAAAGAAAGTTTTGTAAAGCAAGTTCCATAAGCATATATGTTAGGTCTATATATTGTAAAGTGGCCATGCCCGATCGAACAAAAGAGATTGCAGCATTCTTAGCGATGAATTAATAAAATTGAGGTAACGAACGCGGCAACAAAGCGATATAGACGATAAAATTTCATTACAAAGAGCATCGTAAAATGATTAGTAATCTTCGCTGAACCTGCTATAGAAGACATTTCTTTGGCCCAATATATTTATTGGAAAATGACTGTCCTTTTCATGAATGAAACAATAAACAACACTTAAATGGATAAAAGTATATTGTGGAGCCTGTTTATAAAAGTCCTAAATCAGAAACAATGCTTATTTTAATTCTTGAAAGAATATTGGTATTGCGGGTGTCACCGTGCTAGATGCCCTGATGATACGACTTTTTGACACATATTTACTGCTTTTAGTATACACGTTTCGTGCGTTACTGGTGGCGATTCCTACGCTTAAGCAATGGTCTAGAACTATGTAATTGGCTTTTTTCTTTTATATCACTTTGCCTTCTTCCTTATCCCAACTTTTAAAATTCTATAAGAACTTTGTTTTTCCTTTTATTCTATCCGGCATGGTTACTTTAATGCAGTCTAAAACATTTTGCAAACTTTGCTCATTTTTTTTTTTCAGCTATTTTGTTAATAATTTCGGAAAATTGATAGAAAAAGCCACAATTACAGGCGTTCATGAAAATTCCAACTTCATTTCTGAAATATTCAGCTAATTATCGTCTGCCAAAGCGTTACTTTTGTATTTATTTATATATATATATATATATTATCATAACTATCAGGAACCTTACTCCCCATTACTGACAGCTGATTCCCCTGAAAATGTCAGTAACATACCTGCAAATGTTTTACAGAGTATAGATAACCCTTATGTGTATACTCATACACCTTACCTTACAAAAGTATTGGGGTGCTTAAAGAGTTTCTGTGGGATGGGACAGCCCAATGGTTATTGCGCGAGGATTGCACTCGAGCGATTCGAGTTCAATTCCCGGCTGCTCAAACTGTCCCTGTATTCACGCGTAGTAAGGGTACGTTAAATATGCGGGCCCGGAAGCCCTTCCGAGTAGTTGGTGGTAGTGGAAGGAGGGTACAGTCCTCGGAGTTCCCACCTCCACTAGGTTCCGGCATAAATTAGGTGGCACTTCCCAGTCGTCCAATACATTACACCTTCGGGTAGGTCAGGCGGTCCAGATCGTAGAAGTAACACTGCATGTAGCCCGATTGATTAGATGGAATCATTAGAGCAAATCTAATGAAATAAATAGATTCGAATTTACTTAGTGAACTGTAAGTTTATTGGACATCACGCTTATTGAAACAGCATTTAAAATCACTATCATTATTTATTTAACTATCAAGATTATTCGCTCGATTGGTTAACGCTAAAGGAATAATTTTCGGTTATTATCATAAGTAGACCTCGGATATTAATGACATACAAATTGCTAGAAAATGACCTAAAAACATTGTTTACTTTCCGTGTCGAATGTAATTTTTTTTATCTTACTATAAGAAGAATAAGTTAAAGCAAAATAAAAAGAACAAGATTGATAATTTAATGCATCGACTGCTTCAACGCATTAATTGTGCCCAGCCGACATTTTTATCTCGAACACTATTATACAAAGAATGCATTGGTTCTCGAAAATTGTAAATATTTTGGAGTAACGGCACGTTTTAAAACTTCCTCGACACATTTTGGACACTTTGTAAACAACGTCAGTCTGTGTTTGTGTGTGTCTGTGAGCATTATGACTCAAGATCTAATACACGTATACAGCCATAAAATTTTATATGTGGATATGTTATACAAGCTTAATGGTCACTAAATGTAACACTAATGCAGTTACTTAAAGTTTGAATATCAAAAATCGTATTAAATTTAAGCATAAAAATGGTGCACATTTTTTTAAAGTATTAAAACTGAATACAAACATTGAATTATGAAATATAAGGAAAAATCGTCTGTTATAATTATAAATTTATATATTTCAAAAATCGTTGGTTATAAATCAATAGGGATCAGTACGAAAATTAAAAATATATTTTTTTTCGCATATGATGGTAGAAAAAGGAATTTGGGGTGTTCAGCTTTTCTCGAGATAGCTGGAAGAATGCTGGAACAAATAATATCGAGATTTATAAATTAAAAAAAAAAAATCCAGGATTTTGAAATTTTCTCACTACTTATAGATATATATTACAAAGTTTCAAGTTTCTATTTGCAGCTGTTTGAGCTCAGTAAATTCATCATAAAACAAAACAAAAAAAAAATTAACTGCTTAACTCGATTTTTTCATACCATAATCCCTTTTTAAAAAAAAGCTTACAGGTTTTTTTTTTAAATTTTTCAAAAAAAAAAAAAAATACATTTTATTCCTTTAAAAATTTTAATCATTTAAAATTTTTTTTTAATCCTTTAAAATTTTTTTTAAAGGATTTGAAAAAATGTTTCGATGAAAATTACTTGAAAATGTGCCACTCGGGAGAAGGGGTAACCTCCCCCCTCCCCCCGAGGGGGAAGAAGTTACCTTCTAATTAATTGAAATATATATTGACCTAATTATTGACCTAATTATTGACTTAATTATTGACCATATATTGACCTCTTTACCTAAAACATATATTGACTTCAAATCTCGAATTCGAAAATTTTCGCGAATATTATACTTTCTCTATGCTATATTACATGTATGAGAAAGTGAAAAGCGTTAACATTCTAAACGTTTTAATAATTCATGAAATGCGCTCATAGTGCACCTTAGCGCTCATAGTGCATCTTAGCGCTCATAGTGTACACAAAATTTTTTTCGGCCGGGTTACAAAGACTGTTAAAACAACACTGTTTATATATGTAAACGATACCATATAATAAAAAGATCCTTTTCATTTGAGGATTTCGTCGGGGGGGGGGGGCGAGTCAGACCCCCCAAGTACTAATATTTCATTTAATAATATTTTCTTAGAGTAAAATAAAATTTGATCTCTGGAAGAATAGTATAAACCCTCTCATGCATTCCAACAAACTCGCCAAACCGCAATTTAGAATTTATTGTTAAAAAGGTAATTCTACTCATAAGATATGTTGTAATTATTCCTTAATCGTTTGGTATAATTCATGGTTTTTCTTTTTGCTTAATCTCGTGCTTCCACATTGTTTGGTTTAAAGAAGATTATTAGGCCAAGGTAAATTTCTTTAATGTCTGCGGTGTTTCCGATGTCAGTTAAAATATTTATGTCTCTCAACTCTATCATTATCTCCGAAGAAACATATTCGTGAATTAGATCGGAGATGTATAACAGTCACGGTTGTGAATGTTAGACTCTTAATAATGTCTTACACAATAGAGGAGATTTAGGCAGTTTCTGTGGTCAAAGGCATTGCAATTTGATACACCGATTAAAGGGTTTTTATGCGTTAGAAAAAGTACTATTACTTTCCCTATATACATAGCATAATCTATAGTGAAAGTATTGTGACGGGATCGAAAATGCGAACTGAAGAGCACGGTTCAAGCATCCCTGAACTCGAATCGAACGTTTTAAAGATGATGTAAGTGTGTGTGTGTGTGTGTGTGTGTGTATGTGTGTATGTGTGTGTAGTGTATATATGTGTGTGTAGTGTATATGTGTGTGTGTAGTGTTGAAGGCCCAGACCACACCACCAACCCTAAGGCTAATGTGTGTAGTCTGTATGCGTGTGTGTGTGTAGTGTAGTGTGTACATGTGTGTGTGTGTGTAGTGTAGTGTGTACATGCGAATGTGTGTGTAGTGTAGTGTATGTGTATTGTAGGGTGTGTGTGCCTCTGTGTGTGTACATAGTGTCTTAGTGTGTGTGTGCGTAGTGTGTATGTGTGTGTGTGTAGTCTGTGTGCTTGTGTGTGTGTAATGTAGTGTGTACATGCGTGTGTGTGTGTGTGTAGTGTAATGTATGTGTTGTGTATTGTAGG